>OZ000481.1:17315000-18515000 GCA_963922655.1 Cardamine chenopodiifolia
GGCTCGAATCTTTAGTATTCTCTTATTTATTACTTGTGTCTACTATTTAGGCAGAATACCATCACCCATTTTTACTAAGAAACTAAAAGGAACCTCAGAAATGGGTGGGACTAAACAGGACCAAGAGGTATCCATTGAAGAAGCTCCTTTTCCTTCTCTTTTTTCGGAAGAAAGGGAGGATCTGGACAAAATCGATGAAATGGAAGAAATCCGAGTAAATAGAAAAGATAAAATTAATAAGGATGATGAATTCCACGTTCGAACATACTATAACTATAAAACTATTTCTGAAAATCTAGATGGAAATAAAGAAAATTCGAATTTAGAATTTTTCAAAATAAAAAAAAAAGAGGATCATTTTTTATGGTTTGAAATTTTTTTTGTAACTCTAGTTTTCGATTATAAAAGATGGAATCGACCAAATCGATATATAAAAAATGATAAAATTGAAAATACTGTAAGAAATGAAATGTCACAATATTTTTTTTATACATGACAAAGTGATGGAAAAGAACGAATATCTTTTACATATCCCCCCACCCTTTCCACTTATTTTGAAATGATACAAAAAAAAGATACCTTCATTTACAAAAGAAAAAACACCCTCTTACCATGTTTCTACTTATTGGAGTTTGATCAATGAAGAAAAATAAAGAAAACTTAAAAAAAGAATTTTTAAATCGAATTGAAGGTTTAGATAAGGAATGGTCTGTTGAAAATATACTGGAAAAAACAACTAGATTTTGCCATAACGAAACTAAAAAAGAATATTTACCTAAAATTTATGATCCATTTTTACATGGGGTCTCTCGAGGAAGAATCAAAAAATTACCTCAATTCCAAATCATAACCGAAACCTATATAAAAAAAATATAGAAGGATCTTGGATAAACAAGATTCATGGTATACTTATGAAGATTAATTATCACAAATTTGAGCAAACAATAGAAAAATTTAATAGAGAATCATTTTCAATAGAGAAAAAACTTTCTTTTTTTTAAGAACCCCAAGAAGAAAAAATTCATTCAGAAGAAGAAATAAAAATTTTCCAATTTTTATTTGATGTCGTTATAACTGCTAGCAATGATCAAACTCTTATAAATTTTTTTATGGATTTCCACGAAATCAATAAAAAAGTTCCTCGATGGTCATACAAACTAATAAGTGAGTTGGAAGAATTGGAAGGCGAAAACGAAGACAATGTACCAATGGAGCCTGGAATTCGTTCAAGAAAAGCAAAACGTGTAGTTATTTTTACTGATAAAGAGCCCCATAACGAGGTTTATACTAATCTCAAAGATAATCAAAATTCTGATCAAAACGATGAAATGGCTTTGATCCGTTATTCACAACAATCTGATTTTCGTCGAGAGATAATTAAAGGATCCATGCGTTCCCAAAGGCGTAAAACTGTTATTTGGGAGTTTTTTCAAGCAAAAGTACATTCTCCTCTTTTTTTGATAGAATAGATAAAGTTTTTTATTTTTTGTTTGATATAAGGGGGCTAAAAATAATAATTCTTCGCAATTTCATGTGGAGAAACAAAAAAAATTAAAAAATTGATAAAAAAGACGAAGAACAATCAAAAATAGAAGAAAAAAGACGGATAGAAATTCCAGAAACTTGGGATAGCTTCCTATTTGCTCAAATAATAAGAGGTTATCTCTTAGTAACTCAATATATTCTTAGAAAATATATTATATTACCTTTATTGATAATAATTAAAAATAGCGTCTGTATGTTATTATTTCAATTTCCCGAGTGGTCTGAGGATTTAAAGGATTGGAAACGTGAAATGCATGTTAAATGCACTTATAATGGGGTTCAACTATCCGAAATCGAATTTCCAAAAAACTGGTTAATGGATGGTATTCAGATAAAAATCCTATTTCCTTTTTATCTTAAACCTTGGCATAAATCTAAATTTCAATCATCTCAGAAGACTCGACTAAAAAAACAAAAGACAAAGGAGAACAAAATGATTTTTGTTTTTTAACAGTTTGGGAATGGAAACCGAACTACCGTTTGGTTCTACCCAAAAAAAAACCTTCTTTTTTTGAACCTATTTCTAAAGAATTAACAAAAAGAATCAAAAAATTTAAAACTAAGTCTTTTCTAGTTTTAAGGATTTTCAAAGAAAGAGCAATGATTTTCCTAAAAGTCGCAAAAGAAATTAAAAACTGGATTCTCAAAAACTTTATTTTTATAAAAGGAAAAATAAAAGACCTTTCAAAACAAAATCTAAGAGAAATATATGAATTAAATGAAACTAAAAAAGATTCAATAATTAGTAATCAGATGATTCATGAACTATCTGTTCAAAATAAATCCATGGAGTGGACAAATTCTTCACTCAGCGAAAACAAAATCAAAAATTTGATTGATAGAATAAAGACAATAAGAAATAAAATAGAAGAAATTTCAAAAGAAAAACAAAACCTAACTAATAGTTGTAACAAACTACGTTATGATTCTAAAATAATTGAGTCATCAAAAAAAATTTGACAGACATTCAAAAGAAAAATATCCGATTAATTCGTAAATCTATTTTTTTATAAAATTTTGCATTGAACAACTGTCTATAGCAATTTTTCTAGGTATCATTAATATTCCAAGAATTACTACACAACTTTTTTTTGAATCAACAAAAACAATTCTTGATAAATATATTTACAAGACTGAAGAAAATGGAGAACAAATTAATAAAAAAAAATACCATTTATTTTATTTCGACTATAAAAAATTTAATATCCAAGAAAAAAAATTAGTTATGACCTATGCTCTTTATCACAAGCATATGTATTTTACAAATTATCACAAATTCAAGTTAGTAACTTTTCTAAATTAAAGGCTGTTCTTGAATATAACATATGCATAACATCCTTTTTTGTTAAGAATCAGATAAAGGATTTTTTTCAAGAACAAGGAATCCTTCATTATGAATTGAAAGATCAAACCTTTTTTAATTCCGAAGTAAATCAATGGAAAAACTGGTTACGAAGTAATTATCAATACAATTTACCTCAGATTGCGTGGGCTAGATTAGGAACCAAAAAATGGAAAAAGAAAATAAACCAAGATTCTCTAGTTCTAAATCCAAATTTAACCAAAGAGGATTCATATGAAAAAAATAAATTTGATAATTACAAAAAACAAAGTTTTTTTGAGGCTGACTCGTTATTAAATCCAAAAGATATTTTTAAAAAAGATTATTATATAATCTTTTTTGCTAAAAATCCATTAATTCTACAGAAATTTTTTTTGACATGTCTATAGGCATTGCTCTAGATAATTGTTCAGTCTCTTGTTTTCTAGAAAAATATAATATTCGGGGTATAGGGGAAATTCGGCATAGAAAATATTTGGATTGGAGAAATATAAACTTTTGGGTTACAAAAAAAGTAAATATTGAACCTTGGATTGATACCAAGAGTAAAAAAAAATATATTAATACTAAAGTTCAGAATTATCAAAGAATTGATAAAATAACTAAGACGGGTCTTGCCAATCAAAAAAGAAACTTTTTTGATTGGATGGGAATGAATGAAGAAATACTAAATCGTCGTATAACAAATTTTGAATTTTTTTTCTTTCCAGAATTTTTATTATTTTCTAGTACATTTAAAATGAAACCATGGTTCATACCAATCAAATTACTTCTTTTAAATTTTAATGAAAACATAAATGTTAATAAAAAGATCACTCGAAAGAAAAAACGTTTTATACCATCAAATGAAAAAAAATCCCTTCGATTTTATAATCTAAATAAAGAAGAAAAAGAATCGGCCAGTCAAGTAGAGCTTGAATCAGATAAAAAAAAAAAAAAGAAATCCCGAATCAGCTCTATCAAACCAAGAAAAAAATATTGAAGAAAATTATGAAGAATCAACGATAAAAAAACGTAAAAATAAAAAACAATACAAAAGCAATACAGAAGCGGAACTTTATTTATTTCTCACAAGATATTCACGTTTTCAATTGCGATGGAATTGTTTTTTTAATCAAAAAATTCTCAATAATGTAAAAGTATATTGTCTCTTGGTTAGACTAAAAAAATCCAAACGAAATAGCGATATCTTCGATTGAAAGAGGAGAGAAGAGCGTAGACATTCTAATGATTGAGAAGAATTTAACTTTTGCAAAATTAATGAAAAAAGGAATATTGATTATTGAACCTATCCGTTTGTCTGTACAAAACGATGCACAACTTATAATATATAGAACCATAGGTATTTCGTTGGTTCATAAAAATAAACACAAAATAAGTAAAAGATACAAAAAAAGCTATATTGATAAAAAAAAATTGAAAAATCCATTACAAAATATCAAAACAAAACTGTAAATAGAAAAAAAACAATTATGATTTCTTTGTCCCTGAAAATATTCTATCCCCTAAACGACGTAGAGAATTTAGAATTCTAATTTGTTTCAACTTAAAAAAAATACGAGGGATAGAAATTCAAGATTTAATAAGAATATTCAAAACTTGGCCACAGTTTTGGATAAAAAGAAAGATCTTGATAAGGATAACAAAAACCTAATTAAATTAAAATCCTTTCTTTGGCCCAATTTTAGATTAGAAGATTTAGCTTGTATGAATCGCTATTGGTTTAATACTACTAACGGAAATCATTTCAGTATGATAAGAATACACATGTATACGCGATTTCCAATTCATTAATGATAGATCCTTTTTACTATATATAATATATTAAGTTACGGTATATGAAAACAACTGTATGAAATATGAGGGATTGTTTTAAATTCAATCTTTATACATGATATTAATTTAATCAATGATATAGATACCAATCAGAGTGGATCCATAAATAAATTAACAGAATCCTACTTTTTTAGATCTAAATTTAGATTTTTTTATAAAATGAAGAATTAAGAAGTTGATAATTAAATTCAAATCCTTGTACAAAAAAACTAACATTATTATTTCTGATCAGTAAAATCCATATCTTTCAATTCATATTAAAAAGGGAAGGATTTCTTTTTATGATAAAAAATGCATTCATTTCATTTCAAGAACAAAAAGAAGAAAGCAGGGGATCCGTTGAATTTCAAGTATTCAGTTTTACTAATAAGATACGAAGACTTACTTCACATTTGGAATTGCACAGAAAAGATTATTTATCTCAGAGGGGTCTACGAAAAATTCTGGGAAAACATCAACGACTGCTGGCTTATTTATCAAAAAAAAATAGAGTACGTTATAAAGAATTAATTAATCAGTTGAATATTTGGGAATTAAAAACTCGTTAAATTAAAAAAGTGTGAATTAGTTAATTTTTTAGATCTTGAATTTTTTGTAAACTTCTTTTTCAGCAATCTAATTCATGCCAGAACGAATCAAGGAAAAACTTATGAAGAGACCAGTTACAGGAAACGATCTTATGATAGTCAATATGGGACCTCACCACCCATCCATGCATGGGGTTCTTCGATTAATTGTTACTCTAGATGGTGAGGATGTTGTTGACTGTGAACCCATATTGGGTTATTTACACAGAGGATGTTGTTGACTGTGAACCGAGCAATTATACAATATTTACCTTATGTAACGCGATGGGATTATTTAGCTACTATGTTTACAGAAGCAATAACAGTAAATGGACCAGAACAATTGGGAAATATTCAAGTTCCTAAAAGGGCCAGCTATATCAGAGTAATTATGCTAGCATTGAGTCGTATAACTTCTCATCTGTTATGGCTCAGTCCTTTTATGGCAGATATTGGTGTACAGACTCCTTTTTTCTATATTTTCAGAGAACGAGAATTTGTATATGATCTATTCGAAGCTGCCACCGGTATGAGAATGATGCATAATTTTTTTCGTATTGGAGGAATAGCGGCTGATTTACCTTATGGTTGGATAGATAAATGCTTGGATTTTTGTGATTATTTTTTAACAGAAGTTGTTGAATATCAAAAACTGATTGCACTAAATCCCATTTTTTTAGAACGGGTTGAAGGAGTTGGGATTATTGGTGGGGAAGAAGCAATAAATTGGGGTTTATCCAGACCAATGCTACGCGCATCTGGAATACCATGGGATCTTCGTAAAGTTGATCGTTATGAGTCTTACGATGAATTTGAATGGGAAATTCAGTGGCAAAAACAAGGAGATTCATTAGCTCGGTATTTAGTACGACTTAGCGAAATGATAGAATCCATAAAAATTATTCAACATGCTCTGGAAGGACTTCCGGGGGGTCCCTATGAGAATTTAGAAAGCAGAGGCTTTGATAGAAAAAGTAATCCAGAATAGAATGATTTTTAATATCGATTCATTAGTAAAAAACCTTCTCCTACTTTTGAATTATCGAAACAAGAACTTTATGTAAGAGTTGAAGCCCCAAAAGGGGAATTAGGAATTTTTCTCATAGGAGATCAAAGTGGTTTTCCTTGGAGATGGAAAATTCGACCACCGGGTTTTATTAATTTGCAAATTCTTCCTGAACTAGTTAAAAGAATGAAATTGGCTGATATTATGACGATACTCGGTAGCACAGATATAATTATGGGAGAAGTTGATCGTTAAAATGATAATTTTTGCAACAGCAGTCCAAACTATAAATTCTTTTGTTAGCTTGGAATCTTTAAAAGAGCTCTATGGACTCATATGGATATTTGTCCCTATATTTTCTCTTGTATTGGGAATCATAACAGGTGTACTAGTAATTGTGTGGTTAGAAAGAGAAATATCTGCAGGGATACAACAATGTATTGGACCTGAATACACTGGCCCGTTGGGAATTCTTCAAGCTCTAGCCGACGGGACAAAACTACTTTTCAAAGAAAATCTTCGTCCATCTAGAGGAAATCCTCCTTTATTTAGTATTGGACCATCTATAGCAGTTATCTCAATTTTACTAAGTTATTCAGTAATTCCCTTTAGCAATCACCTTGTTTTAGCGGATCTCAATATCGGTATTTTTTTTATGGATTGCCATTTCAAGTATTGTTTCTATTGGACTTCTTATGTCAGGATATGGATCAAATAATAAATATTCTTTTTTAGGTGGTCTGCGAGCTGCTGCCCAATCGATTAGTTATGAAATACCATTAACTCTATGTGTTTTATCAATATCTCTACGTGTGATTCGTTGAAACATAAACGTTTATTTTTACTATTTTGTTTTTTCTAGACGAATAACAAAATATATAAATATAGTTATCTTTCGGGTTAATTTTAATAAAAGGAATTTGATAGTTATATATGGGTGAAAAAAACTGCTTAGAAATTAGCAGTAAAAAGAAAAATTGAGTCTCATTTCCTATGAACAAAGGTTAAACGGAAATAAACATAATCGTAAGAATCACTTTACCCCAAGGTTGGTTGATTAGTCATCCTGGCTTGAAGCGGGTTAAAAATATTTAACCGTATAACGTTTTTACTATTAGTTATATAGATTAACATACATGTATTACAAAGTGAGCGGCAATTAGGTAAAAGTGAGTGGATGGTTAGAAACACCAAAATACACAAAGAATTTGTAATAGAGATTAACCAAATTGAAAAGATATTTATGCATAACATAAGATAAAAAAAAAAGAAGGTTAATTGGAGCTTGAAATTAGTAGAAATGATCAGACAGTACTCCCCAAGATTCCGATTCAGAGTATGCTCCTATCCACCAATAAATGTAATGACTATCAGAAACGAAATAATCCTTTATTTTTTATAAGTCGACCGACTTTTTTCTAAAAAAGAAAGAAGAATAGGAACGAAACAAGGATATTTTTTTCATATATTTCGAAAATAAAATTTCTGTCATGAATAATAAACCAATAGGATATCTAATTCCTTTCGTAATCGAAAACCACGATGGGTTTAAATACCTATTTTTATTTTTACAAGGAGTATTTTATTAAAGGATTAAGTTATTGCTAAACAAATAGAAATTCCAATTTGTAAAGGATGAGATGAATTCTGAAGCGCTTTTTTTATTCTTAGAATTTGAGCAGACAGAATTCCATTGGTATAATTCGGGATCCCAAATATATTTATATTTAATCCATTTTAGAACACATCATATCCATCTAAATAATACTAATCTGGTCCTTAGATTTATTTATGGCCTCCGAGAGCCGTATGAGGCGAAGACCTCATGTACTGTTTTGTAATAGCGGTGAAAATAGTAATGTTCTCACCGACTAGGATTATCTAACAGTTTAAGTACAGTTGATATAGTTGAGGCACAATCAAAATATGGTTTTTGGGGATGGAATTTGTGGCTTCAACTAGGCCTGGGCAGAATTTCCGAACTGAATTGGCTGAACCGAACCGGACCGGAATTAAGGCAATTCGGCTTGGTTTTAATTAACATTACAAAACCGATCGGCATCTAACATAATTTAATTCAGTACTCGGTTCAGACCGGTTCGGACTTAAAGAACCGATCGGTTTTGGGACAACCTATGTAACCCTAATTTCTATTAGAAACTTATCAATGATAATTGAGCCACCAACTCATAATCTTATCGTCATCAATATTTTCTCTTTCTTTCGAGCCGCCAACAGAGAGGTAACGATCCAAATTAAAAAGAAAAACATTTGTTTGTGTTTGTTTGTTTCAATCTGTTTGGTGGTAGATTAAATTAAACTTATTATAATATATCGATGTGAGGTAACTATGTCTATATGTTCTGTAACGTTTGTGTTTGTTTGATGTTTTCTAAAAACTTTAAATATGGAAAACAATGGCGGAGCAACAAGAGATCATCGATTATGTGTCGGCTCAATTGAACCCAGACCCAAAAGTGGATATGGAAGTTGAAACCGCGGCCCCGAAAGCCGAGACCGGCGATGAGATAGTTGAGAAACGTGAGAGAGAGGAGACAGAGGAGGAAGATGACACATGTGGATCTAAGAAGCAGAAGGTTGGAGAGGAAGAGAAGTCTAACGGGTCGAGTCTAGTCAAATTGGGTCCAAAGGAGTTTGTTACCTCTGTAGTGATGTTCAATTACTTTGTCAAGTCTATGCATTTTTGGCCAACTGATCTCGATGTCAATAAGTATAAGTTATGATCTTGTGGAATGCGACTGCTATTTTGTCGGAGAAAAAAACCTTTAAATATGTGTCTGAATAATATTAATAAATCTTACAATGTTTGTTTTCATTTGTTTGGTTTTGTAATATTTTGGTTTGTTTTGTAGATGTTTTTTGAAGAGCACGATGAGATGTTGGATGTGGAAATTGAACGAGAGGAATCAACAGTTCGAGAACCATCTACGGCTGGAAGCAAAAGAGCTGAAACAGAACCACCAAGGTCCACTGATGTTCCACAAAAGCCACGTAAAAAAATGCCTCCAAGGTCTAAGGTATGGAAACACTTTACTCGAGCTGTAGAGGACTATAAGCAATGCAAGTGCCATTATTGTGGGCAGTTGATGAATTGTGACTCAGCAACAGTTGGGACTAGTTCAATGAGAGCTCATATTGGTAGATGCAATGTATTCAAGACTTCTCAAGAGGGTAATAGTCAGCAGGTCTTAAGTGGTGATAGTAGTGGTAATCTCACAGCCATAAAATATGATCCTGAGCTGTTTACAAGATCTGTCAACGAAATGATAGTTTTGAATGAGCTGCCATTTTCATTTGTTGAAAGTGAAGGTTTTAGGCGATTATGCTTCAATGTGGTTCCGATGTACAAGCATATATCACGTAGGACAGCCACTAAGGAAATAGCTGCCATGTATTTGCAAAAGAAAGAGTGCTTGAAGAAGTTGTTCACTGTTGAAAAGAAAAGAGTTTCTCTCACAACAGACATATGGACAGCTCCTACTACTTCGTATAGCTACATGGTGGTTACAGCTCATTGGATTGATACAAATTGGAAAATGCAGAAGAGGATCATCAGCTTCAAACCCATCACTGATCATAGGGGAGATACTATTGCTGCTCAGCTTCTGGAATGTCTAGATGAATGGGGCATTGAGAAAATCTTCACAATCACTGTAGATAATGCTAGTGGTAACACAAGTGCTTTGAAGATAGTGAAAGATGTTTTGAGGTTGAGAGGGACTGATATGCTGATTCAAGATGGAGCTTTTATGCACATGTGTTGTTGTTCCCATATCTTGAATCTGATTGTTAGAGATGGTATGGAGCATGTAAATCAGAGTGTTGTTGCTGTTCGGAATGCTGTCAAATATGTGAGGTCTTCCTATGCTAGACTAAAGTCATTTGAGCTGAGCATGGAGACAGGAAAGATAAATAGAGGGAGTTTAGCATTAGATTGTAGTACTAGATGGAACTCAACATATTTAATGTTGACTTCTGCACTCAAGCTAAGAGTAGCTTTTGAGAAAATGGTGGTGGAGGATAAGTTATATGTTGATTACTTCCTTGAAAAAGAAGAGAGTGATAAGAGTGGCAAAAAGCGGATTGGACCTCCAACTTCAATTGATTAGGATGAAGTACAAAGGCTGGTAAAATTTCTCAAAATCTTTCACAAGTGCACTTTAGCATTTTCAGCATCTACATCAGTAACATCGACGATTTGTTACAACGAGATATGTACCATTGAAAAGAATTTGATTAGCTTGAGTAACAACATAGATGAGACTGTCTGGACTAAGGCTGCAAGTATGAGGGAGAAATTTGACAAGTATTAGGATGGATTGTCGAATATGAATGGACTTGTGATTGCTGCTAGCGTGTTCGATCCACGTAACAAGATGCAGTTTGCATCTCTTTGCTTTGAAAAGTTTTATGGTAAAGATAGTGTAGAAGGTTGTCAAGTTAAGGATTCAGTGCTGACTCTGATTCGAAGTTTGTATGAGGAATACAACACATTTCTAAAACCAGTTGTGGGTGATAATGCTGCAAACGCTAGTGTTCATGGGATTCTCGAACAATCAAGTGTTCAATTGGATTTTTCAGATGATGATGATGGTTATGAGAGGATGGATCATTTGTACAATCAAATGGTTAATGAGAAAGGAATTGAAGAAGGTAATGGTGAGTTAGAAATCTACTTGATGGAAAAAGTCGAGCCACGAGTAAGAAACAATTTGGGACTGGAATATAATATCTTGTCTTGGTGGGAACGTAATTCACCAAAGTATCCAGTTTTGGCTGAACTGGCTAGAGATGTTCTTGCCATTCAAGTGTCTACGGTTGCTTCTGAATCTGCATTTAGTACTTCTGGTCGGATCTTGGATCCCTATAGGAGCTCTTTGACTCCATACATGATTGAGGCATTGATATGCACTCAACAGTGGTTAAGAACATCTGTGAAGGATGAGGCAAATCTAGGTACTATACCAGAAATGACATAAGAACTTGATTTTCATGAGTCACTTGGTAAGTTCTTTTATATATTTTTATGAATTTTGTTTATGTCTATCGATGAATACTAATATCTTATTTTCTTTCTGTAAATTCACGAAAACTAATGCTTTAATATATCTAAAATGCAGGTAAATAATTTGGTCATTAATCATGTCCAAACCTTAAATATTTATGTCATAACATGTTTAGTATGTTTCAGGTGTTTGCATAATGGAACATAAACTATCAACTTATGGAGCAGCTCAGACAACCTCTTTGGAATTAAAAACACTACGCTTTCCTTTCATTTCCCTTTAAGACTTATTTTATGTTGTCTTATGCTTTTGTTTTGTTAATTCAATACCGACTATGGTTGTTTGATTCTGAGATTATAACTCTTTTACGACTGTCTCCAACTTTAATTTAAATTGTTTTATTAGGTGCTGGAGGTGTGTTCATATTTTAGGTACTATGTTGCAAAATATTTCAAAATTGTCGAAATTAACTAAAGTTGTCAAAAGTGCATAATTGAACTGAAATAAACCGAAATAAGAGAAATATATTGATTTTCGGTATAAATTCGGCTAAGATATTATGGCCAGTAACCGAACCAAACCGATTAATTGAAAACCAAACCGAACTGAATTTTGAAAACAGTTCTATTCGGAATAATTCAAGTCAAACCGAACAAACCGAATTTCTGAATTTTAAGACCGAACCAAACCAAACCGACCGTATGCCCAGGCCTAGCGTCAACCTATAGGTTTTATCATTTTTCTAATTTCTTCCCTAGCAGAATGCGAGAGGTTACCGTTTGATTTACCAAAAGCGGAAGAAGAATTAATAGCAGGTTATCAAACTGAATATTCAGGTATCAAATTTGGTTTATTTTACGTTGCTTCTTATCTAAATCTATTAATTTCCTCATTATTTGTAACAGTTCTATACTTAGGCGGTTGGAATATTTCTATTCCGTATATATCTATTCTAGATCTATTTCAAAGGGATCAAATTTTTGGAACAACAATTGGTATATTTATTACATTAGCTAAAACCTATTTGTTCTTGTTCATTTTTATCGCAACAAGATGGACTTTACCTAGGCTAAGAATGGATCAACTATTAAATCTTGGATGGAAATTTCTTTTACCTATTTTCCTTGGTAATCTATTATTAACAACTTCTTTCCAACTCTTTTCACTATAAATTGAAAATAAATCCAACATATTCATTATTTGTTTTAAACAAGAGAAAGAAACAAAGATAAAATTATTCATAGATAATTACAATATGCTTCCTATGATAACCGGGTTCATGAATTATGGTCAACAAACCCTACGAGCTGCAAGGTATATTGGTCAAGGTTTCATGATTACCTTATCCCACACAAATCGTTTACCTGTAACTATTCAATATCCCTATAAAAAATTAATAACATCGGAACGTTTCTGTGGTCGAATCCATTTTGAATTTGATAAATGCATTGCTTGTGAAGTATGTGTTCGAGTATGTCCTATAGATCTGCATGTTGTTGATTGGAAATTGGAAACTAGTATTCGAAAAAAATGATTGCTTAATTACAGTATTGATTTTGGAATTTGTATATTTTGTGGTAATTGTGTTGAGTATTGTCCAACAAATTGTTTGTCAATGACTGAAGAATATGAATTTTCAACTTATGATCGTCACGAATTGATTTATAATCAAATAGCTTTGGGTCGTTTACCAATGTCAGTAATTGATGATTACACTATTCGAACAATTTTGAATTCACCTCAAAGAATAAACAGGTAAACCCATTAATTTGATTAAAAAAAGAATTAAATTTTTTTGAATTATATAAAGAATTTAATTAAAAATTTGTATTTATATAATAATATTAAGTATTAAGGCTCATTTTTTTAATATAATATATTCGTAATTACTTTCTTGAAATAGATATGTTGAAAATACACTTTAGAATAAAAAAAAGAGAAGCTGTCTAATAATTGTATCTACATCAATTCATATCCATTAGATTCGAATTTCACTCTATTAGAAACATATTAAAAACGAATTTCCCGGTTAAATTAATAAGGTCATGAAAAGGATTTCGATTTTTTTCTTATTTTAATAATATAATGGATTTGTCTGGACCAATACATGATTTTCTTTTAGTTTTTCTGGGATCCGGTCTTCTAGTAGGAGGTCTGGGAGTGGTCTTACTTCCCAACCCAATATTTTCAGCTTTTTCCTTAGGATTTGTTCTTGTTTGTATATCTTTATTGTTTATTATATCAAATTCCCATTTTGTAGCTGCTGCACAATTCCTTATTTACGTGGGGCCATAAATGTTTTAATCATATTTGCTGTGATGTTCATGAATGATTCAGAATATTCCACAGATTTGAATCCGTGGACCGTTGGGAGTGGGATTACTTCGTTGGTTTGTACAATTATTCTTTTTTCATTAATGTCTACTATTCTCGATACGTCATGGTACAGGGTTATTTGGACTACAAGATTAAACCAGATTCTAGAGCAAGATTTAATAAGTAATAGTCAACAAATAGGAATTCATTTATCAACAGATTTTTTTCTTCCATTGAACTCATTTCAATAATTCTTTTAGTTGCTTTGATAGGTGCAATTTCTATGGCTCGTCAATAAAAAAACGTTCGAATTAGTAAAGACCAAAGAAAACTTTGTGTATGTTATGATATTTTTTTCCGTGCATTCAATTAAATTGGATTGAATATTACTTCATATTTTATATATTAATTTTTCTATTTGATATATATTTGAAATTTTGTTTTACCTAATATAGTTTTTATTCGTACTTTTTTGTTATATTCTAGTTGATTGAATCCCGTGAATTATTTTGCATATTTAAATGAATCCAAATTGATAAGGAGTTGCTGAATGATACTCGAACATGTACTTGTTTTGAATGCCTATTTATTTTTGATTGGTCTTTATGGATTGATCACGAGTCGAAATATGGTTAGGGCTCTTATGTGTCTTGAACTTATACTGAATGCAATTAATATGAATTTCGTAACATTTTCTGATTTTTTTGATAATTCCCAACTAAAAGGGAATATTTTCTGCATTTTTGTTATAGCAATTGCAGCCGCTGAAGCAGCTATTGGATTAGCTATAGTCTTGTCAATTTATCGTAACAGAAAATCAACTCGCATCAATCAATCGACCTTATTAAATAAGTAGCATAAAAAATCATAGATTGAAATTTGCATATAATAGGTTCTGACCTACTAGATTATATTTGTGAAAATCTCAGAAATCAAAGTATTTTAGCCCCATTTTTTTTATCAATTGAGCCAGAATTCATTACACAAATTCTATTAAAGGAAATAATTGCTTCATCTAGTATTTTAATATATCATTCAGTTAGAAGTTTACTAGATTGAAAATTTATGA
This sequence comes from Cardamine chenopodiifolia, assembly GCA_963922655.1. Classification (NCBI taxonomy): domain Eukaryota; kingdom Viridiplantae; phylum Streptophyta; class Magnoliopsida; order Brassicales; family Brassicaceae; genus Cardamine; species Cardamine chenopodiifolia. Next base: position 17,329,708 of record OZ000481.1, read on the forward strand.
TATTCAAAAAACTATTGATCCTATGTCACATTCAGTAAAAATTTATGATACTTGTATAGGATGTACTCAATGTGTCCGAGCATGCCCTACAGACGTATTAGAAATGATACCTTGGGATGGATATAAAGCTAAGCAAATAGCTTCCGCTCCAAGAACCGAGGACTGTGTTGGTTGTAAGAGATGTGAATCCGCCTGTCCAACGGATTTTTTGAGCGTTCGGATTTATTTATGGCATGAAACAACCCGAAGTATGGGTCTAGCTTATTGATACGTTACCGAAAACCTCATTTGAATAAATTTTGAATACATTTTATTTTTTTTATTGATAAGTACTCGTACTCAAAAAAATTAAATTATATTTTTTTATTTATATATTTTTTTTGAGTACGCGTTCTTTGGACCTGGTGTATCTTGTCTTTACCACGAATGGTTTTCCTTGGTTAACAATAATTGTTGTTTTTCCAATATCTGCCGGTTTGTTAATGTTATTTCTCTCACATAGAGGAAATAAAGTCAATAAATGGTATACTATATGCATTTGTATTTTAGAACTTCTTCTAAGACCTATGCTTTTTGTTATAATTTTAAAATGGACGATCCATTAATCCAACTGTCCGAAGATTATAAATGGATCAATATTTTAGATTTTTACTGGAGAATGGGAATAGATGGACTTTCTATAGGAACGATTTTATTGAAGGGATTTATTACTACTTTAGCCACTTTAGCGGCTTTTCCAGTTACTCGCGATTCCCGATTATTCCATTTCCTGATGTTAGCAATGTACAGCGGTCAAATAGGATCATTTTCTTCTCGGGATCTTCTACTTTTTGTCATCACGTGGGAATTCGAATTAATTCCTGTTTATCTACTTTTATCCATGTGGGGTGGAAAGAAACGTTTGTATTCAGCTACAAAATTTATTTTATACATGGCAGGAAGTTCTATTTTTTTATTAATAGGAGTTTTAGGTATAATTTTATATGGTTCGAACGAACCAACATTAAATTTAGAACTCTTAGCTAATCAATCCTATCTTGTTACACTCGAAATACTATTTTATATTGGATTTCTTATTGCTTTTACCGTCAAATCACCGATTATACCTTTACATACTTGGTTACCTAAGACCCACGGCGAGGCACATTACAGTACCTGTACGCTTCTCGCTGGAATCTTATTAAAAATGGGAGCATATGTAAAACAACTGCACCCGATTTTTTTTATTTTTGCACCGAATAATTACTATTTCCATAAATAATAATTATCCTAACTGATCAATTAAAATTCAACTAATCCTGAATAATAATTAACCTTCCCAAACAATTCTAAACTTTAATCCAGAATTAACCAATAAATTATCCAATTTATTCCACCAGAAAATTAACCAATAACTCCTAAACCCAATAATTCCTGAAAAATAATTAGATCCAACCAGCGAGTCTAGATCATCCCCTCTTCCTCGCCTCGATCCCACGGTCACTCTTTTTCTTTTCCTTCATCAAATAAACGAGATGCATAAGTATTTCGACAAATACTTAGTGAGGCAATCCTCCCATCTACAGGTTATACACACAAAAAAATAAATTTATTAAATGTAATTAAACACGAAAATACCGAAATAAATCAACCATCTCATGAAACACTAGATCTAGATCCACCCGAGATCATACTCAGCCTATAATCATGTAAAACATATCAACAAATTATTTGCTCAGATAAACCTATGGTCCTGCACTCACCTTAGCCAAACGGTTGACTCCTCGATATAAACTCGCAACCGCAAAAAACCGGCTCAACAACAAACTCGAACGTTAGAATTACGATCCAACCGTTGAACCCTTAGTCTGAAGTACCCTCAATAACTCCACCAATTTTCAGCAAGATCAGACAACGTTTGGACTTCCAAACGATACCTTAAAACAACCAAGTCGGACTGAAGTTTCTTGCACCAATCACGAACCGTTAAAAATTCAATCTGTCCGTTCCAGAAAGCTCCCCACCAAATTTCACCCTAATCAGACTCCGTTTCGTCCTCCAAACGCGGCCTTGAATGAACCATCCCGGAGCTGACCTCTTTCTCATACTTAGCATAAAAACATTTGCTTAAGTCCACCAATTACTTGTCATCCAACTCACCATCACGTCACCATCACCGGAGTACACACACTGTGACTCACAACATCAACGATCCCAACACCGATCGACGTCACCGGCGATCTCGACATTGCGTGAGACACACGCCCCCGCTCACATGTACAACCCGCCATCACCGACCTCCACATCGCTCTAACACTCACACGAGCAACAAAAAGAAAAAGGAAGAGCTCGTTACCTTAGTGAAGAGAGATGGCGGCTGCAACTTCCTCCTCACGGCACCTCGACGACGGCACACAACAACGATCACCACTCCGCTTCCTTGATGCTCACGCTCCCAAGCCTATGTCTCTCTCATGCCACAAGGTTCCTCTCTCACAATCACACCTCTGTAAGAGCTTCTCTCTCACGATCATGGCGGCTTCGCTTTTAAAGAGGAGGAACGTAGGTTTTTTTTCACATTTCTTCTTATTTGCAGCTTGGTTCTTGAATTTTCCAAAATTCACAAATAAACCTTAAACTTCCAAATTGATCAAAATAAACCTCCAAAACAACTTCCAATTTGATCAATTTAACCCATAATTTTCGAATTCTCAATTGGACCCAAACTTTTATATTGATCAAAATCAACTTCCCAAATCGGCCCAAAACTCTCTAATTGATGAATTTAGTCCAATCCTCTTGCAATTTATTTTATGGTTAATTTAATCCAATCCCGGATTAAAAATTAACCCAAAATAATTAAATTCTTCTTAATTTAATTATTTAAATTCTCCAACCAAAAAACCGGAGTTAACCGACTCCGCTCCGCAACTCAGTAACCTTCACAGTTCCAATTTCCGGAACACGGGCGTTACAATTCTCCCCCACTAATATAGATTCGTCCTCGAATCTCTCATCTCAGTCCATCTGCAATAAACTCTAACACACATAATCAACTCCGTGGTCACACCCAACTACTCCGGCCACTTAACCGGTCCCGAGATCAACCACTATTGACCTTCGAGGTCTCCATTCAGTTACTGGCTTAAGACTCTGGCCATCACTCATTGCTCATAACTCAACTCATACCTCTCCACTCTAGACAACCAAGTCTTATGAGCTCTGGGTATCCATACCACTCCGCCCTCAGGCCACACAGTCTTTTGAGCTCTCGGTATTCCACACATACCACTCCACTCTGGGTAATATAACCTTACGGGTTCTCGGTACCACATACCACTCCACCCTGGGCTATCTACCCTACGAGTTCTGGGTATCAGAGGAACTGTCCATCCTCTCTAGAGCTGTACAGGACTCAACTGTCCTTGAGCAATCATGACCCACACACGTCTAAAAGCACTCACGACTGAAACTACCTCCCATGATCCGTATACAACCTCGCAAGGTAATACCGGTGTCACACATATTCCCAACCCAGAATATCCATTTTTTCCATAACCACTATCCCGGTTACCTCACGACATATCTAGTCACTCAGGATATTTTCATAATCTCTTCCCGATTATAACTCAACATTTAAATTCCATAAAAACTGTTTTCCAGAACATCATGTTCCCTTAACTCTCATGACACTACCAGTCATCAACAATAAGAACTATTCATCTTATTAAACTCCCATGCTCTATCGTTTATAATACTAACGACATGCATGCTCAAGACAATAAGAAATACTCATCTTATTACAAAAAAATCATAATGCATAAATCTTCTACAACACCAAAACGAAAAACAATATGATCAACCCAAACCCCAATAATAAACTCGAAACTGGAACCATCGATGAAAGCTTAAGTCTCTGATTGCTTCTCGAACCACTTCTTGAACCTCACTTTCATCTTCGCCTTTGGTTCCCAAGTCTCCTCCTGAACCCCGTCACAATCCCACAAGACCCTAATCATCGGAACTTGCTTCCTACGATCCTGCTTGACTCTCCTCCCGAGAATCTTTACCGGTCTTGCCTCTACGGTCATATTAGGCTGAAGATCTGACGGAATCCTAGCCACGACCTCATCATCCTTATGCAAGCATTTCTTCGGCATCGACAAATGGAAGACCTTGTGAAATGTCCGCATAACTTCGGGTAACTCTAACCGATATGCAACCGGTCCACCCCGTTCCATAATCCTGAACGGACCCATATACCTCGGACTCAACTTAGTCTCTGTAATGGACCTGTTAGGATCCTGCAACCTCGACATCTTGAGATACACACTATCTCCCACCTCAAACTCGAGGTCTTACCTCCTCTTATCGGCATAACTTTTCCGCCGATCCTACGCTTCTTTCATGTTCAGCTTCAAAACCCGGATCTTCTCCATGGTTTCTTGAACAAAAATCCATACCATACATGCTCCTCTCCCCCACTTGGGTCCAGCATAATGATGTACGACATGGCCAACCATAAAAGACTTCCTATGATGCCATCACAACAGCTAACACTTAGCTCAGAACTCAAAATTCCTAATTCAGCTTTCCGAGTCCACTACTCAACAACGAAAACTCAGAGCCTGCCACCTTGATTCTCTGCTAATAGTATAGGCCTCTGTCCGTAACCAAAAGCTCAATTTAAACTTCTTGAAGCCAACTGGTTTCTCGAGCTCAACCTGTCAGATCATTCTTGATCTCATCCGCATAAGTATCCAGAGCACTTCTTGCCCTTAGAATACTTATCACCTCTGGTAACTTCACTTGATTAACAAGTTCACCAACACCACCACTCACTAGTGCGGTTAACTACACCTTACCGAGAAATATTTTCTGAATCCATAAGCTTTGGTGAGCCTCACTACTCTCAACTTATTTCCCTGGATCCCAATTCTCGAGTAACAATAAATCTCCCCTGACCTTTCCTTTCTGCGAAACATCCCCTTCCAGACCACTTTCCTTTTCGGTCACATTTCCTTTTAGGAAACTTTCCATTCCAAGCAACTTTCCAATTTTGGAACTTTCCATTCTAGGCAACTCTCATTTTTTGGAAACTTTCCATTTTAGGAAACTTCACTCCTAAACCATACCACTCATGGTTAACTTTTCCTGAACTTCTCCAAAGCTCTCCCGAACCTTCCCGGAACCCCTTCAGAACTTTTCGGGAACTCTTCCGGAACTCTCTTGGAACTCCTCTGGAACTCTCCCGGCCTCACTTGGCCTCTCAGCTCCACCTTTCCAAGGAATACCTACAACTACCCGAGATTCAACCTTGAATCTCACGCAACCCACTCCAGATAGCGGACGGTTAAAACAACCTGATACTCCACTGAGTATCCACTTAAACAGAAATTCCGCTCTAACATCGACCACCACTTCTCTACATCCGTTCCTACATCCTCGGATAGACGAAAGCTCAACTGTAACCACAACCCTCGGCTACAACTCAGCACCCAGTAGCACCTCTGGAGCCTGCACTGGTACCCTTTCCGATAACCACTCCAATAACAAGGTCAAGAGGTTCGCAATACGATCATCTCGGGTCTAGGCAACACCTGCTGCAACTCCTGCAGCACCCGCTGGAACTCCAGCAACACCGGATCAAACAACAGCCACCCCAGATCCCACACCGGCCACACCGGCTTCTGTACCGGCCACACCAGCTTCTGTACCGGCCACACCAGCACTCACACCGGCCACGCCCAAGACCCCACCTGATCCGCCTGCGAACCCACAACCTGCTCAATCGTAGCACTTTGTACTACACTCTCCTCAACCATCAGAACTCTCTTGTTCCTCAACACGCGATCTTGACCCTGACTAGGACCACGACTACAGTCTACCTCCGTTAGTCATCTCACTTCTACAAATAGAAGCTAAGAACACAAAACAACTAACAGAAAGCAAAGACAACTTACCGTGGAATCTCATTGAAGGCTCGAAGAGGATGATCTAGAACTCCATGCTCAAACAATTGACTAACTCACTTAATCAATTCTAACCAACGGTATATTCATGCATCACACATTACAAAAAATTAAATTTCTTTCCAATTTAATTATTCCTAAACCGTCATTGAACCGGGAATGCTCTGATACCAAATTGAAACGAATGCACCCGATTTTTTTTATTTTTGCACCGAAAAATTACTATTTCCATAAATAATAATTATCCTAATCGATCAATTAAAATTCAACTAATCCTGAATAATAATTAACGTTCCCAAAAAATTCTAAATTTTAATCCGGAATTAAAAAATAAATTATCCAATTTATTCCACCAGAAAATTAACCAATAACTCCTAAACCCAATAATTCCTGAAAAATAATTAGATCCAACCAGCGAGTCTAGATCATCCCCTCTTTCTCGCCTCGATCCCACGGTCACTCTTTTTCTTTTCTTTCATCAAATAAACGAGATGCATAAGTATTTCGACAAATATATAGTGAGGCAATCCTCCCATCTACAGGTTATACACAGAAAAAATAAATTTATTAAATGTAATTAAACACGAAAATACCGAAATAAATCAACCATCTCATGAAACACTCGATCTAGATCCACCCGAGATCATACTCGGCCTATAATCATGTAAAACACATCAACAAATTATTTGCTCAGATAAACCTATGGTCTTGCACTCACCTTAGCCAAACGGTTGACTCCTCGATATAAACTCGCAACCGCAGAAAACCGGCTCAACAACAAACTCGAACGTTAGAATTACGATCCAACCGTTGAACCCTTAGTCTGAAGTACCCTCAATAACTCCACCAATTTTCAACAAGATCAGACAACGTTTGGACTTCCAAACGATACCTTAAAACAACCAAGTCGGACTGAAGTTTCCTGCACCAATCAGGTCCAAAAAGACTCACGTAAATCATAAACGAACCGTTAAAAATTCAATCTGTCCATTGAATCTGGAACCTGCAGTTCCAGAAAGCTCCCCACCAAATTTCACCCTGATCAGACTCCGTTTCGTGCTCCAAACGCGGCCTTGAATGAACCATCCCGCAGCTGACCCCGTTCTCATACTTAGCATAAAAACATTTGCTTAAGTCCACCAATTACTTGTCATCCAACCCACCATCACGTCACCATCACCAGAGTACACACATCGTGACTCACAACACCAACGATCCCAACACCGATCGACGTCACCAGCGATCTCGACATTGCGTGAGACACACACCACCGCTCACATGTACAACCCGCCATCACCGACCTCCACATCGCTCTAACACTCACACGAGCAACAAAAAGGAAAAGGAAGAGCTCGTTACCTTAGTGAAGAGAGATGGCGGCTGCAACTTCCTCCTCACGGCACCTCGACGACGGCACACAACAACGATCACCACTCCGCTTCCTTGATGCTCACGCTCCCAAGCCTATGTCTCTCTCATGCCACAAGGTTCCTCTCTCACAATCACACCTCTGTAAGAGCTTCTCTCTCACGATCATGGCGGCTTCGCTTTTAAAGAGGAGGAACGTAGGTTTTTTTTCACATTCCTTCTTATTTGCAGCTTGGTCCTTGAATTTTCCAAAATTCACAAATAAACCTTAAACTTCCAAATTGATCAAAATAAACCTCCAAAACAACTTCCAATTTGATCAATTTAACCCATAATTTTCGAATTCTCAATTGGACCCAAACTTTTATATTGATCAAAATCAACTTCCCAGATCGGCCCAAAACTCTCTAATTGATCAATTTAGTCCAATCCTCTTGCAATTTATTTTATGGTTAATTTAATCCAATCCCGGATTAAAAATTAACCCAAAATAATTAAATTCTTCTTAATTTAATTATTTAAATTCTCCAACCAAAAAACCGGAGTTAACCGACTCCGCTCCGCAACTCAGTAACCTTCACAGTTCCAATTTCCGGAACACGGGCGTTACAATTCTCCCCCACTAATATAGATTCGTCCTCGAATCTCTCATCTCAGTCCATCTGCAATAAACTCTAACACACATAATCAACTCCGTGGTCACACCCAACTACTCCGGCCACTTAACCGGTCCCGAGATCAACCACTATTGACCTCCGAGGTCTCCATTCAGTTACTGGCTTAAGACTCTGGCCATCACTCATTGCTCATAACTCAACTCATACCTCTCCACTCTAGACAACCAAGTCTTATGAGCTCTGGGTATCCATACCACTCCGCCCTCAGGCCACACAGTCTTTTGAGCTCTCGGTATTCCACACATACCACTCCACTCTGGGTAATATAACCTTACGGGTTCTCGGTACCACATACCACTCCACCCTGGGCTATCTACCCTACGAGTTCTGGGTATCAGAGGAACTGTCCATCCTCTCTAGAGCTGTACAGGACTCAACTGTCCTTGAGCAATCATGACCCACACACGTCTAAAAGCACTCACGACTGAAACTACCTCCCATGATCCGTATACAACCTCGCAAGGTAATACCGGTGTCACACATATTCCCAACCCAGAATATCCATTTTTTCCATAACCACTATCCCGGTTACCTCACGACATATCTAGTCACTCAGGATATTTTCATAATCTCTTCCCGATTATAACTCAACATTTAAATTCCATAAAAACTGTTTTCCAGAACATCATGTTCCCTTAACTCTCATGACACTACCAGTCATCAACAATAAGAACTATTCATCTTATTAAACTCCCATGCTCTATCGTTTATAATACTAACGACATGCATGCTCAAGACAATAAGAAATACTCATCTTATTACAAAAAAATCATAATGCATAAATCTTCTACAACACCAAAACGAAAAACAATATGATCAACCCAAACCCCAATAATAAACTCGAAACTGGAACCATCGATGAAAGCTTAAGTCTCTGATTGCTTCTCGAACCACTTCTTGAACCTCACTTTCATCTTCGCCTTTGGTTCCCAAGTCTCCTCCTGAACCCCGTCACAATCCCACAAGACCCTGATCATCGGAACTTGCTTCCTACGATCCTGCTTGACTCTCCTCCCGAGAATCTTTACCGGTCTTGCCTCTACGGTCATATTAGGCTGAAGATCTGACGGAATCCTAGCCACGACCTCATCATCCTTATGCAAGCATTTCTTCGGCATCGACAAATGGAAGACCTTGTGAAATGTCCGCATAACTTCGGGTAACTCTAACCGATATGCAACCGGTCCACCCCGTTCCACAATCCTGAACGGACCCATATACCTCGGACTTAACTTAGTCTCTGTAATGGACCTGTTAGGATCCTGCAACCTCGACATCTTGAGATACACACTATCTCCCACCTCAAACTCGAGGTCTTACCTCCTCCTACGCTTCTTTCATGTTCAGCTTCAAAACCCGGATCTTCTCCATGGTTTCTTGAACAAAAATCCGTACCATACATGCTCCTCTCCCCCACTTGGGTCCAGCATAATGATGTACGACATGGCCAACCATAAAAGACTTCCTATGATGCCATCACAACAGCTAACACTTAGCTCAGAACTCAAAATTCCTAATTCAGCTTTCCGAGTCCACTACTCAACAACGAAAACTCAGAGCCTGCCACCTTGATTCTCTGCTAATAGTATAGGCCTCTGTCCGTAACCAAAAGCTCAATTTAAACTTCTTGAAGCCAACTGGTTTCTCGAGCTCAACCTGTCAGATCATTCTTGATCTCATCCGCATAAGTATCCAGAGCACTTCTTGCCCTTAGAATACTTATCACCTCTGGTAACTTCACTTGATTAACAAGTTCACCAACACCACCACTCACTAGTGCGGTTAACTACACCTTACCGAGAAATATTTTCTGAATCCATAAGCTTTGGTGAGCCTCACTACTCCCAACTTATTTCCCTGGATCCCAATTCTCGAGTAACAATAAATCTCCCCTGACCTTTCCTTTCTGCGAAACATCCCCTTCCAGACCACTTTCCTTTTCGGTCACATTTCCTTTTAGGAAACTTTCCATTCCAAGCAACTTTCCAATTTTGGAACTTTCCATTCTAGGCAACTCTCATTTTTTGGAAACTTTCCATTTTAGGAAACTTCACTCCTAAACCATACCACTCATGGTTAACTTTTCCTGAACTTCTCCAAAGCTCTCCCGAACCTTCCCGGAACCCCTTCAGAACTTTTCGGGAACTCTTCCGGAACTCTCTTGGAACTCCTCTGGAACTCTCCCGGCCTCACTTGGCCTCTCAGCTCCACCTTTCCAAGGAATACCTACAACTACCCGAGATTCAACCTTGAATCTCACGCAACCCACTCCAGATAGCGGACGGTTAAAACAACCTGATACTCCACTGAGTATCCACTTAAACAGAAATTCCGCTCTAACATCGACCACCACTTCTCTACATCCGTTCCTACATCCTCGGATAGACGAAAGCTCAACTGTAACCACAACCCTCGGCTACAACTCAGCACCCGATAGCACCTCTGGAGCCTGCACTGGTACTCTTTCCGATAACCACTCCAATAACAAGGTCAAGAGGTTCGCAATACGATCATCTCGGGTCTAGGCAACACCTGCTGCAACTCCTGCAGCACCCGCTGGAACTCCAGCAACACCGGATCAAACAACAGCCACCCCGGATCCCACACCGGCCACACCGGCTTCTGTACCGGCCACACCAGCTTCTGTACCAGCCACACCAGCACTCACACCGGCCACGTTCTCAGACCCCACCTGATCCGCCTGCGAACCCACAACCTGCTCAATCGTAGCACTTTGTACTACACTCTCCTCAACCATCAGAACTCTCTTGTTCCTCAACACGCGATCTTGACCCTGACTAGGACCACGACTACAGTCTACCTCCGTTAGTCATCTCACTTCTACAAATAGAAGCTAAGAACACAAAACAACTAACAGAAAGCAAAGACAACTTACCGTGGAATCTCATTGAAGGCTCGAAGAGGATGATCTAGAACTCCATGCTCAAACAATTGACTAACTCACTTAATCAATTCTAACCAACGGTATATTCATGCATCACACATTACCAAAAATTAAATTTCTTTCCAATTTAATTATTCCTAAACCGTCATAGAACCGGGAATGCTTTGATACCAAATTGAAACGAATGCACCCGATTTTTTTTATTTTTGCACCGAAAAATTACTATTTCCATAAATAATAATTATCCTAATCGATCAATTAAAATTCAACTAATCCTGAATAATAATTAACGTTCCCAAAAAATTCTAAATTTTAATCCGGAATTAAAAAATAAATTATCCAATTTATTCCACCAGAAAATTAACCAATAACTCCTAAACCCAATAATTCCTGAAAAATAATTAGATCCAACCAGCGAGTCTAGATCATCCCCTCTTTCTCGCCTCGATCCCACGGTCACTCTTTTTCTTTTCCTTCATCAAATAAACGAGATGCATAAGTATTTCGACAAATACATAGTGAGGCAATCCTCCCATCTACAGGTTATACACAGAAAAAATAAATTTATTAAATGTAATTAAACACGAAAATACCGAAATAAATCAACCATCTCATGAAACACTCGATCTAGATCCACCCGAGATCATACTCGGCCTATAATCATGTAAAACACATCAACAAATTATTTGCTCAGATAAACCTATGGTCCTGCACTCACCTTAGCCAAACGGTTGACTCCTCGATATAAACTCGCAACCGCAGAAAACCGGCTCAACAACAAACTCGAACGTTAGAATTACGATCCAACCGTTGAACCCTTAGTCTGAAGTACCCTCAATAACTCCACCAATTTTCAACAAGATCAGACAACGTTTGGACTTCCAAACGATACCTTAAAACAACCAAGTCGGACTGAAGTTTCCTGCACCAATCAGGTCCAAAAAGACTCACGTAAATCATAAACGAACCGTTAAAAATTCAATCTGTCCATTGAATCTGGAACCTGCAGTTCCAGAAAGCTCCCCACCAAATTTCACCCTGATCAGACTCCGTTTCGTGCTCCAAACGCGGCCTTGAATGAACCATCCCGGAGCTGACCCCGTTCTCATACTTAGCATAAAAACATTTGCTTAAGTCCACCAATTACTTGTCATCCAACCCACCATCACGTCACCATCACCGGAGTACACACATCATGACTCAAAACACCAACGATCCCAACACCGATCGACGTCACCAGCGATCTCGACATTGCGTGAGACACACACCACCGCTCACATGTACAACCCGCCATCACCGACCTCCACATCGCTCTAACACTCACACGAGCAACAAAAAGGAAAAGGAAGAGCTCGTTACCTTAGTGAAGAGAGATGGCGGCTGCAACTTCCTCCTCACGGCACCTCGACGACGGCACACAACAACGATCACCACTCCGCTTCCTTGATGCTCACGCTCCCAAGCCTATGTCTCTCTCATGCCACAAGGTTCCTCTCTCACAATCACACCTCTGTAAGAGCTTCTCTCTCACGATCATGGCGGCTTCGCTTTTAAAGAGGAGGAACGTAGGTTTTTTTCACATTCCTTCGTATTTGCAGCTTGGTCCTTGAATTTTCCAAAATTCACAAATAAACCTTAAACTTTCAAATTGATCAAAATCAACCTCCAAAACAACTTCCAATTTGATCAATTTAACCCATAATTTTCGAATTCTCAATTGGACCCAAACTTTTATATTGATCAAAATCAACTTCCCAGATCGGCCCAAAACTCTCTAATTGATCAATTTAGTCCAATCCTCTTGCAATTTATTTTATGGTTAATTTAATCCAATCCCGGATTAAAAATTAACCCAAAATAATTAAATTCTTCTTAATTTAATTATTTAAATTCTCCAACCAAAAAACCGGAGTTAACCGACTCCGCTCCGCAACTCAGTAACCTTCACAGTTCCAATTTCCGGAACACGGGCGTTACAATATGGGTTGGTTTGAATCAATATGGAATTATTACCTCATGCTCATTCTATGTTTTCTCCTTGGTTGATGGTAGTCGGTACAATCCAAATCATTTATGCAGCTTCAACATCTCCCGGTCAACGTAATTTAAAAAAGAGAATAGCCTATTCTTCTTTATCTCATATGGGTTTTATAATTATAGGTATTAGTTCTATAATGGATCCTGGAATTAATATTGTTATTTTACAAATAATTTCTCATGGATTTATTGGCGCTGCACTTTTTTTCTTGGCAGGGGCGAGTTATGATAGAATTCGGCTTGTTTATCTTGATGAAATGGGTGGAATGGCTATCTCGATTCCAAAAATATTTACAATGTTTACTATCTTATCGATGGCTTCCCTTGCATTGCCAGGCATGAGTGGTTTTGTTGCAGAATTAATCGTTTTTTTTGGAATAATTATCATCCAAAAATATTTCTTAATTTTTAAAATTTTAATTATTTTTGTAATGGCAATTGGAATGATATTAACTCCTATATATTTATTATCTATGTCACGCCAAATGTTCTATGGATACAAGTTAATTAATGTCAAAAACTTTTCTTTTTTTGATTCTGGACCCCGAGAGTTATTTTTTTCAATCTCCGTTCTTCTACCCATAATTGGTATTGGGATTTATCCTGATTTTGTGCCCTCATTAGCAAGTGACAAGGTTGAATCCATTTTATCTAATTACTTTTATGGATAGTTTTCAGGAGATAACAAAAAGTATTAAATTGAATTGTAATCAGAAGTCTTTGGTCTTTGTATTGTGAGAACCTTTTGAATCATTGTACTACTTGATTCAAAAGGTTCTTGATGATTTACTACTAAAAACTAAATTTTATTTCTTAACTTATATGAAGTTAGATATAGATGCTATTCTTTATTTATTTGAATTTGGATTCTTTTTTTTTGTACTGTTTTATTTATATTTAATTCGATGTAAAAGAACCATAACTATGTAAACCTATTCCTAAAAGATTGACGCCAAAATAGCATATCCAAATTAAAAGAAAACCTATCGAAGCCACAATTGCAGAATTTATACCCCTAACATTCCTATTTGTTTTAATATGTAAATAAATTGTGAATATGATCCAAGTAATAAATGCCCAAGTTTCTTTTGGATCCCAGTTCCAATATGAACCCCATGTCTCATTAGCCCATACAGCTCCTGAAAGAATGCCGATGGTTAAAAAGATAAATCCAAGACTAATAATACGAAAACTCCAATAATCTAATTGTTCAATCAATTGATACCTATAATAATTTCTAGAAAAACTAAAATTAATGTTTTGTTGTAGTAAAATAGAATTATTTTCATTTATGTAGTAAAATTCATCAAAAGAAAATAATTCATTTAATAAAAAAAAATTATTCTTTTTCCAAAAAGTAGGTCCGACTTTGCGAAATGTAATCACTAGAAGAGCCATTGATAATAATGATCCGCATAACAGAGCGCCATAGCCTAATATCATCATACTTACGTGCATCATTAACCACTGGGACTGGAGAGCTGGTACTAATATTGCGGACTGAGGTATTTTGTTTAAAAGACCTGAAAGTAGCAAAACCCTGAATAAAAATAGCACTTGGCGCAGTTATTGCGTTTAAGTGATTTTTTTGTTTTTTATTAAAATAGGAAACCATATGAATAATTGAAAAAGTCCATGAAAGAAAAATTAATGATTCATATAACTTAATGGAAAATGTCCTAAATAAATCCAACGAGTAAATAATAATCCTGTTATACCAAAAAACGTAATTACAATTCCTTTATCTGATGAATCAAAAAATCCTATGATTTCATCTAAATTAACTAATAAAGTTAAAAAAATAAATTGTCAGTACAACTAAAACGACCGAAAAAGATATATGAGTTAATATGTGCTCTAAGATTAAAAAAATCATTAAAAAATTGTTAAAAATTAATAAATTAATATTAGGTTTTACCCGATTTTAGAAAAAAGTAGGGTATTATTTTGATTATAAAACTTATAATATCTCTTTTATAAGATCTTATGCCGCTACTCGAACTCGAACCGAGATGCTCTAGCACTGCTTCCTAAGAGCAGCGTGTCTACCAATTTCACCATAGCGGCAACTTGTTCAAAACAATACTAACAAGTTTTTATTCAATCGTCGAGATGCAAATTTAGCCAATTGACCGGAATTTACAATTGATTTAATGAATAAAAACTTGTTAAATAGGTCTTGTGGGTTTTAATTCAATTAAGATCTTTTTTTTATCTGAGTTATTTAAAATTAGTTAAATTCACTTTTTGTTATTTTTATTTTTTTCTAGAATACAATGAAAAATTTAACTAAATTCAAGTAATGGGGACTTCAACCCAACGACAAAACTCTAAATGCTCTTTATCTTTTTTTCACTTAAATTAATGAATTTGAAGAACCTATTGATTTTGTTTAAAGATCTTTGATTTACTCATTATGAGTACATCAAAGATCTTTATTTATAAGGTAGTGATAGGGAAAATAAGAACCCACCCCCCTTTTTTTTTTAACTAAAAAAATGTGAACCTTTCTTTTTTATCTATATATTGTCGTTTTTTTCTCCTCTTTTGGTTCACATCTTTTTATATGTATTCTAAAAATTTTGTTTTTAAGTTAGGCTAATTCTAATTATTATAGTGTTTTTTTATTTATTTTGTTGTACAAAATTTTTTTTTGAATTACCTGTAGAAAGTGATTTCCCTAACGAAAAAGCTTTCAACGATGTCCAATATCTCTTCCTTTTCCAAATTTTTTTACGAATACACTTTTTTGAGATAGAACTACGTTTTTTTGGAACTGCCATTCAAAAATGAAAAAAGTTTTTCAGTGGTATAATTGGATGTCAAAGACATTTATTATTCTATTCTTTCGTACTCCATAGCGAGTTATTTTTTTTCTTTCAAATTTTATTATATATTATTTTCAAAAAAAAAGACATTCAAAAGTTTAAACCCAACTTTTTTTTACTTTTTTTTATTTATTTGGTTATTAAATTTTTGTTATTTAACGTTTGAAATCCGTACGAGAGTGCTCATTTAATTAATCTATACTGCTAGATTAGATTATTAAAAAAATTATGAAATTTCTTCACATTATATGTACAAAAAATATCGATTATAATCATCTTTCTTGCAAATAAAAAAAGCTCACTTAGTGTACTGGAATACAATCACTAAATTCCATAATTCAAATTTATTCCTTAATAATTCTAAATAATCAAAATCAAATAACTTTGTTTTAGGTAAATTTTTTTTAGTATATAATTAATATTAAGTTTAAGTATTTTTTTGCGTGTAAATATTTGTTCTATTCTTAATATATGTATATAAATTATTATAATACGGAATTATAATTTCCTTTTTCTGTATCTGCATAAAATCACAATTTTATTTAGTAGTAATAAAAAAAGACAAATAATTTTTTTTTTACAGTAACTTAGTAATATTATTTAATCACTTTTCATTTTTTTATTTGAATATATATTTATTTTCAAAGATTTCTGAAGGATTATACTAATTCGAAAAAAATTATATTTAGGTTTAAAATCTCGTGCTTTTATATTGGCCCCTTTGAAAAAAAAATATATATATACAAAAAATATATATATACAAATCAATATTCATGGATGATCCCTTTCATTCCACTCCCAGTACCTATTTTATTAGGAGTTGGGCTTCTACTTTTTCCGACAGCAACAAAAAACCTTCGCCGTATGTGGACTTTTCTGAGTATTTTTTTGTTAAGTATAGTTATGATCTTTTCACTCTATCTATCTATTCAACAAATTTTTCTAAGTTGCATTCATCAAAATGTGTGGTCTTGGACCATAAATAATGAATTTTCTTTTGAGTTCGGTTACTTTATTGATCCACTTACTTCTATTATATTTATATTAATTACAACTGTTGGGATTTTGGTTCTTATTTATAGTGACAATTATATGTCTCATGATCAAGGATATTTGAGGTTTTTTGCTTATATGGGTTTTTTTAATACTTCAATGTTAGGATTAGTTACTAATTCTAATTTGATCCAAGTTTATTTTTTTTGGGAATTAGTTGGAATGTGTTTGTATTTATTAATAGGTTTTTGGTTCACACGACCTATTGCAGCGAATGCTTGTCAAAAAGCTTTTGTAACTAATCGTGTAGGGGATTTTGCTTTATTATTAGGAATTTTAGGTCTTTATTGGATAACTGGCAGTTTCGAATTTCAGGATTTATTCGACATATTCAATAATTTAGTTTTAAATAATAGAGTCAATCTCTTATTCCTTACTTTGTGTGCATTTTTATTATTTGTGGGTCCTATTGCTAAATCCGCACAATTCCCTCTTCATGTATGGTTACCTGATGCCATGGAGGGCCCTACTCCTATTTCGGCTCTTATACATGCTGCTACTATGGAAGCGGCGGGGATTTTTCTTGTAGCTCGTCTTCTGCCTCTTTTTATAGTTATCCCTTCTATAATGTATATAATATCTTCGATAGGTATAATAACAGTACTCTTAGGAGCCACTTTAGCTCTTGCTCAAAAAGACATTAAGAGAGGTTTAGCCTATTCTACAATGTCTCAACTGGGTTATATGATGTTAGCTCTAGGTATGGGGTCTTATCGATCCGCTTTATTTCATTTGATTACTCATGCTTATTCAAAAGCTTTGTTGTTTTTAGGATCTGGATCCATTATTCATTCAATGGAAGCTATAGTTGGATATTCTCCCGATAAAAGTCAGAATATGATTCTTATGGGTGGTTTGACAAAACATGTCCCGATTACAAAAATCGCCTTTTTAGTAGGAACCCTTTCTCTTTGTGGTAAACCCAAGAATTCCTATATAATTTAAGTGATACAATTAAAGCTTTTTCGATTCTTTTATTAACTGATTTATGTATCGGATTTCATTCGCCTCATGGTTGGGAACTAATGATTGGTTATATTTACAAAGATTTTGGGTTTGTTCATTATGAGCAAATTTTATCTGGTCTAGTTTCTACCTTTCCAGCATTCTTGATACAATTTTTAAATATTGGATCTTTTGTTATTTAAATTGTATATCTCTGTTACTTGTAGTGATTTATCATGCAATAAATGACTAAAAGATGATTCACTGATCCAATTCTAATCTTTTGTACCTTATATATCATAACCAAATCAAAGTCGTATTTATTTTACTCTTTTTACCCATGAGGGATTCCTTTTCAACAAAAAATTGTATTTTTTTTAAGTAAATGTAAATAGCAGAATTGTGGCTAGGGAAGTATATTATCGACCTACCTAACTTTATTGTAGAAATTTTCGGGATAAATGATTGGACCATGCAAACTAGAAATAAATTTTCTTGGATAAGGGAAGAGATTACTCACTCCATATCTGTCTCACTCATGATATATATAATAACTTGGGCATCCATTTCAAGTGCATATCCGATTTTTGCCCAGCAGAATTATGAAAATCCACGAGAGGGAACTGGGCGTATTGTATGTGCCAATTGCCATTTAGCTAATAAGCTCGTGGATATTGAGGTTCCACAAACGGTACTTCCTGATACTATATTTGAAGCAGTTGTTAAAATTCTTTATGATATGCAAGTAAAGAAAGTTCTAGCTAATGGTAAAAAGGAGCTTTGAATGTGGGAGCTGTTCTTATTTTACCCGAGGGGTTTGAATTAGCCCCTCCCGATCGTATTTCACCCGAGATAAAAGAAAAGATAGGAAATCTGTCTTTTCAGAATTATCACCCCGATAAAAAAAATATTCTTGTGATAGGTCCTGTTCCTGGTCAAAAATATAGTGAAATAACCTTTCCTATTCTTGCCCCAGACCCTGCTACTAATAAATTCACTTCTTAAAATATCCTATATACGTAGGTGGAAACAGGGGAAGGGGTCAGATTTATCCTGATGGTAGCAAAAAGTAACAATACAGTTTATAATGCTACGGCAGGAGGGATAATAAGCAAAATTTTACGAAAAGAAAAAGGGGGATACGAAATAACCATAGTGGATGCATCGAATGGACGCCAAGTGATTGATATTATCCCTCGAGGCCTAGAACTTCTTGTTTCAGAGGGCGAATCCATTAAACTCGATCAACCATTAACGAGTAATCCTAATGTGGGTGGATTTGGTCAGGGGGATGCCGAAATAGTACTTCAAGATCCATTACGTGTCAAAGGTCTTTTGTTCTTCTTAGGATCGATTGTTTTGGCACAAATCTTTTTGGTTCTTAAAAAGAAACAGTTTGAGAAGGTTCAATTATCCGAAATGAATTTTTAGATCTGTCTATTTAGCTTTATCAAATTCGTAAAAAAGAACACAAAAAAATTATGAAAAGCTTTTTGCCTCTCTTTCGATTTCTATTCCTTTTTGACCAGATGTCAGGAGTTACTTGTATCATAGTCCTAATCCTAGTATGTATATTGAGAAGAATTCACTTTACCCCCTTTCTTTATTTTTCAATACAAATTTGAAAAATGGGAAGGGGTGTGATGTAACTCTGTCGTTATTGATCAATTGAAATTGATATAATGTATCAATCATCAAGAGTTTTTTCTATTAGAATGGAAAATTTTTACTAGATACTAAAATAAGGAACGTAAGCGCAGAAAAAAGGGAACCATAAATCAGCGAAACAACAAGTTTTAGGGACTATAGGGAGTATTTTTTGTCTTGCTAGTCTTCGACACAAGAAAAGGAATTTTAGACATCCTCTTCTTGTGTTGATCTTGTCCTTCTTGTCTTGATTCCATTCGTTAAAAACTTTTATTCTTAGTTTACATATATATTATTGTTTCTATATATATAACATTTTAATATATATATCTTAATTAATAGTATATATAATTATTAATTATTAATTATATAGTATAATAGTACTTACTTTTTGTAGTTTGCTTTTTTTATTTCAATTTTGATGAAATACTAAATAAATAAATAAAATAAGAAAAAACTTCTATTAGTATAGACAAAATTTTAATGATAGATCTAATGATAAAAAATATTGTGTCAGCCGGGGAAGCAGGAAAAGGAAATTAAGTGATTCCTCCTTTTTATTCTATCTTTGAAAGGTTAATAAATACTATATGTTTGTAATGTACTAATCTAATTAAGTTCCTTTTTCAAAAAAACAATAAAAATTTGTTCTGATTATTAGCAGTTCAACGGGACCCTCTCGAATCAGACAAAGAAGGAAGAGTTGGGCCCCGTTGAGTTCTTATGTTTTCATGTCTATAACTCAGTTCATCCAATTTCTACAGGGATGAACCTAATCCTGAATATGAACCATAAAAGAAAATACCTATTAAACCGATCATAAGAATACCAGCTACAGTACCTATTACCCAAAGAGGAATCCTTCCAGTAGTATCAGCCATTTATCCCGCTTCCCTCCACATTTCATCGAGTGGTCATGCTAGAAACATAAACAGTCAGAGATAATTATGATATATAATCCATCCGAATGGGATAAGAAAAATACTACTCTTTCTTTTTTATTTTATTATTCTACGCTCTTTTCTTAATTGAAGAGAAAATTTCATTTCTGATAGAGCACAACATGTGCTGTCCCAAATAAAACTGTACCACAATAAAAGAAGAAAAAGAGACATATATATATGTGCATTCTTTTTTATTTGAATAATCAAAAAAATTAATAAAAAAAAAACACAAGTTTTCTTACCTACTTCAATTCAATGATATTCTAACTATTCTATTAAAAACAGGTAAAAATCAATCTCTTTTCTGCAAATATTTTTTTGAACAATGAAATACAAATACATGGAAAAGTAAAGTGGTTAAAAAAAAGTTTTCTAT
Source organism: Cardamine chenopodiifolia (assembly GCA_963922655.1). Lineage (NCBI taxonomy): Eukaryota > Viridiplantae > Streptophyta > Magnoliopsida > Brassicales > Brassicaceae > Cardamine > Cardamine chenopodiifolia. The sequence continues at coordinate 17,350,439 of OZ000481.1, forward strand.
TTATTATATGTTTATCTGCTCGAACAAATCCAATCGTGGATACATTTTTTTAATGGTATGCAATCGAATTGGAATATGTAATATCATAGGTGAAAATGAAATTACTTTTTTCTAGTCTTTACAAAACTCCATAAGTTCCAGTGGTATTTCTCAATTCTGTTCCATTTGGATCTCTTTCTTATAAAAAAATGCCAATTGAATCTAGTCTCCGTTCATACGTATTTCATACATTCCATATATCATGGAGTTGAATAAAATTTCATGTGATTCAGTAAACAGAATAGAAATTCCATTATTGCTAGATCGAATTCTATGGATATGATTCGGTGAAGAATGAGAGATGGGATGGTATTATTTCAATAAACGGATAAATGGAAAATTCAAAAAAGATGCTCGGGGATGGAAAAGAGGGAACATCTACAATACCCGGATTTAATCAGATACAATTTGAAGGGTTTTATTGGTTTATTGATCAGGGTTTAATAGAAGAACTTTCTAAGTTTCCAAAAATTGAAGATATAGATCACGAAATTGAATTTCAATTATTTATGGAAACATATCAATTGGTAGAACCTCTAATAAAAGAACGAGATGCTGTCTATGAATCACTTACATATTCTTCTGAATTATATGTATCTGCGGGATTAATTTGGAAAACCAGTAGGAATATGCAAGAACAAAGAATTTTTATTGGAAACATTCCTTTAATGAATTCCCTTGGAACTTCTATAGTAAACGGAATATACAGAATTGTTATCAATCAAATATTGCAAAGTTCTGGTATCTATTACCAGTCAGAATTGGATCATAACGGAATTTCGGTCTATACCGGCACCATAATATCAGATTGGGGAGGTAGGTTAGAATTAGAGATTGATAAAAAAGCAAGAATATGGGCTCGTGTGAGTAGGAAACAGAAAATATCTATTCTAGTTCTATCATAAGCTATGGGTTCGAATCTCAGAGAAATTCTAGAAAATGTTTGCTACCCTGAAATTTTCTTATCTTTCTTGACCGATAAGGAGAAAAAAAAAATTGGGTCAAAAGAAAATGCTATTTTGGAGTTTTATCAACAATTTTCTTGTGTAGGTGGGGATCCAATATTTTCTGAATCCTTATGTAAGGAATTACAAAAAAAATTCTTTCACCAAAGATGTGAATTGGGAAGGATTGTCGCCAAAATATTAATTGGAGACTGAATCTTAATATACCTCAGAACAATATATTTTTGCTACCACGAGATATATTAGCAGCTGCCAATCATTTGATTGGGATGAAATTTGGAATGGGTACACTTGATGATATGAATCATTTGAAAAATAAACGGATTCGCTTTGTAGCAGATCTTTTACAAGATCAGCTCGGTTGGCTCTGGCTTGTTTAGAAAATGTAGTTAAGGGAACTATATCCGGAGCAATTAGGCATAAATTGATACCTACTCCTCAGAATTTGGTAACTTCAACTCCGTTAACAACTACTTATGAATCCTTTTTCGGATTACACCCATTATCTCAAGTTTTGGATCGAACTAATCCATTGACACAAATCGTTCATGGGAGAAAATTGAGTTATTTGGGCCCTGGCGGATTAACAGGGCGAACTGCTAGTTTTCAGATACAAGATATCCATCCTAGTCACTATGGGCGTATTTGTCCCATTGACACGTCTGAAGGAATCAATGTTGGACTTCTTGGATCTTTATCAATTCATGCCAGAATTGGCGATTGGGGATCGTTAGAAAGTCCATTTTATGAACTCTTTGAGAAATCAGAAAAAGCACGGATACAGATGCTTTTTTTATCACCAAGTTAAGATGAATATTATATGATAGCGGCAGGAAATTCTTTGGCTCTTAATCGGGGCATTCAAGAAGAACAGGCTGTTCCAAATTTGGTTAAGGAATATGGGTTGATGCTTAAGATCACATAAATATATTAAACAATATATAGTGTGTCATCACCATATGCATGTGAATTTGTACCGTGGAAAAAAAAAACAAAAAGGTTCTATTTGTACAATATTTTCTCATTTGTAAAATTTTTAATCAAAATGAAAAATATCAAAATTTTAAATATGTTATTAGAGTATAGTTTTAATTAAAAAACAATGTGTTATAAAATTAGTGAACTCAAACTTTTAACTGTTTTGGAATGTTTCATTTGTACAATCTCAAATAATAGGAAATATAAGAGCCGGGAAAATCTTCTCAAATATTTTGATATTGGATTAATGGTTTGTGAAATCTTACCCATTTATAGGTCTAGGTTGGATCTGCCTTTAGGAAAATACACATATGATACTTTTAGGAGGAAAATTCAACCAAAATATCCTCTACCCTCCTCACTCGGAGATAGAAGTTTTCATATATCAATGAAAAAATCTCTTTCAAAAAAGATAGATTGTCATATATTTGAAACAGATTGTAGCTAGTTAGTTTCAATGTTGTAGTCTCCAAAATATTGGTCAATTTTTGTTTTTGTTATTTTCATTAACAAATACATGCAATATTTGTTTTTGTTAATATCATTTGTGATGCAAAATCTTATATATATATAAAAGGAAAATAATTTTTTTTAATTACTGAAGAATAATTTATCATAATAACACAAACACAAATGGAAAGTATAACCAACAATGAAAATCATTGACCAACTTTACATTCAAATTTTCTATTATGGAAAACATATTATAGACATATATATGCATATATATATTTATAGATATGTGTATATAAATGCAAATGTTAACTGAAAAATCATCGTTTGGCTTAGTGTTTCGGTAGAGCCAACCGAACATTTTTGCCGTTAGTAGTTCTTCTGTCAACTGAAATTATTGGGAAGCACAACTCAGTAATAACCAAAATTTTTATTTCTCTCTTTTTTCAGTTCTCAAAGACTATTTTTGGGTGGTTGAGGATGGAATGAAAATGCAGGTACATTTTCATTTTTATTTTAATATTTTGTCCATTTAAAGAGAATTTAAGGTATACAACGGATCTCAGCTATGGGACGTGACTTTAGCTGTTCAAGCAAACTTGGTGCCAAATTTAGTTAAGGAATATGAGTTGATGCTTAAGATCACATAAATACATTAAGAACACTCAAACTAATTTATTTATTTGATTTGATAAGAATATTTTCACTAATCTCTTGATTAATTACTGTACCTGAAACATATATGGAGATCCAGAGTTATGGTACTGACACCCAAGTAAAGGAGAATTGGGTTTCTCCCCTACAGACAATCCATGGCATGTCCTTGACTATATTGCTGAAGCTTTAAAGGTTACTTAACTAACTCTAAAACACTTACACTTTTTGTTTTTTTCTCATTTCCTTATATGTTCTTTGTGTTACAGGCAGTGTTACAATTGTCGCATATGCCGGTTAATCTGGTTGGAGAAGTCATACAGAAGAGTATTTATTTGATTTTGTTAAATTTATCTTACAATTACAGGTATATAGTCTCAAAGACTATTTTTGGGTGACTAAGGATGGAATTAAAATGCAGGTACATTTTCATTTTTATTTTAATATTTTGTCTATTTAAAAAGCATTATATAATTTTCATTAAGGGATACAACGGATCTCAGGTATGGGACGTGACTTTAGCTGTTCAAGCAAACTTGGCGCCAAATTTGGTTAAGGAATATGAGTTGATGCTTAAGATCACATAAATGCATTAAGAACATTCAAAGTAATTTATTTACTTGATCCTATTTGATAAGAATATTTTCACTAATCTCTTGATTAATTACTGTACCTGAAATAGATATGGAGATCCAGGGTTGTGGTACTAACACCCATGTAAAGGAGGATTGGGTTTCTCCACTACATACAATCCATGGCATGTATTTGTCTGTATTGCTGAAGCCTTAAAGGATACTTAACTAACTCTAAAACTTTTACACTTTTTGTTTTTTCTCATTTCCTCATATGTTCTTTTTGTTACATGCGGTGTTACAATTGTCTCATATGCCGGTTAATCTGGTTTGAAAAGTCTTGCCAGAAAGAGTATTTATTTGATGCTGTTAAATTTATCTTACAATTACATGTAAATTATATATATGCTCTACATGTTTATATATATTTGTGTCATACCTTTGCTATAAGTTTACTTCTTCCATAACAATAATAGGGGATTTGCATATACGAGCTAATTAGATCATTTCTTGGCTAGAGGTTAAATCATTTTTTCTTTCTTATGTTCATATTCATGAAATGATAAGTGGACTTCCAATATGCATATCAACTTATCAATCCATCTAAAACTTTTGGAGATATCATCACATTCCCCATGGGCTTTAGGAGAATAGCACAACCTCAAATTGTCTTCGTTTGTATGAACATCTACTGAAATTTCTCTATGAATATCATCTTCTTCTTGTTATTCTTGCTATGTATGTATATACTAAACTTTCAATCATGATTCTCTTTCCAGTTTTACAGGTTAAAGATGATTAATTACGTATGAATTACGACAAACAAAAAAATAGTGGAGAAAATAAATAGTATTCAAAATAAATGGTGGACCAAATCCATTTCATAAATAGTATATAGCATGTCTCCATCCTAACCATGCGAAGTTGTACCATGGACAAACAAAAAAAGTTTTATTTGTACAATATTTTCTCATTTGTTAAATTTTTAATCTAAATCAGAAAATACCAATATTAAAAAAAGGTTAATAGAGTATAAATTTAAGTTAAAAACATTGTGTTATGAAATTAGTTAACCAAAATTTTAGCTATTTTGGAAAGTTCTATTTGTACAAACTCAAATAAGCGGAAAGATATGAACCAGGAAAGTTTTTTAAAGTAATACTTTTCTACTAAAGTAGTGATTTGCTAATTAATTTATAGTAAACAAAAAACCTATTCATCAAAAGTCCATTATAATTCACTATTATTTCTTTTAATTTGGCAACACATAGAATAAGTATTCATTCTATCATATGTATTAATGATTTAAATTTTTAAACATAAATTTTATTATCAAATATTATGCATATGGTTAACTCAAAATAAAGCATTAACGAATGCATGCAATATTTATTTTTATCAACTTCATTTACAATGCTAAAAAATTTATATATAAATAAATAAAATAATTTTTTTTATTAATGAATAATTTAACATAATAATACAAAATCAAATGGAATATATAACCAACAATGAAAAGTGTTGACCAAATTTACATTCAAATTTACTATTATGGAAAACACATTATATACATATACATATATATATATACAAATGCAGATTACCAACCCAATCAGTTCTTAGTAAGTTACATAATAACAAAAAAATAAACCAAAGGTAAAGCAAGTTCTAAATATGCTAAATTTTGATTCAATTGTTAGTTGTTTTCGATTTTTAGAAGACAACAATGTTTTCATTAAGTAGTGGAAACACAATTCTGGGTTTTGAAAAAAATAAAATCAACAACGAACGTAGTCTATTTAGAAAAAGACAACTTCATCCAACGGCCTTCATATGCAAGTTGTAGGCAATGACTGTTGCATCCAATTTTAGATGAGTTGTGCTTCTTCAATTCTTTTGGTTTATTCAAAAACTCAACTTAGGAAACTGACGGTAAAATCGTCGGTAGGCTTGGTGTTTTGTTGGAAAAGCCAACCGAAGGTTTTCCATTAGTTGTTCTTCTGTTAGCTGAAATAATTGGGAACCACAGCTTAGTAATTCCCGAAAACTATTTTTAGGTGGCTGAAAATGGAATGAAAATCCATGACGTTTTCATTTTCATTTTTGGTCCATTGGAAGCACATTTAAGATGTATAATTTCAATTTAGGGAGACCATGAACCTCAGCCGTGGGACATGACTTTAGCTGTCCAAACAGTCTTGGCGACGAAATTGGTTGAGGAATATGGGTTGATGCTTAATAGAGCTTATAACTACATCAAGAACATTCAAGTAATTTATTCATTTGATCCTATATGATTTGAATATTTCACTGATATGTTGATTACCTACTTTACGTGAAACAGATAAGGAGAGACATATGAAGATCCAGTTTTGTGGTGCTTCGTTTTATGTATTTATCATATATACTAAAATTTCAATCATGATTCTCTTCCCAATTTCATAGGCTAAAGATGAATTAATTACGTACGAATTTAGACCAAAAAAAATATAGTGGACAAAATAAATAGTGGAAAAAATAAATGGTGGACCAAATCCAATTTATAAATAGTATGCAGCGTCTCTCCACCATATGTGAAGTTGTATTGTGGACAGACAAAAAAAATTCTATTTATACAACATTTTGTCATTTGTATAAATTTTAAACGAAATGAGAAAATTCAAATCTATATTTGAAAAAGGTTTTTAGAGTATAAATTTAAGTTAACAACATTGCTTGATGAAAATATTTAATTCAAATTTTTAACTGTTCTGAAAAGTTTCATTTGTAAGAAGAAAAATAAGAACGGGAAAATCTTCTCAAATATTTTGATATCGGATGAAAGCTCTGTGAAAACCTTACCATTTACAGATCTAGGCTGGATCTACCTCCAAAGAAATACCCATATGATAATTTTAGGGGATAAATGACACCAGGAGATCCCCTCGCCTCTTCACACGGAGATAGCTAGAAGTTTTAATATAGCTATGAAAAATACTCTTTCAGAAATGATAGATTGTCAAATCTTCAAAACAAATTATACAAATTTAGTCTTAATGGTGTAGTCTCCAAAAACTTGGTCCGGTTTCTCTTGTTCGACGAGATTAGTTTGCTCCAAATTATTTTTTTTTACTTCTCGCTTTTTACTATTCCTCTTTTTAGGGAGACTACTTTTTCCGGACCTCTAGAGATTAAAATTCTTAGAATATTTTTTAACTTTTTCTTAGGGTAATCAAGTACTGATTTTCTCATCAAGTAATGATTTTCTAACTAACGTATGGTTAAAAAAACTAGTCTTCAAAAGTCAATTATAATTTACTATTCTTTCTTTTAATTTGGCAACACATACAATAAGTATTCATTCTACCATGCATATTAATGATTTTAAAACATAAAATTTCTTATAAAATATTATGTCCATGTGTAAGTCAAAATAAAACAATAACAAATGCATGCAATATTTTTTCTTTCTCAATTTTATTTACAATGTAAAAACTTTTATATATAAAATGAAATCAATTTTCTTTTAACACAAAGTCAAATGAAAGTATAAACAACAATGAAACTCGTTGACCAAATTTACATTCAAGTTTTCTATTATGGAAATAATATACAGATACACATATATCCATATATATGTATATATATATATATATATGTATATATATATATATGTATAAGTATCTCTATACTAATATTAGAGAAATACATTTATAAAATAAAGATTAAAATTGTAGGATACTACAAATATGCCATTAGAAAATGATAATTTTCAGCAATTCATAATGGGTAAAAGAGTCAATCAATTTTTAACAACTTAATATACCAAATACAATATATTTTTATTTTATTTTAAAAACTGAATTTTTTTTCTCAGAATCTTTTTTAAAAAAATTTCCAACAACATACAAGGAAATCCTTGTCAAGTATGGCAAGGAAATGTCAAAGAAAGAATACAAGGCTGGAGTAAGATTTTTTTGTCTGGAGCTGGCAAGGAAATCCTTATCAAGTATGTTTTTGCTGCTATGCCAATTTATTCAATGAATGTATTTAAGGCTCCAAAGGAAATTAGTAAAGTTATCCACCACATACTTCCAAGGTTTTGGTGACGATAAAAAATCTATGCATTGGTACGCTTGGAACAGACTGAGTATACCAAAGAACGAAGGATGGCTTAGATTTCGTGAACTAGAGAATTTAAATCTAGCATTACTAGGTAAACAACTTTGGAGGGTTATGTAAATGCAAGAGTGCTTCAGTGCAAGAGTACTCAAGGCTCGGTACTTCTATGTCACAAATATATTGAATGCAAAAAGGTACAAGACCTTCATTTATTTGGAGATCGCTACTTCAAGGAAGAGATATAGTAAAGAAGGGTATGTGATTTGTGATTGGAGGTAGCTCAGTTGTAATCGTTGAAGATGTGGAGAAGATTTTGTCCATAAAATATGTGCAACAACTACTTAAAACCTTTTAGGTTGGCACTAGAACAAAGATGGGGCGTATTTACTATTAAATCCGCTTATTGGTTAGCAACTCATTCAGATGAAATACAAATGCCACAACGTCCGAATGGAAGTACTTGGCTAAAAAATAAAGTTTGGGGTTTGAAGACAGCACCAAAACTTAAAAATATTTATGTGGCGTTTACTTTCTAAAGAATTACGCCACGAGTGACCGACTGAAACAGAGGCATATAATACGCCAACAAAAATTATGCCGGTTCTGGTGTCAAGAAGAGGAATCAACAAAGCATTTAGTCTTTCACTGTGCATATACAATATCAATATGGAGAGCTTCAGGTATTCCTGATCCCACTATTGTTGACTTGAATTCATCTCTAGAGGGTTAAAATAGAGGTAATATTCTTCTTCAACAACTCGTCAAGAAGATGACATATTCAATAGTTACCATTATGGATTTATAGAGAATTTGGAAGAATAGAAACACCTTACAGTTTGAGCAGAAATTGATAACGTGAAAGACTTCACTTTTATTAGCGTGAAGTGATGCTAAAGAGTGGATGTACATTGACGACTATACTCAATCGGCTTCAATGACTGAAACATATTGGAAACGACACCCTCAAGGTTGGATGAAATGTAACTACGATGGGTCTTACATCAACTCAAATACTCCATAAAAAGCAGGTTGGGTTTTAAGAGATGATAAAGAAATCTACTTGAGTGTGGGTTAGGCGCGATGTATCAGAACGATGAATGCTTTGGAGTGTGAATTACAAGACCTCATAATCAGGATGCAACACTGTTGGAGCTGGGGATATGATTGTTTTTGAATGAGATAACAAATTGTTACTTGACTTATTAAGTGGAAAACACTAGAATTTGGTGCCTTCAACTGGATCAGAGAAGCAAGACAATAAAGTTGTACGTTTGAAGAAATCCGCTTTCAATGGACAACGAAGAAGACGAATGTGCATGTAGATATATATTAGCAAAACATTGCTTACCTGAAGAGCAATCTTTTTACGTTCATTTCTATGTTCCGATTATAATTTCAGATTTTTACACTATGATTTTTGTAACTCTTCTACCAATTAATAAAGAAAACGTTACAAAAAAAACTGTTTTATGGAATTATTTAATTCAAACTTTTAAGTGTTTCGGAAAACTTCATTTGTACAACCTCAACTCAGAGGAAAGATAAGAACCAGGAAAGTCTTTTCAAATATTTCAATATCGGATTAATCGTTTGTGAAAATCGTACCTCTTTATAGGTTTAGGTTGGATATACCTCAAGAGAAACACACATATTGACACTTTTAGGGGAAAAATGTCACAGAAATATCTCTTTGTCTCTTCACTCGAAGATAGAAGTTTTAATATAGCTATGAAAATTTCTCTTTCAAAAATGATAGGTTGTCAGATCCTCGAAACATATTGTATGTATTTAGTCTCAATGGTGTAGTCTGCAAAAGATTGATCCATTTTCTCTAATCTACTCAACGATATTAGTTTGCTCCAAGTTTTTTTCTTTTTACTTCTCACTTTTTACTATTCCTCATTTCAGGGTGATTGTTTCTCCCGAACCTCTAACGATTAAAATTATGAGAATTTCTTTATAAACTTTTCACATGACAGCTCCAGACTCACTAGCTTCAGTATTCTGTTAATGTTCAAGGTTTATAGAGACTTCAATCTTGCATATTTTGTTTATGTGAAAATGGAAAATTTTTGTTAGTTCTCTTAAACATTTTGGGATTATAATCTACAGGGACACAAAATGAAATTGATGTTTGTGTTGATGTTCGAGTAAAGCTCTCCTAATGGTGTGTTTGATGGGTTCATTTTATTTTGGATAGTAGTGAATCAATGGCTTACCTATCCAAGGTATTAATTACTCTTTGGTGTTAATGACCTTGATGTTTTGTCTTTCTATTGTGGTACGGCAGTACGAGACTATTGCATTCATATGAATATATGAAACTTTGATTTGCTCTTGGATATTGTAAATGATTCTAATTGTTACCACTTAGATGCTTGCGTTTTGAGCTTGGTTACTAATATACTTCTTTCAGCACAATGACTCAGCAAGTAAAGCTAAAGGAGAAGAGTTGATACTTGACCCATAGATAATTGTGACTGGTTAGCAATTTCATTCCTCTTAACTGCTGCTACACTTAATAATCTTTTGTTTTATAGCTTTTTCAAAATTAAATATGTTTGTATTGAAGATGGTGAGTCTGAGATATGAAGATCATTTGTGTGAATTTCCAACAAAGAGAGAATTCTAGAATCGTCATTGCAGCATACGCAAAGAATATAATAAACATGCCACAAAAAAATGAACAATTATTTTCTGCAGAGTAATTCGAGATAAAATCTGTAGCATTGTCCAAAATTTTTATTACTGTTTTGATGTGTATGATGTTTGATTTTGATTATTCTACCAAAATGTTAAAATTGTGCTACGAAGAAGAGGTTTACATAATAAATTTTAATTATTTATTTAAAAAAGTATATATATTTATAAAGTTTAAAAATAAGAGCAGTTATTTTATTTTCAATAGATTTTAAATACAAGACAATCTATAGGAATTACCAAAAAAAATATTAGTAATGGATTTTAGAAAACCCACGTATGAGTCTTAAATTCATCAAAGTCCACTAATTGGATTTAAAAACAACAAGTCCATTAAAATCACAATTCAATAACAGCTCCTATGTTCCGTTTCAAGTGGTAACCTTTTTAGCATGTAAATTGTCATATGCTAACCAGATGTTAACGAATTACCTCTTAATTATGTAAAATATACCAACAAAGATAACTATGTTACCTATACAATTAGCTATATAACTAACTCTCTTATCACGTCAAATAAAATATACATATATACTTTAATATGTGGCATCTAATTTTTATAGTGCAATACTTTATTTACAATGATACAAAACAATTTGTAATAAATTTATAGATATAAAATAATATGTATTATACTATCATGTTTAAAAAAATATAACCATTTAACGCTGAGTTAATTTTTCGTCGGATATTTATATGTTTTCTTCTGCTATTAGAACAAGCACAAACAATATCTCCTCTGATTAAAACCTATCCAAATAATTTTCACAAACAAAAGAGGCAAATATGGATTAAAAGGTTCTCTTTATTAATCACTTCATTTGTAGTTTTAATATCATTTAACTAATATTTTGATTATCCATTGTTATTGACCTCGTTGACCCTAGCTATGTTTATTAGAATATTTTAAATAAAATTTATTATTTTATTAGTACTTATTATTAACCCTTCCATGGCAAAGTAACTTTTAGATTAGTCTATCTAAATATGAAATCAGCTAAGAAAAAACTTTTGTTTCCAGCAAACATTTCGAGCTCTAAGAAAATAAAACTTCATTTTCTTCCCAAAGAAATGTTCTCTACACAAATTTATTGAATTTTATACGACAACATTATTTGGGGTTAAACTATAACTAAAATTTTATAATCTTCACATGCATCTATGAGTAATCCAAATAATTATGTATTTAATTATTAATCCTCAGGATAATAGATACACTAATACCATTTAGCTTGATTATTTTAATCTAACTTTGGGATTTATTATCAACTATTATTAGGAAAATATGTAAAACTGGAATTTTGAGCAAGAAAATAGGTTTAAGACTTCTTTCTCTTTCAGGAAGACATGGAACCAGCAACAACAAGTAAATCCGGTTCATCCATGGTTAAGGGAGTCTGGTTCTCTCTCGCTATTCTGAAGTTCTTATTTATAGTTTGATTGGCCGTCCTCGATCACCTCTCCACGGGCGAAAGAATGGTTATTTGGGCTTCAAATTCGGTCCATAGTTTGTGTTTTTTGCAGATTTCCAATTACGGATCACCTCTTTTTTTAATGCCCTTTTACCTCTCAACTTTGGTTTCTGCTCACCTCAAGCATTTTACAGCACATGTACACTCATCACTTCTCCAACATTTTACTAACAATTTTGGTTTCAGGTAGTACAAGAATTCAGGATTTTCTGATCAAGTATGCTTTCTAAGTGGTCGTTTATTTTGTATGGAGGGAGAAAAATCTGCGAAGACATGGGGAGTCTTCATCTCCTATTGAACGGCTGGTTCGAGAGATGGACAAGACTGTTCGGAATTGGCTTTCAGCGCTGCAACGTCGGGGGATCATGATGCAGGGCTTACAAGATTGGTTTGACACAAGAGTTTAGCAGCTGTTTATTTTCTCTTTCTCTTTTGTTTTGTTTTTTCAGCTCATTTCTGACATTGGCGGTGGATGTGCCAAATAAATTTTTCAGTTCTTGAGTTTTAACGAGGCATCCACTCCGACATCACCATTAGATTATAAGCTTCTAGATCAAGTAGGTTTCTGTCTTAGAAATCACTTCTCATTCAGAAAACATTATTGTAAAAAAGTTTTTTCTTAAATATAGTTTTACATATTATTTATAAAAAAAAAAGAATTCTCTCGTGGAATGACACTTGATACGCATTCTAACTTCGCTACCAGACACTTGTCACATCCACTCTATTGTATCTTTACCAATCTATTGACAAGAATACAAATCCTAATTCCAAAATAAGCCCATCAAGTAACTTTCAACAAATCTACTATTCTTCATTTATTACAAAATTCAAGTATCATCATCAACAGAGAAAAATACAAAGAAAAATCGGCAATGCTTCCTGAGTTCTTGAAGAATCACAACAAGCTTCTACATTGTTATAAATGTACAAAGAACTTGTCTCTGTAGTGCATGAGATAAGTTTCTTTGTAATTAAGTTTATTTATGAAACTGAAAAATTGTGTGTTATCGCATAATAAACCAAAAAACATAATTTTTTAAATATTCATGAGCCTATATAGGTATTTGCATATCATGATTCTATATTTTTGTTTGAACGTACAAAAGTAGAAAAGATGAAACAAAATAATAGAATAATTATCGGAAATATTTAGTTCGGGAACACCGTTGGACTAGTTTTTTGAGCCTCAGAATATTATTCTGCTAGTGAAGTAAACCACTTTATTGCAAACCAAATTTTTAATTGACTTGAATGAGGTAGCTGGTCAGATGATACACTTGAGAATGCCTTCTCTCATTCCTCCATGTCAAACATAGTATATTTTTGTTTGAAACGCCAAACAAAGTAAGATGTAGGTGAGTTTTTCATATTGATGTGTAGTAATACATTGCATAGTGGCTTGCCAATCCGGATCCCTAGGAATACCAAAAAGGTTGCTCTTTATATCTATTGAAATCGTAAAATTTCAAGGGCAAACCAAGAAGAAGTGATCCTTGTCTCATCAGATTTACCACAAAATAATTAGGATTGGAGCCTTCCCCAAGAATGAGTTATAGCCCTTGTAGACAGATGATCTTTAATTGCAATCCAAGATAGGAAAGAAAACCAAGGGAATCCTTGTGAGAACCGGATTACCCAAATCCAATCAACTCGCATTTTGACTTTGAGTCTCTTTCCATGTTTTAAATGCACAAAAAAACTCGGTAATTACCAGGTACATACTGCCACAACACAACATCTGCTCCCACATTACCTTGAGGTGAAGGCAAGACCATTATATGACAAGAACCTATCACAGCTGCAGGTTTTGGATCCAATAGAATCACCAAATACCTGCTCTGACCGCCTCCAAAACAGTAGCTTTCTCGTCTTAAACCAAACTCACATGTTCCTCTTTCAGCTACAACATCGATTAATCTTCCTATAGAAAGCCAACTATCCAACAAGAACAGAATGGAATGCCCATTGGTGACCTCCAAATTTATAAAGCTGCAGCCAAATTGGTATTTTCGGATCTCACGAAGAGCAAACAGTGAGGCCTCTTTTTATGTTGTTTAGGAATTGTGTTAGGTTTGCCATATGATTTCCTCGCCACCTTCCCAATGAGATCCTTCCTCGGCCTTTTCCACCAGTTTCTTTGCATTCTGCTTCGTACACGCTATATCTTCGAATCTCTAAGTGAACCAAAGAAACAAAGAAATTTGGAAAGGATGATGATAACCCTAAAAATTTCCCACATTTTTTTATTACAAGAAAGATTTAGTCTTTTTGTGGCAAATTATATTCACGATAAAAAAAATAGAGAAGAACTATTAATAATAACTCTAACCATATGATCCAAGAAAATACCAACAAAATCCACAACAAATAACAAGATAAATTTGAATTATCCCTTACACATCTTAAACCTTAAAACAAGCAAAACGATACAAGACTAAGATATATATATATATATATATATATATGTATATATATCTAAATTAGGTATATAATTTATGTTGTCCGGAACTGAATCCATATTTAGTGAAGCACTTGAAGCTGAACATATATTGAGTGAAACACTTGAAGCTAAACCTATGTTGAGCGAAGCATTTTGAACTGATCCCATGTTGAGCAAAACACTGGGAGATGAACCCATGTTGAACGAAATACTTGGAACCGAATCCATGTTTAACAAAGCACTTGGGACTGAACTCATGTTTAGTGGAACTCATGTTTAGTGGAACTCATGTTTAGTGAAACTCTTGGAACTAAACCCATATTGAGCAAGCACTTCGAACTGAACCCATGTTGAATGAAGAACTTGGAATTGAATCCATGTTGAGTGAAGCATTGAAAGCAAAGAACTTAGAACTGAACCAATGTTGAGAGAAACACTTGGAACTGAACCCATATTAAACAAAGCACTTGGAGCTGAACCCATGTTGAGTGAAGCTCTAGGAACTGAACCCATGTTGAACGAATCACTTGGAACTGAATCCATGTTGAGCGAAGCACTTGGAACTAAACCAATGTTGAGGAAAATACTTGGAACTAAACCCATATAGAGTAAAACATTTGGCCCTAAACCCATTTTAGGTGAACCACTTGGAAATGAATCCATCTTAAGAAAAGCACTTAGAACTAAACCCATGTTAAGCAAACCACTTGAGACTAAACCCATGTTGAGCGAAACACTTGGGACTAAACCCATATTGAGGAAAGCACTTGGAACTGAACCCATGTTGAATGAAGCACTTGGAACTGAACCCATGTTGAATGAAGCACTTGGAACTGAACCCATGTTGAATGAAGCACTTGGAACTGAACCCATGTTGAGCAAAGCTCTTGGAACTGAACCCATGTTGAGCGAAGCACTTGGAACAAAAACCATGTTGAGGGAAGCACTTGGAACTGAACCCATGTTGAGGGAGACACTTGGAACTGAACCCATATAGAGCAAAACACTTGGACATGAACACATGTTGAGTGAAGCACTTGAAACTAAACACATGTTAAGCGAAGCACTTCGAACAGAATCCATGTTAAACGAAACACTTGAAACTGAACCCATGTTAGGCGAAACATTTGGGATTTAACCCATGTTGAGGGAAGCACTTGGAACTGAATCCATGTTAAACAAAGCACTTGGAATTTAGCCCTTTTTGAGCGAAGCTCTTGGAACTGAACCCATATTTAGCGAAGCAGTTGGAACTAAACCCATGTTGAAGGGAGGACTTGGAATTGAATCCAAGTTGCGCGAAGTATTTGGAAATGAACCCATGTTGAGCAAAGCACTTAGAATTGGAAACAAGTTAAGGGAAGCACATGGAGCTGAACCCATGTTGAGCGAACCACTTGGGATTGAACCCGTGTTAAACGAAAACCACTTGGGATTGAACCCATGTTGAACGAAGCACTTGGGACTAAACCCATGTTGAGGGAAGCACTACGAGCTTAACCCATGTTGAGCGTAGCACTTAGAACCGAACCCCTCTTGAGCGAACAGCTTGGAACTGAACTCATGTTGAACAAAGCACTTGGAACTGAATCCATATTGAGTGAAGCTCTTGGAACTAAACCCATGTTGAGAGACGCACTTGGAACTGAAGCCATCTTGAGCGAAGATCTTGAAACTGAACCCATGTTGAGGGAAGAATTTGGAATTGAACCCATGTTGAGCGAAGCACTTGGAATTAAATTCATGTTGAGGGAAGCACTTGGAATTGAACCCATGTTGAGTAAATCACTTGGGACTGAACCCTTGTTGAGCGATGGACTTGAAGCATAACCCATATTGAGGGAAGCCTCAGAACTAAACGCATGTTGAACGAATCAGTTGGAACTGAATCCATGTTAAGCAAAGCACTTAGGATCGAACCCATGTTGAACAAAAACATACATAATTTTTGCTATCAGAACAAAATAACCATATAAATCATATAATTTATCAATTAAAAAAAGTTGAATAGTAAGAACATGTGTTCCTCTGATGTCTATGCAACCGCCTTTCGCTTTTTTTTTCTTAAACTCACATTTCTGATTGTTATCACATTACTTGATGCTTCCTTCTTTATCATTAATATAGTGATTTGGTTATTTTGAAAAATTATAATCAGGAAGAGGGACACACCCAGATTCAACCATCATAACATCATGAACTAAAATCTCGTAATCCTCTTCGATTTGTTCTGAAGTTTTTCCGGGAACAACTAAAATAATCTTTTTCCAATAATTCTTTGTTTCGTCAATATATATTGCAAGGGCTCTCTCAAAAGCAAGATCATCATCCTTGCTCCACGATGATCTTATGTTATTATTTTGTCCGAAAATCATTTCCACAAAAACTATTGAATCTACCATGAAAATGGCTCCAAACACCGATTCTAAAAGTTGATATTAACAATGATAATCGTAAATGTATGTGCATAGTTATAGTATTTATAGATAAAAATATATTAATATTCTTTTCTTTTTTTCTAGTTTCCTCTTTTTTTCTTAACAATATAAGATTTTATACATTGCATCATGTGACAGCTTGTAAACAATATCAACTTCAATTCTTTTTTTGGCAAAATAATATAATGGAAAAAAATCTACGTTTCAAAATTAACTTTTATTTCTATGGTAAAAATATAGTTAGACTTTATCATGCATGTTAATTGAGGTATCAACTAGTATACAGACAAGACAATATCCACGGGCATGGAGTTTTGAATTGTAGTTTTATGTGTATTTTAATTATTTAAATTGAGTGCATTAATGATTTATAAACTTAACTAATAATTAGTAATTAAGAAAAATTTTGTTCAAAATGCTACAAAACCAAAAAATACTTTCAAAATTGTCATTTATTGGAGAAATTTTCACGTTTTTCATTTTCTAATGACAGGCAAAATACTATGTACCAAAAATACTTTACTTTGAAAATGAGTTAAAAAAAAAACAAAAAATGAATTGACAGAAAACAGAATGTGAAAATGAGTTGAAAATAAAAAAGAAAAAATGAGCCCGACAAAACAAACTGCATTCATTGTGAATAAAAAATATATTTTAATGTAATAGTTTAGTTCCGTAGACAAATAAACGTTTTAAATATCTTGAACCCCTAAAACTGTAATCTGGTCTACAATAACTTCCAAATATATTGTTAATATAGACAAATACTATAAATAAATAGTAAACGAGATGTGACTTATTGGCATATGGTTTACGAAATACTCGAGCGTCCTTGGAATATTGGATTCTGGTCTACGAAAATGACTTAAACCAAGCTCCAAGTTCCTCTTTCACCTACAACATCGATTAATCTTCCTATAGAAAGCCAACTATACAACAAGAACATAGTGGAAGGCCCATTGGTAACCTCCAATTTGATTAAATCTGCAACCACATTGGTATTTCCGAATCTCACCAAGAGCAAACAGTAAGTCCTCTTTATATGTTGTTTAGGAATTGTATTAGGTTTGCCAGATGATTTTTTGTCCTCGTAGCAAGATCCTTCATTCGGCCTTTTCCACTAGTTTTCTTGCAGTTTTTTTCGTACATGTCATTTTTCGAATCTCTAAGTGAAACAAAGAAACAAATAAACAAATAAACAAAGAAACTTGGAGAGGCTGATGATAACTCTCAAAACTTCCCACAATTTTTTTGACTGCGGGAAAGATTTAGTCATTTTGTGGCAAATTATATTCACGATAAAAAATATATAAAGAAGAATTATTAACAATAATTCTAACCATTTGATCCAAGAAAATATCAATAAAATCCATGGCAAATAATAAGATGAATTAAATTATCCCTTACACATCTTAAACATTAAAACGAGCAAAACTACACAAGACGAAGATCTATATACCAAATTAGGTATATAATTCATGTTGTCCGGAACTGAAGCTGAACCCATGTTGAGCGAAATAGTTAGAACTGAACTTATGTTGAACAAAGTACTTGGCACCGAACCCATGTTAAGCGCGAAACTTGGAACTGAACCCATATTGAGCGAAGAACTTGGAACTAAACCCATATTGGGCGAAGAACTTGGAACTGAACCCATGTTGAGCGCGGAACTTGGGACTGAACCCATGTTGAGCGAAGAACTTGGAACTGAACCCATATTGAGCGAAGAACTTGGAACTAAACCCATGTTGAGCAAAGCACTTGGGACTGAACCCATGTTGAGCAAAGCACTTGGGACTGAACTCATGTTGAGCGAAGCACTTGGGAGCGAAGAACTTGGAACTGAACCCATGTTGAGAAAAAACTTTGGAATGAACCCATGTTAAACAAAGCCCTTGGAGCTAAACCCATTTTGAGTGAAGCTCTTAGAACTAAACCCATGTTGAGCGAATCACATGGAACTTTGAACGCATGTTGAGCAAAGCACTTGGAACTGAACCCATGTTGAGCAAATCACATGGAACTCTGAACGCACGTTGAGCAAAGCACTTGGAACTGAACCCATTTTGAGCAAAACACTTGGAACTGAACATATGTTAAGGAAAGCACTTGGAACTGAACGCATATTGAGTGACACACTTGGACTGAACCCATGTTAAGCGAAACACTTGGGACTGAACCCATGTTGAGGGAAGCACTTGAAACTGGACCCATTTTCAGGGAAGCTCTTGGAACTGAATCCATGTTGAACGAAGCACTTGGAACTGAACTCATGTTGAGCGAAATTCTTGGAACTTAACCCATGTTGAACTAATAACTTGGAATTGAACCCATGTTGAGCTAATAACTTAGAATTGAACCCATGTTGAGCGAAGTACTTGGAACTGAACCCATGTTGAGAAAAGCACTTGGAACTGAACCCATGTTGAGAAAAGCACTTGGAACTGAACCCATGTTAAGCGAACCACTTGGGTTTGTACCCATATTGAGCGAACTACTTGGGACTGAATCCATGTTGAGGGAAGCACTTCGAGCTGAATCCATGTTGAGGGAAGCACTTCGAGCTGAACCCATGTTGAGCAAAGCACTTGGAACCAAACCCCTTTTAAATGAACCACTTGAACCCATGTTAAACATAACACTTGGAACGTAACCCATATTGAGCGAAGCTCTTGGAACTGAACTCATGTTGAACGAAGCACTTGGAACTAAATCCGTGTTTAACAAAGCACTTGGAACTGAACCCATGTTGAATGAAGCACTTGGAACTTAACCCATGTTGAGGAAGATCTTGAAACTGAACCCATGTTGAGGGAAGAACTTGGAACTGAACCCATATTGCACGAAACACTTGGAACTGGACCCATGTTGAGTGATGCATTTGGAATGGAATTCATGTTGAGCGAACCACTTATAGCTGAATCCATTTTGAGCGAACCACTTGGGATTGAACCCATGTTGATGGAAGCACTTGGAACCGAACCCATGTTGAACGAAGCAATTGGACTTGAACCCATATTGAGCAAAGCACTTGGAACGACACCCATATTGAACGAAGCATTTGAAAATGAACACATGTTGAGCAAAAAACTTGGAATTGAACCCATGTTGAGCGAAACACTTGGAACTGAACCCATGTTAAGCAAAGCATTTGGAACTAAACCCATGTTGAGAAAATCACTTGGAACTGAACTCATATTAAGCGAAGTACTTAGAATTGAATCCATGTTGAGCGAAGCACTTGGAATTGAACCCATGTTGAGGGAAGCACTTGGAATCAAATCCATGTTGTGGGAAACACTTGGAGTTGAACTCATGTTGAGCGAACCACTTGGGATTGAACCCATGTTTAGGAAAACACTTAGAACTGAACCCATGTTTAGGAAAACACTTAGAACTAAACCCATGTTGAGCGTAAGACTTGGAACTGAACCCTTGTTAAGCGAAGCACTTGGAACTAAGAAGTAAGATACCAAATGATTTTGAACTCCGTAAGTCATTCGAGGTGGAGCCCATTGATTCATGTATGTTCCAAAAGGTGAGAAAATAGGTCCAACCATTGATTGACTCTTTATTAGCATAACATTTTTAGGAGTATTGACTATTGGTTGTGAAACAACTTGTGTGTTCTATATGGTTGGTGCACCATATGTAGGATGGTCTAGTGATTGTTGTAAGCTGGATTGAGTGGCTTGTATATTCCATATATTCCATACGACATGAAGGATGGTCTAGTGATGGTTGTAAGCTAAATTGAGTGGCTTGTGTATTCCATATGTTGGTGCACCATATGTAGGATAGTCTAGTGATGGTTGTCAGGTGGATTGAGTGGCTTGTGCATTCCATATGTTGGAAGTGCCATCTTTAGAATGGTCTAGTGATGGTTATAAGCTGGATTGAGTGGCTGAAGTAACAACAACATTATTGTTTTTGTTTTGCCATGTGATTGGTCTTTGGTTTATTGAGATATTCCTGTTGTTTGCATTAGTGATGTCATGAATATTTGATCTCTTTTGAGTTAAGACATGTGTAGTACTTCTGAGCATGATTTGCAACCTGAGTTGGTGTTCTTGTCCGCACACAATTACGAAAAATGTTACACCAATCACCTTTTCCATATTTTTCCAAACCAAGAAGGAATTATTTGTTCTTAGAGAAAACAATAGATTAGGGCGAGAAGCAATACATAGTTGGAACAATTTCAACTCATAATAACAAAATAAAAATACATAGAAAATAAAATACATAAGATTCAACATTTCAGAAAACCATTCATACTAAAAATCACAAGTATTTTTTAAAAAGTAGCACAAAAACATACATATTTTTTTGCTATCAGAACAAAATAACCATATAAATCATATAATTTATCAATTAAAAACAATTGAATAGTAAGAAAATGTGTTTATCTGATGCCCACGCAACCTCTTTCGCTTTTTTTGCTTAAAGTCACATTTCTGATTGTTACCACATTCCTTAATGCTTCCTTTTTTATCACTAGTATAGTGAGTTGGTTCTTTGGAAAAATCATAATCAGAAAGAAGTACACACCCAGATTCGATCATTATAACATCACGAACTAAAATCTCGTAATGTTCTTTGAGTTGCTCTAAAGTTTTTCCTGAAACAACTGAAAAAAAATTTTCCTAACGATTCTCTGTTTCGTCGGTATATATTGCAAGGGTTCTCTCAAAAGCAAAATTATCGTCCCTGCTCCACGATGATCTTATACTATTATTTTATCCCAAAACTATTGAACCTACCATGAAAATGGCTCAAACACAGATTCTAAAAGTTGATAAAAACAATGATAATCGTAAATGCATGTATATGCATAATTGTAGTATTTATAGATAAAAATATATTAATATTCTTATTTTCTTTCTTTGTTTTCTAGTTTCCTTTTTTTTTTCTTAACCATATAAAACTTTATAATACATTGCATAATGTGAAAGCTGGTAAACAATATCAACTTCACTCCTTTTTGGCAAAATAATATAATGGAAACAAATCTATGTTTCAAATTAATTTTAATTTTAGGGTAAAAAATATAGTTTTATAGTAAAAATATAATTAGACTTTATATGCTTGTTCATTGAGGTGTCAACTAGTCTACAAACAAGATAATACCCACACTGATACGTGGAGTTTTGAATTTGTAATTTATGTGTGTTTTAATTATTTAAATTGAATGCATTAATAATTTATACAATTAACTAATAATTAATAATTAGAAAATTTTTACTTAGAAAATGTTTTTACTTAGAAAATGAGTTGAAAACAACAAAGAAAAATGATTTGACAAAAAAGAGAAAGTGAAAATGAGTTGAAAAGTAGGAAAGTGAAAATGACCCCGAAAAATACAAACAAAAAAAATAGACGATTATAAACATGATTCTAGACAAGGATAGACATGCGATAACAAGATGGACAAGAGAAACGTAAAAGAAAACTAAAAACACGAGGAATTAATAGACAAATATTGGCATATGGTTTACGAAATACTCAATTGTCCTTGGAATATAGGCTTCTGATCTACGAAAGTGACTTTTTTGAAGTTTGTCTAAAAATGTAACTCACTTTAGTTTGAAAAATGAGTTTCCCAATAAATGACTTATTTGGTCAAATAAGAGAACAAAAACGTCATACAAAATGTGTCTCCTGTTTTTATACAAAAACGTCGTCTTTTTGCTTTGAAGTGGTGTGTTTTGAAAGGGGTTTGAATAAAAGGCATTTCTGTATTAAAAAGGAAAGTAAAAGACGACATGTATGGTAATAATCTATTTATATATTATAAACACAAATTGGGAAAACAAATTGAATTGTATTTTTTACATATGCTTTGTTTATATTTTTTTTAATGTTTTGTTCATCCTTTGTTAATTTAATTTTATATATTAAATACTAATCAACTGTTACGTAAACGCAAATTCATAATGATGAAGTTGAATGAGGAAAACTAAATCAGATGTAATCTTCTTCGACACTTTATAATGTGTATGATTTGCATTTAAAATTTAAATATTATTTTATTGATTTCATGTTATACTTTAATGATTAGCATATTAATTAAATTTAAGTTATTTAATTTTGTATATGCAATAAAAAAAATTGGACAAATTAATGTCTTACATGCTCTCAAGTGATAAAGCCCCAAACAATGGAAAGTTCAATTTATCTTTTTTATATATTGGCATATTTAAGTCATCATAAAACATCAGAATTGACTTTTGGATATCGTCTAATCCTTCGAGATCATCATGTTAACCTAACACCACTGATTTTAATGTTACAATCATTAACCACACTATTAAAAGATTTCATTGATATCTCTAAAATTTTATTATAATTTTGACGTCTAAAACCTTATTTTGTTAGGCTTTCGCTAAAGGCCGGGCCTGTCTGCTATTACCAACAACAGATCCTCACCAAGATGTTAGCTCTATCATCAAATTCAATACAAAACAGTGGGACGAACAAAAGACATTGTAGTTTGTTGATCCATCCAGTCATCATGCTATCGAAAAAATGTATTTACCTAGACTTCATGCTGAGAACCCGATCGTTTGGAGTCACACACGGAACGGAGTATATTCTGTACGCTCAGGATATTGGCTGGCTTCTACCTCAGCCTTCAATGACGACGATCCAAGACCACCCCTATACACACACATGGATCTTGTAAAAGGTATATGGCGACAAGGAATAGCTCCAAAACTTAAACATTTTATATGGAAAATAGCGTCTAAAGCAGTTGGGGTAGCTGAAAATTTAATACATAAAAACATATGAGTCAAGCCTATTTGCACTAGATGTTTTTTGGATATAGAATTAAGTGATCATGTATTTTTACATGCCAACAAATTAATAGCGATTTGGAGAGCATCTGGAATATCTTGTGACGCACACATCAACATGAGTACGTCTCTTAAAGATAAGTAACGCTACGTAATTGATCTAGCGAAAAATCAACAGGTTGAACAACAAATTAGACTTCTACCATATTGGTTTTTATGCAGATTATGGAAAAGAAGAAATGGTTAAGTGATGTATTAACTTTTTACTATCATTTGGTTTACATTTCTTATAGATTTTTTGTGTTTGCATTGCATATTTAAGTTTTAGGTGCATGTTTGTATATCTTTCTTATTTTATAAGTATTGGAGTCAGATATGCAATAAGAGATATCATTTGAATGTAAAGAAGGGAAATGATGATTAATAACCAATCCCAAATATCTTAAAGATGGACTCAAATGAAGGTTTATCTTGCAATTTAGCTCCACAACCCTTGATTACGTTATGGAAAATTTAATTAGCTTTCCAATGGAGATGGTGTCAAGTGATTTGAATCAGCGGTTAAGGATATATGACCAATTTAGTGAAGACCGGTACGAACCAACGGTCTTATGTAGCGGCCTCGCATGGCCGCTGTGGAGGTGACAAAAACCGGCTGGGAATCTAGCGGGCAATCTGCACCGATCTTGCGTGCCTGATAGAATTCAGCAGCCATCTGCATCGACCTTGCGTGCCCGATATCTTGTAGCGGCCAATTCTCTCGACCTCGCATGCTAGCTGGACCGGATTTGATTTCTGGTTTTCTTTCTAAAACGAGTCCAAATCAATCTGATTTATTTTAAACCAGTCATTTATTTCTCACTATAAATAATCTCTAAACCTAATTAGAGAGGATATACTATGATTTTGCAAAAACTTGAGAGTATCGAGAACGACAAAGGATTAGCTCTCTTTTTAGCTAGCAATGGTAAGTGTAGCGATTATGTTGGGAACGAAAGACTTGGATGGTTAAATTAGGTATTGGTTTGGGTGTCGGAAAACAAAGAAAAGAAAAGGCGAATAGAAAAGCTTGATCAATGTTAAGAAAAAAGTCTCTAGGGAAACTAAATGATAAGGCAAAAGCTCTAATTCTCAAATATAAATAAGAAAAGAAATATGTAGCTACCCTAGGATTGTACCAGAAAAAAGTAAGTGTAGGGAGTAAAAGAAAACAAAGAAAAAGAGATAGAAAATAGCTAAGTGCAATAAAAAGGATTAAAGAGACCAAAGAGTCTATTGATATGGGGATTGAAAAAAGAATGAAAAGAATATGAAAAACGTAGAAAGTAGGATGCATTTTATGAGATGGGGTAGAATAACTAGAGTTGAAATTTGTATGCATCAATTGTTCTCCTTCTTAAATGGATTTTGCATTTGACTAGCATTCATATGTTTTGAGAATAACCAAGCAAAGAAAAACTCTTTTTCAACCACCTTAAAAAGGTTTCACCCAAAACCGATTGAGAATGATTTGATTTCTCTTAGCAAGACCACACTAAAATTTTTAAGGAATGTTAAAGAGATGTCTTCGATTTGATTGTGAGTTTTTGCTGAAGTATAGGGGTTGCATTAGAAATTTGCATTGAGCTGAGCATGTAGAAGTACAAAAGAGTAAGATGTTTGTTCTTGCACCATCTAACTATCTTTGAATACAATGCGTTTAATCCTTCGTTTGATACTTTACGGTTTTGAATTCCCCTTTTACCAACCTCTTCCTCAACTTGTCTCTTAATGTTTGCTTGCAGACAAGCAAGAGATAAGTTTGGGGGAGTTGATATATTGACTTTTACCATCATTTGGTTTGCATTTCTCATAGATTTCTTGTGTTTGCATTGCATATTTAGGTTTATAGGTGCATGTTTGCATATATTTATTGTTTTATAGGTATTGGAGTGAGCTATGAAATAAGAAATATCATTTGGATGCAAAGAAGGGAAACAATGATCAAGAACCAATCCAAAGTTTCTTAAATATCGACTCAAATGAAGGTCTTCCCTTGAGCTTTAGCTCCATAATCCTTGATGAAAGTTATTGAAAATTTAGTTAACTTTTCAATGGAGGTGGTCTTCAGTGATTTGGATCAGCGGTTAAGGAGATACGCTCAATTTAGTGAAGACCGGTACAAACCAGCGGCCTCGCGTGGTCACCATGGAGGTGACAAAAACCAGGTGGGAATCTAGCGGGAAATCTGCACCAACCTTGTGTGCCCGATAAAATGCAGCGGCCATCTGCACCGACCTTGCGTGCCCGATATCTTGTAGTGGACGGTTCTCTCGACCTTGCATGCCAGCTGGACCGGATTTGATTTCTGATTTTGTTTCTAAATGGAGACAACATAGATGGAGGAAAACACAAACCTGAACTGAAGAGTCGACGAACACGAGATTAAGACAACCTAAGCCGCATAACCGAGATACTCTACATAGCTTGACCGAATAGAGAAGCAACAAGCGAGATAATCACATCTAATGAGAAGCTGTCCTCGAGAAACATCACCAGATAGAGATCGATTCCTTCTGCTAACCCATAGGCGAAGCATATGCTGGAACTTACCAGAGCATACTGACGAAGATATTGAATTGGTGACAGCTCCACGTATATCGGCGAAATCTCCTAGTCACAAAACCTATTGTCGCCGTCCTCGAGCCACATAAGGTGAGAGATAGCAGGAAATTTCCGAGCCCGCAAAGAAGCACCAGAGAGAAAGCCCTTTCCGCGACCAGAGGCAGGAGGATGCCAAAAAACTCAATCGCGAGAGCATAGCCTTAGATCTTCAAGTAAGGGAAGCTGAAGAAGAGTAGTGGCAGAAGGGGGTCCTTTTTTCGGTGGCAATGAGAAAAACTGGCCACCAAAAAGATAGATCGGAAGTAGATGTTTGGCAGCGGCTAGATTGGAAGAGTTTTAGGGAGAAGCCGCTCAAAGGCTTTAGAATCAATTGTCCTTATCCGTGAAAACTCAATCTCAATTGTATCCTTCTAATTTACTAATATTCATTAGATTTAATTTAAATAAAAAATTAAGACAATTACTCTCTAAACTCTAACATTTTAATAAAATTACAGATCCAACTAGCCATTTGCCCGTCTATTCATAGTAATCAGGTTGACCTGCGGACCAAAGCCTAAAATTAATAAGTATAAATCAGAAATGTACAATTTAGTATGAACTGCTACAACTTGCCTTTGATTGCAAGATACCAATGATAAAACTAAAGTAATGCCGCCTCTGAAGCTGTATTTCGATCAGAATATTAGAAGTTGTGTAAAATAACCACGAAATGCTATATATATAAGGTCGTGGAGACTATACCGAATAAAGAAAAAAGGACGATAAGAATAAGAATTAAAAAGGTTGATAAGAATAAGAAAATTGATAAGAAGAAGAAGAATGATGATAAGAAGAAGAAGGATGAGAAAAAAGATGAAGAGGAAAATGATGATGAGAATTCAGATGATGAGAAGACGAATGATAATATGCGAATTAATTTTTTTTCCACAGCTGACACAACTAGGCACAACTAAGAGAACATAAACACAAAAATTAAACAAATAGCGTAAGTTTACACAAATACCATATGTTTAAAAATATATCAATTCGAGTTTAAAAAAGTACCATAAGTTTACACAAATACCATAAGAGGTTACATAATTCATATGTAGCTTTCTCTTTATGATTCAAAGCGAAAGTGGAAGAACAACATTGTTGGCTTTCCTCTTGATGCTTGACCTTTGCACCATCTCTTCTTTGAAACTAAACAATGTTTGCGCTAAAAGCTCTACGAATCAACGGTGTTGTTTTAGTTGGTCTTGATGATTCATTATACTAAAATTATGATGTTTGAGAGATCATTGATCAATGTAATTATTTCTATATGAGATGCTTTGACGTTGTTATTATGTTTGTTAATTATTCTAGAACAAGAGAACTTTGATGTTTGTTTTTTTAATTTTTGGTTTTGTTGCATATAATGTATGGTGATACGTTTAGGTACAACTGAAACTATTAGGTACCACTAAGACTAATTCAGTACAACAAGAACTATTTGGTACAACTCTTAATAAATAAAATTTAATTTGAAAATAAATTTAAATGAATTAAAAAAAAGTTGAAAAGTTTTTTTTAATGCACAGGTGGCTCCAAAATTAGCACATGCACATGCGGCATTGTCAAAATTAACACATACACACGTGGCGCCATCATTTCAGTTTTAAAATTATAAAATTTATCAAATAATTGTACCCATTTTTCAAGTTGTACTCCATTACATATACTTAATTTATATTAATTTTAATCAAGTATACTTATGGTTTTTAGTGTTCAAAGTACATTTACAATGGTTTCAAGCAATGTTATGATTTAAAACACATTTTTTGTTTATTTGGCATCATAATTTGCAAAGTGATCATAAAAGTATAAGGTATAGGATGTGAAAGAAAAAAGATAATCCAACTATTATGGAATAATTATTTTAATGTCACTAATTAAAGTTAATTTGATTATTACTTACTATCTCATAAGGAAAAAGATGTTTTAGATTATTTAGATTTTTTAATTTTGTTGTGTGTATTTAGTAAATGAAATTGAGTTTAGTTGTACTTTTCTAAATCCAATAATACTTAGTTGTACCAATACAACTAATTACACAAACGTTCATTACTATGAAATAAATACAAATAGTGATACAAATAAAGACATGAATATCTTGACTCTCACTTTGACCACCACTCTCAAACCATCTACCTAAGTCTCCTCTCGACTTTTTCTTCGTCCTAGTCTGATGTTCTCCAACCGATGAGAACCTAGTTTCTTGAATTTTTTCTTTTCTTTTCACATAATTTGGAGGTAATCTTTGAATAGTATACCCCATAATCATAATGTACGATTGTGTGACTAGTATTGTTCATTGTCTTTGAAAAAGAATAAAAATAACATTACTACTTTCAATGATACCAATTTGTACAATTTGCAATGATTATACCAGTTTGTACAATTTGTAATTGTAATAACAGTTTGCACATGTTGTACTACATCGCAAAACTGGGCATGTTCAGACCAAAACTACTAATCTACCTATGATTCATTGTAAATCAACCCTTAAAATCCATTAACTACCAATCCAATGTCCTAAAGACTCATAATACATGTTTTCTAATCCAATTTGCATAAATTTTCAAATCTATTGAAATCTCAATTGAAAACAATCATCCCAAATTACAATCTAAAACTTGGTTTTACTAGCAAATATATACGCAAAGACACCCAATTAGATGAAAAATACAAGAAATTGTAAGAATTTACCTAGATTTCGAAAGTTCAAGGTTCAAGGTTCAAGTTTCAAGTTTCAATGCTCTCTCTCTTGTGAAATCGATGAAAGAGAGAAACAAGAATAAGTTTTGAATGCTAAATTTCTATTGGTTGATGTTTTTTATTTAATTTTTTATTGTGTGTTAAATATGAGTCAATTAGTTTTCACACATCTTTTATTGTGTGTTACTCCAAGATGGAGATTGTGACAAAAGCATTAAAGGATGCTAAGGAATGGCATTCAGCGCAAGAGGAAATTTTCAAACCAATTACTCGAATTGGTAATGCATTCGACTTACCATTACTTGAGACATGATTTTTCTTATATGTGGATGCAGTTTGGCGATCTCAAGAGCAAACAGTAGGAGAAGGCTGGGGTACAAAGCTCAGGGATCGGAAGCCACATAACCGTTCTCGGCAAATTTAGGTATCCTCCCCTCGACACTAGCAGCGGAAGCTAGTGTGTTCTACTTAGCTATGAAGCATGCCTTGGAACTAAACCAGGCAAGAGGCAGTAATCCTCTCTGATTCACAAACTCTTGTGTTTCTTCTTAATTCCTCAAGCTCGCTTAATGAGCTCCATGGTCTACTCGTTGAAATCAAGCATCTTAGCTTGCTTTTTCGTTGTATCTCCTTTAATTTCATTCCTCGTTCTATGAACTCTTTAGTGGATGTTCTGTTTAAGCGACCTTAACTCCTTTTGAGGAGATTGTAGTTGCTCAAGGCTTTAAGGAGAACTTCTTTGTCTCCCTACGATCGAAACTTTGATTGCTAAGCAAAAACCCTAGTGGAGAGTCTCTCACACAGAAAGCGTAGAATGTATATAAAAAAAAAAAATTAATCCTATCATTATAAGAAAAAAGAAGAAAAATACTAATCCTATTGGAGATCACGTTTATGCTTAACAAGGGGGTGCAATTGAAAAGTTTGAAAATAAGCAGTCCGCACGTGCAATACAAATTGGATATAAAGGACTTAATTGAAATATCGTGAAACCTTGCAAAATTCGACCAAATTGGATCCATTGATCCATACCTTTCCTATTGTTTTTCTGCTGATCCACAGAAGAGAAATCTCCGGCGACGGTGACCATGACGAAGCTCACACTTCTCCTCTTCCTTTCCTTTCTATATCTCTCCTTCTTCTTCTTCTTCTTCTCCTCCGTGGCTTTCCAATCAGACGAGCTTCTTCTCGACGACGAAGAGTTTGGTCTTGAAGGAGCTAATCCTCGCTCGCCGGAACCTGATTTCACTGCTTCACCGGTATCGTCTTCACCGACTCCGACTATACGTAAACGTTACTCAGATCCTGATTTGGACTCTAAGATCCAATTCACTCTCGAACATGCCTTCGGAGACTCTGATTTCTCTTCCGCTGGTACTTTCTCTGCTCGCCTTAAAACTTGGAGCCATGGTGGTCAGGTTCGAGATCATCTTCTCTTGAGAGTTTCTGATAGTATTCAGTTTTTAATTGCAATTGCCATAAATGGATTGTTTAGAGATACATAATAAGCTTTTTAGTGGAAAACAATGAATATTTAGATTTTGGTGAATTGAAATTTCAAAGAACTAACAATGTTGATGTGCTTAATCATCTCTTCACCAAGGTTTAATCCGATCTGATTAGCTAACTAATGTGTATTTGCACAGCTTAATTCACTATTTAGTTAACCTTGAATCTTGTTGGATGCAGACATTGACGAAACTGCGGTTTTCGAGGAATGAGTTTTCTGATGAAGAGAAAGATGCCTTTAAAGTAATCTCCTAATGTTTATTTTGAATTTTGTTACTTCATCGTATTCTGATAAGCAGAAGTGTAATGCGTTTTATTGTAAACCTATTTGTAGAATCTGCTGAAAGAAGATGACTTTTATAGAATAAGACTTCCATCTAATGTAATCAGTCCACCTGGGAGAGAGTATGTGATTGCATCAGTTAGAGCTGTAAGTCCTCTCAACATGATTCGTGATTCTTCGTTTATTGTTCACAACTAGTTTGTCAAGTTTGCAGTTGATATCATCTGTTTCCTGCGAAATCGCTTTGAGAGAATTGTTTCCTCGAATTATCATTCCTAGGAAGATGTTTGAATATTGAGTCTTTATCAAATTTTATGCCTTGCTAAAGACATTTTTCTCTGTATCATTGGTACCTGCTCAAAGACAAATATTTTGTTTGATTGAGTTCAGCTTTTGAACTCCTAGTAGGTTAGTCTTGTTGCAGCATGTAGAATTTTTTATCCATTCCCTTCTACCGTGATACCAGAAGCTTGCTTCTGTGATTCCGTTCAAATTTTGTAAAGTAATTGGTTTTTGAATCATGAGTCCAGACCCATTATCTCGGAATGGTAATAACTGTTTTCATTGCTATAATGTTATTGCTTGCTTTTCACGATCCTTTGTTTATTTCTTTTCTTTGTCCCTCTGCTCATTGTATCTGGTTTTAAATCTCTATATGTTTGATTACAGAGATGTCTTCCACGGGATGGTTTGGATGAGCATATCGTTATACACATGGTAATATATTCTTTTTGGTATCAGTTTTCCAGTCTTTCGAGGTCAAGTTTAGGTTCCAGCTTCGTATAAACATCTCTGTGTTAGTTCATCGCAATTTACTTGTTACACTGTTCTATTCAATTGCAGGATGGTGCCAACATTTTGGCTGTCAGTTATGGCTCTCCTGGAGCATGCCAATATCCTCGGCAGTTGAATCTTGTAAGTAAAACAATGCTACCCAATCATTATTTTGTTGTAGAAAGCTGACCGAATTTAATAGAATATGGACTTACCTTCTTTTTTTCTTGGGGTCTGACTCTGATGGTAGAGTAAAATATTATGTGATGGAGTCATGCCATTTCCTTCTTTCGTCAATAGTTTTGGAAAAAATTTGCATGCTTGGAATGGATGGTATTTTAAGAACTGTATTAGAATTTAGAACTTTTATCTACAATTGCTTTGTTATAGGCCTCACTTATGATCGGTCACATGTACTGAACCTGGAACTTTTAGTGGCAGAAGGGTACACCAGAGGAGTTTTTAATGTTTATATTATTTACCATCGTTTGATAAATGTTTTGCATTTAATGTAGCCAAGGAAATGGTCATTCAACTCCCACACTATCTTGAAGAGTAGTGAGCAGGCACCAAGGTAGAAACTTTTTGCATCTTTGGATTATTCCCAATTCATCATTAAGTTATTATTAACATATACATAAGTGGTAATTTGTCGTAATGCTACCCTGACTGTGGCGCAGAACTCCAATATTCACGGAGGAGATTCTTGGCAGTAGTGAGAATGTGGAAGGTGAAGCAGAAGTGCCAGTAGAGAGATCATTTTGGGCAAAATATGTGAGTAATTTACACATTAGGATTTGATTTTGTTTTGTAATAAAATTGAAAACTGTGGATGTGACTTGGAATGAAAACTTTGGTATGTGACAGTGGATGTACTTAATACCACTTGGACTCATAGTGATGAATGCTGTGACACAAGCAACCAACATGGCGGAAGAACAACCGGCAGGGTCTCAAGGGCAAGCACCAGCAGCGATTCAGCGCGGTTCAGCAGCACCGAGGAGAAGATGATTTTTCTTTTTTCTAAACTTTTATTTATTTTTATTATGATTATCTGTGTCTAAGTGGAGCTATGTCACTGGAACCCTGCATTCATATGCTCCGGCTGTTTGAACTGGCATTAGTCATTTTATTTTACATTAACGGGCAGATAAATTTATCCGAAAGGTTAAACGATTTCACCTTGATATATTTCATCCATGATTAGGGTAAATAGTATTTAGGTTTTTTTTTTCTTGAAACCATAGTTAAGGTTTTGTTGAGGATAGACACTCCAAAATACCACTGGAAATATTTTTTAAAATTTTCCAACAATACCACAATTTGTTTTAGAAATTTAGTAAGAATCTTGAACTCTTTGACTTGAGAGTAATGGACGCATCTTCTCTAACGTCTATTCATCTGCGGAGAATATAAAGTTATCCATGGACCAAACCAATCGAAATCGATTGCTCGTGCTTCCTCATCAGAATTAGTTTCTTTCTTTTCTCTCCTTAAATTTTACTTCGATTGCTCTCACTCCCTCATCAAAATTGGTTTCTTTCCATTCTCTCCTTGAATTTTACTTTAGCAATACTATGATTACTCGCGTTTGCTCATCAGAATTGGTTTCTTTCATTTCTCTCGTTTAATTTTGTTAGATACTTCTTATTTGTTTAAAGAATAAGTTATTTCCTAAACAATATAGAATTAAGAGGTTGCTAATCCCTATAAATAAAAGTTAATGTGGATAGTTGTTTTACAACATAAAAGTATCTAGAGAGTTGTTTTACAAAACAAGAGATAAAGAGATTTAGTTTTTGAGAAGTTTTCTAAATCAATAAGACAAATTATTCTTAAAATCTTTAACTATCTTGGATTTCATTTGATATAAGAGCCTTGTGATCATCAAGAAGAACTCCAGATCTATCGTAATTTCAATCAAAAGAATTGATTGTCAAACTCGAGAAAAAAATTCCTTCCCAAGGAAGAAGAAGATACCGAGCTTCCGTTGCGTTGCTTGTCACACACGATGGAGCAAGCTAAAACCGTAACTACTCAGCCAAAAATATCGACGATTCAAAACCTTATGCTCACTGCCACGAACTACACTGTATGGGCAATGAGAGTGAAGGTAATTTCAAAAGTGCATCAAATATGGGAAGCAATTGAACCAGGTACGCAAAAATATCATCAAAAATGATGTTACGACAACTTTGCTTTTCCAATCTATACCGGAAAATTTGATCATGAAAGTCGTAGATCAACACACGGCAAAAATCCATGTGGGAAAAGCAATCTAAAGCCGTTACATGAGAGCAGACTGAGTTAGAGAATCAAGGCTTCAAACGCTTGCTTCGAAATTTGAACGTCTATCCATGAAAAAAACAGAGAACATCGATGAATTTGCAGGAAGAATATCCACTCTAGCCTCAAGATCGACAGCGCTAGGACAAATCATCGAAGAAAGCAAATTAGTGAAGAAGTTTCTAAACGGGATTCATATAAACAAGTATCTCCAACTTGTTGCCGTTTTAGAACAAACTTTGGATCTAAATAACACCGGATTTGAAGACATCGTAGAAAGATTAAAATACTATAAAGAACGTATAGGATAAAATGATCGTAAAGATGATCAAAGTAAGCTCATATTCTCTTCATCTTTTGCATCAAAGGATAACTTTCGAGGAAGAGCATGAAGTAACCGTGGAAGACGCAAAAGAAGAGGGCGATTCAACAATCAATAACAAGAAAACAACATTAAAGATCAAAACAAGGAGAAACCAGGAGAGATGGGTCGAATGTTGTTTGTTGGCGATGTGATAAACCCGAACACTTTGCCACGTCATGTCCCGAGAAGTCAAAAAAGGGCATGGAGCGAACCTTGTGGAGACTGAAGAAGCAGACGCAGCTCTCTACATGCATGAGATCGTTTTCTTGAATGAAAAGAATGTACTACCGACGAAGTAAAATGAAGAAAACGATAATTAAAGTGTGTGGTACTTGGACAATGGCGCAAGTAACCACATGACAAGGCAAAAATCTTTCTTTTCTGAGCTAAACGAAAGTATTAGAGGGAAAATAAAGTTTGGGGATAAAACTTGTATAAAGGAAAGGGCTCGATAATTTTTCAAACAAAAACCGGTGAAAAAGACTTATAAGCGATATCTATTGGATACCAAAAATCAAGAGTAACATCATTAGTCTTGGACAAACAACGGAAGAAGGTTGCGATGTGAGATTACAACAAGATTTTCTAACCATTCATGATTAACAAGGAAGGTTATTGATGAAAGTACCTAGAAACGCAAACCGAATGTACAAAATCCAACTAAAGATTAGATCACCCGTTAACTTACTCGCCAAGTTATATGATGAGACGTGGAGATGGCAGGCAAGACTAGGACATATCCACTTTGATTCAATGAAGATAATGTCAACTAAGAAGCTAGCTCATGGACTACCTAGTTTTGGAGAAGAGAAAATGATATGTGACTGTTGCCTTGTGGGAAAACAAACGCATCTACCATTCCTGCAAGCAACAAAGTTTAGATCAAATCACAAAGTAGAATTAATCCATGGAGATTTATGTGGTTCTATCTTACCATCAACCTAAGCAAGAAACAAGTATATTTTTGTTTTGATTGATGATTTCTCAAAATACATGTGGTCTATCTTGTTAAAGGAGAAAGGAGAAACTTTCAAAAATTCAAAACATTTAAACGTGTGATTGAAGTTGAGTCCGGAGCAAAGATCAAAATGTTTCGAACCGATAGAGGGGGATAGTTTACTTCTATCGAATTCCAAACATTTTGTGAAGAAAATAGAATCTCAAGATAACTCACAGCTCCATATACGCCTCAACAAAATGGTGTTGTTGAAAGACGTAATCGAACCTTAATGGAGATGACTTGGAGCATGTTGAAAAAAATGGAGATGCCAAACTATCAACGAATCATTGGATGCTTGAGGTATCTACTACACAGTCGACCTGACCTTGCGTATGCAGTTGGAGTCTTAATTAGGTACATGCAAAGTCCAAGAAAAAAAACCTCTCACGGTGCAACAATGAAGCAAGTTCTTAGGTATTTGCAAGGTACTAAAGGTTATGGTCTCAACTTCAGGTGGGAAGGAGACAAAAACCTAGTAGGATTCAGTGACAATAGCCATAACATAAACTTAGACGATGACAAGAGCATGGCGGGGCATATCTTCTACTTTGGATCATCACCTATCACTTGATGTTCGCAAAAGCAACCTACGGTAGCTTTTTCATCGTGTGAAGCAGAGTTTATAGCAGCTACCAAAGCCGCTAAGCAAGCTATATGGTTCCAAGATCTTCTACATGAAGTAACGTGATCAAGAAGAGAAAATGTAACTTTTTTGTTGACACCAAATCGGCGATATCACTAACAAAGAATCCAGTTTTTCATGGACGAAGTAAACATATCCACAAGAAGTATCACTTCATTCGTGAATTTATTGAGAATGAACAAATCACGGTGGAATATGTTGCGGGAAAATAACAAAGAGCGGACATTCTAACGAAACCTCTAACTCGGATCAAGTTTTCAGAAATGAGGAGTTTGATAGGAATAAAAGACCTTCTTATTCGAGTTTAGGAATTAAGGTGGAGAATGATAGATAATTCATAGTTGGTTAAGGAATAAGTTAACTCCTAAACAAGATAGGATTTAGGAGAAAAGAAAAATACAAATATGGTTTAGCTTAGGCTAGATAACATTTTGTGTTACTATTTCTATTAGTTTTAAGAGGTTGTTAATCCCTATAAATAGAAGTGTATGTAGAAAATTGTTTTACAAGATAAAAGTATGTAGAGAGTTGTTCTACAAGACAAGAGAGAAATAGATTTATG
Source organism: Cardamine chenopodiifolia (assembly GCA_963922655.1). Classification (NCBI taxonomy): domain Eukaryota; kingdom Viridiplantae; phylum Streptophyta; class Magnoliopsida; order Brassicales; family Brassicaceae; genus Cardamine; species Cardamine chenopodiifolia. The sequence goes on from OZ000481.1 coordinate 17,386,818, forward strand.
TGTAAATTAGTTAAATGAGTGTTTTTCTCTCCTTTTGAACTATTAACAATAATAGAGTTTAATATATATTTTTTTGGCACCCGAGTTTATTGTATATAAAGATAAACATTAAAAAAAATCACTCCTTCGTGTTTCAAAATACATGATGTTTGAAGGATTTGTTTGTTTCAAAATAGATGATGTTTTAACTTTTTAATGTAATTTTATATTTTATTAATTATAAAAATACATTCTTTTATGGAATTTTAAGATTTCAATGCAACTTTTTAAAATAGATGATGTTTTAGAGGAGGGTGGGCAAAAAACCCTTATCCGAGCACCCGACCGGAATCCAACCCAAAAATTTGTATGCGAATTTGAATCCGAATCTGACAAATTATTCTATTGGATTGTAAATCGCTAAACCTCAAAACCGTATTTGAACCCGATCCAAATCCAAAACTCGAAAACCCAATCCGAAAATCCGAAAATATATAACTATCCATGGAAAATACCCTAATTCGATGATCTTATCTTCTAAATGTGATTTTGTATATGTAATATACACAAATCTGATCCGAATCCGAACCGAAAAATCCGAACCCGATCAAAACCTATTTTTAAAAGGTTTTGATTGGGTTTTAACTCTGAAATCCGAATCCGAAAAGTTTTACCCGAACCGAACTTGAACCCGACAAATTATTCTATTAAGTTATAAATTCCTAAACCCAAAAACCCGAACCTGATCGGATTTACCCGAATCCGAACCCAAAACCCGAATGTCCACCCCTAAGAATAATAATCATTCCTTTCTCATTTTATTGATTATTTTTTATCCAGAAATGATGTTTTGACTAAAAATTAATATTTATTAAATATTGTAATTTTAGTCCAAACATAATATATTTTGAAATCGAGAGAATAAATAAAATTGGGTATCTTCTTAAAACCAATGATAAAAAAACCTGTTAGTTCGACAACAATGTGTCACAACATGCAATGGTCACATTTTGGTGATACAATTATGTGTATTTTGTCATCATTGATTTAGCGACCAATTTTATAATTTTCTAATTCAAAGTTTTAAACATTTTTTTTTCAAATGAAAATCTTAAATTTGTTTCCATTGTTAGTCACCAAAACTTGTGGTTAAAAGTAAGGGTGGGTATTCGAATATCTGGATTTGGATAAAACTTGATTGGTTTTGCGTTATCGGGTTACAGATTTAAAATCTAATGGAATATTTTGTTGGGTTCGAGTAAAATTTAGAAGATAGGATTATTGAATTAAGATATTTCTCATGCGTAGTTATGTGTGTTTCGTTTTTTTTTTATTTAGTTTTTGGGTTTTAGATTCGGATCGGATTTGGATATGAATTTTCGATTTAAAGATTTACAATCCAATGGAATAATTTGTCTGCTTCGAGTTCAAATTCGAATATAAATTTTCGAATCTGGTTCGGATCAACTATTCGGATACGAGTTTTTTGTCCATCCGTAATAAAAAAGTATGTTAAACCGAGAACCACTAAAATATATGATTTGATTGTTATAGTTTGACAAAAAAATGAAAAAAAGATGTCACGAAACAACAATAAAACAAAGAAAAATGTGTTACATATACATCACTATCGTCTATTGAACTAGTGCGTTGCCGACAAAAATAAAGTTATATATTCTACGAATCTGCAGGATATCCAATCGAGATCATGATTCATAAACTAAATAAAATTATAGCAAAACTTTATATAAAAGATTTACAAAATTATGGTAAATATTGGCAAAAATGCGCCATTTATCTTTGACTTAAAACTCTTGTGTACGTTTATTTTGTAAACCGTGTGAATTTGATTAAATTCTATTACAGCTTCAAATCCGCGATTTCAAGCTCAGCGATTCTTCCAAATCGTAAATCTTCAATTCTCTCATTTTCTTAGATTTGCTTTTTTCCAAGATCCTTCATTTTCTTCCTCGCGAAGCAGATCTGCACAACTCCGTCGCTTTAGTGTCTCTCTTCCTTTCATCTCTAATCGATCGAACAATGCGTGAAGCTCCGACGCTGACTCGTTAATCCCCGGTACGGCTATGTATTCCGTTTTGTGATTAGGGTTTTGAATTTTTTTTTTTTCAATTTTCCCATTTTCTAAGATTAGCTCTTTCCCAAGAAAATTGAAGTTCATATTTTTCTTCTTCGCAAAGCAGACCTGTACATCTCTCGCCTGACTCATGGATTTGCTTTCAAACCCTATCCGCCTGGTCCTTGTCGCCACCATCATCTACTTCATCTTCGTTTCTACCATCTCAGCGCAGGTACACATACAATTTTCCTCCATGGATTCATCTTTTCAAAGGTTTTTCAAATTGATTCAATTATGTATATAACGCTTTTTGCTCCTTTACTAGGATTCGGGAGTTAAAAATGAGAAACAAGAATCAGAAGGATCTGGTAAAGAGCTTGGCCGTCGTGGAATGGTAATTTAAGCTCGATCTGCTGTTTTTTGCTTTTTGCTTTTCGAATCGGAATCTGAATTTTTTTATTTGTTTGGTTTCAGATTAGTACTGAAAAGATTGGAGTTGATGCTGGTGGAGATAATATTGGTGCTCTTGGTTTGAACCTTGACCTTGATTCCACTGGTCCTAGTGTATTTGATGCATTGTTTTCGAGTTTCTCGATGATACTTGTGACTGAGGTTCGTGTGTTTTTGTTTTCGTATTAATTGGATTGCTATTATGTGTTGATATGGTTCAAGCCTAGTTGCATAAAGCTAGAGTGTAATCTTTGTTTCTTATCATGTGTTAGATTGGTGATGAAACGTTTATTATAGCGGCATTGATGGCTATGCGACATCCTAAAGCTACTGTTTTATCTGGTGCACTTTCAGCTTTGTTTGTTATGACTGTAAGTACAAGATTGCTTGGATAAATTCATTATGTGTTTATCTTAGTTAGTTTCTCATATTGCTTTACGTCTAATTTACGATTTTTTTCTGATTTTTTTATAGATACTTTCCACTGGACTTGGTAGGATAGTTCCAAACTTGATATCAAGGAAGCATACCAACAGCGCCGCTACAGGTATTGTCCCAGATTCTCTTGTTTCCAGGCTCAGGTGGTGGAGTTTAATTTTTCTTGTAAGTGTTTACACGACTCTCATATGGTGTTAAATGTGCCACTGTCATCAATGTTCTGTTTTTTGTTTTTCAAAGATTCTGCTCAAAATTCTTGAGAGTGTTGTGCAACTTCTAGTGGACTATATGTTTATTAGTTTTTTTCTTTTGAAAATGTACTGAATGAAGCTTGAAACTTATCCAATCATCTTTTCGTGCGTCTTTGTGATCATAATTTTGCAATTCCAGTGTACTCCAAATGTATATCTTGGTGACTAAGTTTATCAAGTGTGGTGAAATAGAATGATGATTGATTCATTTAGTAGAAAAGTAACTATCTAACTCGATTTCTTCATGTTTTTTTGTGAATATGTAAAACTCTTCATGTGGTAGAGATACTTCTGTATTATCATTGCCATTGTTGTACATGATTGTAAGTTTTAATGGCTCTTTCATTTATATCGGAGTCTTGCTGAAGGATCCCACATCTTTGAATATGCAGTTCTCTATGCATTTTTTGGTTTGCGACTACTCTACATTGCTTGGAGGTCTACTGATTCAAAGTCAAATCAGAAGAAGGAAATGGAGGAAGTATGTGGTTCCCAAGCTACCTGTGTTGCCAGTTGTTGACTTCTTCTTAATCAAAAGAGATTGTGCCCAACGTTCTTATTAGTTATTCACATTCAAAGTTAACCAACTTCTCATTATCTTTGGTAAAGGTTGAAGAGAAGCTTGAGTCAGGCCAAGGAAAGACACCCTTCCGTCGCTTATTCTCAAGATTTTGTACTCCAATATTTTTAGAGGTATATTTCTATTGGGAACAACATTAATGCTTTCGACTGTGGTGTTTACAGCTAAAACTATCTCGATTCCAGAACGATATTTACTTACCGTAAACTGTTTAACTGTTTAACCCTTCTTTTGTATGTTTTTTGCAGTCCTTCATCTTAACATTTCTAGCTGAATGGGGTGACCGTAGCCAAATCGCCACAATAGCTGTAAGAAAAAACTCCGTTCATCTCTGATATCTAACTTTTTACAATACTTGACCAATCTATATGACTTTGGTCCCTAAAGATTTTAATTGTTTGCATGATATTTTTAGCTGAAACTATCCTTACTTTTGTCTCTTGTGAAGTTGGCGACACACAAGAATGCTATAGGAGTGGCCATCGGGGCAACGGTAGGACACACTTTGTGTACGTCACTAGCGGTTGTAGGAGGAAGCATGTTGGCTTCAAGGATCTCACAACGAACAGTTGCAACTGTTGGAGGCTTACTCTTCCTCGGCTTTTCAGTCTCGTCCTATTTCTATCCTCCACTATAGTCATTTGCAAAGTATGCCATAAGCAACGTAAATGTGCTTCTTTTGAAAAATGGGTGTTAGAGACATAGTCCAAGTAAAGTATCTCTGGTTTTGATTTTTTTTTTTTACTATGATTTTTGTACGAGTTCAATGGCCAAACCAATGAAATCCAACGCCTATGCTTTTGTTTGAACTTTGAAGTGTAACAAACCTAATTAAGTAACTTTTTCGAACGATCCAATTTTCATAAAAGTCTTCCATTGCTCCTCAACTGTGTGAAAATGCGATGATGAAGACTCGGATTATATTCTTCTAGATCTGATCTGATCATAGAGATAACTGCAATTTTATCGATTTGTCTATGTTTGATTGATCCAAGAGAAGAGAAATAAAGGTCTGAATTGATTGAACATTCCTTCGACCATAAGGGACAACGGGAGTGAGAACGAACAATACCGATAAGACTTGAGAGACTGAACAACCAACCAGTGTCTGATAATCAATGGACCAGCTATTGTTCCTTACTATCTACATGACCCAAGAAGGTTCGAACAAGAAGACATGGACCTCCAATACTCCCTCAATCTTAATACAGTACAAAGAGAGATCCATGTCATGAAACATTTCGTGCGAAACCAAGTTTTCATGTTCAAATGATACTTATGAAAGGTTGCCGAGTGAATTCATTTGACACTACAAGACCTAAAGCGTGGAAACTCGACTTTGAGAACTAAAAATTTACAGACTTTGATTTATGAGTTTCTGGTCTAGTTTTCAAGCTTAATTTGTTGTACAGCATGATTCTTACAGGTTATATTGCAAAAAAGAAATTATAACACTGACAAGAAAGAAACTCGAAAACCCTTCTCTTTTATCCACCAACCGAATACAACTAACTGTGTTCCTTCTTTACCCAAACAAAGTATAGTCTCAATACACACTGAGGGTCTATTTATACAATCTGTTACATTTAGTTACACACGTGGCATTCACATGATGTATCTTCTTGTGCCAGCTCTACAAATTCATCAGCTTCTAAAACTGTAGTTTGCAGTGGATTTGATTGATCAAGTGGCCTCCTCCTAATACTTTTTTTTTCAGTGGTGACACATGAAAAGCAGAGTGAACCTTGATCCCTGAGGAAACTACAATCTATAAGCAGCTTGACCAATTCTCTCCAATACTATTATACGGCATGGATCTAGAAAATATTTTTATTTGGAACATAAAAAAATGATGCAGTATAATACATTAACCCACGCATCGCGTGGGGGAAATTAATTCTCAAAATTTTAAATTTTGTTAATTTTAATATTTTGGAGTTTTGTGATAATTAATATTAACTAAATTTCAGTATAGAATAAATCTTAATTTGTTGGACTATGTCTTATATATTAAGCTTTCATAAAATTCTTAGAACTGTGAACTATTTATTATATATTGTATTGCATCAATGAGTATTATATGACTAATGATTGGAAAAAGATTTGAAAATTTATAGTCATGTTTTAGTTTTGGGAATTTCGTCCCGTCATGTCCCGTTCCGTTTCAATTCTTAAATAATTCTAAATATCGGTTAGTTACTGACATATTTTTATATTATATTATAACAAAATATTTTCCAAAAGTTTTTTAAACAATAACATATATGCCTAAATATAGATTTAAAAAAATTAGAATATTCAATTAGATTTCGTACTATTAGGAATTAATTGATCAAGGGAATATAGTTTCCATAAATTCTATAATTAATTTGCACATTTATTTATTAAATTAACCGAATTTTTAAAAGAGATATTTGGTTGCACACAAATCCGTAGGTGATCTACAAATCAGGGCAACGAAACTTAAAGATTTTTTTGTCCAGTGGGTTAAGAATAATTATTCAGGATAACCAAATTATACGGATAGGTAATTATAAAATTTTAAAAATTAAAAAATATTTATATGTTTTTAAATTTACTCAAAGTTTTTGGATTAACAAAAATATTCAAAAATAAATAAAAAATATCCAAAATATTTTATAAATTACCCAAAATTTTCAAAATTAATTTTAACTGAATTTTCAAGATGAATTTGACAAAAAAGAAAATTTCCATGAAAATACACCAACTATTTATTTATTTCAACAAAAATATATGAATATTTAAAGTACCCACAAAAATACATGAACTAATTTTTTCTTCCATTAAAATACACAAAATTTTAAATTGTATCCGTCATGAGTTGATGAAAAAAAATATCCATTAATTTTTTAATTAATTTTTAAAAAAATAGAATACATAAAACTCTTTAAAAATCAAAGAACTATAGCAAAATCTAAAGTAATTCTAAAATAATTTTAAATAATAAAAATTGAACTTGTAAATTTTGGGATTTATAAATTAAAATTTCAAAAAAATAAAAACTTCCTAATACTCTTTGAAAATTCAAAAAATTTATAATACCAATAATATAGTTACTGCTGTTTTTTAAACAACCTTTTTTGAACAATAGAATCATTAAATAATATTATTTTAACTATATAATTGTTATATTATTCCCATGTTACTTAGATGAGAGTGTTGTATGTAAATATAATAACATAATATGTTTTATATAATTCTACTACATGTAATTTTATGTGGAAGATATAACATATAAATATTTTATTTAAAGTTTTATAATTTTAAGAAATTTTTAAAAACGCTAGAAACTTTATCCGTTTTTGATTTTTTATTTATAATTAATTTACAATTTTCATATTTTATTTTTTTAATCATTGAAGAATAGAATGTTTGAAAGTTTTTTGATTTTTTAGAATTATATATGTATTTTAGAAAATTAAAAAAAATAATAATTAAAACACTAATGGATATTATTTTTCATCAACTCTTGGTATTTAATGGATACAATTTAAGAGTTTGTGTATTTTAATGAAAGAACAAATTAGTTCATGTATTTTTGTGGAAAAGATAAATAATTGGTGTATTTTTATGGAATTTTCTCTAACAAAAAATATATTGTAAGTATATCTGTTTGACAATTTAAGTATTTTTTGGCCATCAATGTACATATTTGCTTTGTTTATTTTTAGTATTACATCTATATACTATTATTTGAGTAATGTTGATAGTAAATTAACTAAATATGATGTGACATATTACAGAAAATTTCACTAAAAATAATATGTGATTGGTTAAAAAAACATGAGCATCCCACTCAATTTATTTTCTTTATTACCATAATTTACATTAAAATTTAATTAATAGTATAAGATTCACACAATTAACAAAATATGTTTTCTTAATTTAAAGATTACGATTTATATATTCTGGATGTTAATTATATCAATATTTATTAATATGAAAAATAAAATTATTTTTCTATATTTAGGATTTTATGGATATATGCATATAAAGTTTTAGATTAAAACAGTGATATGCAAGTAAAATTATTTAAAGCAATATTCATTATATTTGTGTGGTTAATTAATTTAACATAATCAAATCAAATGTAATTTTTAAAATACAAGAAATAAGTTATTACTTATATATTAACAATTTTATAATTCATTACAACTAATTTATGTTTATATTTTTAATATATTGTTTTAAAATTCCCAATTTGATATGTCATTCACCTAATGTATTATAAAGTTATATGTTTCATCTTAAAAATGATGAAACAAAAAATATAAGAATAAAACAAAATATTATATAAATAAAATTACTATAATTAATTCATAATTATAATTTGACAACTTAAAATGTCATTAACCACATGTCACATTTATATTTTATACACATCAACTACATAAAATTGTGATAAATATTATGATCTAAATATAAATTTATTTTATACACACTTAGTCCCCAATTAAATTAATTTTATTCTTTAATTATTGTACATTATTACTCTCTATGTTTTAAAATAAATGTCATTTTAAACGTTATCACACATATTAAGAAAACCATTAAATTTTATTTAATCCCTTATTAATATAATCTATCAATTTTTTAATTAGTCAATTCATTAATACATAAGGGATAAAACTTGAATTATTATCAAACATTCGCCTTGAATATCAAAAATAATACTTAATCTAAAACAAAAATCAATCCTCTAAACGAAACTTATTTAAAATTGAGGGAGTATACATTAGTAGTAATTACCATATATTATATAGAGTTTATTATAATCTTCAATAACATGTTTAATGATAAAAAATAATTAACATGTTTAATATAAGAAAAAATAATATAAATTCTTCATCTTCTGATTAACATGTTTAACATAAGTAGTATCCTAACTGATTCATCTTCAACATCTGTTCCCTTGACATTTCGTTGTCATTTTCTTCTCAACCAGGAGTACACATCAAAAAGAATTTTGGAAACAAAGGACCGACCAATTTTTACCGGTAGACGAAATAGCATAACCACATTAAATAAAAATTCATATCATTGGAAAAAGATTTTGGTGATGTTTATCGAAATAAAAAAGATTTGATAATTGGTGAAAACGCAGGAAGATAGAGAAATTTCGAATCAAGATAAAGGAATGTAATTTTTAAATGGAAAATATTTTATATATCTATTTTTTATGGAAATCTTTCTAAATTTCATGTACAAAATGTAATTTTTGTGATCCACAATTTTGATGGAAAACCCTCAGATAAATGACACTTTTACAACTTTTTTTTTTGTGGCATTTTGAACAAATATCTCATATTTATATTACATGCTTATACATCAGTATTTATTCTAATATATAATAACATATAAAAAATAACAAAGATGCATGTTATGCTCTTAGTTTGTTAGAAGATGATCAAGAATACATATAACTAGATAGTGACAAAACGCGGGAGAATGTTTATTTGATAATTCAAATTGGTTATATAATCTATACTATTATTAGTGTTGTAGAATATTATATTTTGCTTTTAGACTATATAATATATGTGATTTACTATTATTATTATCATTAATCTTATATATGTTAGGTGTTTAGTTAATTGATATTATATATGTTTGGTGTTTTGTTAATTAAATTTACAAATAAATTTTAAAAATCCATTTAATTTTAGTTTGTCAATTACAGTTTTATTTACCGATTCAGTCCATTGGTTACGAAGATCATAAGCGATCATTTTGTCTCTAAGATTCACTTCTGGAAAACAGTTAGGAACTTACTAAATATGCTTTTGCTTCAATTTCACTTGCTCAAGATACAAATATAAGTCATTACTGCCGATAACTATTATACCCGTCTTATAATCTTATAATCATTTGTAAAGAAAGTTTATCAAAATTTGTGATAAGTCATGCATATAGTTGTTTAACAAAAAAAACACTAGATTTAATAATAGTTAACTTTACGACGAGCAATCTATAATATTATGCATCTTCGGTAATTTGATGCATCAAAATTGTTTCTTGAGAAACCATATAAGCATCCACATAGCATCTCTCCATAAATTTCATATGTATCTAATTTTATGAGTCAAATTTAATTGTATAGACAACTGATTTTCTATAGAATACATCTAGTTTAATTAAAACAAAAATTTCGTTAAAATTTTCATCATTGTCGAATTTCTTCTAATAATGCTAGAAAACTATAAAATAGAAAGCCGAACTCCCTTTTTTTTAATGCTTTCCTATCATCAATTGAATGTTTAGATTTGTTAGGTTTAGTATTCCAGAAATATATTTTATGTCCATTAAAAATTCAATATGGACACTAATCTTTTTCATTTATCTAATTTTTTTATGAAGGGTTCAGTTTATTATTCAAGGAAAAAATATTTTTGTACAAACAAAGGAAAGAAAAGAAGAATAATAACTGAAAAAACAAATTTAAAACAGGGCTGAAATGCTTGAATGGGAGGAGGCAATCAAGTACGATGATGAGCGAACGAGGACTTCATGATGTGCCTAAGTCAAGTTATACTATCAAATTGTAAAATTTTGGATTTATAAATTAAAAAATCAAAAAGGGGTAAAATTCCTAATATATTTGAAAAATCTATAAATTATAAAACTTTACATAAAATATTTGTATATATTATATCTTGTACATCAAAACTACATGTAAAATAATTATATAAAATAATTATGTTATTATATTTACACATAATACTCTCATCTAAGTAACATGGTAAATAATATAACAATTGTATAGTTAAAAATAATATTATTTTACGATGCTATTATTCAAAAACGTTTTTGAGAAAACAAATGGTAACTATATTATTTGGATTTATGATGAATCTAAAACTTTATATTTTATCTTTTATAATTTTTAAAATTTTCAAAGATTGTTAGGAATTTTATAAGTTTTTGAATTTTTATTTATAAATCCTGAAATCTACAAGTTTAATTTCTATTTTTATAATTACTATAGATTTTTCTACAATTTTAGATTTTTGAAATATCTGTTTTTGAAATTTTAAAAATATTTGTTGTACCGCCCGAAAATTCCAAGAGAATTTCCAAAGTATCACTAAAAAACAAGTAAATAAAATTCAGAAAACAATAAAAAATATGTAAGACCTTGATGTCTCTCTCTAAACCCAAATTCCAAGAATCACGAGCAAGTTTGATAATCAAACTTCACTTCACAACATGTGGAAATCGAACGACATGAGCGAGTACACCTAAAACTATTCAGATTTCACAAGCACACTAATTTTCAACATTAACTAATACAAGACACATATAAAGTTATAAACCACTCTTTTAAATCAGTTCATAACAATCTTTCCTCATTCTCATAAGCCTAATTGCTTGGACCGATGTATAAGCCATATGCTCTATATTTATCCTTCCTCATTCTTATAAGCCTAATTGCTTGGACCGATGTATAAACCATATTGCTCTCTCTCTCTATATATATAAATTCTATTTGGTCAGAGTATTTACGTAAGCCTATTTGGTTGGAATATTTACGTAAGCGTAATTGCTCAGAATATATATGTAAGCGTATTTGTTAGAACACATTAATAAGTTTATCTGCTCAATATATAATATCAAATCAATATAATTTACCCAAATAGAATCGAAGATTTAGGCCTCACAAATTAATTAAATAAAACAGTATCAATTCCATTATATCTTATACTAGACGAACTTAAGTCAAGCTTACGAGATTTATCAATAGACAAAGCGATCATCACAATCATTGAATAATTAAAAATAACACTCTCGTAAGCAGATTATTAACAATTAATTACTCATAGTTAAATACGAACAAAAGGTTAGACTAATCACAACTAAACTAGAACAGAAATTACAAACAAAAATACCAAATCTAAATATATACAAGGGACATGAAAACTCACAATAAGACAACGATTAATTGAGACACATAAAGCTGAACGTGAGTGATCAAAATTTAATCAGTTCCATAGATTAATAATTACTAAGCCTAGAATATGACATTAATTACTCACCAAGACGACACTGTAGAAGAAAACCCAAAAGCTAACAGTTGACTTTGGTGTAATACTGAAGGAGGCGGCTGATCCTCCTTAGATTACTTATCAGTGGGGTGTCGAAAACAAAATTCAACTGTTAAATTGCTTTGATGAAGATTTTGAGAAAAATGTTGAATCGTATGTTGATTAAATTCTGTTGAGACTGATTTTTTAAGGGGAGAGACAATGCCATGTGGCACGTCATCATTGGTAGTTGAGACTCATTGTTGAATAAAAGAAAGTTTGAAATACATGTTGTGCTATCATTGGTGGTTGAAATTCTTGCTATTATTTTTTCATTTTCGTTATTTAGAGTTCATTATTTTCTTGTACATTAATTAATTTATTTTTATTTATAATACCAAAAATCATTATTTTTATATTTTATAAATAGAGAATTGTTTCATTTGAATTGAACAAACCATTACGGATAATATTAGGAAGAAGAAAAGGAGTTTACCTTTAAATACCTAAACCTCTGCACTATTGAATCCCGCTCTAACCCTTCTTTCCCCCCGCCCCCAAACTTTTCTGTTCATCACTAATCTCCACAAACTTAACAAGTTCATCAATAAACCATCCATACTAATTCAAAATCAAATTAATTCCACAAATTTAATTAAATATTCTTAATTGCGTTCAATTAAATAAAATGCGTTTAGAAAATTGTATTTGCCCACAATCTAATCCGAAACCATGTCGTCCCAGACCCGAATTAAACCCCAAATCCAGAATTTCTCAAACTTGAAAATAGCCAGGTCTAGCGTAGCGAGAGTTTACCGATTCACTTTTGGATGCTTATCTTTATTTTGACTGTCTTGTAGTGTTTGATATAGATGCTTGCAATCTGCTGCAAATGTAACTTGGGAGTAGCGTAACTGCTTTATTTGTTGAACTTCCATGCGAAGCAGAGGCTGAACTTGCATTATGATTCAGTAAAGAGGCAACCTTATCAAGAAGGATATTTTAAGAAAACTGGTCACCTGATGGAGTTGCTAAGGGAGCCAACTCTCATATTTCTTTGGCCACTCTGCATTAGAATATAGTGTGGTAACAGATTCTGGGATTTCTCCACAGAGGTAGCCGGTGGTATCAAGCTTCATTCCCTCTTGCGTCTTAGTTCTGCTGCAACAAGAAAACCTTAATCTTTCATATGGCTTGATTCAGTTGGTGAGATGGCTCATTATTTGCATCTCCTTGGGAATTTTGTTTTTATATTATGTTGTACACTATTTGGAGCTCAAGTTTATAAGAATATTTATTTCTCATATTATATGCCTTCATGAAGTTTAGAATGTATAATATTCCATGCAAAGCTATTCGATCACATCACTTACTTACGAAGGAAACATTCCAGTATAACAACATCAACTCGCAAATCCATCTTTTACATAAGATACATACATCAAAGATCATCAACGTAATTGCATATGGTAAAGTTACTCCAACATGTGGTCGTAAGTCCATTTATCTATTCTTGTTCTGTTCTGAGAAAATAGATCTAGGAATAGACCCGGCTATGACATAAAATTCAAGAGGCAAAAGTTTTAGGCACCAAAATAATGTTATTACTTAAAGGGGCACTAATTTGCCTAAACGTCTTGTGGCGCAATGGTAAGAGCAGTTTTTTTAGTATCAGACATTGAGTTCAAACCATTACTTTGTCTTTTGCAGTTTTTTCAACTAAAACTTATTAATGGGCCAAAAAATAATTTTTTTTTCCTTTAAACACTTTTTTTATTAGGCTGGTCCTGTCTAGAAATATCAAATATCCAAATGTGATCCATGTGTGTTTGATCTGATTCTCGCTAATGATTATAAGGAACGAGAATGTGTGATTTATATTGGGGATTACCAGAATGTTTTCAGTACAAAACTACAATAGAGAAAAGAAAATGATGTTTAACAACATAATGTTATGCCCGAGCATAACTTTGTTTTTTCTAAACATCAGAGACACATCTCATGAACCTTTTTCTTAGCATAGTTTCTTGGCTTCCTTCTGCGAGACTGCAAACTGTTTTATACCATCAAAATCTGCAAACACTTTGATACCATCACGATAACGAAGATGCAAAATGAAGAAACCTTCAACTATATCACCTCGATTTCGTTCTCCCTTACTTCTCTTGGTTATTATCTTTTGTCGAAACTGGGTGTGGTTGTCTTCCATGGAGATTGATTGTCTTTTTCAGGTTTGGGAATTTTTGGATTCGGGGTTTTAACTTTTCTCGGGTCGGGACGACACGGTTTCATATCAGATTATAGGCAAACACAATTTCTTAAATGCATTTTACTTCATTAAATGCAACTACGCAGTTTTCATAAATTTTGTAGAATTAGTTTGATTTGAATTAGTATGGATGGTTTAATGATGAACTTGTTAAGTTTGTGACTAAACGTTTGGGGGGGGGGGTGTTTAGTGTTCAATAGTGCATGGGGTTTATCAAAGTCAACCCAATATTAATAGGGTTTATTTTTCCACCGACCCTTTTCTTCTCTTTCTTATTTATCTTTGTATCTAGCAACTAATTACATAATATTTAATTAAAGCTTATGATCACAATAATGACTAAGAATTATTTTATTTTTGGATCATTCTCTAATTGCAACCCCTTTTATAATAAAAATTAATTAATTAACGTAACTTAGTATAAAACAACATCTATATCAATAAATCAAATTTTTGGTTATTACATTTTAATTAAAATTTTAATAAATATTATTTTTCATCCACTTGTGGGTATTTAATGGAAACAATTTAAGTGTTTGTGTATTATAGTGGAAGAAAAAAATAATTCATGTAGTTTTGTGGGTACTTTAAAAGTTCATGTATTTTTGTGGAAATAGATAAATAGTTGGTGTATTTTTATGGAATTTTCCTAAATATTTAAAAATCAAATTAAAATGTAAATTTTTTTCAAATATGTATAATATAGTTAATTTCTCTATCTTATATATCTATAAGTTATTTTCTCTATCTTATATATATATATATTTACAATAAATATTACTACATCAAATAAATATAACTATTAAAATCTATAAATTTTAAAATATTCCCTTTATTTCAATACCTATAAACATAAGATGTTTTTGAAATACAAATTAAATTGAAAATTGTGCTATCTATGAGATTTTTCATGGCATATCGATAAACAATGATACTAAATTTCGTACGAAGTGTGGGTTACCCACTATTGTTCTTTAATATAATAATTTCAAAAGAATTTGAAAAGTCATTTTCTTAAAAAAGAATATCTAAAACACTAATTTAATAATTTTACTCTTATTAGATTTATTTTTGAAAATTATTTACTTTCAAATAAATAAATCAAAGTACTATAATTGTTATTTTAATTTAAAAATTTTCCTTCATATTAAAATTAGACTTATGATAAAAGTTAAAAGTTTCCTTTTGATAAATTATGGATTAAATTTGGTATAAATTAATTCAAAAATGTTATATATATAATTTTAAAATTATTCGCGCTTAATTTTAATATACATAATTTTCATATACGGCGCTTAATTTGATATTTTCAATTTTATAATTAAAAAAAATTATTGAATTTAAATAGGTTACAAGAGGAAAAAACACACATGCATGTTGATTGTTAGAAATTGGTGTTCAAGCAAACGAGGATTTGTTCAACAGTGCAATATTCACGGGAGTTTCTAAAAGCTTGACTGACAACTCCAAACTTATGAGAGATAAGCGCAGCTATTCCAAAACGTTACCATTTTCAAACCAATATTTTTTTAAAAAATGAGTTAAGTCTTATAATAACCAGTCTTATCAATGCTGATCAAAACTAAGAATACAAGACTCAAATTTCAATAATTTGATCTCCTTTTTGAGTTCATAATTAACAATGCTTAAATACAAAAAAAAAAGAAACTAACAACTAAAGAAGGTGGGGAAGTGGGATACAATCCCATTAATTTAGGAGCAGCTATGTTCTCATCAATACCCTACTCCCGAGAAGAACTTTTTCCTCAAGGTTCAATGATGGCAACTTTGGTGAAGCCGGTTCGTGATCTCCCAACTTGTTTACTCCTGCTCAAATATGCTGACCTCATCTGAAAAAGACGCAGAATTGAAGTAGATTAAGGAGACTAAGAAGATGAACTATAGAAGACCATTCCCTCTAGTAGGTACGTAAAAACATTGACCAACGTAAATATCAGAACCCTAGAATCATGTTCCTTCAACATAGGAAGCAATTATCGAGGAAAACCATCTTGTTAGCAAAATATCCGTTACTTGCTAGATACACCAGTTCCGTAGAATATACATTGTAATATTCTCTGCATCATATCTAGATTCTGATTGCTATTTGTATAAATCATGTAATCATTCCTTCGTAATACACAGAGAGAAATACTTGAACTTCATCTCTTTCATGGTATAAGAGCCTGAAACAAAAACAATAATTTTTTTTTCAAATATGTCGACATCTGCTTCCACCAGAACAGAGTCTTCAGGTTTATTGGCTTCTATTGAGGTGAGACGTACAATTTCACCTTATGATTTGTCTTCAGCAGAAAATCCTAGTGTTGTCATCTCATACCCTCTTCTCAAAGGTAGCAACTATGACGAGTGAGCGTGCGGTTTAAAGACAGCTTTGGCATTAAGAAAAAAATTTGGTTTCCTTGATGGGTCTACTACAAAACCGGTGGAGACTTCACCGGATCTTGAAGATTGGAAGACAATCCACATAGTCTTAGTGTCATGGATGAAGATGACGATTGATCCAACTATTCGCTCAACAATTTCTCACAGAGATGTTGCGCAAGATCATAGGACCATTTAAAGAAACGGTTTTCGATTGTCAGTAGCACAAGACTTCAACAACTCAAATCGGAACTTGCAGGTTGTAAACAGCGAGGTCTCACTATTGAAGCTTACTTTGGGAAATTAACTCAAATATGGGTCAGCCTCGCAGCTCACAGACCTTTACGAGTATGCAAGTGTGGATTATGTGTGTGCAATCTCGCAACAGCGTTGGAAGCCGATCGCAAAGAGGAAAAAGTTCATCAATTTCTGTTTGGTCTTGATGATCAATTCCGAGCGGTGAGATTGACTCTTGTAGCCCATACACCGATCCAGTCGCTTGAAGAAATTTATAACATCGTTAGGCAAGAAGAAGACATGGATGTGATAAATGATAATTCACCTCCAATCGCGGCTTTTGTGGCTCAAGCTAAGCCAAAATACCGACGGAGAAACTCTTTGGTATGTCTTCTTTTCTAACCTGGATATTAGATACAAGGGCCTCTCATCACCTTACGGAAAATTTTGATATATTGACAAATATAAGAGCCATGTCTCTGGTTTTAGTCGTTTTAGCCGATGGTAGAGAAAGGCTTTCAGTCAAGAAAGGGATAGTTTGTCTTGGTTGGGGTCTGGTTTTGAAATCCGGGTTCTATGTTGAAGAGTTTCGCTCAGACTTGATTTCAATGGGACAACTAATGGATGAAAATACTTGTATGGTACAATGTGCTGATCATTTTCTCGTGGTTCAGGACCGCATTTAGAGGATGGTGATTAGAGCGGGAAAGAGAGTTGGAGGTACTTTCCATTTTTGCAGCACGGAGGTCGCGGCTGCGGTTACAAATCGAGAGGAGACAAACTATGAGTTGTTGCACAATAGAATGGGTCACCCGTCTGCAAAAATAGTCGATCAACTTCCACATATGTCGGTTTCTGTTTCTTTTACATTATTGAATAAGGCGTGTGAAGTCTGTTTTCGTGCCAAGAAAACAAGACATCCACTATGATCTATGTGGTCTATATAGGACACAATCATCTTCGGGTGCGAGATATTTTTTAACGATTATCGATGACTACACGCGAGCAGTGTGGCTATATTTGTTGAATGATAAAACCGAAGCACCTGTATAACTAAAGAATTTCTTTGCTTTGACAGAATGCCAATTTCAATTGAAAGTAAAAGCAGTAAGTAGCGACAATGGAACTGAATTCTTATGTCTCTCGCGATTTTTTCAAGAACAAGGAGCAGTCCACGAAACATCTTGTGTAGGCACACCGGTACATCCTCAACGTTGCAAGGGCTTTGCGTTTTCAAGCTAACTTACCAATCGAATTTTGGGGAGAATGTGTTTTAACGCCTGCTTATTTGATAAACCAAACACCGCAAAACCTTATGATCATTTGTATAATGCGACACCACAATACTCTCATCTGCGTGTGTTTGGAAGCTTATGCTTTGCACAAAATCAGTTCCCTAATGGCGACAAATTTGTTACAAGAAGTCGAAGATGTGTTTTTCTTGGATATCCTTATGGATAAAAGGCTGGAGATTATTTGATCTGGAAAAGAATGAATTCTTTGTCTCAAGAGATGTGGTATTTGTCGAAAATCAATTCCCATTTGCTGACACTTCGACGTCAACAACAGCTGAAGAAGAATTTGTAGTCTCGTTGTGCGCTCCTCTTTCAACAGGCCCTGTTACTACTGAAGAAGAAGATTTGGGCCGACATACAAGCCCAAATACAAATACAAACTCTTCAATAAGTGGCCCTACATAATCATTATCTCCGACTAATGCAGAGACCTTTTCCTCCGGTGAACCACCATTTCCTTCGAGACCTGC
This sequence comes from Cardamine chenopodiifolia, assembly GCA_963922655.1. NCBI lineage: Eukaryota > Viridiplantae > Streptophyta > Magnoliopsida > Brassicales > Brassicaceae > Cardamine > Cardamine chenopodiifolia. The sequence continues at coordinate 17,405,291 of OZ000481.1, forward strand.
AACTGCTCCAGGTTCCGATACGCCATCAACCAAGACTCGTGCGCTGGCGCTTCCACTACCAATGGCTCTAACAGTAGTTCTGGCCCCGACTACACTTCTAGCTCTGACTCTGCTTCTAGTCCCGACAATTCGACAGAGCAATCATCGGACACAACCACCAATAACTTTGAAAGATTATATTGTCAATTCTGTCATTTGCGAAGATAATTTGCTGGAACAAAATTATGTGGCTTACCCTCTTTCTCGTCAAGACAATGCTCACCATTTTTCTGTTCTTATCAAGCATATGTGGCTGCCATTATAAATACCAAAGAACCGACTTCTTATAAACAAGCTATGAATGATGGGAGATGGCAACAAGCTATGAGATTTGAAATTGATGCTCAGAAGAGAACAAGACATGGTCAATTGAGGATCTGCCATCGGGCAAAAAGGCCATTGGTTGTCAATGGGTTTTTTAAGTAAAGCACAACTCTGATGGATCGATTGAGCAGTATAAGGCACGCTTGTTAGCTCTTGGTAACTACGGCATTAAAGGATTGTGGCTTTGAGAAGTCTTTGGCTGATTACTCATTGTATACTTTCGTGAAAGGTGATATTAGTATTCACATTCTCATTTATGTTGACGATTTCATGATTACATGAAGCTCTTTAATAGCGACAAGAGAATTCAAGGATTATATTTCTTCGTGTTTTCACATGAAAGACTTGGGACCGCTGAAATATTTTTTAGAAATTGAAGTTGCAAGAAAAAAAACATGCATATATATATATATATAGGTCAGCGAAAGTATGCTTTGGATATCATCTCCGAGGCTGGTTTGTTCGAGCGGAAAGCCTGCCAAACCAGCAGGCTTCCCGCTCAAACAAACTCACAAACTGGCTTTGTCAACTTCCTCTTTTCTCTCGGGTCCTTTATGCTATCGTCATCTCCTAGGACGCTTGATATACTTAGCGATAAATTGTCCAGACTTGTCTTTCTCCGTACATGTCTTAGCTCAGTTTATGCTATAGCCACGAGAAGATTATTGGGAAGCGGCTTTGCGAATTGTTCGCTATCTCAAAACAGATCCGAGACAAGGGTTTAGCTTCGTAGTAATGGAAATTTTCAAATCACAGGATGGTGTGACGCTGATTGGGGTACTTGTCCATTAACAAGATGCTTGGTGACAGGATATATTATGCAACTAGGAGACTCTCCTATATCGTGGAAAATGAGAAAGCAACCCACTATTAGTATGTCCTCTGCTGAAGCGGAATACATGGCCATGGCTTTTCTCACTAAAGAATTGAAGTGGATCAAGCAGCTTTTATTGACACTAGGAGTAAACCATCCTCAACCCATGCACATGTGGTGTGATAGTAAATCAGCAATCTATATAGCTACGAATCCTGTCTTTCACGAACGAACAAAGCACATAGAGCTCGACTATCACTTTGTGCGTGATGAGATTACACGAGGCAACATTGAAACACGGCATTTCGTCACGACTTCACAGCTAGCGGATATCTTCACTAAACCAATTGGTCGAGACGGGTTCTTGAATTTTTCGAAGCAAGTTAGGTATACGAAACTTGTATGCTCCAACTTGAGGGGGGGTGTTAGCGAAATATTTGTTACTAGCTAGGTACATTGGTTATGTAGAATCTGCATTGTGATATTCTTTGCATCATATCTAGATTCTGATCTCTACTTGTAAAATCATGTAATTATTCCTTCGTAATACAAGAGAGAAATACTTGAACTTCATCTTTTTCACATCTTACGTAAAAATAACTATAAAAATAGCTGCAAAGTCTTACCAGTATTTGTTATAATGTGATCTCCTTTGGTATAAGGGGGACCAGGCTCTGCACCCTGTTAAAGATAAGGGTGATTGCAGCATTTACGCAGTTGCATTGCAATGTTAAGCAAATGTTTGTGTTTCCTTTTTTGGTGTTCAACCTTTATCAACATCTGACTTGTTCTTTGATATAGAAGGTGATAAATCGTGTTTAGTCCTAAAAGTATATACATATAGAGTTCAGGAAAATGAGATTTGGAACTGGAGTTGTAAAGGAAATAGAATCTGGAGATTTAATTACATAGTTTAAGAGCATCTTTGAACATACTTCTCACTTTGTTGGATTACCCAGTAAACGGTCATTGCATCACCAAGATTTTAATGCTGCAAAAGAGATAGATTGGAAAAAGGGTAAATCAGAGGGTATCAACACAGCTAAAAGATTTTGGATTGGGAGAAGAAAGCAGGCGAGAAAGTGGGAGGTAAGAGGGCGTTGACAGTGGGAAAAAGGTTGGAGGAAATGATTAAGTCTAAGCGTCGATAAGTTAAACAACAAATGAATTATCGGATACTCATACCTGATTTAGTTTTTGCTATATAAACCGAACATTGTCATTGAATTGCTTTGTTGTGGATGCTGCATAAGGTTAACAAATTAGGAGTAGGGTATTCGGGTGAAATAATGGAAGGTAAGACCTTTAGAAAAGGGTAGAGATTTTAATTTCAGCTCCGAATAAGGAGTAGATAAGATGAAGAGGTTTTCAAATTTAAAATTGAGTAAAGGATGAATCATATATTTGACCATGGCTGTTTGGGTTCTTCTTATGGTTCAGGAGAGAGTGTTTGTAAGCCTATGTTGCATGGAATCGAAAGCGGGTATGCGCAATCAGAAACGTATCGAAGCGCAAAAGCGATTTAGAAAAAATAGGAAGCGGGTACGTGTTGGAATCGTATATACATATATGCATATATATATATATAATTAAATATCATATTACATTTAAAATGTTAAAAACAAAAATTCAATACAGTTTTATATAAGTCAACATGAATAATTCAAAATAATATGATTCATCAGGTTCACGATGAAATTTTTCATCACCACATCCCCGCCGCCCGGATACTCCAATGTGGCGCCACGCGCCAGACGACTACCGGGATCGCTTCTCGGCTCTTCGTACCTGGGACCAAATACGTCAGATCAGAACTGAAGGCACTCCTTCATCACCTGGTTGGTGTTCCCACAGCAATACCAAGGCACTCCTTCATCACCTAGTTGGTGTTCCGTAATCGTCTTCCCACATGTTTGTATGTTGTGTGGAGAGCCGGATGAATAAAAAACAAATAGTTTTTGCATGCCCTTATTCCTATATGATTTGGACCAATGTAGCTGGTGCACTCTTCGGCAACAGCCTATCCCCGGATTGGTCGACAACGATAAGAAGCTTGCACTCTAATCGCCTTCATTCACTTGACAGAATTCTACTCCGCATAGCTTTGCAAATGGCGATTTACCACATATGGAGGGAGCGTAATGGGAGACAACACAATCAAACACGTAATATTACAGCTCATTTAGCTCGGGTTATCTCCAAAGTCATTCAAGACTGGCTCATCTCACTCCACTATGTGGAGAACGATAAGCTTTGGGAGCTCCTCCATCGATGGAGCTTGACACGTTACTAAAACATTTTTCTCATGTAACTTACAGCTTCACCTTCTGTAATTAAACTCTACTATTGTAATATAAATTTTACATTTAAACAAAAAATGATAAAAATATGACTCAAAATCAAAATCTAGATCAGCATCTTCATTCTCAATTTTCTCAACTGCATCAAATAGTTTTGTTTCAAATTATATGTTGTAATCACCAAACTTAAATTTTCCAGAATAATCTAATTCAAATAATAAAATTAATCACTTCTAATATCTCACATGTTAGGCGAAAGATCATTTATATCTAAAATACAAAAATTAGTGTCCACAAATCTCAAAGTACTAAATTAGTTTTCAGTTTTGTTTTGTTTTATAACGAGAGACATATCAAACATAAGATTACCATTCATATTGATTGACGACACAATGTTTTCAAAACGGAAGCGCTAGCTTACAACGTGTTTTCAAAGAGAGTTTTTTGGAAGCGACATGGAAGCGAGCTTCCAAAAACTTCCAAGAGCTTTCGATTCTGATTCTGATTTTGAAGCAAGAAGCGAACCTCCGCCGAAGCTTCCAATGTAAACCATAGTGACGATGAATAAAGTTGAACGGTTGATCTTTAGATTTTTTTCAAAAGGGAAATTTAGTTTTAAAACAAAATTAGAAGGAGGATATGTGTCAGAAGAAGGGAGTGACACGTGTCCAACCTAGAAGGGAGTGTTACTTTCATATATATGATTTAGTTTTAGACGTAATATCTTTTAGATTTAGAAGTATATTTTCCCTAAAATTTAAAAGCACGTAAACTTAGAGCTGAACGATTTTATAATTTTTATTTTTTATAATCGGTAACAAACAAGAATGACTACTTGCAATACACACCTCCCGCTCAACCTCAATAAAATGCATGATTTGAGAAATAATCCATTCAAAATGATTTTTTTAATGGCCCATATGTTTTGTTGTTTGCAGCCCACGTCTCGTAACCAATATATTATGAGTAGTTTTTATATTTATATGCACATAAGCTTAGGGATCGATTTACGTCGGTAATAAATAAAAATGACTACTTGCAGCCCAAATCTTGCGACCAATTTCACTAAAATTTATTATATTAATCAAATCAAAATGAATGTTTTATTGGCCCATTTTTTTATGTTAGACATATTTGATTTAGAAGTAAATTATTTTAAATGTATTCATATTTTTTGTAATAAATTAAGTGTATATTTTAAATTTAGAATCGCTTTTTACTGTCCATATTTTTTTCTGTTAGATGTATTCAGTTTTAGATGTAATAACTTTTAATTTTTTTTTTTGGAACGTCTTTGTTTTATTAGAATTATGTTATGTTTACAAGATCCATATACAAAAGCCTTCTAAATAAACGAGGCGGAAAGAGTAAAACATAGTCGGAATGACTTGAGAATAAGCCATTTTAGACAATTTATCGGCTACTTGGTTAACTTGTCTTGGAACCAAGGAGAAAGATAAATTAGAAAACCTATCCGCCCAACTGCGGATATCACAAAAGAGAGGATCGAGAGTTGCATTCGTTGTACAAAAGTGAAGGAGATCATCCAAGATTTTGCAGTCACCCTCGAGAATGATATTACGGAAACCTCGACATCATAGTGTTTTAACCTTGATGAAGCTGCTAATTTAAAGGATCCTAGTGAATCACGTATAATCCATCCAACTCCAATAGTATTCTGATCCAAACGGAAGCTTGCATCTACATTACATTTGTAAAGCCCCGGTTGAGGAGGAGACCAATGGGTCGTTGAAGGAGTTGTGGTCGAAGTTTGTGATGAAGGAAGCGATGAGTGTGAGTTAGCCGTTATCCATTCTGATGCGTTATCCATTGCACATTGAATGACGGAAGATGGGTCATGGTTGGTCTTATTGAAAACAAGGTCGTTCCTTGATTTCCAAATCTGCCATAAAATGCAGAATATTCCATGACGAAACTCCAATGCCATATTTGAGTCATATATATCAAGAAGTTTGAAAATGTTTTCCTCAGTTGTATTCGTTGACATAGGTAGATAAGATCTCTGTAAATTAGAAGATTGCCAAACTGCAGTAGCATAGTCGCATTGGAAGAAAAGATGCGGTATCGTCTCAACATGTTGGCAACAATGTTTACACGTACTATCAAGAGGTATACCTCTGCGACTTAATTATGATCCAGTACCTAAAGCCGACGATAATAATCGCCAAATAAAATTTTTTATCTTTGGGGACGTTTGAGATTTCCATACCCGTGATTTAATAATCAGATTACCCGGTGGGGGAAATGGAGTAATAGCGGAGGAATCCAGATGATGTGTTGATAGCCAATATCCAGAATTTACTGAGTATATTCCGTTCTTCGTATAGTTCCATAATAGTCGATCATTAGTTTGGTGGTGAGGTATATACATACGCAAGGCATAAGTAGCATCTTCTAAAGTCAACAATTGACGAAGTTTATTTTCGTCCCATTGTCTCCCATTTTGTCGCCATAAATCCTTAAGTCTAACAACATGAGACAATTGCGTATTAGTCGCCGATCTTGGTGGATGAGCCGGAATCCAAGGATCTGAGAAATGATTTATTGTTTTTTCATCCCCTATACGATAGCATAATCCTTTAAATAGAAGGTTACGGCCGCTTATAATTGACCATTAACCATGAGAAGATTTCCTTGGAATCATTGCGTCTCCAAGGGATGTATTAAGAAAGTACCTACTCTTCAAGATCCTGACCAAAAGACAATGGGGATCTTGTAGAATACGTCAAGCTTGTTTTGCAAGTAACACATATTAAACCTCTCTATATCTCGAAATCCCAATCCTCCTTCTTTTTTAGGCAGACTCAGTTTTTTCCAACTAACCCAACTCATGCACTTCTTAGAGTCATTCGAACCCCACCAAAACTGTGAAAGCGCATAATCTATCTCTGAACAAGCTGTCCGAGGAAGTTTAAAATAGCTCATAGCATATGTGGGTAATTTCAGTTCTAATTCAGATAAAAACTTCTAATTCCAGTTCTTCGTACGTTCCTTAACCCGTGAAACAATATAAGCAAAAGCGTCACACTTTCTTCTCGAAAATTCTTCAAGGAGACCCAGATATTTACTACATCCTTCTGACTTGTCGATGTTGAGGATAAGACGAACCGTTGATTTCTTAGATTCATAGACTCGTGAGCCAAACATAATGGAGGATTTATCTTTATTAACTTGCTGGCCTGAAAGCTCTCCATATTGTCTTAAAACTTTAGCAAGTGTAGTTGTATTCTGACGGTCGACCTTACAAAAAATAAGGAATCATCTGCAAAGAGGAGATGACTAACCCTTGGACCATTGTTACTTATTGCAATTCCCTGAATATTGCCTTGATGTTCCTCCCAATTTAGCTTTTGAGTAAGCATTTCGGTGCATAAAAGAAACAAGTACGGTCGCCTTGTCAAATGCCACGAGTTGGTTTAATAGAACCATACGGACTTCCATTGATAAGAACCGAGTAGGATACAGATCTAACACAAGACATTATCCAAGAAAACCATTTCCCATGAAAACCCAACCTTGTCATAGATTCTTCCAGGAAAGTCCACTCCATACGATCGTAAGCCTTTGAGATATCCATTTTCATAGCCATATAGGTTTTGGCTTATCGTTTGTGAGCCGTCAATGAATGCATCAATTCATGAGCTATAAGTACATTATCAGTAATGTGTCTCCCCGGAACGAAAGCTGTTTGCTGAACGGAGATGATGGATGTAAGGATAGGTTTAAGGCGACTTATCAATATCTTCGATATGATCTTGTAAGCAACATTGCATAAGCTGATAGGACGGTAGTCACTCATCATGTTTGGTTGAGAAATATTTGGTAAAAGGAAAATGTGGGTGTCGTTAAGTCCCGGTGAAATATGGCCAAAAGCGAAGAACTCCTTAATTTCCTTAATTACACTATCACCAATAGACGGTAGACAATGATGGTAAAAAGCCCCACTTAGACCATGTGGACCTGGTGTGCAATCTGCTCCAGTGGCTTTAATAGCTTGAATGATCTCCATATTAGAAACATCAGCTATAAGCATTGTATTCATATCATAAGTAACCGGTGCATGAATTTCATCAAAGAAGCCATCCCATCTTGTAATAACCGTAGAAGTAAATAACTCTTGAAAATAATTGACCGCGACTTTGGAGATTTGGAGTTCACTTTTATATTTGACACTATTATCATCCTTTATAGAAGCAATCCTTGAGTGAGCTTTCCAAGTCTGAGCACAACCATGAAAATACTTCGTATTCTGATCTCCTTCTTTTAACCAACGGACGTGGCTTTTAATTTTCCAATACACTTCTTCATTATAATATGTTGTATTTAGCTTGTACTTGAGATCTCGAATAAGAGCCGGGTCCGGGGCAGATTGAAGAAAAACCGACTCAAGTGTTGTTTTTAAGATCTGAATTTCCAAACCCGTATTAGTAGCGTTATTACGTTTCCAACCGGAGATCTTCTTTCGAATTTTTCGTAGCTTGGATTGAAGATTGTCATTAGGCGGTAATCTTAGCCACTCTTCCTCTATATCATTAGGCGGTAATCTTAGCCACTCTCCCTCTTTGTCGATAAGTCGTTTATCATATCTAAATTGTCCTCTCTTAAGGCGAGTATCCGACAGAACGTTGACAATAAGTGGCCGATGTCAGATTAGATTGGTTCCAAAACTCACAAAAAGAAGCCGGAAAGTTAGCCAACCAATCCATATTCACAAGAGCTTTATCAAGGCAGCATTGGATTAATTCCTTAACTCTTACTCCATTACGAAGCACACTACGACATCCACTCCAACTAAACTTGTTACCTCGATGAGTCAACTCTGACATATCACAAATAGACAAAGTAGTATTAAAGTCCAAAAAGAAGAAGGATCTCGCTGATGACCTCCGATTTTCTCATCATTACTACGAATTTGATTAAAGTCTCCCAACATCATCCAAGGTTCGTTTCGATTTATTACAGTTCTTTGAAGTCGTTCCCATAACTTATTTTGATATTGTACAATAGAATGACCATAGACACAAGACAAGTAGAAAGGAAATTATTTGTCATTAATATAACAATCTAGGAGTCTTACGTCATGATATAATACATTAATATCGATAGAGTTTTTCCAAAAGAGTGCAAACCACCACTTAAACCAACAGCGGAAACGATAAAGTAGTTCGAAAAGTGCATAGAAACAGCCAAATCACACATATAACTAAACGATTGCTTCGACTCAGTAAGAAAGATGACATCAAGCTGATAACGACGGGAAATCTCTTTGAGACGATGAACTGCTGGATGATTTCCAATGCCTTTGCGGTTCCAGCTCATTAGTCTCATTCAATCTTTGGCGGTTATGGGTCTGCCATGCCGCTAGTCGAATATGATGGTGGTACCGGGCCCACCTTGCCACTGAAAGAAGGGGTTGAACTGGCCTTAGACGCCTCAGTCCTACGTCTTTTGTGAGAGGAGAGTGATGGTGATCTAGCCGGTCTCGTAATCTCATGGATAATATCATTATTAACATGTTCCAGAGAAAGTAGAAACGAGGCCGTCTTGCTTCAGCCTCAGAAGGGTCAGTAACGGCTGTGTATTTAAGATAAAAGTTCTGAATATCATCTATAGAGAACTGTCGGCCATCAATGAGAATCGAGTTGTCAGAGTTTGGAGGAATAAACGGATGAAAAGAGGAGTGAACCGGAGTAATAGTCCCAGCGATATCAATCATATTGATGGGGGCTGCTACAATGGCCCGAGTTGATGAATCCGGTAGAGCAAATAACAACGACACCATAGCATGATCAATGTCCAGCTCTGGTTCTTGAAAGCTGGCGGCCGCATCTTCCTCTGCCATTGTGCACTCCGTAATGTCATGACGGAGAGAATGACACCGGAAGCAAAAGTTTTGAAGCTTTTCAAATCTGAATGTGACCACTAAGTACTCCCTCCCAAACTTAAAGGGTCTCTCAAAGACAAGCGGTCTTTCCAATGGCCATTGGAGACAAACTTGACCAAACTCGGCGTTCTCAGCAAGTGTTGCATCACTCTTAGGCTCAACAACCAGACCAATAGAACCGGCTAAATAATTAACCATCAGAGCGGACAAATACTGAAGAGGTGTGTCACGGACTTGAACCCAGAAGTTGATGGAGGTTGGTTCGTCGAGATGAACAGTGGGGGACCAGGCTTTCATCGCAACCATCCAATGGTTGAAACTCCAAGGTTCTCTTCGGAGAACCAATTGAAGGGCTTCAGTACAAGGAAATAGGAATTATATTTTGTCATTGTCTACAACACGACCAGAGACAAATGGATCGAAACCCCATAACCGCGGGAAGAATCGCGCCACCACTCGAAGATGTTGACGATGGGGGTTTGCTGGCCGCATAAGGAGGCTGAACTGAGAGACTCGTGATGCTTTGGAAAGTAGAGCCTCCGAAACAGAGTACTCTGTTTCATTGAGATTCATATCGGTGAGAATTTGGGTGCCGTATTCAATCGATAACTGCGACATAAGGCGATGGTGATATACGCCGAATAAGGCTGAATGACAACTAAATAAACCACGCCATAAAACTGAACAGCGGTTAGAAGCTGTTATCCGGGAAGTTGATTCCGGATTCTTCGTGATGGTTGGAAAATTTCAAGTTTTCCATGGCGGTTTCCAAAACCAAAACGAAAGTAAACGAATCCATTCAAATCGACAGAACCACCACGAGATAGTACACCGTAGATAATTTCCACATCTTGGACGATAAGACAGATTAATGGCATAACGCCGAAGATGAAACATAGACGGAAGAAGAAGAAGAAACAGAGAGGAGAGAGAAGAGAGAAAATAGAAAATACTCTCTCATCGTTAAAAAAGCTTGGCCACTTGTCAATTGTTTACTTAGTAATAACTATTAATTTAGAAGTATATTTTCCTAATAAATTTAGGAGAGTATTAAAATTTAGAAGCACCTAAACTGAAGGGTTCGATGATTTTATGATTTTATTTTTTCAAGACAGTAATAAACACGAATGACTACTTGCAGTCTATGTTTCGCAACCAACCTCATTAAAATATATAGTTTGATTAATAATCAAATCAAAATGAATATTTTATTGGCCCATATGTTTTGTTGTTTGCAGCCTATGTCTCGAAACCAAATAACTAGAAGTATATTTTAAATTTAATTGCATATAAGCTTAGGGGTTCGATGTTTAGACGTGATCTCTTTAAAATTTTTGACTATATTTTAAATTTAGAAACATGTAAGCTTAGGGCTCAATGTTTTTAGGATTTTTTTAAAAGTTGGTAATAAACATGAATGATTACTTGTGGCCTAATTCTTGCGCGACCAACCTCATTAAAAATTATGGTGTTATAAATAATCAAATAAAAATGAATATTTTAGTGGCCCATATATTTTGGTGTTAGACGAATTCAGTTATAAACATGATCTCTTTTAAAATTACTCACATATTTTGTTCCTAATAAATTTAGGGGTATATTTTAAATTTAGACGCACATAACCTTAGGGTTCGATGTTTTACGATTTATTTTTTAAGTTCGTAATAAACATGAATGACTACTTGCAGTCCATGTCTCTTAACCAGCCTCATTAAAATTTACGCTTTGATCAATAATTGAATAAAAATGAACTTTTTATTTGGCCATATTTTTTTACTGTTAGACATATTCAGTTTTAGACATATTATCTTTTAAAAGAAGAAGTATATTTTTCCCTAATAAATTTAGGAGTATAATAAAACTTAAAAGAATCTAAACTAAGAGCTCAACGATTTTAAGATTTGATTTTTGTAAATCGGTAATAAATAAGAATGACTATTTGTAGTCCACGTCTCGAGACCAACCTCAATAAAATATATGAGTTGAGTAATAATCCATTCAAAATGAATATTTTATTGGCCCATATATCTTGTTGTTTTTAGCCCATATCAACCAATAAATTTAGGAGTATATTTTAAGTTTATTCACATAAGCTTGGAGCTCGATTCTTATAGGATATACATTTTACGTCAGTAAGAAAAAACAATGACTAATTGCAGCCCATGTCTCGCGACCAACTTCATTAAAATTTATAGTTTGATTAATAATTAAATCAAAATAAATATTTTTATTGGCCCATATTTATTTATGTTAGATAAATTAGATTTTAGACGTGCTCGCTTTTAAATTTAGTCGTATTGTTTTGTAATAAACTTAGCAGTATATTTTAAATTGTGAATCACGTAATCTTAGAGCTCGATTTTTAGGACTTTATCTTTAGATCGGTAATAAACATGAATGACTACTTGCAACCCACGTCTCGCGTCCATGTCATTAATATATACGATTTGATTAATAATTGAATCAAACCGAAGTTTATTAACCATATTTTGTTGTTGTTAGACATATTTGGTTTTAGACATGAGCTCTGCTACCATAATCTTAACAGACGATGGAGAACCCACGATGAACTAAGCAAGAACCTGACGATAAACCGTATTGACTAAGTCAGATCTCACGCTAACCGTATTGACAAATCGAGGGGGTTTATGGGCTCCAGGTTACAGCGAGCATCGTAGGCGCTACTCAGCCATGGCTCAAGCCATTTCAATTAGGATCCAATACCCACTCCACCCCACGACAGTCGTGTTGGTTACCGTAAGATCAAACCGTTGTGTTGATCTACCGGAAAATTCTTACAAAGACCACCGGAGTTTCCTCCGAAAATTAAGCCATAGAAGCAGATCGTCAACTTATGAATGAAAAGAAAGAAACAAAGCTTATGAAGATCTATTGAAGTTCGGAAAACTTAGAGAGAATTTAGAACATGTTTAGAGATAGAAAATTTTAGAGAGAAGTTTTTATTATTTCTCAATGTGTATTTTACAATGGGGGAGCACACATATTTATAGGGGGAGGTGAAGACACTGACATAAGTGCTTACCTCAGCGATGACATCATGTTTACATCATGATTACATCATCGCTTACATCATACTACTTATATATTACATCATCGCTTACATCAGCGATGACATCACACTTACATCACACTAATATCATGCTGATATCATATTGACATCATGCTGACATCATTTATTTAGCATAATAATTATACATAATAAATCATCAAGCTTACTCAATGATTCATCTCGAAATCTTCAATGTGCTTTGTGCAGCATCCGTACTCTGTTCCTGGACATTTATACTGCGGATCTGGCTTAGAGAAATCTTCAGGGGAGTTCATATTAACGTTAATATTGAACTCTCGTCCGATTTCGTCGAGATCCATAACAGGATTGTCGTCTGGTGACTGAGCGTCTTGGAAGTATTCTGCTGGATAGTTTGGTGAGGATGGTTCTGGTTTTGCTGCTTTGAAATGACGCTTTTCTTCATTAGTCATGAAGAATTACAGATCTTCGTCGAGACTTATTTGATAGTCGATGGAATAGTATGACCAGTTCTGGTTGAACGGGATGTGAAATGTCTGTCGAACATTGTTGAGGCGGAATGCATGAGTCTGAAATTCTTCGTATAATGCATTATCGCGAACGTTGAAATCTGGTCTGATTCCATAATAATTAGAATTAGCCTAACTTTAAAACAAATTTTTTAGAATTCATATAAAAAGATGTGAACCAAAAGAGGAGAAAAAAAACGACAATATATAGATAAAAAAGAAAGGTTCACATTTTTTTAGTTAAAAAAAAAAGGGGGGGTGGGTTCTTATTTTCCCCATCACTACCTTATAAATAAAGATCTTTGATTTACTCATAATGAGTAAATCAAAGATCTTTAAACAAAATCAATAGGTTCTTCAAATTCATTAATTTAAGTGAAAAAAATGATAAAGAGCATTTAGAGTTTTGTCGTTGGGTTGAAGTCCCCATTACTTGAATTTAGTTAAATTTTTCATTGTATTCTAGAAAAAAATAAAAAGGACAAAAAGTGAATTTAACTAATTTTAAATAACTCAGATAAAAAAAAAGATCTTAATTGAATTAAAACCCACAAGACCTATTTAACAAGTTTTTATTCATTAAATCAATTGTAAATTCTGGTCAATTGGCTAAATTTGCATCTCGACGATTGAATAAAAACTTGTTAGTATTGTTTTGAACAAGTTGCCGCTATGGTGAAATTGGTAGACACGCTGCTCTTAGGAAGCAGTGCGAGAGCATCTCGGTTCGAGTCCGAGTAGCGGCATGCTTGAAATCCTTGTGATGAATGAGGTTGGGTAGTGCGTGAACCTTTGCGGTTCTGTCGTTGATTTGTTGCAGTAGAGCTGGAGACATTCCTGCGTGACTCGCTTTAGTAGGAGTTATTGTTATCTTTTCTTTGAATGGAAGTGATACAAAGAAGTCTTGGTTGAGCCATAGAGGAGTTTTGCATTTCGTCAGAAATTCAACATGTGAATCTGCACAAGAGACTGCTGCAATCTCCTTTTTGATTTCTTTAAATGTTGGAGCGATAGGATCTTCTATTGCAAATAACCTATGCAACGTTGTGAAAGCCTTGAAAAGTTCTTTCCATTTGATTCCTCCTGGTTCGATTGAGATGTCAAACTTTTTCTTTAGTATATTGTAGGAATCCCATCCGAGAATCAGATCTTTTCCGGGTGCAGATGATCCGAGTACTTCTGTAGTGAATTGGCACCCAGGGAAAACTTCTATCGTAATAGGTTTGGACTTGAGTTTGATTTTTAAAGCTCCTGAGTTTGCCACTCTGAATTCTTGCTCAAATGGTATCCACATCAATGGAGGTAGAATCTTTGGATTTAATATCGACGTGTGAGCTCCAGTGTCGATGAATGCAATGACATGGATTGGATCTTCAGTATATGTTGGATCAAAGATTGTGACCGGCAGGTGTGGAATCGTCATGATATCTTCTTGCTGCGGTATCTGACAAATCTTGAAACAACAATCATCAAACGCTTCTTCATCTGAAGTTTCTGAGGACGTATCATAGTCTGAATATCCACAAATTGCTTTGTTGTCATCACTGTCGTAAGATAGGACGGATTCGAGATCATGGTTTTCGAGGTCGATGTCCGGCGCTATGCGTGATATTGAGCTGATGAGATACTGCCTTTTCTTTGTTGATTTGTTCGGGCAGTTCTTGGCGTAGTGTCCTTCTTTGTGACAAAGAAAGCACCTGGTTGATTTTCGAAAGCTCGTTTTCTTCTTGAAGAATCGTCTGCGTCGAAATCCTTTAAAGTTGTCTCTTTGTATTGCTCTTTTTTGCTTTCTGTGTTTGTGCTTAGTGTTGCATGAACATGCCTTTTTTTATTTCGAACATTTGATTGATAGGTCTGGCCTTGCACAGATCTTGGATAGTTGTTTAGACTTATCCATGAATTCCATCCAAAACTCTTTCTGTTTGCATAACTTGTCAAGGGTCCGATTGATATATTGTTGGATTTGACCGATTGAGATTTCTTCAACCGTCTGACCTTGATCTCTGATGTAGAGTTTGGTTTGCTGGCTTAGATACTCGTCTATTGATGAGAGGTAGACGTGCTTCAGGCTCGGATTGTTGAGACCGTTTAGAGCATAGAACCTTCTCGCTTGATGCTTGAAATGTTTCGCCAGATCTTTCTTCTTCAATGAACAACACTTTGCTGTAAAGTATTCTTCTTGTATTTGCTCTTTTTGATGATTTGGTGTACCGATAAACTTTCGATGGATTTCTCCGAGTAACATCGGTATTGTAGTGTCATAGACTTGGTTTTGTCTATAATCACCGAGTGAGTTCCACCATTCTTTTAGGGCTCCAGAAAGCCTTGCAGTAAATTGTTGGATGACAGCGTATGTTGTCGAAGTTAGTGCTTCAGAATTCATCCAAGCGTGAAACTCGTCAAGATGTTTTTTCCATTTCTCGAACGGAATATCATCGAACGTAAACGTCATGACTTTTGAAGCGAATTGCTTTTCTGGCTTTTTGTGTTCTTGAAAATGCTGATAGTTCATCTCGTCACCGCTTAAGAATACTTCGTTTACACTTGGCTCTCGCTTGGGTGTATATGAACTTTCTCCGATGGCAAATTGTTTCAGCATTGATTCGTCTTCTGATTCGGTTTGCGACTCAGTTGAATTCATGTCCGAGTAGTGCTCTATTATCGGGGTTGATGATTTAGTTGTCTCCACTGGTTGCGAAGAGTATGCCTGTTTTGTTTCAGGCTTTTGCACTGTCTCGTTAGCTGATTGGGTTTGTGCTGCCGTTTGAGCTTGATTTGCCATGTCGTTGAGCAGATTGGTCATCGAGAATTCGATGATTCCAATGTCTTTATCTTTTCCCTTCTTCTTGCGATCATCAAGGGAATCTTGGCTCGAGTGAAAAGAAGTAAGTGCAGGTGTTCGCGCTTGCTTGGTTTGAACTTCAGGTTCTCTGTACCTTCTAGTTCGTTCTCGAGTTGGCCTAGGTTTGTACTAGTAAGGTGTCGTCATGGCATAACGAGAAATGAGCGCTTCATCGGATGACAAGAATCATGGTGAGGATGTTTTTGGCCTTTGAATTTGACTTCCAAAAAGGAATCCTGGAGAATATGATACTTGAGGCATTGGAGTGCTCAAGAACGTATTTCCGTAGGAAGGATAATACGTTTCTGACGGCCTTTGTTGATGCATGCTCTCAAAGTATTTCAGCAGATCTTTTAGCTGGAACTTGAGATTATTCATCTCGGCTTCTCTGCTCTGAAACTGTGAAGTATTAACCATCATTTGCTTTGACATTGTTAGCATCTCCTGATGGAGCGTTTCGAGTCGAGCATTGATTTCTGCGATTGACTTTGTAAGAGACGTCAATCTTCTGTCATAGTCTTTATTCATCTGGTCAAACTTCTTGTTCATGTTGCTCAAAATATGATTTTGAGCGATAGCGTTTTCTGCTTGCCAGTTGAGGACATTTTCTCCTTGGCTTAATTGCTCTGATCCGGATGAATTGATAGCCTTCGATACTATCTTTGGACTATGTGCTATGTTATTTCTTGTGAAGTCTTCAGGCGGGGGGAAAGGAGGGAAGTCGTCTAGACTCATCATCATGATTTCTTTCTCCTTCTTCTTGTCCAAGTATTGGACCAAGAATTCATATCTTCCAGTTCCTTCGCCTAAAGTGCCGACTGTAGGATCGCCATCAAGATATCTTTGATAGAGAGGATCCTTCTTCTTTCTTCTTCTTTGTCGGATTTCTTCATCAGATTCGTAATCGGCATCCATACATGCTGAACATGAACAGACATCAAAGTATTGATGACCGTTTTCGTCTTTGAACGGGAGTACGACAGAGCCGTCTTGACCAAAGGATATTGGTTTTGGCATCTGTTCTTTGTATGGACCGTAGAACTCGTGTTCATCAATTTTAATGGAGAACTGAGTGAACAGCTGTTTGCGAAACGAGGATGATCTTGGTTTCTCGAACCTGATTTCGGTTGTACCATCGTTTCGTGTATGAAAGCTAGCTTCAGATAGTTGAATCGGAGTTTGAGCCGATTGATGTAGCTTTTCGTAGCTAGTTATCCATTTATCTGGTAGCTGCTGGATGAGTTCTTCTCGAGATATTTGTCGAGGAATCTGGACAGCGTTCGGAGCTTGTGATGCTGACGTGACTTCAAGGTAGAGTGCTTCGTCGGAGGATGGCAAGATGAGATCAAGAGCATGGTCTTGAACCCTATAGACTATTTGGTGATGAATAGTCGCCATGATACTATCTTCTTTCATTGTTGCTCCAGTGAGTTGTACCTGAACCTTTAAAGTCTTTAAAAGATGTGGATCTTGTAAAGAAACATTAAAGTTTGGAAACAATGTAATGAACACTGTTCCGGCGTTTAACGTTGTCTGTACCGTTCCAATACATGCTTGCTGGTAAGACTTTAATCTTGAGTCGAGCAGGGCAATTCTCGCGTAGACTGGTAGACCTTTCCGTGCGTGTAAGGTCAAACCGATACGAACTACTCCGAAGTGTAGATGCGTATAGCCTTAGTGTTGCCATAGTTGTGGTAGATTTTCTGGAAGATTGAGCGATATGAACTGCTCTTCTTCTGTAGCTGGAACTTGGCAAGATGAGAATTTGCTGGACTGCACGTATTCTCGAACCTTCCTATGTGAGGATGGTCGGATGAGCTGTCGAACTCCGTTAACCGAAAAAGCACTTGGCTTCTTGGAAAAGATTTCATACGGATTTACAAGAGGAAGAGTAGTTTCTGGGAGACGTTGATCTCCTAGAACATACTCGATTTCGTATAAAGAGTTTATAGTAGGAAAAGAAGAACGATTTTTATTTTGGTTTTTATTTTTAGGTAAAGTAGAAATAGCAAACTGGGAATCAAGAACGGATTTTTCGGAAATAGACATGATACGAAAATAGTTTTCCAGAACATTCAAATCGATCATTCATAAACAATGATTCATTCTATCAAAACATAAGTGTAGGCTCTGCTACCATAATCTTAACAGACGGTGGAGAACTCACGATGAACTAAGCAAGAATCCGACGATAGAACGTTGTTAGACTATTTTTAAGTCAGTAATAAATAGGAATGATTACTAGCAGCCTGTCTTGCAACTAACTACATTAATATTAACGGTTTAATGATTACTAGCAGCCTGTCTTGCAACTAACTACATTAATATTTATTATTGAATAAAATGAACATTTTCTTGGCCCATATTTTTGCTGTTAGACGTATTTGCTTTCAGACATGAACTCTTAAATTTATGAGTATATTTTAAATTTAGAAACATGCAAGCTTGTTTTAGGATATATTTTACATGCAAGCTTGTTTTAGGATATATTTTCACGTTAGTAATAAACAGGAATGACTACTTGCGGTCCACGTTTCGCTACCAATCTCATTAAAATTTACGGTTTAATTAGTAATAAAATCAAGCTACTTTTTTGCTGTTAGACATACTCAGTTTTAGACGTAATATCTTTTTATCTAATTTTTTAACTCTGTAATAAACAAGAATACCTATTTGCAGCCAACATCTCGCGACCAACTTCAATAAAATATAAGATTTGAGTAGTAATCCATTAAAAAGTAATATTTTATTTTCCATATGTTTTGATGTTTGCAGCGAGACGTTTACGACCAATAAATTTTGGAATATATTTTAAATTTAGACGCACATAAGCTTAGTGATAGATGCTTTTAGGATAAATTTTTACGTCAGTTATAAACATATATTTTGTTGTTAGACGTATTGTCCCATATATTTTGTTGTTAGACGTATTCAATTTTAAATGTGATTTCTTTTAAATTTAGTCATATATTGTTTCCTAATAAATTTAGGACTCTATTTTAAATTTAGAATGTTGTAAGTCTAGGGCTCGATGTTTTTAAGATTTTATGTTTTTAGGTTGGTATTAAAAAGAAATACTAGTTCCAACCCACGTCTCGCGTCCGACTTCATTAATATATACGGTTTAATTAATAATTGAATAAAAATAAAAATTTATGAGCCATATTTTTGTTGCTATACATATCCGGTTTTAGACATGATCTCTTTTAAATTTAAAATGATAATTTATCCTAGTAAATTTAGGAGTATATTTTAAATTTAGAAGCACATATGCTTAAAGCTCAATGATTTCAGGACTTTATTGTTCTAAGTATGTTACAAACATGAATGACTACTTGCAACCTACGTCTCACAACTAACTTCATTAATATTTATGCTTTGATTTATGATTGAATAAAAATGAACATTTTACTGATTTATGATTGAATAAAAATGAACATTTTACTGGCCCATATTTATGTTGTTAGACGTATCTGTTTTTAGATGGGAACTCTTTTAAATTTTGGCACTACTTGCAACTCATGACTCGCGACCAACTTCTTTAGTATTTACGGTTTGATTAGTAATTGAATCAAAATGAAAAATTTATTGTCCATATTTTTTGTTGTTAGACGTACAGTTTTAGACGTAATATCTTATAAATTTAGAAGTATATTTTTCCGAATAAATTTAGAAGTATATTAAAATTTAGATGCATGTAAACTTACGCTCGATGTTTTTAGGATTTTATATTTTATTTTTAAGTTGGAAATAGACATGAATGACTACTTGTACCCCACATATCGCAACCAACCTAATCAAAGTATACCTTTTAATTTATATTCGAATCAAAATGAACATTTATTGGCCCATATGTTTTGTTGTTTGTACCCCACTTCTCGCGGTCAATAAATTTAGAAATATATTTTTAATTTAGACACACATAAGCTTATGACTCAGTGTTTTACGATTTATCTTTGGTAATAAACATAAATGAATAGTTGCAGGCCCCATCTCGCGACCAACCTCATTAAAATTTACGCTTCGATTAGTAATTGAACCAAAATGAAAAATTTTATTTGTCATATTTTTTGCTGTTAAATATATTCAGTTTTAGATGTAATATCTTTAAAATTTATAAGAAAATTTTCTCTTATAAATTTAGAAGTATATTAAAATTTACAAGCATGTAAATTTAGAGCTCGATGATATTAAGATTTTTATTTTTAAGCCGGTAAAAAATAAAAATGACTAATTGCAGTCCATGTCTCGCGACCAACCTCAATAAAAATATGATTTGAGTAATAATCCATTCAAAATGAATATTTTACTGGCCCATATATTTTATTGTTTCAAACCCACGTCTTGCGTCTAATTAATTTAGAAGTATACTTTAAATTTATATGCACATAATCTTAGGGATCGATGCATTTAGGATATACTTTTTTATGTCGGTAATAAACAAGAATGACCTACTTGTAACTCATGTCTCGCAACCAACTTCATTCAAATTTATGGTTTTATTAATAATCAAATCAAAATGAATATTTTTAATGGCCCATTATTTTAAAGTTAAGTCTTATTCAATTTTATACATGATCGCTTTTAAATTTAGTCGTGTTGATATTTGTAATAAATTTAGGATTATCTTTTAAATTTAGAATCAACTAAGCCTGGTGCTTGTTTTTAGGCTTTTATTTTTAATATCAGTAATAAACATGAATGACTACTTTCAACCCATGTCACACCGTCCAACTTCATTAATATATACGGTTTGATTAATAATTAAATCAAAAAAAAAATTTAGTAGCCATATTTTTGTTGTGTCTATATTCGATTTTAGACATGATCTCTTTTAAATTTAAAAGTATAATTTACCCTTATAAATAAAAGGAGTATATTTTAAATTTAGAAGTATGTAAGCTTAGAGCTCAATGCTTTTAGTATTTAATTATTTTCTGTCCGTAATAAAAATGAATGACTACTTGCAGCTTACATCTTGCAACTAGCTTTTTTAGGGTTTGATTTTTTTATAACGTATTTGATTATTAGAAAATGTTTACAAAGTATTGAAATTAACAACTCCTAATACAAATAAGAAAATATACATGAGTTTAAAAAATAAAAATATGAAAAAGTTAGTTTAGTCAATTTATCTGAATATTGAAACAATATCGTGGCACCACCACAAAAAATTTATGGTAGAACGATTTTCCCAATTGCGGTTGAGAAAAATTTTCTTTATAGTATCCTTGATTTTTTGAGGATGATGTCATATAAAGTTTTGGAGCGTCTACGGTGAACTAATGTGATTTCTTGTGCTTGTAGCTGGGTAGGTGCTTGTCTTTGTTAGGTGCTTCGAGAAAGCCAATGTATACCTGATGATGAAGAACACCAATGCCTTAGCATGTTGCAGCGGAAACAAAAATTTCTTTAAACGTTCAAAGTGAAAGAAAACAGTTTTATTGTCCATGATGTTTACGACAAGATCTGCTTCTTCATGGTGACAATGGCAAGTTATGTTACTATTGCCCGATAATCGATTGTGACTTGTTTCAAATTGTTTTGTTGGTCTCAAACTCGTATAATTTACGGTTTGATTTATAATTGAATAAAATGAACATTTTAGTGGCCCATAATTATTGGTTGTTGGACGTATTTGGTTGTAGACGTGAACTTAGGATATGATGTAAGCTTAGGATGCGAATGTTTTAGGAAATACTTTTTACGACGGTAATAAACAAAAATGACTACTTGCGGTCCACGTCTCGAGATCAAACTCGTTAAAATTTACGATTTGATTAATAATCAAATCAAACAGAACATTTGTTTGGTCCATATATTATGCTTTTAAATGTATTCAGTTTTACACGTAATCTCTTTTAAATTTAGTAATATTTTTCCCTGGTAAATTTAGGAGTATAATTGAAATTTAAAATCAAGTAAGCTTAAGCCTCTATGTTTTTAGGATTTTTCGTTTTAGGTCAGTATTAAACAAGAATAAATACTTGCAATCCACGTCTTGTGACCAATATCATTAATATTTATGGCTTGATTAATATTTAATCAAAATAAATATTTTTTTGGGCATATTTTTGCTGTTAAACGTATTCATTTTTAGACGTAATATATTTTAAATTTAGAAGTATATTTTTCCCAAAAAAATTTAGGAGTATATTAAAATTTAGAAGCACATAAACTTAGAGCTTGATTTTAGGATTTTAAGCACATAACAACATGAAGATTGTGCAGCTCCATTAGCATATCTCAAATTAATAACCTTCATTCTAATAAGTGTGCATGGAGATTTAGAACTGCAGTCCAATTTTACTGCAATGTTTGTAGCCGATGTTCCTCTTATGTCTTGATAAATTACATTGTTTATTCCTCACTCCTGATTCCTGGATCGTTATTAAAAAATGTTATTGAGATGCTTAGCTCCTAGCTGATGTACATTCCCCCCGCCCCCACCCCCCTTAATTAACATATAAGTTGTGAGAGTAAACGTACTTACACCAAGTTATCTTTATTATATCCATAGTAAAAAAAAAGAATAATGACAGTAAATGTTATTAAATATCTTCAAATCATATAGTATTTTGTAGTTATGTCATATGTTTAAAATTTTATTGGTTTTAAATTATCTTTCTATTCAATACACCTAAGATAATATTAGAAGAAAATTTTCACTGAATTTAATAAACAAAATAAAAAACGTACGTTATTTCAAGAAGATAAAAATGTTGCGGCTAGTGAAAAAATTACATGTTCAATTAATAACAAATGAAAGAAATAAAAAAGTTACCTAAGAAGGACAGTTGATGCATGTTACGAGGGCAATAGTGTTGGTCAATAATTATGGGAAACTTGACATTGAGCATGAAAGAATTTAAGAACCAAACCTTCTGAACAAAACCAGATGTTGGATTAGCCCATGACTTAATTCTTAATTCATTCTCTGTTCCCATAAACATTGTCTTCTTCACCGTGACATCTTGAACCCCTTCCACTTCTATATCCTTTCCCAAGCTCCCAATGCAGAGAAATTTTAGTAACATGTATTCTGTTTGGTTGAATTTGGTGGTTATGCAACCACAACACTATTACAAACCATTAGACTATATATCTTTGTTGCATATACCATCTTTTATTTAATCATTTTTGTGATTTTCCTTTATTATTAATTAATATTTTAATCAAAAATGTAATTAAAAACTACGTCTACGAAAAAGATTAACAAAGAGAATCTCATGGTTAAAAAAAAACAAAAACAAAAAAAAAAAGTAACAAAGCCACTCTAGATTACTACATTGTAACTTTTTAAGTAATCCATGCAGACACGCTGTGTCTTTGTTACCCTATTTGGTATTAGCATTCAAACGCAACAACTTTTGCCCCTTATCCAGATCATATATATAATAACAAAATAATCTAATCCTAAATTTCCAAATTCGTATATATACACATTACGATACCTAGTCATTAGCATCAACTATTCACTTTTCCTACTTCATTTTACCTACCCAAAAAAATAATATTCTCGAAACTCGTTTTCATTTCGCCATATCATTAAGCAAAAGCAAAATGGAGAGGGTAAACCTATACGTTTACATCCTTATTGCAATAAAAAATATTCTTGTATTTGCAAGACATCCTCATGAAACAAAACACTTCAATGTGCTAATCTTCGGAGAAAAACCTAACGGTATTGTTGACTCAGCTCCAGTTTTTTCCAGGGCATGGGATGAAGCGTGTGGATCCACAGATGCAGCTGGGATATACTTACCGAAAGGGCGATATCTGGTTAGCCCAATTCGTCTCAGTGGTGTAGGTTACAAGAATATTGATAGTTTTGAGGATCGATGATACTATTGTTGGTTCGGAAAACTATATGTTTCTTGGGAAAGAAGCAACCTGGCTCAGCTTTGAAAGAGTTAGTGGAGTTTCCGTCATCGGTTGTTCTCTCGACGCCAAGGGAGCCTCGTTGTGGGCTTGCAAGGCCTCCTCCAGCAACAACTGCCCAGCTGGTGCTACGGTACGATGTACATTGTTAATTTATTAATTAGTTAAACTATAGAGTTATGCAATTTTTGTATGTTTATCTTATTTTCTGTAACAAGAAACATTTAAGAATATTGGTTTGGAATTCGAAACCAATTATCATTATTAAAGAACTACTACAAAACCAACATTATTTATCAAGTCATATCCATTATATTTACATTAAGAATATCTTTTAAAAAATAGCCCTCTTTGTCGACTATTATTACATAGGGCAAGACTAATAACTGATATCTATTACCCTAGATCTCTGATAAATAGCCCTCCTGGTCTACTCCATAAGAGTTTTAAGTAGCTAAATTAAATTTTAAGAGAGTTTGTAAACCGATCTGTACTGATCGTTTACTCTGGGTTAAGTTTTAATGCAAATTTTGGTTTATGTAAAGGTAAATCTCATAAGTGATATCTATTACCCTAGATATTTGATAAATAGCCCTCCTGGTCTACTCCATAAGAGTTTTAAGCGGCTAAGTTAACTTTTAAAGAGAGTTTGTAAACGATATGTACCGATCGTTTACTCTGGGTTAAGTTTTAATGCAATTTTTGGTTTATGTAAAGGTAAATCTCATAAGTGGTGAAGCTTATGGAGAATTAGGTTGTGATTAACATGTTTGATGGTAATTTAAATTTGTTAATCTAGTTTATTGAGTGGTTATTCATAAGTTAGTGTTACATCAAGGAAAGTAGTGTGGATTTTATATCTAGTGCATTAAACATGGTGTTTAGTTCATTAATTGTCAATCATGTTTATGGTTGATTAAACGTGCTGACTATTGATTGTGTGTAAGTGTGACTTTGATGCGGTCAAATTTTAATCTAAAACAATCACTAAAAGTGTATATCAAATCACAATAGTAATTAAAGAATCGAATCTACAGAGACTAAACGTTAACAAAAATATAGAATATGAATTGGTTGGTTTTTGTAAGTATAATATAAATGAGAACTAAGACTAATGATGTAAACTTATGAATTTAATAGGCAATATGGTACATCTTAGAGAAACCTGAATTGCAAATTAAGATAATAAATATGAAATTCAAATAATGAATCGTTATAGAACTCAAGTCACAATGTATAGTTAGTCTACTGTTGCAATATTAACTACTATGAATAACAACCTCAAATTCTAAATTATCGTTTGAATTCAAAAGATGAAACCTACATTAAAGTTCAACTTCGATATGTTCACATAATACTTCATCATCAAGTGTTGTTGTGATTAAGAAAAGTGTCAACATCAAGTAGAATATAAAAAAACGTATTCGACTATGAATCATAATCATAAAACTTTGTCTTAATCATATGCATCCAAGTTTTTGTTCGGCGTGGATGTGGAAGCTCTAACTTCGAGTTCGTAGAGCAGCGCTCAATATCTTTATAAAACTGTTTTTCATGCTTTTTAAAAGCAAACTCTGTAACTCTTTCTATTTTGTGTTTTGATAATTCGATGAAACTGTTTTCAATTTTTAAGAAACTTTCAATGCATATTTGTTGAAGTTATTTTCTGTTTCATCTAAGAAATACTACAAGTTTGGTCTGCTAAGGTCTAAGCCGAGATTAAAAATACAATAAGACTAAAAAGGTAAAAAAGTTATAATCTTTGAAGTGATTTAGTGAAATTTTGGAAAGAGATTCCTAGCGAGATGTAGGATTTTCAGGTTGAGGTTCTGAACTTGTTAAATCGTTTGCGTCATGCCCTTTACTTTCGTTTTCTATTTTTTCTTCTCTTGTTCTTCATTCTCTTATGAAAATCGTTTTTTTGACTAAAAAGTGAGAAAGCTTGCATTTTTAAGAAGATAAAACCTTACGCATCTCATAGTGACTAATGTTTTTACTATTTTTGATAATTTTCTCGAATCATATATTTCTGTTTGCAAAAATACTCTAACCACATTCAATAACATGAAAATCATATAAAAAAGTCATATATGTCAAAGTGTTTTTTTCTTACTAATGCCACCACAACCAACCGAAACCGATAGAAAATATAAAAACAATACATTTAAGTAAAATTTGCCTAAATTAATATTAATCTTCAGTTTAATTACTAGACTAATACTTAAAAAAAAAATTATTAGACTAATCTTACTTTTTTGTTAAATTACAATAAAAAAACCAAAACTAAAAATACTATTAACAACATTGCCATTTTAATTTAATTTTAGAGAATATAAAAATAATTAAAAAATTTAATCTAATCTAATAAACATAAAATCTTCCTAATATTTTCTTAAACCAAAAAAAAAAAAATTACCAGAGGTAAAATCGTAACTCCTCCTCATCGTAACTCCTTTTTTCCTCCTCATCGCCTCTTCTCCTCATTGCCTCTTCTCCTCATCGCTTCTTCTCCTCATCGCTTCTTCTCCTCGTCGCCGCCGTGTCTTTTCTTCACGTCGCCGTATCTCCTCTTCACTCCGCCGTGTCTCCTCTTCGATCGCTCGCCGTGTTTGCTGCTGCAATCAAACTCTAACTGCCGCTTCTCCTCATCACCTTTTCTCCTCTACCGTGTCTCCTCTTCACTCTGGCGCCTCTCATCTTCACTCTGTCGTGTCTTCTCTTGCTCGTTGGTCGTGTTTGCTTCTACAATCAAACCCTAACTACCGCTTGTCCTCTTCGCTTGGTCGCTTTGTCTCCTCTTCGCTCACTGCTGAACCTCTTTGCTCGTCAGTTCTCCTCTTCAGTTGTCGTTACTCCACTCGTTTTCCCGCTTCTTCTCTTCGCTCGCTGGTACTCGACTCGTCTTGCTGGTTCTTCTCTTCACTCGCCGGTACTCGACTCGGCTTGCCGCTTCTTCTCTTCAGTCGCCGCAGATTCCTCTTCGCTCGCCGCAGGTTCCTCTTCACTCACCGCTTTCTCCTCTCGCCAGAATCGCAGCCTCACTGTAATCTGCAAACCCTCTCCACCTCTCCAATCTGATAATAGGTTACAATCTGGAACCCTCCCCACCTCTCTTAAATCTCTCTAATCTATTTTATTCTAATTGATTTTTCTTTAAATCTTGAAGCAGATGCAGAAAATCGGATTTACGTTTCAAAATATGGTAAATTCCAGTAAGTATCAGTCACATCCACCTCAGCCTCCTTCGATCTCCGCCTTGAAAAATTGCGGTAATGATTTCTTTATTTTTGTTTAAAAATTGCCGCCTAAATGTTTAATTATCTTCAGATATTCTGACTGTATCGCAGATTTGTATTCGTGTCTGTTACGTTTCTTCTGATTTGATGTTGCCTTATCGCAGATTTTTTGCAAATGATTTTCTATAGCTTCGCAGATTTGTTATTAATACATGTTTGTTACCGCAGTTTTTTATATTAGGAAAATATGTTACCGCAGATTTTTAAAACGATACCGCAGATTTGTTACGTTACCACAGAGTTTTATACGTTATCGCAGAGTTTTAATACGTTACCGCAAAATTTTAATACGTTACCACAGAGTTTTAATACGTTACCACAGAGTTTTAAGATTAATAATACATTTTACCGCTGATTTTTATATGTTACCGCAGATTTTTATATGTTACCACAAATTTTTATACGTTACCGTAGATTTTTGATTTTAAAAATTTGTGTTACCACAGATTTGTTTTCGTGGCTGTTATGTTTATTTTGGTTTGGTGTTGCCTTATCTTTGTTATTGATTTTCTTTGTAATCACATATATTTCATATTCATTTTTCTTTTCGCAGTTGTATGTCCCTATCCTCCTCGATTGTATAGAGATGAAAAATCTCCAATTCAAAATCATAGCATGAATCACTATTCAGCTATGGTCAACTTGTAGAAAGTGAAAGAATAATTAAGACATGATGTGTGGTCTCATTTGAAGGAATCTTGCATAGTTGTATTTGTCAAGTTTGCGGATTTGGACTACACATGGACAACTAAGAGGGTTCATTACTTATTGGTTAACCAGCTATGAGTAGATGATCCACATGAGATTTGGTCCCTTATTGATGATCGTCCTATCCGATTCTCTCTCCATGAGTTTGAATCTTTCACCGGTCTAAATTGTGATATGATTGACCCATCTGACTTATGTGGTCATAGTCATGAAGATTTTTGGAGGGAATTGGAAATATCTACAACTATGGACCAACATTTGAAGAATTAGAGTGTGTGATGGCGAAAAGCCATCTTTGGAGTTTTGATAAGAGGCTTATGGTGGCACAGTTATGTATACTCTCAGTTGCGGTACTTGGTATTCATAGAGGATCAAGGATACCATTGGAAACTGTCAAGAGAGTGCTTGATCAAAAGGGTTTTGAGAAGCATCCCTGGGGTCGGATTTTATTTGAAAAGTTGATTACTTCGATCAAGATTATGTGTTTGTCAAAAAAATCTTATACGCTCCAAGGACATGTTCAAGTCTTATTGACTTGGGTATATGAGCATATTCCGGGTATAGGAGAAACTTATGGGAATAGAAAGGTAAAGGAAAAGAAATCAGATCTAGATGAGGTTCCACATTTGAATTGGTATTTAGGCCGTAGTCGTTTGTGTTATAAAAGTTTCATAAGCATGGAGAAGACTGCTCATAGAAATGTAAGTATATCAATTTCTCATTTTAAAATTTATTTACAAAATACTGTGTATGATAATTCCTTATTTAACGATGTAGGTGCGCGTGACGCATATGGTAAATAATCCAGTTTGGGATATTTACGCAAAATAGAGTGATGATGACAAGATAGATCCACTTGTCAACAACATGGTTGAGGATCTCATAAGCGGAAATTTTTGTGCCAACGCTTGGTTTGAAGATCTGAAGAAGAAAAAACAGAACGAGGTTGTTGGAGACAAAGATACAGACTTTGTTGATGATGCTGAAACATCTCACAGATTTAAAGTCTGTTGTTGAGGCGGCACCCGGGTTTGAACTGGGAAAAAGGATTTGCAGTCCCCCGCCTTAGAAGAAGAAAAAGAAGAAAGGGAATGAACATGTAGAGGTAATTGCTTTAAGATGTATTTTATTTGCTTGTTCTTAAATATCTATCTCAAATTTGGTATTGTTTTTTTTTATCTTGTGGTGCTGAGGTTGAACAATGACGTCATGTTAGCTATCTATAAGATGGTGGAGAAGGTGACTAGTGATGTTGACAATATAAAGTTTTTGATGGGTGATTTGGCGAAGAAAGTAAAAGTCAATGAGAGAAATCATGATCAAGACAAGGAATTTGTATATATGTTTTCAAATATGAAAAATTATTTCAAAGTTGTTGAAACAACAGATGATAATGCTTGTGGTGCTGAGGAGGAAATACAATCAAACAAAAAAATGATGATGAAGCGTCAAATCCAGTGAGTTATATACCATATACACAAAAATTAAATAATTTATAATGTGCAAGAGTGGTGAAAAAAAGGGAAAGAACAAGAAAGAGAAGGTTGCTGAGAAGAAAGGGAAGAAAGGAAAAAAAGTGAGAAGAAGGCAACGACAGAAAAGAAAGATGATAAGAAAGAGAAATAGCAAGTACTGGAAAAAAAAATGTCACCAGAAAGGTTGTTGTTAAAATAGAGAAGAAAAGATGAAGAGAAAGAGTAGAAAGCTGAAAAGAAAGAGAAGAAAGCTGGAGAGAAAGAGAAGAAAACTGAAAAGAAAGAGAAGAAAGCTGGAGAGAAAGAGAAGAAAACTAAAAAGAAAGAGAAGAAAGCTGAAGAGAAAGAGAAGATAGCTAAAGAGAAAGAGAAGAAAGCTTAGTCCGATTCTGAGGAATCCATATGGTCAAACCCAAAAGAGAAAGAGGCTAATAAGGCGATGAACAAGGCAATAGACACCTTACTAAAAGCGACGACGAACTTGGATGGTTTGACTACAAAACCAAAATGTGTGATCAAGTTGACTGGTCCATAAAAATACTCATTTGTTGGTAACTCTACAGTGAAGAGAATGATGAAAGGTATTAATGTTTCTCCTGCTCATTACGACCCATTTGAACGTGTGGATGAATTTGTACATGAGAAGTTACATGAATTCTTAAAGACTGATGAATAAGTATATTTGTATCCTTTCCACTTTTTCTATTGATTTTCTTTATCATTTGCAACATTAAGTACTTGTCATTTTTTCTAGGGAAGAATCTCTTAAAACCAAGGATAGTACACGCCGATTCTACTTTCGACTAATTACTCCTAGGACTGAATGGATAAAAAATGTTTATGGATGGTTAGCAACTGGGGTAAGTTTTGGAGCTCTTATTTTCGTGGTCTTGTATGTATATAGTAGTTATAACCTTTAATAATAATAATCTTATTTTTTGTAGCACATTGCTATGGCGATGACTATGTTCCGTAACATGTATATGCATCAGCCAAGTCCTTTCTACAGTCAGCAGATAGGCTTCTAAGATGCTTTCTTTGTCAGTCAGATGGTTAGAGACTACAGAGATTATATGGCTGATAGTAATAGCTTCGTATTCAAGAAGTATTAGAGGGACAATTTCCATGGTGTTCTGCCTTTGAAGACTAACAAAAGGTGATTTTTTGATATTGATAACTTGTATGCGTGCTTATTTGTTGGTGGTAATTATTGGGTAGCTCTGGATATCGACTTGAAGAAGAATACGGTTTTCATTTACGATAGCATCCAACCAGCGGACGAGACAAATTTGTTTAAAGATTGTCGCTCTATCCGGAAAATAATCCCAGCAATACTTAGTGAGTATATCCATGTTATTGATCGCAAGAAATCTTGTGCAATGATGAAGGTGAAAAGAATGTTGAAGGATGTGCCAATCAATGAATCTCCCGGAGATTGTGGTGTGTATTCTATAAAATACATTGAGTGCATAGCATTGGGATTGACATTTGAAGGTTTAAGTGACAAGATCATTCAGGCTGTTCGTGTGAGACTTGCTTCAGAGATTTATGATGAAGCTCATGACCAGGTAACAGAAGTCCTATACGATGAAGATTGTCGCAATGAGGATTTACGTTATCATCTAGTGGATGAAGACTTGGGTGACGGTTCTGAGAGCAGGTAGTCGAAGTCTAAGTACTTGTGTTTGGTTTAATTTGTTTATTAGGTAATTTTTGGAACTATAATACCTTACCTTATTTCTGTGATTCAGAAGGTTCATATGTTTTGAATTTCGTAAAGGAGGTTTATGTCACAGGTTTAATGTTCAATTTTATGATTAGTTATTGCAGATTTTTACTAGTTACCGCAGATTTTTGTCACGTCACCGTAGATTTTTACACGTTACCGCAGATTTTTACACGTTACCGTAGATTTTGTTCACGTCACCACAGATTTTTAAAGGTACCGCAGAAGTTTTACACGTTGCCCCAGATTTTCTCAAATTACTCCATCTCTTTTTAATCATAGAGTTTTGCATAATGACTCGCGAAATAACATCAAACCCTTCAAAAACAATTCAGAGTAATTATGCAAAGAATATGAGGGTAAAGAAGGAATACCATTTGTTTAAGAAGTACAAGTTTTAAGATTATGACCAATTTTGTTACAATTTCCATACGTGTATTGCTTCTAGGGCCTTTTCTTCTCCATAGCAACTTCCAGACCAGGTTTAATCCTCGATT
Organism: Cardamine chenopodiifolia; assembly: GCA_963922655.1. NCBI lineage: Eukaryota > Viridiplantae > Streptophyta > Magnoliopsida > Brassicales > Brassicaceae > Cardamine > Cardamine chenopodiifolia. The sequence goes on from OZ000481.1 coordinate 17,436,656, forward strand.
TGGTCTTCCAGGTTGTTTTCGAATCAAAGGAGGATAACAAACTTGCGCATCAATGGTTTCAGGTATGGGTGTAGTGAAATCCCTTGGAAAGATTGCGTTTGAATAGGAGTTGTACAAGAAATTTTGTGGTAATAACGATGACACATTGAAACTGCTGAGATTTTCCTCTCCTCACAAGCTGCAATTGCGTGCGAACACGGTATTTTTTCCAAGTCAAACCGACGACATGTGTACTTTTTCTCTCTCAAATTAACGATATGTACGGATGATCCCCTTGTCATTTGCACCTGATCTACATCTATATCTTGTAAACTATACAATTTAGCATACTCTATTCGACTCTGCAAAACAATAATATGGTTATTATTGCATAAATAAAAAAATATACTATTTAACTACTACAACAATAATGTAAGTGTTTCTTTACCTCTAGCATTTTCTCCACAACACAGGTAAGAGATGTTTTCATTTTTAATGCATCATTTTTTCGATCTGAAAACCATATTGTCATCATGGATCTCACTGCATCTAAGAGATGTACAATAGGAAAACCCCTAGAAAGGGATAGAACATTATTAATCGACTCGACAATGTTGCTAGTAATAATGTTGTACATATCACCAGGGAAATGAACTCGTGTCCATTGTCTTACATCAGCTCTCTGAAGATAATTATGAAGTGCATGATTCAACACTTTAATCTGATCAAATGTTGAAATCAACATATATGAAAGCATTGGCCGCCTTCTTCACCAAACCAAAGGCTTCTCGACCTTTAAATCAAACCAGAATATTTTTGTAAAGATGGTACGTGCATATTCCCCGACTAGACTTTGGATAGACGGTCCAAATTGTTTTCCCAATTGATCGGTGTCTATCAGAGACAATTGCAAGTTTTTTATCATCAAGAATAACATAGCTTAGTTGCGTGAAAAACCATTCCCATGATTCATCAGTTTCGGTATCAACCACATCAAAAGCTAAAGAAAATATTTGAAAATTACCATCTTGAGCCGTTGCGGTAAGAAGTGTACCTTTGTATTTTCCTTTTAAAAAAGTACCATCAACGACCACCACTTTCCTCATGAATGGAAATCCGATAATACTTGATTTTGATTCTTACAACAATTCAAAAGAGGTTGTTCCAGCTCGATACCGCCAAGAATTTTTGACTCACCAAATGTTAAAAATAAATACTTGAACCTTTGACTCTCATCAACTTCAAGTCGCATCAATGTCTCGGAATTTACTCTCTGTATCATGTATAAATAAGTAGGCAACTGGTCATACCCACTTTCTGGAGTACCTCTAACTAATTCTCGTGCGTATTGTAGTGTTCGGTAATCCTTCTAATAATCCATCAAAAAAGGGAATATAAATCAAAATTTCAATCTGAAATCAAATCTAAAAAGCATACATAGTCACTACCTTGATATGAAATCGTTTAGTCATTGCCTCGGCAACATGCAGCGGCCTAGCAGTTGGTCCAATTCCACCGACAAAATATTTGTATAACAAGGCAAGTATCTTTGGAGTTGATTGTCGTGCTGATGCAGACCGCTTAGTAATCGAACATGTATGTTCAGAAACATACACACGGACATTGAATTTGATACCATTTTCTGTTGTTGCTGCTCGTACCCTCCACGTACATCCTTTCACCCAACACTTGACAGTAAATAAGTCTGGTGTTGAGTACTCAACGCGAAAATCAAACTGCTGCAACATTGTTAAGATCTTCAATCTTGTCTCTAAATGCTCTTTGGTTGCATAACATTGTCCAACAACTAAATTCAAGGAAGAAAAGTCTAAGTTAATGAAATCAGGATTATCATGTGGTTGATTTATGAAAATTGTTGAATCGCTTTTCTTAATAGGTGCGTTATCTTCTTTCACTTCTTCTGGTTTCCCATACTTCATAAAGTTTTCATCATCTAAATCAGTTCCGTCCGAGTCGTCATAATAATCAAATATGCTTTCATCATCCTCTTTTTCATTTTCAGAATTGTCGCATTTCTTTTTAACATAATCATCAATGCTGTCTTCAGCCCTTGCGCTTTTTCTATCTGTATTAGAAGCCACAAAATCGTCTTTATCAACCTCTTTTGAGGCAGTCAAATATTTCTCCTTCACTTCTACACAAAGTCTAATTGTTTCCGATTTTGATTGGTTCAAGAAAACTTGAAATTGTCTACAAGTACCAATATAAACTGGATGTGTATCTGGTGGTAATTTCTGAAGGAGTTTCTTCGGCAACATGTAAATCAACTCAACATGGTATACTCTCATATACAACCCATAATCCTCATATACCATTCTAATGAAATCATCATAAGTGGTTTTTGTATTTCCTAGTAGAATTCGACAACCACTCTTGCTATCAACAACAAACAACCATTTATGATTTTCAAATATCCATTTTCCAGATACAAGGATTTATTCTCCATACTATTATTGCTTACTCAATTTACTTCAATGAGAGAATCATGAATTAACTTGGAGATGATGGTGTACAAGAGAATGAATGATTGACAAAGAAGAAGGAGATACATAAAACCCTAAATAAAAATCGAAGGATCCATGGATTTTTTTTTTAAATTTGAATTTTTCGTCAATATTTGGGTAAATCGTTTCCTATATTGTCGTCATTTTTCACTATTTTTCCCAACTGATATAAAAGTATGCAATATCATTGAATTAAATCTGCGGCATAAAATCTGCTGTAACTTAGCAGCTTAAAATCTGCCACAAAAAGTCTGCGGACACTAAAAAAATTTATAATGTTTACGGTAAAGGGAATTGCACGTTCTGTGATAAATCTGCGATAACTAATTATTGAAAAAAACTCTGCGATAACGCAAAATAAATCTGCAATAACGTAAAATAGATCTAGCAATTAATTTTTTTGTTATCAAATCTACGGTGCAAAAAATCTGGTACAACTAAAAAAATCTACGATAAAAAATAAATTTGCGACAAAAATCTGCGATAAAAATAACTCTGCAGTATAAATTCGATCATTTTGGAGAAATGAATAAATCTGCTACCATTGAGAAAATAAATCTACGAATAAAAAAAATATGCTGTGAATTAGAAAATCTACGACTACTAATATAAGTAAATCTGCGACAAAATACCAAAACAAATCTGCCATTTCAAAAAATCTGCAATAACATCGAACCGCAGATTTTTTGCTGCAGATTTATATGTCAACAGTGTCAAAGTCATAAATAATTAATATTTTTACGAAAAAATTATAAAAAACGAAAAAATGCTAATGTGTATTTAATTGGTAATAGCAGTCTTGTAATTACTTTTTTCCTAACACATGATTTTAAAGACACTTTACTTATTAAAACACATTTAACCTTATTTTTCTTCTAGATTACTTGAGTACTAAAATATAATTGTAAGATTATTTTAGTTATTCACCCTATATTTAATTGTATTTAGCGACAACATAGTAAATACATCATTCAAATTACTTGTTCCACTAGAATCTTTATGTTGGTATAAACATGAATGAGTACTTGCAGTCCACGCAACCATTCTCATTAACATTTTTGGTTTGATTAATAATTAAATCAAAATAAATATTTTATTGGCTCATATTTTTTGCTTTTAGAAATATTTAGTTTTACACGTGATCTCTTTTAAATGTATTTGTATTTTTCTATAGATTTAAGAGTATATTTTAATTTAGAATGACTTAAGTTTAGGGCTCTATCGTTTTTAGATAAATAATAAACACGAATAACTATTTGCAATCTACATCTACGTCTCGGGACCAACTTTATTATATTTAGAAGCATATAAACTTAGAGCTCCATGTTTTGAGGATTTTATATTTTTGTAGGTAATAAACACAAATAATTACTTGCATTCCACGTCGACCAACTTCATTAATATTTACGATTTGATTAATATTTGAAACAAAATGAATAATTTATTTGCTCATATTTTTTGCCCCTAGAGATATTCGGCTTTAGACTTGATCTCTTTTAAAATTTGTACATTTTGCCCTAAAACATTTTGGAGATACATTAAGTTTAGAAGCATATAAGCTTAGGACTCAATGTTTTTAAGATATAATAGACACGACTAACTACTTGGAGCCCACATTTCATCACCAAATCTCATTCGGGTTTAGACGTAATCTCTTTTAAATTTAAAATTAGATATATTTACCTTAATAAATTTAATAGTATATTTTAAATTTAGAAGCACGTAAGCTTAGAGTTAAATGTTATTAATATTTATTTTTAGGTCGATAATAAACATGAATGACTACTTGCATCAAACATCTCATAACTAACTTCATTATATTTACGGTTTGATTAATAAATGAATCAAAATTAACATTTTATTGCCCCATATTTGTTTGATATTAGACATATTCGTGTTTAGACATTATCTCTTTTAAATATAAGAATATATCTTAATTTGGAAGCACATAAACTTAGAGTTCGACGAACTTAGGATTTTATTTTGGCTAGGTCGGTATTAAACAACTACTTGCAACACATGTTTCATTATCAACTTATTAACGGTTTGATTAATAATTGACTTAATAGGAACATTTATTGGCCATATTTTTTGCTGTCAGACGTATTCAGTTTTAGACATAATATCTTTTACATTTAGAAGTATGTATTTTCCTAATAAATTTAGGACTATAGTAAACTTTAGAAGCACGTAAACTTTGAGCTCAATAATTTTAGGATTATAATAAATGACTACTTGCGTACCACATATCATGACTAACCTTATTAAAATATACAGTTTGATTAATAAATCAAAATGAAAAGTTTATTGGCCAATACGTTTTGTTGTTTGCGGAAGCTTGGGGCTTGATGTTTTTATGATATATTTTTTAAGTTGGACTACTTGCAGCTAACGTCTCACACCAACCTCATTAAAATTTACGGTTTGATTAATAATCAAATAAAAATGAACATTATAATGGCCCATATTTTCCTGTTAGACGTGTATTCGGTTTTAGACGTGATCTGTTTTAAATTTAGGAGTATATTTGCCCTACTAAATCTAAGAGTATATTTTAAATTTAGAAGCCTGTAAGCTTAGAGCTCGATGTTTATAGAATTTAAACTTTTTGAAGCCCATGCCTCGTGATCAATCTCAATAAACTTTACAGTTTTATCAATAATCAAATCAAAATGAAGATCTTATTTGTCCATATTTTTTGTTGTTAGATGTATTTGGTTTTAGACATGATCTCTTTTGAATTTAGGAGTATATTACACTCTAGTAACATGCCTTTATAAATAAATAAACTCATCAAAGATGATCACCCAAAATTTTTTAAAAATTGAATTTTTTTACTTTATTTGAATATGTTAGATTTATAAAATATGTAGAAATTAATCAAAATTAAATATTAATACCTATTTTTCCAAACCTGACCAATGACTAGCAGATCTTTGACCAGACTGGAGTCCAAATGTCCAAATCTAATCCAAACGAAAGCAAGCACATTGGTTATTTCGTTTCCCAAGTTTAAAAATAAATAATTTCCCCGGAACTAAAATGGAGGGAAATACGACGTTACCATAGAAAAACTTGAAATGACGACTTTATCCTTATAATTATCACCAAATAATTTTTCTCAATTCGCGAGTAAATATATTAAAAACCCCTTTCTCTACACTTTCACATCAATATAACACATTACCAAAGCTAAACCCTTGAAAGATCGTTTAGTGTGCGTCTCTTCGTTTTCCCCATCTCTTAAATCGATCGAACAATGCTAATCTCCGGTGAATCTCCGACGCTGATTCGTTAATCTTCCGCCGTCTCTCTTGCTTTTTCAGCCCGATTCCTTCGTTTTTTTTTTCCGTTCGATTCATCTTGGGCGTTTCCGTAATATCTGTGTAACCGTTATCAAAATTTTCCTGAACGGGTATGTGTTCCGTCTTCTGATTAGGGTTTTGGATTTATTTTTATCATCGTTTCTTGATCTGTTTATGAGATTATGATCTTACGAGTGTGTTTATTGTTTCTGGAATTTTTTAATAATTTTTTTTTATTTCGGTGATTTTTAAAATTTTTGGTTCCGTTTATGTGTTCAGTTTTCTGATTAAGTATTTGAATTTGTTCTTATTATCGTTTCTTGATCTGTTTATGAGATTGTCTTCATATGAGTGCGTTTATTGTTCTTGGAATTTTTCATCAGTTTTTTTTTTTTTTTTTTAATTTTGGTTCTGTTTATGAGGCTATGTGTTTCTTTTTTCTGATTAGGGTTTTGAATTTCTTCTTCTTATCGTTGTTTGATCTGTTTATCTTTAGAGGTTATGATCGTACCAGTGCGATTTTATATTTTTCATCAGTATAATTTTTTTTTTTTAATTTGATTCATTGTGATGCTGACTAGAGTTTTTGGCTGTAGGGTTCTCTATATGGGTAAAATCTGAGAGCATTATGCCTAAACGTGAAGAGATGTCTGAAACCAAAGACGAGTGTGGTGAAAGTTCTAATGCAGGGCACAAAATTGAGATGGAGGAAGCTAATAATGGTTTACCAAATGGACATTTAAGTGAGTCTGGTCTTAAGGTTGAGCGTGGAAGTGACAGATTGGTGGATGATGTAATTGAGTTGAAGGATAAGAAAACGGTCAAGGTCAAGCCACTTGATCGGGAAGTTCTCGTTAATCAGAGGGTTCTACGCTCAGGCTCTGTGGCAAGGGATCCAGTAAGCAGTGACAAACGTAGTAGGGCTGTGAAAAAGAAAGGAAAGGTTGCTGATAAGGGAGATTTAAGTAAGAGTGAGGACATGGGTGAAGTTAGTGGTAGAAGTTTTGTTGATGAGGTGAAAGAAGAAGCAAAACAGGAGGATGTGAAATCTCCTGTGCCGAAGGAGATTCATGGAGATAAGCTTAGATTAGACGTTGAAGATGGGAGTTTTGAGCCACCTGGGAAAGAAGTGCAAGTTAAACGCAAAAGAGGAAGGCCTCGAAAGTTTGGGATCAGCAGTCAGTCTGATGTTACTGGCTCAATCTCAAACTATAAACTTGAGATATCTTTAGATAAGAAGGAAGAACTGGTAACAGATGATAATGTTGTGAATCTTATTGGCGGAAGCTCTTCAAATGAAGAGAAAACAGAAGTAAAACTTGTGCAAGGAGAATATGCCGAAGCTAAAGAGATTCCTGGAGCTGAGTTTGGGAGCCAGGTTAAGGTTGAAATCAAGGATGATTCAGATGATGAAAAGGGGAATGTCAAGCCACATGGTGAAGAGCCACAAGTTAAACGTAAGCGGGGAAGGCCAAGAAAGTTGCAGATAAGCAGTCAATCTGATGAGAGCCGCTCTAACACAAACTGTAAACTTGTGAAAACTCTAGATTCAAGCAGCCAGTCGATTGTTGACAGAATTTGTTTGAAACGTCAGCGTGGTAGACCTCCAAAGACCAAGGAGACGACTGGTGGTCTGTACATAAAAAAGGAGGACGTCAAGTGTAGGCCTGGGAGTGTCCTAATAACGCCTGACCAGAGTGTGAGTGACTCTATTGATAAATCCAGGAGACCAAAAAGTAACTGTGGAGGCAGGGCTAAGGGACCTGAGTCAGATGGAGGCAATTGCAAGGGAAGGAAGATGGCACGTAAGCGTGGAAGACCTGCAACAACACAGAAAAAGAAGGAATCGGGGGAGGCAGATGAATCAGATTGTAAAGCAGAGAAGAGACTGAAACTTCGTGAGAGTCCCTTAGAGTCACAGCACAGCAATCCCTTAACTGATGGCGAAAGGAGGATCGGAGAACAAGAAAATAAGCAAAATGAAGCTGGAAGACGATCTAAATCAAAATCTAAGAAAATGCTGAGTGACCGAATACTACAGTTACTTCTAGCTGCTGGTTGGACTGTTGAATACAGGCCTCGAAATGGGAAAGCTTATCAAGATGCTGTTTATCTTAATCCTGAGGGAAAGACTCACTGGTCAGTGACTAAGGCTTATCAAGTTTATAAAAAACATTTGGAAAGCAGCATGAATGGTCAAATGGATTCTACCACTGGTTCTGGTTTTGGCTTGCTACGAGAAGAGGAACTTTATCTGTTAGGGAGAAAAGTTCAGAAAAAAAGGTGCGATAAAGGTAAGCAGCACAGGCCAAAATTGAAGGACGGGGATACTAATGAAAACATGGTCTCAACAAAGGGATTAGGAAAGCATACATTACATGGTAAAAAAGTGCTGAAGGGAAAAATCCGGATGCAGAAGAGACAAAAAGGGAGTCATGGGTCGCACAACTTAGAAAAAAATTCTGTGTCAGTCAGAAAAATAAAGAGGGAAGAAAAACAGAAAAGAAAGCGTTGTGCTCCGTCGGCTCGTAGTTCTTTGGAGGATGCAGATTCCAAGGAGAATGGGTACATTTTTTTTGCTGGGAAACGCACCATACTGGGTTGGATGATTGATGCAGCCATTGTGCCACTCAATGGAAAAGTTCTGTGCATGGACTGCAATAAGACACAAGTGCTTCTAGAAGGAATAATTACAAAAGAGGGTGTTCGATGCAACTGCTGTGACGAAGTTTTCTCTGTCCTCAATTTCGAGGTTCATGCTGGAGTGAAACACAACCACCCATTCAAAAGTCTGTATTTAGAGGGTGGGAATTCTCTCTTGCAGTGCCTTCTTGATTCTTTGAATAAACAAAGCGAACCACAAAATAAAGGGTTCCATTTTGTGGACTTCGGTGGTGGTGGGGATCCAAATGATGATACATGTGGTATTTGTGGGGATGGGGGAGATCTTATCTGCTGTGATGCGTGCCCGGCAACATTCCATCAGAGCTGCTTGGACATAAAAGTAAGTTGCTCCTTATGATGTGAATTTTTTGGTATTGTTTGAATCTGTTTATAGAAATAACGGACGATTGGCCATTTAAAATTAAAAATAAGGTATGTTACAGTCTTTATTTGATGAAGAGGCTTATTGTTTCTGTTTCTTCTAAACTTTATTTCTTTCGTAACTGCAGAAATTCCCTCCTGGTGCCTGGTTTTGTTGCTACTGCTCATGCAAATTTTGCGAGAAAGTTGAGGCAGTTAATCATGACACTGCAACTCTACCCCCCTTATCGATTTGCCGTCTATGTGAAGAGAAATGTATGAACTACACCCTAATACCATTTTATCTATTAATTGTATTTATGTATATGGTCCTGTTAAACTTCTTCCAATGTATTTTTGGGCTCTAACCATTTTCCTCCACATTTGTGCAGATCACCAAGCATGCATCAACCAAGATGGCATGGTGCCTGGTCAAGAGAGTACTGATAGTACTGATTTCTTTTGTGGAAAGCATTGTCAAGAGGTAGCCTTTCTTTTTTCACTTTACATACAGTTTGCTAAAAAAAAATTCTTGGAAGTTGGTAAATTTGTATTTGAATGTCATTATAAAATTTACATGTGAATGAAGATCAGGTTAAGTTTTTGGACTATATAATTATGGATTTTGAATAGGCAAAGAGGTCTCTCTAGCTCTCTGTGTCAATATTATTTCTTAAGTGAGAAGTCTATATAGGAATACTTGGATGTTAGAATAATACGTGGCTAGGAGCCTAGGTGAGATTATTTCAGCAAGCTAATTTTATCATAGATTACTTCTTAGATTTGGGGACTATTAAAAGGTAAAAGGCAGTGGTGTAGGAAAAATACCTTCATGAGATTCGTAAATTAATTGGATTTCCTTTAAACTTTTGTGGCTTAATGAAAGTCAAAAAGGACACTTGCTGCCGTTTCTGTAGGTTTTGTTATCAGGTTTTCAACAGTAGGCGCTAAGTAACAGTAAAGTCGCATGAATATTTATGTGGCAACAAATTGCGTTATGTATTACAATTATATGAATATGGTAATTTGTGAATATATTACTACATTGAGCGCTGTTATTTCATTTGTTTCTTCTCTTTCTTTTATTTTCCTAGTTATTTGAGGAACTTCAGTTACTGATTGGAGTAAAACACCCACTGCCTGAGGGCTTCTCCTGGACATTCCTTCGCCGCTTTGAGCTACCTACTGAAGTTTCCGATTGTGAAACATCTGAGAAGATTGCATATAACGCGAAAATGGCTGTTGCATTTTCTGTTATGGATGAGTGTTTTTCACCTTTTGTTGATCACAGGAGTGGAGTCAACCTGCTTCAAAACATTGTTTATAATTTTGGGTAAGCTCATTCATAAAACCTGTCCTTACATGCTTCTGTATTGTTTAATGTGTATTATTTACCTTTGTTTTCACTTTCCTCTGTCTCCCTTTCATTCAAGATGTGGCTATGTTAATCTTTTGAATCTAACTAACCGTAATGACTAAGATGTATAACAGTCGATATGATATTAGATTATATTTAAACCTTTTCCTATTGTTTTGTAGGTCAAACTTCCATCGGTACAATTTCAGCAGTTTTCTCACTGCTGTTTTGGAGAGGGGTGATGAAGTCATTGGTGTGGCGTCTATCAGGTATGTCTGTGGTTTCATCAAATTGATTGCATGGGCAAATAAGTTTCTAGTCTTAACATAGTGACAAAAGCCAATTAAGCATTTCCTTAATGTGACATTACACAGTTCGGATCATAGTAGTAGGGGAGTATGTAGACCCAAGATTAGAAAAATGATAGGAGTGAGCATCAAGCCCCCATAACCTTTGGGTAGAACATTCCCAAAGGGTAGCTCATGGGCTTGGGTGCCCTTAAGTCTTTATATAGTATTGATGTATTCTCCCACATTGGATAGGACGGGAATAAATCAATACTATATATATTTACTTGCATGAACATCAGTTCTGTAGTATTGATTTATTCCCTTTCTATCCGATGTGGGATATTTAACCCACATCTGTATCAAAACCAATTGGTATTAATATTTCCTTGGATGGAGATCAGTTATTAATCCGGTATATGATTATCCTAAAATCTTGATAAACACAATTATTCATGTTGAGTTCATTAACATCTATAGAATACTTTTTTTGTTTTGTAAATTTAGGGTATTTTTACGCTTGATAGAACGGATTACATATTAGGAGTTTATGTCATTCTAAGACAATGAAATTCCGTAGGTACATGCCTCTACATGGTTTCAAATGTTGTTTGTTTGAAACTCTGTTGCTGGGTTCTTAATAATTGAGAATAGTATCTGTATTGCTGTGTATGTGAATTAGCCTTTTTCCCGTAAAAATGATTTTTTTAATTCAGGATTCATGGCAATCAACTGGCAGAAATGCCTTTTATCGGAACCCGCTCCATGTATAGGCGTCAAGGGATGTGTCGTCGACTAATGGACGGCATTGAATCTGTAAGCCCTCCACATCTTGACTTATCCTAAATTCTTGTTTTTCTCTTTCATTTGTTAGTTTGGTGGTTATTTACACTAAAGGTCTTGTTTTATTTCTCTCAATTGATGCTTGCTTTATCTGAAGTCTTATTAGATCTCTGGCAATTTTGCTGCTATATTGCTGATTTTGGCGACAAGACCACACTGCTTTTTTCTCAGATATTTTCAGACAGTTGCATAGGAAATAAAACTTAGGAAACAGTTTAGCATTTCCATGTTCCTGATAAGTATGGTATGCTAAATGACAAATGATTGCTAGATTAGATTACACTGAACTAAAAACATAGATCTTTGAAGACATCTGATCTTAATCATGAAAAAGTGAATTTATAGAATAGTTGATGCAAATTCGTCAAGCTTCTTTTCAGTGTGCCATGTCTTGATCTGGCTATTTAGTATCTCAGTCTTCCTTTTTTGTTTGATTTACATTTCATTATGTGTAGACTCTTCTGTTCACAATTTCTGAAGATCCATATTACATTTTTTTTGTTATCAGGCGCTCAGGTCTCTCAAAGTAGACAAGTTAGTCATACCAGCGGTGCCAGATCTGATTGATACATGGACTTTAGGATTTGGCTTCATGCCTATTAATGAATCAGGGAAGAAAACAATTAAGACTCTGAACTTGTTGGTGTTCCCTGGTGTAGACATGCTGGAGAAATCAGTGGTGAAGGAGAAGATTGCTAAGACTGCTGACTCAATTGTGTCCTCTTCGAACGGTATTAATTCAGTTTCCCATGGCATCTAACTTTTTCATATCATGCTTGTATCTATCAACTAACTTAAACCTACTCCAGGTTCTCTGCTGTTGGCACCAGAGACGAGCTTGCCTGTAGATGTTGAGTCTAAAGACTCTGCTGACGAGCGAAATTGTGTAATTGCTGATGTTGAATCCTCTTCAATGAATGTTGAAGAGGGAGATAATGATACAGAATCCAATCTGAAGTTACCTAACAAAGACTTGGAAGAGAAAGAGGAGGTTGGAAACCTGACAGTTAAAGAAGTCGATTCTCTTCCTGATGAAGTTGATGATTCCCTAGCGGATCAAACTGATACAAAAAGGCAGGAAAGTGCTCATTTAGAAGATAAGACGCTACTATCTAATGATGACGCTGGAGGTAAAGCTGAGGGTACCGAGGAGTCAGATGAACAATCCGACTGTATCATAATTGATCATCCTCAGCCACTTAGTAATGGTGGTACAGGGAAAGAGCTTGAGAACAAAAATTTAGCACTAAAGAGAGAATTGACATCAACATTGCGAGTATCACCCCGACTGATGCAAAGATCATGGAGAACGTCACGGGTGAACTAGAGAAGTACACAGGTGTGTTTGAGGTTCATTGCATAGAAGTAGCTTTTGTTTTTTTTGTGCATATGACCAGTCTAACTCATTTTGTCTAAAGATGAAGCAGCTCTTAGCTATTTTCGGGTGACAACGGAAAGGCACAGATGAAAGAAAATTAGTTGAAATTCTACTGTGGTTAGTTTCAATAGTGACTCATTGAGCAAGAGTTCAGTAACATCGCACTGGTCAATGCTTATTTGACCTTTTTAAAAATTTTGGGTAATAAACAATTTCTTTCATCTGAATTTTGTAATATCAACATTTGAGCTGCTTCATCATATTATCTATTGTCATAAACATCTTCTGGCTAATGAGTTATGAGTTATGATGATTCTTTTCTCTTCTCGTCCAAATGACCAATTTGGAATTGTATGTTTCGTCTCCAAGAAAGGACTATTTTTTATATACATGCCAGAAGATGGTTAACATTGAGACTGCAGATTGCAGAATATAAAGTAATATTTTTTTCAACCACAATTATGCAGTTGATTGTTCAATCCGGATATATATACAGACAAATTAGAGTTTCAACCTTAATTTGCACTATGCAGAACCTTCATGTCCAATTGTGCAACTCCCACATAAAGATTGTCAGATATTCTCAGATTGTTGACCAGATTCAGTTAGTTACAAAACTAAGATAAGTTCTTATAGTCTAGAGCACATTGATTAATTTCTATTACATGGTGATGAATGCTACTTATTTTATATGTTTTAAAAAGTGATTCCACCGATTATATCAGGGGTGAACAAATTATTTGGGATCCATTAACCGATATGTGATTTGATTCGAAAATTTAGATATTCGGGTAATAAATTTTTTCGGAATATTCGGATCTGGGGTAATGTGTTAAATAATATGTATTTTATTCTTAAACAAATCTAATTATAATAAGGTTTATTGGTGGTTTTAAAAACCTAAAATAATTTTAGCACATAAATCCATTTATTTTGCCAAAAATCTTTTTTAAAACTTTTCAATGTTTAACTTCACAAATATTTTTTATTGACAATCTCTAAAATTTCAGGTTAAAAAATGCAAAATTGACATTTTTAATCATTAATTTTGCTTTTAAAACATTTTTGCATCATTTTACCATTTTATCCCTTTTTTAAAAAATATGATAGTTATAATTTTAAAAAAATGAATCAAGGAACGGATCCGAATTCCGGCAGATATCCAATTTTTCACGGATATCCTAAATTCGAACATCCAGAATTTTTAGATACAGATCCAGATAACAAAATTACAAATCTGACAAATCAGGATCCAACTAATATAAAAATGTCGGATATCCAATTCATATCCATCCTAGATTATATACCATTTACAAGTGCCTTTTTTTCTTGGTTCACTCCTCACGTTTTAATATTCAAATTAACTAAAAAAACTCAATTATTTGCTACTCCCTTTGTTCATGATAGATTGATGTTTATAATTTTTTCACATATTAAGAAAACAATTAATATATAAGTATTTTTTTAGTTTACGTTTTTTCTTTCTTTCTTTGTGACTGGTATATTTAATCATTTCACTTTTATTTTCCTTACCTTTTCCATTTTCTCACTTTTATTTTCGTCACCTTTTCCCAAAAATATACTTATTAATTAATTTTTAAGTAGAAAAATATATTAAATAAAGTCTACAAAATCAATTTTTTACAAACAAGAAAAGACCCTCAAAACATATCTATTATGAACAAAGAGAGTAAATAGGACTTTTGACGTTTTTAAAATATTTCACTTTCTTAAAGTCTATTAAAGTTTACGAGTTTTTACTTTTATTTAAAAGAAAATTTGTTAAGGGGTTTGTTTACTAGTTTTTTTCTTTCCATTGAATTGGGTTTTGTATGATTCAATTGTTTTGGTGTCTTGCTATATATGCATCCGACAACTTGTCAAAATATATCTTTTCAACAACCGTTTTCTCTAACTTACCTTACATACACAAATATTAAAATGTACTTCATTTTATTCAAAAAAATATCGACACATTTCATATAGATTATTTCTTTTTAAAACATATAATTTTTAATTAATTTGTCACTAACTAAATGATAATGATCTAAATTTAAAGTTTTTAAAAGTTTAATTTGGAGTAAAAGAGAAAATGCATTTGAAAATTCACATTGAAAATGTAGAGCAACATTCTTTGTATGAAAAAAATATCTCTAGATGACACTTTTGTAAAACGGAGTACGTACAAATTATTGACTCATTATTTTTCGCTTTTCCATATATATATACCTTCACTGTATGGAGTGATATTGCTAGGGATTTGCTTGGTGTCTCTCCTATAGAGATTTCTAAACAAGAAAGACTCAACTTTTATTAATAGATAGTAATATAGAAAATAAAATTGACATGAAATAGTTTATTAAAGTTTTATTTTGCGTAAGTAAAAACAAAGAAGATAGATTTTTAAATTGTCACCATGAACACAATAATTATAAATTTGATTTCATAAAAAGGGGAAGAAGAGAGTTGCACAATAGACAACCCTCAAGAGTTACCACTCTTCTACTCATTACACACATATATATATATATATATAAATCTTTTTTGTTGAAACCCTAAGCATATAGGCTATGTGTTTGATTGGGTTTATGTTCTAATACTCCCCCTCAAACTTGGCGTGCGGTGAAAGCAACACGACAAGTTTGAAAGCACAAACATGTTGACATGGTAGGAACTGAACATTCATTTCTGGATTAGGTGGAGACGTAGAAAGAATGATACCTTCATTGTGGAGATATGATCATCACTTGTTCTTCAAAGCCATATGAGGTATGTCTGACCTTTCTCTTTCACTTTACTCATTTAGTTTTGTCCTTGTAGAGCTAACAATGCTCTATCAGAGGTACTTTGACCAATCTGCTCACAATTTTGGGTTGATACTTGTAGAGCTACAAGTGCTCTCTCAGAGGTATTCTCAATTTTCAGATTTGGGTCAACACTTGTATATAATTTTTTTTTCATTCTCTCAGAGGTGCTCCCATGATATTCTCGGCTTTGACTCAACCACATTGTCCATTCTCCCTTTTCCTCTTCTTCTCACTCTTCTCTGGTGCTAGAAGTTGAGCTTCATGATGGTTTTCGTAAAGAATGTTCATATCCCTAGAAGTGTTTTCAGTGTTTTCCCAATCGAAAGAGAAACAATTTTTTTTTTTTTTGCTTGGCCTTATGACTCTCTTCTTCGGTTTCTTACCTCCAAGATACTGCTCTTTATCACAATCCTTGATGCACTCATCATACTTTCCCATCTCCAGATGAACAGCAGCACGATTAGTGAGATAAGAAATATCTTCAACATCAATCTCCATAGCAGTGGAGTAATGCTGAATTGCAGTATCAGAGTCTTTATAAGCAGCAATCCCAAACTCTTTCTCCTTCTGAACTTTAAACTTCTTCTCTTTCTTCTCCTTTTTTTTTCTTTTTGCTCTGCACCTCATCTTCTGCAACTCTTCTTCACTACTACTACTATCACTACTGCTCGAAGAAGAGCTTGAGGTTTCACTCTCAGACTCAGCACAATCAATTTTCCCCTTAACCCTATCACTCTTCTCATCATCATCCATGGTCAAACTAACCTTCTCCAACCTTACTTCAATAGAAAAACGCAAACCCTGATCAGCTTCATTCACCTTTGATTCATCCCTATTGATGGTGGGACAAGTAACAGACACAGCAATTGGCTCAGTCTCAGCTTCCATTGGCCTAGAGGTGTTAGAAATAACTGGCTCCGACTCTCTAACTGCTGGTTCAACCCACCGTCAAAATTTGCAGACATGTCATCACAAAGCTTGGGCTCTACTACCTCAAACATCGAATTAGACTTAACTGAGCTCACTCCAATTTCCTTAACCATAACATCACAAAGCACGGGCTTTACTTCAGCCATAGTCTGATTTTCCGGACGCAATTCATCCCTAACAGTAACAACTTCTTGACCCATCTCCATTTCGTCTCAAAAAAATCAAAGTCCTTATCTTCTATGCTAAACTCTTCAATGCTCGTATTACTTTCCAACCAATTGATGGAATCGAAATGCAGAAAGGAATCTATGAAAGAGAATCAAGAGTGTCCTTGGTTTTAAATGGCGCATGGCGCACCGTGGCTCCATTCTACTCTAAGTGCGCCATGTGCCATGGCGCACAAGGTGCAGGGCAACATGGATCCGAGGCGCAGAGCAACATGGATAAGTAGAAGTAAAAACTCATTTTTAATGTTATCTTATAAGTCCTTTCTTGTCGGTTCCTTTCTTAAACTAATACAATCTTAGAAATTTAGAATATTTTTTTTATAAAATATCATAAAATAATCGAATCCACATCATGAAAAATTAAATATAAAAGCAAACATGATAGTTATTAAACCAAATAATCTAAAAGCTATTCCTCATACTCATAATCATCGTTATCCAAAAGAGTATCCTCAAAGACATCTCCACCAAAATCATCTTTAATCTCATCATCATCATCATCATCAAGTAAAGTCATACCACTAGAAGGTGGCTTGCTAAGTGCTTTTGAACCACTAGCACCACTTGTACTATATTTTCCTCTGTCAACTCTACTTGAAGTAACTGCAGATCTAGTTGCATGATAAGGATCATTAGCTCCTGCGGCTTCACCAACTACATTCCATGTCAAGTCATTATCTACAAACACAAGATCTTCATTTTCATTATCAGATAAGTTTCCATCCTTTCTTCCAGTTAGCCACTCATTACTTTCATCAATCTCATCCAAAAGAATAGGATCAATGGTCTCTTTTCTCTTGTATCAATGTTGAAGAGCACAATTGTATTTGAAAAATACCATGTCGTTTGATCGACTTTGGGTCAATATATTCCTTCTTTTGGTGTGAAGCTATTAAAAAATATTATTTGTATAATTTTTATGAATAATGTAATTAAAGTAATTAATAGAACTAAGGTTGCTTACAAGTTGAAAAACACTCCAATTCCTCTCACATCCGGTCGCACTACAAGTGAGGCTAAGAACCTTTATGACAAATTTCTTGAGGTTTGGAGTTGAAGATCCATAAGAAGACCACCATTCCGCTATTAACATGAAATAATCGTTAGTTTTTTTTATTGAATATCATTATCAATATGAAGATGTCAGACTCGAGAGTTATTACCTAGTGATTTTATAGTTCTTTGCTTTTTTGCCATCAAATGATCAAAGAGACCTGTAACGTTTTTAAATGCATCCAACTCAGATAGTATCTTATATTGAGTTCAATTTCTAGAACCAACCTTGCAATGCAGTCATACAAACCTCACACGACTTCCTCACAATCTACATCATCAGGATATCCATATTGGAATTCTGGATTTAAAAAGTATCCCGCAACATGCAAAGGTTGATGAAGTTGACACTCCATCTTTTGTCAATGATCTCAAATGCCATTTTGTAGTTTTCTTCTCTCAGATTGAAAGACCTTGTAATTGTCTCCTTAGCCCGATCCATGGCTGCATATATATATATATCCCATAGGAGCTTTTTTCTCTCCATCAACCATTCGAAGAACTTGTACAAGAGGACTTGTCAACTTCAGTGTGTATAAAACATTTTTTCAAAAGCTTTCTTGCAAAATAAATATTCTTACTTTCTTTCCTCCTGCTTCTTTTGGCCACTTAGAATTATTTCATTCTTCGAAATGAACCATCTTCCTCAGCTTGTCTTTGTGCTTGTGAAACTGTGCAAGCGTGATGAAAGATGTTGCAAATCTTGTAATCGCCAGTCTATGCAAATTCCTTTGATTTGTGAACCTCCTCATCATTTTCACAAGAGGAATATGACTATGAATATAGCCATTCATGAATATATATTTTTGTAATGCGCTCTTCACAGTTGCGATTTTTCCAATGTTCTCCAACATTAAATCAATACATTGTGCCGCACATGGAATCCAATAAAGATTTAGTCTTTTCGCTTCTAGTAGCTTTCCTGAAATTTATATTAACCAACAAAAAAAAAAAAAAACTAAATTCAATAATAAAATAAATTTGTAAATAAAATAAATTTAATAAATAAAATAAATTCGTAAATAAAATAAAGTCAATAAAATAAAATAAATTCAATAAATAAAATAAATTCGTAAATAAAATAAATTTAATAAATAAAATAAATTCGTAAATAAAATAAATTTAATAAATAAAATAAATTCGTAAATAAAATAAATATTAAAACTTAAATAGATGAATTATATTTCTTACCGGCTTTCACATAGTTGGACGCATTGTCCGTGACCACTTGAACGACATTTTTTTCTCCAACTTCCTCAACCATCTTATCAAGCAATTGAAACAATAATGTAGCATCTTTCACGACTTCAGATACATTCATAGATTTGATGAAAACTGAACCTTTTGGGGAGTTAACAAGAAAGTTAACTAAATCCTTTTGAACAATTGAATCACGCCATCCATCAGACATTATTCAACAATCCTTCGATGCCCACTCTTCTTTGTGCTCCACTATTTGGTTATGAGTGTCATCTACTTCTTTCTTAAGTAAAAGAACTCTTAGCTCATGCATGGTTGGTGGCTTTAATCCTGGACCATACTGTCCAATTAATTCAAGCATCTCTCCAAAACTTTCATAAGTAACTGTGTTGAATGCAATACCAACATCATAGAAAAACCTAGCAATACTTCTACAAGTCTTCTCCCTTAACTTTTTATCACAAACTCCAAAAATTCATTTCCTTTCTTTTATAGTATTCAATAAATCTGGAGGTGCAGAAGTTATAAACCTGTCAAGTGGACCTTTGTGTCGTGGCTTTTTCGGTTGAGGATGACCTTTGTTCTTTGGCTCACAATCCATCTCTTCACCATCATCATAATCATCAAATTCTTGAGGTGGTGGCATCATTTGAGTAGAAGCTTTAAGGTCTGTTTTTTTCATCATAAATGATCTTATTTCTTCCCTAACATGCTCCGGACAAGTTGGGCATTTACTCGCATTCCTAAAACCTCCAACCAAGTGTTGTTTGTGACGACTAATTCCTCCACTCGTTTTTTTGCCACAAAAATTACACCTCCAATTATTTCTGTTGTTGGGATCTGAAGTACCATATTTTCTTCCCGGATCAGTTTTGTTTGTTGTTTCTTGGTTCAGAATTTGCTCAGAGCCTGCCAAGGAATCTGCTCTAAACCAGATCAAGTAATGAGATTGGTTGTAAAAAATATTCAAAACATGGCTTGGATTGATGACTGACGAGGCTAATAGTATGAATGTGTTTGTGAATGTGTTAATGACGAGGCTCTGAATGTGTTTGTGAAGAAACATAAAAAATTCTAATAGTATGTTTTATAAGCATCGTGATTAGGGTTTTCTTTATGTTAACTTATAAATTTTAATATTTTGTACTAGATTTATTATTAATTACGGATTTTACCAAAATCTAAAATCAAGTCATGTAAATTCCAAAGTCGTGTAACGTGAAAACATCCAATAATTTACTTCTTAATTGTAATGTTATACAGACAAACCAAATACAAACCAAATACAAACCAAATACAAACCAAATGCAAACCAAAATCAAATCAAATCTGATGAAAAAAAAAACACAAATCAAGCTCGTGGAAATTCCAAAGTCGTGTAACGTGACAACATCCAATAATTTACTTCTTAATTGTAATGTTATACAAGCAAACCAAATACAAACCAAAATCAAATCAGATCTGATGAAAAAAAAAACACAGATCAAGCTCGTGGATCTTGCCGGAGTCGCCTTCGGTGTTGTAGGTCAAGGTAGTCGTCATCGGAGTCGCAGATCTACGTCTCTGTAGATCCGATGAGGAGTCCGCCGCCACGTCTCTATAGTGCTTGCCGCCACGTCTCTATAGTGCTTGCCTCGCACAACGCCGCCTCAGCCGTGCCTCTCCTTGTGGTGCACGCATCATGGAAGCAACGACGCCATCACCTCCTGAAGTGCCAGCCTTCTCACCTCGGTGTGCCTCGCGCCATGGCGCGCCTCAAGCGCGCTTTTTACAACCAAGAGAGTGTCTTTGAAAGCTTTTACCTTGGGTTCTTGTTGATCGACGGATTTACACCAGGCCGAATCCATCTCATACTTGTCCCCAAGCTTGTCATTGATCTTATTGACCACTTCTCTGAACAAATATGTATCTCTCCCTTTTTGATCTCATCATAAGCCATCCTCAATTATTCAAGCTGAATCGTTTGGTTTCCTCCACAATGGTTAGCAATGAAGAGAAGTCGCATGATCTTCGTGTGACTTGGTAGAGCGTCGCGTAAGTCTCGATTTCGAGCGGCTCACCACTTTTGATAGGTCTTCGATTAGACATCTCTTCGCTACCGTTCGTGCACATCTCCATCATCGGTCTACTCGCTTCGTCGTCTCCTTCCATCGATTCGTCTGGGATTAGGGTTTTACTATTCGGATTTAGTTCTCTACTCCAAAAAAAAAAAGTGTCAGTGTTGATTCCTCTTTTCTCTATGCGTTCTTCTTTCAAATGCTTGAAATAACTGAAACCTGGTGAATCTTCTCCAACACCAACAACACATAGCAGTCTCTTTCTGCCTTGACTAACTTCAGTCATTGAAAAAAGATAAACCCAAAAAAATTCTCCTCATGCTCTGATACCATATAGAGATTTCTAAATAAGAAAGATTCAATTTTTATTAATAGATAGTAATATAGAAAATGAGATGACATGAAATAGCTTATTAAAGCTTTATTTTGTGCAAGTAAAAAAAAAGAAGATGATTTTTAAATTGTCACCAAGAACATAATAATTTTAGATTTGATTTCATAAAAAGGGGAAGAAGAGAGTTGCACAATAGGCAACCCTCAAGAGTTACCACTCTTCTACTCATTACACAAATATATATATGAATCTTTCTTGTTGAAATCCTAAGCATATGAGCTATGGGTTTGATTGGGTTTATGCTCTACTATGTCCAAATCCTGACTAGGATGAAATGTCAATGTCAATGCCAGTGACAGCGTCTCACTCATGACAAAGCTCGATCTCCACCAAGTCCAATGACCCGACAAGCAATTATTACGGGGGTATTAATGCTTCGGCTCTGTCTTTGGCGCGTATAACTCCAAGAATTAGTAAAGATGGTCCTCTTTACGTTGTGTTAACGGATGATAATGTAAGAATTGATATCGCAACCGAGAGACCAAATATAGTAAAAGAAATGTTAGATGAAATGAGACAGTACTTTTTGGTTGAGGATCCAACAGAAAAGAGGGCACATATTGAAAGAGTGAGAAAACAAGTACGGAACCTTGATAAGGATCCTCAAGCCCGCAAAACACTTTTGCGAATGGAATCAGCTGCTAAGGTCACTAATGATGTCAATAAAGGGAATGGGTTAGTTTTCAATTTCGAAGAGAATAGTACTTTTGCAGACACGTAGGACAAGGTGCTCTCAATGGCGATCCGTGCTGGCCAAGCCTTAGCTCATGGTAATGGACCAGCTCTTCACCATCCAGGTTTTGGCTACGGCTCTGTCTTCGGCTCAGGTCCTATGGTTTTTATAGCTGGTGCTTCAACTAGTTCTTCTGGGACTAAATCTAAGAGCGGGAGTAAAAGAAACAGGCCGATGGAGAAGAAAAGCGAAGAAAATGACTGAAGCAAAGTTAGGTGCTAACAATGTTGTGGTCAACAAAGGAGAAGAGAATTAGGAGAGTGTAGTTGTGAAAAAAAAATATGTGGATGAGGCTTTAACTCCATCAAAAAATCATTAAGCGTAATGAGAATGAAGTGTTTCCATGTGAGGAACCGCCGAATCAATTATGAGAGTATATTAGCTAGAATTGTCAAGTATTGAAGAGCACCTTGACAATTCAAATCTCGAAGGAAATTTGCAGACTTGCTTAGATTACGACAAAATTCATGTAGTTGATTCAGAAGGTTTGAGTGGAGGTTTAGCGCTTCTCTGGAGAGCGCGTATGGTGTTACAATTCTTCACTTAGACAAGAGAGTAATTGATGTGTCGGTTAAACTAGGATCTCTAAATTTTTTATCTCCTTCGTTTACGTAAACATGTGTGGGACTTGTTGACTCAGATTGGTTCGGGCAGAGATGAGTTGTGGTTTATTTTTGGTGATTTAAATAAGTTAGTTGATTATTCAAAAAAGCTTGGTGGTCTGATACGGGAAGAAACATTCTTTTTTCATTGTGGACCATGATACAAGGTTGTCGGTTACGTGAAATTCCAAGTTTAGGAAATAATTTATCTTGGGAAGGGTGAGAGGAGTGATGGTTGGGTCCAGTGAAAGTTGGCTCGAGCTCTTGGCAACGGCGAATGGTTTCAGCTATTTCCACGGGTACATTTGAAGTATCTTGAGAGGATTGGAATAGACCACATACCACTTTTAACTCAATTTACTAATGAGAATCAATCTCAATTTGGTCGGTTTATATTTTGATAAGAGGTGGCTGTCAAATCCGCAATCGTTTGAGATTGTCAAAGTGAGCTAGAGTCATGAAGGAGAATCAAGGTCTTTGAGTCTTTTGGATCATATTGCTAATTGCAGAAAAACGTTGTCAAGATGAAAACGCTCAAATCCGTTAAACTAGACCACCGGGTATGACACGGTATTTAAACACCGGTTCCGCAAGAAAATCACCAGGATTGAGATTGGTAATCTCGATCTCACTAATTTTTTTCTCAAAGGAAACCATATCGGTCTCCAACCCCTGAATGAGTTCGACCGGCACGACAACACCCTGGGCGACAAAGTCTTCCAGATTTTTCAGAGTCCCCTTAGCTTGGGCGTACTCCAAAACCGGATCTTGCACAAGCTCTTTATCCTGAAGATGCGCCTCTATCCTGGAAAAGACGATGTTGAAAGGCATAGATAGCCATGGTATCCATAGTATAGACCTCCATAGGGATTTCAGCTAGGCATTCAGCTCCCCCAGTTCCTTTGCATGCCTCTTACATTCGTCGTTCAACCTCACCTCATCAAGGGTCTTCTCCTCCAAACGATTCTTGAGATTCTGCGACAAGGCCTTTGCATCAACCAAATCTCGCTCCGCTAAGTCAGTACTCTTTTCTTCCTTCACCAAAACATCAAGTAGTGCATATGAACCCAAGGTTTTTGCTAGATTGTTGTATAGGGTAATAACACGGTTGAAGGCAAGGAAAGTCTATAGAACGCACGAACATCATGTAGCATCCGAATAGGAGATAAAACAAGAAGACAAAGGAGAAAGAGAATCAAAACAAAAGCAAGGATACTAGCCGAACAAAGTTTCTATGCCACATCCACAAAAGGCTCCTATTCCAAAAGCTTATTAGCCCTAGTATCGGGACCACCTCTGATCGCCCTGATGAAACCACTAGATGCACCCAAGTTCTCAATGATGGGCTTATCAACGCTCAAATAACTATGACTGAATCTGCAATTCAACTTTGCTCTCTTATGGTCAGGGTCGTCCAAACAATCATTCTCTGAATGCGACCTCTTCTCGCCCACTTAGAAGACAAGGTGCGAGGAACGACAGCACCAAATTTATCCTTAGCCCCCGTCCGAACCAAGGACAACTTGGATGACCTCGAAGTAGCATGATCCTTCTTTTTTCTTGACCTCGCAGCTTCATGATCAGCCACCCTCTTGTCCTTAGGACCAACAACAGACAATCTAGGTCTTTGTCTTTCAAACTCCGATGCACGACGAGCTCAGAGCGCTCCCTCTCGGACCTTACGGGTTATTTGGTATTTGACGGTAACAATGGTCCTTTGGACATAAGAGAATAGACGGGAAAACCAGCGAGGTTAACCTTACGAATAACCACTAAGGATCCATACAAATAAAAGGCAGTAAGCAGAAAAAAGGGAAAAAAAAAGAATCGAACAAGGTTTTCGAGGTCTTGATTGTCTCTTGAGTTTTGCTACCAATTCGTACGACCACTTCAGCACACCTAGCCCTCTGATCCTACCAATTTCAGTAAACAAACCTTTACGAGGAGCTCTAGTCCTTGGATTAACGGCTGCAAAAAACCGAAACAGACCAACGAATCAGAACTATTGAAACAAAATAAAAATCTAATAGGAATAGCCGAGCTACCTGGTCTAATAGTTCATCTGGAAAAAAATAGAACACTATGATCCTCAAAAGCGACCTCGTACAAAGAAGAACCCCTTCCCCCTGTCCAGATTCTTACTAATGGGGGCTTCGCAGTAATATAACACATCCCAGGTTTCCTATTAAAATGAGCTATGCGGGTCAACTCTTCTAATAAATCCAAATCAATGTGGATATGGAGTTCGTTCGTCAGTTTGAGAAGACATACCGTATTTTGGACCACTACAATCGTAAGCTAAGAAATCGCCATCTCTCTCTCCGCCAATAACTTCATCAGAAAGGAGGGTATAGGAAAACAAAGACCACACTGGGTAAAGTAAGATTCGTGCACACATACAAACCCCTCAGGAGGGGACCAAGGACGTTTGTGAGTCGTTTTTGTGATCGAAGTCGACAGACCAATGTGATCAAGGACATCAGGAGCATGACATTCCACCCTATTGGCCTCTGGAACAAGGTTATCATCGACATCCTCCTCACCAACCCCATGATCACAATCAAGATCATCTTCCCAAACAAGAACGTCCATCAGGTTACCACCAAACTCCTCTAGTTCGTCTTCATCATCCAACATAGGGACAAAGGGTCTCGAACAAGAAGAGTTCGATCGAGCACCATCCCGCCAAGCGAGGAGTTCCCTATGATCCAGTTCTTCTATCGGGGACCCCGTCCTCCGTGAAGAACCCTCCGAGGAATGGACCTCGAGGGGAGAATTCACTTCGTTATTAGTATCATCTAAAGATCGTCTCGAAGATAGTGAACCAACTCTATCGCCCGAACTCGCAGGAGTACAATCTCAAAGGGCATCCTCAGCCGAAGTTGGGAGTAAATTGCTCCTCGATGATCGAAAAATATGAAGGAAGATCAGAAAACTCGACAAAGGCTAATCTGGATGAATGTGAGAATTGATGTTTGTTTTGTATCAAAAATGAGCAACATCTAAATGGACCATCTGAATGAGTTTTGAAAACTTAGGGCAAAATTTTCAGATCCATCTCGATAAGTTGAATTGGACCATTTGGATGGAGATGATTCGTCCAAAACAACAAATGACAAATATATCCCTAACTAAAATTTTTTTGTTGGTATAATTTGTGTTAAAAATATTTTTATCACAACAATTTATAAAATTTGAATGGTAAAATTTTATTAAACATGACAAATCATAAATAAAAGTATATTTATATTTTGAATTAGATTTATAAATATTGATATAATTGTTTTCATATAATTATTTGTTAAACATGTAAAAATGAATAAAAATATATTTAGTTTTTGAATTATGTTATAAATATTGATATAATTATTTTCATAAATATTAATATAAATATAGATATAATTATTTTTATAAATATTGATAGAATTATTTTTATAAATTGTATTTTCACGGTTTTGGTGGTAAAAACGCAATTCCGTGATTTTGTATTTTTAGCGAAGAAACGTTATTTCATGATTTCTTTGTAAATTTTTTTTTATGATTTTGGCAAAAAAATGTAATTCCTAGATTTTGTAGTTTTGCTGTGAAACGTCATTTTGTGATATTTTGCCAAAATTGTAATTTCATGATTTTGACGGGAAAACAATCATTTCAGAATGTTCTGTCAAAATTGCGATTTCAAGGTTTTGGTGGGGAAATACAATTCAAAGATTTTATTATTTTATCTGCGATTTAGCATTTTTAGAGGAACTTTTCATTTTATTATTTTTCCGCAAAAAGTTAGATTTTATGATTTTGGCAAAAAATATAATTCTGAGATTTTATGGTTTTGGCGGAAAAAAGTCATTTTGCGATGTTTTGGCCAAATTTGTGATTTCATGGTTTTGGAGGAAGAATGCATTTCTGAGATTTTATAGTTTTATCGTAAAAACATAATTCCACGATTTTGCATTTTTGGCCAGAAAGTGTTATTTCATGATTTTTTTCCAAAAAAATAATTTCGATAAAAATGCTATTTTTACGATTTTTGGATATTAATTTATAAAATTTATGTGACCAAAATCAATTTATAAATATCAAAATAATAATTTAAAAATTATTTAGTGGTAAATATATTTTAGATTAAGAATTAAAGTTAATACGGTTAAGATTAAGAGTAAACATATGATTAGATTAAAATATAGATATTTTAGTCAGTTTTTTTATTAAAACTATGTAGATGAAAATGTATATTTATAAAAACTAACCAAATACATAAATGTTCATTTAGATATATTATCAAGATGAACAATAAAAAATGAAAACAAACAATATTCATACGAATTATCCAAATAGATTATTGGGATGGATCATTTGAATAGAAATATTAGATGAGAAAACAAAAAGGTTCAAAATCTCGCCAAAAAAAAAAAACAAAATTCGAATGACGTGACGGCAAAAGAAAAATCGACCCAGAAAATATTTTACAACAACAACAGAGAAGGAAGGAAAACTAAGAGCGAGAGAGAAATAACGACTTCTCGAAAAAACAAATCAGCGAGAGGAGTATTTATAAGGAGGAAGGCACGAGGAACGCAATCATAACGACCTCGAAAAATTCTCATGCAAATCTCAGGGCAAATATCTGTTTTACCCGCCAAAACGATGCTTCCACAACCTTTTAGAACAACCCTAGACGAATTTAATACCACTCAGAACGGAACAGCTCACCGACCTCAGCAGAAGAGGTTCGCACACCGAACTAAGAAAGACAATTATTGGAGGTGGAGCGAGCACAACACAATCGCTCGGTTCAAATTCGTCTAGGATTGCTTAGAAGATTCTAGAAGGCCCGTGAAGCCTATTAAAAAGTGAAAAAGTAGGGTAGCAAACTTACCTATAAATAGGAAGCATTCTGTTTATTAAAGAGGATCTGGATTTTTTTGAGGAGGGGGGAAGAGAGAGAGAAAGTATACTGTTTATTCGCTTCTCTATTTGGTTTGGCTCTCAGGTTTTAGATATTTAAACAATCTCAGTTCGGCTTTTCAGTCTATTTTATGTCTCTCTTAATATCAAATCTGTTCGGCTCAACCAACCTCATTTATATGATCTTGTTTGGTTCAGGTCGACCTCGTCCTTTCTCATGTAAAATACCTTTCTAACGAAAAGCTATGAACCCCTTTCGCTACTGAACACCCTCCAACTACCCCCTTTGTGATCTATAGATCAACATTGGTTAAATGTAAAAGTGTAAACTATTTCAATATTTAGGCTGTCAGGTTTAACCTTGATTTTCGATTCCAAATCTCCAGAAAAGTAATTAAGATTGAAATTTACAGAACATGGTCGTTGTATCAAAAGACTGATCGTAAAAAACATGAGCAACCTAATGTCAGAGTGTGTACGATAGTTTGGTTTTTTTTTTATGAACATCATACTCTTTCCCCCCTATCCCTACCTTTCAAGTTGAAACATAAAAATTACAAATGTCCAACTTAAGACAATAAGAGTTCCCAAAAACTTGGTAAGAATCTCGGCAATTTGTTCTGAAGTAAAACATATATTAACCGCATTAAAATAGAAGTGACAATCAATTTCTATATATTTCATGTGTTAATGAAGCACCATATGGGAAGCTTGATTCACAGAAGATTATCTGTCATTGGACAACAAGACATAAGTGTCTTGATCAGCCCCTAAACACTAGAGTAACTCATGAAGCCATTTAACCTCAGTAGTGTCTTGAGCGAGTATTTGGGTAATCGCCCCAATAAGAGTCACTTAAACCTGCCAAGCTGGTCACTTTAGGCCGCAAGAATTCCTTTCATATAAGGAATAACTCGCAACACACATAGCATCATATCTCACTGAGAATCCGGGATTGTTGAATAAACTGCTGAGAAAATATAAATTGAATAGAATAATTCAGGCTGAGCGATGGCAAGATAGATAAGCATGTCAACTATTCGTTGATATTGTTCAAGATTAAAGTAGAAATTTTCAGTAGAAGTAGCATGATTGTGAATTTTTGATTATTCGATAAGGGTAAAAGCCGGACCAGCACTGAGAAGAGTGCACTTACAGTAGTGAGATTCGATCTCTGGTCTTAACACACAGAACCGGCTAGTTAATTTGACTGGTTCCAAAAGATTTAACGGTTCATTGTTTCGATTAAGATTTTGAAAGGAACATGTAGACATGAGAAAAAGAACTATAATGCAGGCTATGTGTGAAGCTCTTTCCACTGTCAATAACATTTTCGACATAACATATATAAAACAAAATTCTTAAATTTCATGGTACAAATGAAATAATATAAATAATAATATGGGTATACAAGATGCTGTACATTGACATTTTTTGGTGTACATTAACAATGTACGAGACAGTGGTTATAATATTTGAGTTTTTGTTTTATATCTATATAAAATGAGTTTTGTTAGATTCACAAAATATATTTTTTAAAGTAAAATTTTGTTTTTAATTTTTTTTGATAACTTGTTTTTGTTATAGTTAAAAGAAAGAAGAATTGAAAGAAAATCAAAGAGAGAGAGAGAAAGTGAAAGAAACATGAAAAGAGAAAAAGAGAAAAAAATATAATTTAATGACATGTAATGTAAGTAAAAGCAAGTATGAAATACAAGATAGAAAACGAAATAATGTCAAACAGTAAAAAACCCTTATTTTTAATTATAAATAGTGAATTCCTTCTCACGTAATTACTTTAAAAAGTATCCTATTAACCAATTCACCCTATTTTTAATTGGATTAAAAGGTGACATCGTAAAAAAAATGGACATATTAGATCTAATATTGATAATATAAAATAGTGAGTGTTAAGGATAAATTCATCTTGTAGTTTCAGTCGGCCTCTTGATTCTTACCCTCAGTGTTGTTTAAGGTCGCCAAGGATCGACTGACCAGCTCTCGTCAGTGAAGTCTTATTTATACTGAGGGAGGATTAGTCAAATCACATATTTGGTATTCTCGTGGCTCCACTTGCTTAGAAAGCAATATAATAAGTTTAGTTGTGTCTTTAAACCTAAAAACAGTTTCTATTATTTCTATGTTTTCTTGTAAAGGTTAGTTCATTGACAATCTGCAAATCGCAAGTCTTTTGCTTGGCTGGGTTTTTTAGTATTGTTATTTTTATCTTTTATGTGTAAACTTGTTTCTTTATCTTCATTTTCTCTTAAGGTTGTTGACTTTTTTTAGACTTATGTTTTAATATGACTGATGAAAAAAAAAGTAGTATAAATATATGATAACAATTTCTTTGGAGATGGTCGTGGAAGTGTTGTAGTTCAACGTTTTAGTTTAGTGTTTAAAATTCATTTGTCTTTTTTTCAGTCGTTGTTTTTTATGTTTAGGGCTTTGTTTACGGAAAATAATGTTTTTTGCATGCTTTGGTTTTTGTTGTATAATATTAAGATGAAAATTTTTTTGGACTAATCACGCGAATGTTCGAGTTTCACTGTTCATAATGGGTATTTTGTTTTTGAAACTCTACTGGATAATTTCTCGTACATCTTTTTTGCTGTGTTTTGTCCATTTGTTTTATGCTTATTGTAATTTTTATCTTTGTTATATACTTTCGGTCTTTCCGTCCTTAGTTTTCTTTGTAACGGCTGTGATAAACTTTCGGTCTTTTCGTCGAGTTTTTGTTCCATTTTCCCACGAACTTAGTTACTTTATTTTTCATTTACTCAAAACTTTGTGTCGTGTTTTATAACACCATAAACTTATCTAGGTCGTTACCGTTTAAAAAATGAGGAAGTTCTTCGAATCTCTGGTCGGTGTTTCGTAGGTTAAATCTATACCATCAACTAACGATTTCTGTTTAAAACCAACAAATCGCCAAACAGTGTTATTCTTCTGTTAAAAAAAACTGAGTAGAACGACACCTCACCTGTTAAACGACATCATTTCTTTTTTGATTTTTGTCTTTTACAATTTTTTTTTTGTTATAAATTTTTATTGAATATTTTTTTTTGTTTATAACACCAGACTAGCGAGCATTCAACAAGAAATACAAACCGTGGAAAACGAAAAGCTCCAATGCTTCATTCTTTTGGAAGAAGACATAAATCGGTCCAGATCGATCCAGAATCCAGAATGTTCTCCCAAATAGTGCTTATAGGCGAAATCGGTCCAGATCTTCGTTGGCCTCTCCGGTGTTCGCCGTGAGACTGCCTTTTCTTTTTGAGCTTCATTGTCGGCGTGTTTAGGTAGAGGCGGGAGTGTAAGTTTTCTTCTTCAGTGTCGTTTAGGCGTGGAGGGTTGAGGGGCGAGGCGGTTCTGGTTCAAGCGGTGACATCATCGATGGACTCTGGCCTGTAGAATCGGGTTCGCTACTGTCGTAGGGTGTGGAGGGCTCACATCTTGAGGACAGAAGATGGGGAGACCAGATCACTACCGTTTGAAGGCGAGGAAGATCGTCGGTGTTATCGTCCAATCTGGGTCGTTACCGTTTAAAAAATGAGGAAGTCCTTCGAGTCTCTGGTCGGTGTTTCGTAGGTTGCAGATCCGCTCGGTCTGAAGCGGCGAGAGTGGTTCTGGCCCGATCCGTGGTGGGTTGGCTCCCTTTCTTCACTCTAAGGCTTGTGGTGTCTCCCCCCCACAGGATGAAGGTAAGCTAGCTCCGGTTAGCCAGGGTTCTTTGGCAAGTGTGGCTCGTTTCGGTGTAGGAGATCGAGGACATTTTTGTGGCCGGTTCAAGCTTCGCTTTTGGTTTTCCCTGGTTTTGTCCAGTATTTTGTAACTCGTGGATGATGTTTGGTTTAAATTTGTAACTCGGTGAATTTAAACCGACAGTGACTAATCAATGCCTAATTTTGGGTTGTAATCATTTAATTTCCTGCATTTATAAAAAAAAAACTCAGAAGACCAAAACGATGCCGTTTAACATGAAGTGTCATCCTAGTCAGTTTTTTATTGGAAGAGTAACAGCATATGCCGATTTGTTGGTTTTAAACGATATTGTTAGTCGATGGTGTAAATTTAAAATTCAATAGAGAAAAAATAAAGTAGTTAAATTCATAGGGAGAATTGGCCGAAAACCCATGTCTCCGTCTTTAGTTTTATTTGTAACGGCTGTGATAAACTTTAAAAAGGTATTAAACTAATAAAAAAATGAAAATTGAAGCAATTTTTCAAAAAGTAAACATCTGAGAATATTGGGCTCAAAGCAAACTAACGTAAAAGCCCAAATATTATCAATCACCAGCCTACTTTCTAGGATCTTCCACATTGTTCTCTCCTCCCTCTTCTTATCTTCTCCTCTGCTACTCCTTTCTTCGATATCACCTACTCCTTCCTCTCCTCTAGGGTTTATTGATTCTCTCTTCACCATTTCAAAATCTCAATTACTTCCAAATTAAACACTAGAAATGGCTTCGTCCGCCGCACAAATCCACATTCTCGGCGGAATTAGATTCCCCACTTCTTCTTCTTCTTCCAACAACACTCCACGAAGCGCCTTCTTCGGCAGAAAAACATCTCCTTTCTCTACACCCAAATCTGCTTTCCTAAGAATGGGACGAAGAAATAGCGGCGGCGCTTCGAGATACGCGGTGGGACCAATCCGTGTGGTTAACGAGAAAGTCGTCGGAATCGATTTAGGTACGACGAACTCAGCTGTTGCTGCTATGGAAGGAGGTAAGCCAACGATTGTAACGAATGCTGAAGGTCAAAGGACGACTCCTTCCGTCGTGGCTTACACAAAATCCGGTGACCGGCTTGTTGGGCAGATTGCTAAACGTCAAGCTGTTGTTAATCCGGAGAACACTTTCTTCTCTGTTAAGAGGTTTATTGGTAGGAAGATGAATGAAGTTGATGAAGAGTCTAAGCAAGTTTCGTATAGAGTTGTTAGAGATGAGAATGGGAACGTTAAACTTGAGTGTCCTGCTATTGGTAAACAATTCGCTGCTGAGGAGATTTCTGCTCAGGTAATTTATTTAAAGCTCTCAACTTTTTTTTTCAATTTGTGCTATGGAGTTCTCACTGAGTTTTGTTGGTTTTAGGTTTTGAGGAAACTTGTGGATGATGCTTCGAGATTCTTGAATGATAAAGTAACTAAAGCAGTTATCACTGTACCTGCTTACTTCAATGATTCACAAAGAACAGCTACTAAAGATGCTGGTCGTATTGCTGGATTGGATGTTCTTCGTATTATCAATGAGCCTACTGCTGCTTCTTTGGCGTATGGGTTTGAGAGAAAAAGCAATGAGACTATTCTAGTCTTTGATCTTGGTGGTGGTACCTTCGATGTCTCAGGTACTGTTGTTGCTTGAAATGTATATAAATATCTTTGGCTTAGGTATTGGAGGATTCTGATTATCTTTGGAATGTAGTTCTTGAGGTAGGTGATGGTGTTTTTGAAGTACTGTCTACTTCTGGTGATACACATTTGGGAGGTGATGACTTTGATAAGGTGAGTCAAAAACACAGACTGTCTGAAATTTTCTAAAGATGGAAGAATTGAGAACTGGTTACTCACTTGGTAGATACGAATTTGTTATGCAGAGAGTTGTTGATTGGCTTGCTTCGGCGTTTAAGAGAGATGAAGGTATAGATCTTTTGAAAGACAAGCAAGCGCTTCAGAGGTTAACTGAAGCAGCTGAAAAAGCTAAAATTGAGCTTTCTTCTTTGACTCAAACAAACATGAGGTTCAATTTTGTCACTCTCAAATCTATGTACCTACCTCTCATTGGTTGGTGGAATATTAATTGATTTCGATTCTGTATCCAGTTTGCCTTTTATCACTGCTACAGCTGATGGGCCTAAGCACATTGAAACCACTCTCACCCGTGCCAAGTTTGAAGAATTGTGCTCTGACTTACTCGACAGGTGATTTTATTATTGTTCTCTATGGCTAAAATCAGTAAAGATTATATTATTCAACCTGAAGGCTTAAGTTTGTATTCTCTGCATTCGAACTTGTAGAGTCAGGACACCGGTGGAGAATTCCTTAAGGGACGCAAAACTCAGCTTCAAAGATATTGATGAGGTGATTCTTGTTGGTGGATCCACACGTATTCCTGCTGTTCAAGAACTAGTGAGGAAGTTGACTGGGAAAGAACCAAATGTCTCAGTCAATCCTGATGAAGTTGTAGCTTTAGGTGCTGCAGTACAGGTGTGTTCTTGTTAACCTCTAACCTCAGTCAATACCCGATGAGCTGTCTCGCTAAAATGCAATTTGGTCTCTGATTTCAGGCTGGTGTTCTATCTGGAGATGTGAGCGACATTGTTCTTCTTGATGTAACACCGCTCTCTCTTGGTTTGGAGACTCTTGGTGGTGTCATGACCAAGATTATTCCGAGGAACACGACGTTGCCAACTTCTAAATCAGAGGTCTTCTCAACTGCTGCGGATGGGCAAACAAGCGTTGAGATTAACGTGTTACAGGGCGAGAGAGAGTTCGTTAGAGATAACAAGTCTATCGGTAGTTTCCGTCTTGATGGTATTCCGCCTGCACCACGTGGAGTTCCGCAAATCGAGGTTAAATTCGACATTGATGCCAATGGAATTCTATCTGTTAGTGCTTCGGACAAAGGCACTGGAAAGAAGCAGGACATCACCATTACTGGTGCTAGTACCTTACCAAAGGATGAGGTTTGTACATTTACTTTTGTCGGAAGTGTAATCTTTTTCTCTTATTCATATCCAATGATTCATGACAATGTTGCAGGTCGACACAATGGTGCAAGAAGCAGAGAGGTTTGCAAAGGAAGACAAAGAGAAGAGAGATGCGATTGACACAAAGAACCAAGCTGATTCCATTGTTTACCAGACAGAGAAGCAGCTTAAAGAACTTGGAGAGAAAATTCCAGGTCCAGTGAAAGAAAAGGTTGAGGTTAAGCTCCAAGAGCTCAAGGACAAGATAGGAAGCGGATCAACACAAGAAATCAAAGACGCTATGGCAGCTCTTAACCAAGAAGTGATGCAGATTGGCCAGTCTCTGTACAACCAACCAGGTGCTGCTGCTGGCTCTCCTCCTGGAGGCGACGAAGCTTCCTCAGGTCCAGACTCTTCATCCTCAACCAAAAGTGGAGACAACAATTCTGATGTGATTGACGCTGACTTCACAGACAGCAAATAAAACAAATCAGATTCATACAAGTAAAATTCCTGGGATTGTGTCCATGATTTTGTAGGAAGGATAATGTGATTCATGGGCAGCAAAATGATTGGTGCGAGTCAAATTTTGTCTTTAAACACAAGTGAAGCCATGTTTTGGATCCCAAATTGTCCTGATTGTGTTCGATAGATACCTAGAGTTATAAACTGTACAACAAACACAAGAACCAAACATATACAGAGATGTAGCACAATCAGAGTCGGAGTCCATGTTCCCTAGGACTTTGAGGAACACTGCCTGCTCTGCCCCAGGACCTACGGTCCTCATTGCACCTGCATCTGCCATTACTACTTACGTGACCCGTTTGGTCCCATCCTATGCCTCTAGGGAAGTCTAAAGGTGGTGGTGTTGGACGTAGCCTACAGGTTAAGAAGTTAGGAGACTGAAAGTAATCATTATGGTGATGGCTATGTGGCCGCAACTGCTGTGAAATGTTGGGACATACATCAAAACAAACTACAAGATTTTTGGTGCTATAAATTATTTCTATTTAAAAATTTATGTAAATATTTTGGTCATTTGGTGAATTAGGAATTTTACTATTAAGTTTTCTAAAATCTCACATATAAGCATGTGATTTTAGTCTTTGTATTTTTAACTACAATTTTTTTTCAAATCTCACATGAAACTTTCAAATTTAATTTTTAAAATGTTTTCAATAGCAGAATTTGACTGTATATTTTAAATTTATTAATCCAATAATATTAAATTTTAAAATTCATATCATTTTAAATCAAATTTCCCCAAATGTTCTTCAAAGTTTTTAACGATTTTCACAACAATTAAATAATCAGAAACAATTAAATAATCGAAAACAATTAAAAAATAGGTTAAGCCTCAATAGTCTACATAAGCGAATAATACAAAACTACACTGTATAGAACTTTGTGCAACTTATTCTGTTACTGCGATTTGATTTTATTTTCCATTAAATTAAGCTTAGCTATACTTGAAAGCACAAAATAGTATAACACAAAAAATGTTTTGATAACCGGACGGGATGCTGATTCGGTATTATCACTGGGTGACTAGATTGGCTGATCCAACCGGTCAGATCAGATTTTCAAATATTTATATATTTAATAATATATATATATATATATACAGTAAACTTAAAGAAACACAAAATATAGTTAATTCGTTGTATTGTATCTCTTCACAAAATCACAATAAAACGATATATTGATCATTAAACTAAATCTATAGAAAAGTGAATAATAAAAATTTAATGATTTTCCTTTAAAACCTAACGTGAAAAAAAGGATCGATAATAATATTTTTTAATTAATTTTAAATAAAAATAAGAATTTTCTCTACTGAAATTAGTAACTAGAAATAAAACTGAAAAATAGAAAAATGAAGATCTTGAATTCTAGTTCAAATTTTAACTTATAAGCTTTAACTAATTAAAATTATTTTTGTAATTTTGTGAATTGACTGGTTTTTATCCCTTTTTTGGCCGATATTTACAGGTATTATTCAAATACGGGTTTTGCTTCAACTCGGACCGGGTTTGATGGCCAATTCCTAGTTAAACCGATCGGACTAGTTTTCAAAACATTGAAAAAAAAATCAAATAAATCTGCAACAAAACCATAATTTCAACATTTCAATTACCAAAATTCGCTTGCGAAACTACTAAATCCCCTAAACCTGGTTTAGCAAAATCTCTACTAGTTCTTTTTGCAGTGTTCTAAACGCTGCCTAGGCAGATGTCTACGAGCTACTTGATGGTCAGATGTCCAAATTTTATGTTACAAGGTGATTTATACATGTTTAAATAATTTGGATGCCTAATAACGTATATATGTCCGATTACGCGGTTTACGAGGTTTACGAGGATGCTTAGATGGATTCTAGATGGAATTTTAATTTTTAATAAAAGATTGTATAATTATATATTTTAAGTAAAAGTTTTATATTTAAAATAATACTTGTATTTATTTTAGAAGTTTAGTTACTTTTTTCATTTGAATATAATGGTTAAACACTACTCCCTATGTTTTAGTTTATTTGTATTTTAAAGATTATACACACTACTTAAAAAAGCAAATAAAATACCTGTTCACAACTTCATATTTCATAGTTTATTTCAATCTTTTTATCAACAAGAGAGAGATGAAACACTATTTAATACAGGATAATAAATTGAAATAGTAGCATTTTTTATTTAGAAAAGTAAGAGCGACACTTACTTGGTAACGATTTTTTTTTCTTAAAGTATAAATAAATTGATACAGAGGTAGTATAAATTTATCCAAATTTACATAACTGTGAGATTACATATAGATTTTAAAAAATATTTTATCTATCTAAGCCCCGCCTAAGCATCTGCATATACACTTAAGCGCTAGGCGTTCATCCATTGCCTAGCAAACATCTAACGCGTTTAGAACATTTTCTTTTCAGTTTTCCTTTTTGAGTCGCAAAACTAGAAACCATCGGAGTTAAACTCTAGAGAGAAATAACCGAACACTCTATACACCAAATGTCACACAAAAGAAACACTGTACAATAATGGAAAACTGATATAGGAATTATGTATCAAAAATATGAAGTGCCACGTGGTGCGTGAGCATTCGTGGAAGTGAGGGAAAACACATGAAAAGAAGGGATTGGAGCATGCTGGAGAATTTGTTACAAGCCTTTAAAGCAAACAATGTTCTCTTCCTCTTCATTATGCGAAAACTTTGTTTGTAATCTTCTTCTTCTTTGTTGGTTATCTCTGTGAACTGTGGTGTGGTGTTATACTCACCTTGCTGGAGTTGTTTCTTCAACATATGGTCAAGCTTGTGAGATTTGGCTCTGCGTTTTATGAACCTTGATTCAATTTAGGTTTTGTAATTCAATTTT
Source organism: Cardamine chenopodiifolia (assembly GCA_963922655.1). Taxonomy (NCBI): domain Eukaryota; kingdom Viridiplantae; phylum Streptophyta; class Magnoliopsida; order Brassicales; family Brassicaceae; genus Cardamine; species Cardamine chenopodiifolia. The sequence goes on from OZ000481.1 coordinate 17,474,328, forward strand.
ATTCAATTGAGTTACAGTTTTTTTTATCAAAGGAAGAAATATGATAAATAAAATTGTTCAAATAATTAGGATTGTAATTGTAAATAACTAGAGGGACATTATTGAAAATACAAAGAATTTACATGAAATTTTAAAATTTTACCAGGGGCAAGTCGGGCCCTCTTGCACTAAGTGGATCCGCCACTGGGAAGGAACATACCTGACGAGCTGTTTTGTTAAGTGTCCAGTTAAAACCAGGCTGATCATTTGGTTTCTTTTCTTTAGACCAAGGTTGGGTTTGGAGTTCCTCAATTCATTTCTTCATGAAAAGCTTTGCACCATCAGTGGGACGCAAGAGAATCATGCAGCTACATCCGTTTTTACCCGGAGGTGGTAAATCATGAGAATGATCCAATGGCTTAATCTGGCACCATAATAACCAACAAGATATTAAATACACTAAGTCAGTCAATGCCATCAATGAATTATGCATCATGGCTTCCCTCCAAATACGGAAACGGATCTTGCAACCACACCATGTCAACATCGTTGTACGTAACATTTTATCCTAGCTCCCCAATGTGCAAGAGATGTTGCGGTCTCCGTTATCATATGCTAGTAGAATGATGACTATTAAGACGGATTACAATTTGGTGAGGAATGTGTTGAAGCAATAAAATATTTTGTGAAAGATATTTTGCATGAAGATAAATTTTCACAAACATCATACTACGAGGTACAAAAACTTGTAGTTGGTCTTGATTTGCCTTATCAAATGATAAATGTGTTCATTGACAACTATATTATATATTGGAGAAAAGATGGAAACAACAAAAGATGTTGATTCTGTCAGAAACTGCAGTATCAGAACACTAGTGACATGAGCTCCAATTCAATTTAAACGGATATGGTATTTACCCTTAACGGAGAGGTTATATCATTCTCGACGTACAACATATTCAACAAGATGGCATGCAGAGAATCGTCAAGAAGGAGAGATTCACATCCTTCAAACGCAGTAGCGTGGAAACATTTTCATTCATTGTATTTGGATTTTGCGTTATAGCGAAAAAATATACACCTCGGGTTATGTACATAAGCATTTGGAAAGCATGTAAGCCAATATTCATTATTGCATGTAATCGTAATACTTTACAATTTGCCTCTAGGTTTGTGCATGCCTAGAGAGTTTTAGTTCTTCTCCATTCTTGTTCCCGACATGGAGCATCCGATGAGAGCACCCAATGTATTATTCCAGTCATTGATCTATGTGTTAAAAATGCTATGGAATCATGGTGTCAAAGCGTATAATGTTTCATGCCAGCATAATTTTAATATGTGTGCGGTTCTTATATGCATCATAAGCGATTTCTCAGCATATTGTATGTTATCTGGATGGACAACTCATGGAAGATATCGTATCCATATTGCTAAGAAAACACTGATGCATTCCAATTGAAGCACGAAAGAAACACTTCCTGAGGTGTTGGTCTGATTTTCATAGAATGTTTTTACAGAGTGATCATCTATATCAGTGATCTAGGACATTTTTTACGAAGGATAATAAAATGTTTTATATTCCACCTCCTGAGGTAGACGGTAATATTTTATTGTAGTTAAAAAGATTTTGGTGCTGATAGGATTCTTTACTGTGGGGATAATGGGCATGATCATGGCATAAAAGAGTATTTTTTGGATTTTTTTTATTGAAATGACTATTTATTAAGTCACAACCTAGATGTTATGCATGTTGAGAATAAATTTTTTGACTACATCATGACTACTGTTTTAAACGATGAACACTATTTTAAACGTCCAAGATAAGACGAAAGACAATATGAATTCTAGATTAGATTTGCCAGAAGTATTGCGATCGAGATTTTCTTAAAGTTCTGCCAAATAGTAAATGTTCTTTTTCTGCGTACCAGTTAGAATCACCTAAAAACAAGATTTTTTTATTGGATTCGCGAAAAGGTAAATTTACTGATGGATACGCATCTAATCTGCGTGATTGCATCGATTATGGAAAAAGAAAATTTACTAGAATGAAGATTCATAATTTTCATGTTGTGATACATCGGTTTATTACATTTGTCTTTATATGGAATTTTTGTATATGAGATATCGGGCCCATAGAAGATAAATAAAATTATATATATAATACAAGTTTTTTATATCAAAGTTTTTTAAAAACAAATAAACTAATGAAAAAACTGTATTTTATTTTCTTTGATATACAAATTATCTACTAGTTTGAATTTATATTTCCTAAAAATATATGTATTTTAATGTTATTGTCTCATTTTTAATTATTTATAATAATATATTTAATATTTTATTAAAAATATTTAAAATTATAAAAAGTGTGCCTCCGTAAATGTTTTATATCAATGCCCTCTGACTCGGGGAGGGGGGGGGGAAAGTAGGTGTCATTCCTCCTCTCCATCAAGCTAGGTTTTGTTTAATTCTTAGGATTTTCATATTTCCAAAACATAAAATCAAAATCAATGCTTCTGGAGAAGATTTTAAAATAAAAGAAAAAAGTATATTTTATAGGATTTCATAAAGTTTGATTATGGTGAATTGTAACCAATTTTTTTGTTCAATTAGGAGATAAAAGTGAGTGATTTCAAGTATATACTACTACTCCAGAAGTTCTTATGTTTTCAGATACTTTAACGATTGATGTTTGTTTTACCTAGAAATGTGAACTCACCTACAATTAGAGATGTCAATTAGGGATAATCCACGAGTTTTTCTTTTTGCTGGCTTTGGCAGTAGGCATGGTCAAAATCTAACCGTAACCGTATTTCGTACCGTAACCGTTCAATTTTTAACCATCACCAGACCGTAACCGTATTAAATGGTTAATAATCGTAACCGTTAACCGTAAAAATATATTAGTTGTGGTTAAAGTAAATTATTAACCGTAACCGTTAATTAACCGTAACCATATAAAAACTGTTGATTAACCGTGTGATATAACCTTAAAATTATAACCGTAACCGTTATAAAAATTTAACAAAATATACATACAATCAATTATAATGGTAAGTATTAGTTGAAATATCATTATCTAAGTATTTAAATAGAGTTTAAATACTTTTTCGATAAAAATATCACTGATATTAATCTTTATCATGATAATCAAATAATTGAATCGTATTTAACCGTAATAACCGTAATCGTATATAACCGTAACCGTATATAACAGTAACCGTTTTTAACCATAACCGTATCAACCGTAACCATTTTAACCGTATATTAAATGGTTAAGATTAAAGTTAAACATAATATATAAATATAACCGGTGGTTAATTAACCGTAACCGCAATAACTATAACCGTGGTCATGCCTATTTGGCAGGCTGGCCTGCGAAAACAAATGTCGTGAAAATTAAAACCCTAATGGGAGCTGTCATCCCTCCTCATCACCTAGAGAAGGTTTTGTTTAATTCTTAGGATTTTCATATTTCTGAAAAACAAAATCAAGATCAATGCTTCCGGAGAAGATCTTTAAAAGAAAAAAAGAAAGTATATTTATAGGGTTTTATAAAGTTTGATTATGGTGATTTGTAACCAAATTTTTTGTTCAATTAGGAATAAAAGTGAGTGATTTCAAGTATATACTTACGATTGCAGAAGTTCTTATGTTTTCATATACTTTAGCGATTGATGTTTGTTCTACCTGGAAATGTGAACTCACCTACATTTAGAGATAAATAGGGATAATCCACAAGTTTTAAGCCCTAACCGCGAGAAACTTTTTTTTTGCTGGCTTTGGCAGGCTGGCCTGCGAATACCGAGGTCGGATCTGAACCACTTAATGTTTGCAGATATGCAGTTCACCCCACCATCATACTTTATCAATCCAAAATAAATAAAAACTAATTAAGAATTTCATATACAAATCTGGAAACAATCAATAAATAAACTAATAAACATACAATCACAATTCAATATATATATATATATATATATGTGTGTGTGTGTATTTGTGTAAAGTCTTTAATGAAGAAGCACATATTTTTGTGTAAATGAAAGAATGTTTGATAAATAATTAGACTAGTTAAATATGATTATGATGCATGCTTTAAAAAGAAGAATTAGTGTTAGTTACATAGAAAAAATATTTGGAAATTAGCATGAACGTTCAAAAAAAGTTCTGATAGAGTCGTGGAATCCGCAATTTCTATACAACTGTGACGATCCAAGCCGACAACATCCAGCCTAACCTCCAAAACAGTTCAGATATGAACACTATAACTATCCATCTTGTCATCAGGAGAAGGAAAGATTATGGACAACCCTGAATGATGTTAGAAAAGTGGACGGATACAACATTTTGGTAGCTGTCTAATATCCCTTCCATTCGTATATTAATCCCTCATGCTCTAAATCGTCTTCCAGATAGTTCCAACCCCACTCTAAGAGAAAATTTTCTCCTTCTAAACTCTTCCCGTATAGAGCAGATTGGGCCTTAGATCATCTTGTCCAAGATCCAAAATTTAACCCCTTCATTTTCTTCTCAGCAATCTGATTCTCGTCTAGTTACAGTGATACTTTTGATTTGAGCATCAGAGATTCCTTAGAGAAAATAATCTTTTTTCTCGAGTAAAAATGTCAATTGTGTTAATGTAAAATGTGGTTGCCTCTGGAAAGCGGTCGAATAAGCGAATACTTCACTAGATGTTGTAGTACGTTTTATTTATTTTCTTTTGTTTCCTAGTAGCCGGACCACATACATGGTGCTCTGTGGTTCTTTTTGAGTACATTAAGTTATCTTGAATAACAAAATTATTCGTTCGAAAAAACCTGAAAATCTGACCCAACTAGTATTTAAATATATTTCAATACCTCAACAATTACAAATTTCATAATTTTAATTTGAACAGTTTGTAACACAATCCAGACAATTTTAAATAAATAATAATTTCCTCCTATCTTATAACTAAAACATTTAATTGAATGATCAAATGTAATCAATTTTTTTACTATAAAATTAATTTTTATTTAAGTTAGAGTAAATTATGACTGAAACTAAAAATGTTGACCTTGTTGTTTTGGAAACTTTGATTTTATGTAGTGATAGAGTAATTAAAAATATGTTAGTCAAATAAAAATTTAATACATGAAGTTTGACTAAACTAAAAAATGAAAACAAAATAATATTCAACAGGTAACCTACCAGTTTTTGTGTGTTTTTGTAACCAACAAAATTCTTAATATACTAACTTTTGTTTTTTTGTGTTATGCTGTGATATTTTTTACCAAAATTAAAATGTGGAAAATTAAGAGCGCTTTTACGATAGTTACTTTGACACATAAAATCATTCTTTAAAGAGTATTTTAATTTAAATTATATTTAATTCATGCACTTTTTTTTTTGAGTAAATGTAAAAATTATATTTAAAAAAAATCTTTTGTACACGTGTGTACTAATGTTTAGAAAGGATTTAAATGCTTAAGCTTTTATAGATGATCGAGAGCAGTGGCCTCGTTAAAACCCAAAGCTGGAAAACCCATTTGAGACAAAACCAGCTCCTTGGAAAAAAAATATCTCCACTCTCGATTGAGCTGAAACTAGATAAAATAGAAACTGAAAATTACAACAAAAGGTTAAACTCGTGATGCAAACCATTGCTGCAATCCCTCATGCCATATTCCTTGATTCTGAAGCGTTGAAAGTTGAAGCCAAACTGTCCTTTCTAGTCCTCTTATTACACCGGTTATGCTCAATGGAACTTCCCCATGTCTTCGCTGATTCCTTTCTCTCTATAAAAGGTAAATACAAGTTTGAAATACATACCTCTTTAGAAAATCTTGTGATCTCCTCGTCTTGACATTGATTAATTCATGCACTTACCCTTAATATAAAGAAATTTAGGAAAAAATATCTTATTTTTTCATTTAATCTATATGAGATTTGATTCATGCACACTTTTAACCTTCCATTTACAGAAATTCAAGAAAAAATTCACTTTTAATAATTTAACAGATTAAAAATTTCGGTTTGACACAATATATATATATATATATATATATATATATATATATATATCATTTACCTCAGAAGAAATTTTGTAAAAGCTACAAAGTAATCGTGTAGGCTGTTATAGCTACAAAGCAAACTCATAGGCTGTCTAATTCACAAAGAAGAAGAAGGTACGTGCAATTTTCTCAAATAGATTTGAAAATTTTAGGTTGTTATGAGGACTAATATTCGAAATTTTGTAATTCTAGCTCTACTCGCACTTATATCGTGTTCTCTTTGTAATTATATACCCTCCATATATAATAGAAAATACTTAAATATATATCGGAATACCAAACCAAATCCTCGATAAGGAACCCCTTTTATTGTTGTCAAGATTCGTAGAAAATAAGAAACCATTTTTTAATGAATTGATTCACCATTTGTGGTAGGAATAAAGTTTATATCCATGCAGAGCGGAAAAAGGCATCGAGTATGGATAAACGACAAGATACAACTTTTCTGTTGCTACTGAAACTCCATTATATGGTTATACTGTGCAATTCACGGATAGACATGTTCAAGGGTACAATGAGGCTAGGAGTTGAGAAGTATGGACGCATCAAAGCCACTAAACCTGCATCTTTCACAGTCAAAGGGGATAAGAATCTGTCTCTTGTTGAATATGAACTGATTAACGTGTTAGACAATGCTCAATCAAAGTCAAATTTGTAAAGGATCGGACAACAAAAAGATTTATCTGTTTTACGTTTCTTGCTGTACACTTTTGTGTTTGTTATCATTCTCTCTTTTGATTAATAAAAACCACACATATAATATTATAAGTGAGACAACGCATATATAGTGTATAAGACTCGATGACATGAAGGATTATATACCTTTAACACACCTAAACAAAGAGACATAACTTTCTAAATTATAACTGTTTTGCGGTTATAACATTCTTTCGCATCTCTTCGTCGAAACGAAGACTTTTCCTAATTTATATAATAAATACTTATAATACTCCTAAATTTATATATATTTGCGATGATGACTCGATTAAATTCAACACTCCTCCTTAATCATGGCTTCATCTCATTTCAAGTTCTTCACGTAACATTTCGAACCTTGCAGTGGTTAACGGTTTTGTGAGTATGTCAACCATTTGCAGTTCGCATAGACTGTATTCAAGTCGAATCTTTCCCTCTTGCTCCACTTGTCGAACGAAATGGTACTTTATGTCGATGTGTTTCGTTCAATAGTGTTGTACCAGATTTTTGCCTATGGCAATGGCATATTTATTGTCGCAGAACATTTTCACACCTTCCTCAACCTTAAAACCAATCTCGTTCAAAATCCTTTGAAGCCAAATGGCTTGATTCACAGCAGCACAAACCGCAATGAACTCGGCTTCGGCGGTTGATTAAGCAACCGTTTTCTGTTTGCTCAAATTCCAACAGAATGCACTCGATCCTATCTTGAAAACGTAGCCACTTCTACTCTTCTAAGCCTTTGAATCAAGTTTTTCTTCTCTTCTCATCCGGAACATGTGTGTAACGTAAGCATCCGAAGATTTTCAAGTTTTTAACACTTGGTTTCTTGCCACTCCACACTTCAAATGGAGTCACTCCTTTCTCCAATGCTTTATATGGCATGATATTTTGTAGATAGGTTGATGTTGCTATAGCCTTGGCCCAAAATTCATTAGGCAGACTCTTCTCCATCATCATCGATCTTGCCATCTCAACTAGTGTGTGATTCCTCATTTCCGCAACACCATTCTGTTGAGGAGAATATGATGTTGTTTTCTCATGATGTATGCCACTCTCTTGATACACCTTGGTGAATTATCTTGACATTAATTCTCCTCGTCCATCCGTTCTTAGCCTCTTTATACACCTTCCGGATTGTTTCTCAACAAATGGCTTGAAGACTTTGAACTTTGATAGTACTTCACTCTTGTTCTTTATGAAGTACACCCATAACATCCTTGAACAATCATCAGTGAATGTTAAGAAGTATCTACTTCCATTTATTTATGTTGTTTGCATTGGAACACATACATCCGAATGTATGAGTTCCTATAAAAAAACTCATATTGCTTTAAGAAGTTCTCGAAAAGCTCCTCCTTGATTGCTTCCCTTTCTCACAAGACTCACATATACCTTCTACAATCTGAAACTTAGGAAGATCTTCAACAACTCCTTGTCTTTTCATTGTCTCCATCTTGTCATGATTTACATGACCAAGTCGTTTATGCCAAATACTTGTTTTATCTTCGTTTTCTTCAACCGTTATGAACGCATCTTCTCTTCAATTACACCAATTCAATGGAAAACTCTTATGCTTCATTTGAATTTTAATATCCTCCTTCTTTTTGGATCTTTAATGACACATGTCTTGTCTTCAAAGACAACTCGATATCCATTTGATATCATTTGCCTAACACTTAGTAGATTTCTTTAAAGACTCAGAACCAAGAGTACATCTTTGATGATGTGTACTCCTTGGCTTGTTAACACCTTAATGCTTCCTTTTCCTTCTGCCTTCACCACTTGGCCATTACCAACTTCAATAGAAATCTTCTTACTTCGATCAATGTCGACAAAGTAGTCGGATTCCTTTGTCATGTGGTTGGTATAACCGCTATCCACCAACTATATTTCATCTCTTACTTTTGTAAGTTCTTTTTCTTCGACTGCACTAAAGAGCATGTGATGCTGCTAATCTTCATCATCACTCTCTTCCTCTAGACTTAGATTAGCCCTTTCTTTTCTCTTAAGTCGGCAGTCTCTTGCAATGTGACCTGGTTTGTCACATATGTAATACTTCCTTTTATTCGTTGCACTCACTTGCATAACGCCTCCGTTTTTTTGCTTCCAACAATTCACCTCATTGTGATTGTCTCTCTTACACACGCCACACCATCTCTTGGTCTTCTCATGACGTTTTCCTTGCTTGTTCCCTCCTTTAGAGCCAAAATTTTCACCGTAAAATGCACCCTCATTGACACATTCTTCATGGATGCTTAGATGCTTCTCATGCGCCTTCAATGTCCCAACCAATTCAGTCATTGACAAGACTGAAAGGTCCTTAGTTTGTTCTAGAATAGCGACTATGCTGTCGAACCTCTCCGGTAGAGATATCAAGACTTTTTGAACCAAAAGGTAATCGGCCTTCTCCTCTCCGTGAACTCTTATTTGATTACTTAAGTTAATCAACGTAGTTGTGTAATTGTTTATGGTTTCACTCTCTTCCATCTTCAAGTTCTCGTACTCTCTCCTTAGAGTCTGAAGATTAATCAGTTTGACTTGTAAACTTCCTTGAAACTCAAACTCCAACGCACGCCATGCTTCTCTCGCACTTGAAGCGGGTGAAATTCTTGGAAAATTTGAATCTGAAACAGCCGTTTGAAGGATTTGAAGGGCCACCATATCCTTCATCACTCTATCATCTCTTTTCTTGATAAATTCTGGTGAGTTTTTAGGCGATGAACTCATTGCATCCTCATCTTCAATCACTTCCCATAATCGTCTTGTCTTCAAGATCGTTTTCATCTTAATCTTCCAAAAATCATACGATTCTCCATTGAAAATGAGAATTACTTGGTGCATTGTTGTCTCCATAATCTCTGATACCATGTTAGACAATGCTCAATCAAAGTCGAATTTGTAAAGGATCGGAAAACAAACAGATTTTTCTGTTTTACGTTTCTTGCCGTACACTCTAACACTTTTGTGTTTGTTATCTTTCTCTCTTTTGATTAATAAAAACCAGACATATAATATTATAATTGAGACAACATATATATAGTGTATAAGACTCGATGACATGAAGGATTATATCCCTTCAACACACCTAAACAAAGAGACACAACTTTCTAAGTTATAACTGTTTTGCGGTTATAACATTCTTTCGCATCTCTTCGTTGAAACGAAGATTTTTCCTAATTTATATGATAAATACTTATAGTACTCCTAAGTTTATATATATTTGTGATGATGACTTGATTAAATCCAACATAACGATAGTGATCAGTAAGTATGTTTATGGAAGTTAACCCTTGGGTTCTGATTCTTCTACCTTGAAGGTCTTTGATTTAGAAAATGAGCTTGTATGACTGGTTCAGAGATGCTTGTAGGAATGCTTTCTTTTTACCCTAAAACACACAGTCAGGATCTCGCTATGGAGAACTATTGAGTCCGTGCTATTGCAATTGTTCTTTTTTTATTTGTGTTGATGTAAGTTAAAGACCATTGAGAGATTTCTCACTATCTAATAAAACTAAACAATTCATTCTTAAACTTGCTTTATATTTTTGTCGTTCGGTATCTTCATGAATTCCTAGTTGTACATCCGTAGTCTGTGTGTATATAATAGATCAATCTGTGTACACGCGTAGGCTTTATATATCTGGGATCAAATGCTATAGAAAAAAATATAATAAGTTTAGTAAAGTTGTAATATTACTAGTGAAAGAAATCTAATTATTGTTGCTTTCCAACATATCGTAAGTCTGCAAAATTCATCGGCAGATGGTATAACCATTCATTTTTATAACACCCAAAAAGAATAATACATGAACACGATGATTAAGTGACGAGAAAATACTCCAAATGGCCATAACTTAAAGAATTGAGAGAGAGGCTTACGACATAGCAAAAATGTTCACTTTTCTTATCTTAGCCTCACTATACCAATGCGATTCCTCAAGGTATCATCATCATCCTTAATGACTTGTGAATTAAGGAAATAGTAAACTAACTACACTTCTCTAATGATCCTTCTTTTCCGCAGAGGTTTAGTGAAAATTGAAATGTTCACGGTTCGGATAATCCCTATTGCTTTGTATATTGGTTTTAACGTCTGGGTCTGTATTTCACAATATCAAAAATATTAGTTACCATGTTACTACAGGTAATTTTTTAGTTTGAAAATCTCGAAAGATAAAAACATGGGAAAAAAACACAACTTCTTTTTCGGGTTATGTACCTCACAATGCGCTTGACCTCAGGAAGATGCTTGTACCGGTTCCTCACAGCCTCATGGTACTCATGCTTCTTCTGTTATCTTGGAAGAATCTGCAACAACACACCAATCAACATATGAGAATTGATGGTTCGAAATTGAAACTGTTTGGGCAAAATTTAACCCGTTCGCACGTAGAAAATTTTACGCAATAGTAGGAAGAAATATCTTTATTGATCAATGAATTTGATTTTTTCACCACTATAAATTACAAAGAATCAATAATAAACTATTCAAAGATGCTCTCGTTAGTCATCAGTTGAAAGTCGTGGCTAGATTCTCTATTATTGTTCTTGGTAAGCTGCGAGAATATAGCTTCCAAGGCTTTTAAATTAATTTCTTTTCTGTCTCCTCTTTTCCTCAAGGATCCATTTTATTTATAGTGTTTTGTTCGACCGACCTAACCTTTTAAAATTAGGGGTGACGTATCACCAAATAAACATTAATTCCCTTAAGAAACGGAAATCGTGACGGTTACTTCTTCTTTTCTTTTATATTCGGATATTACGCCGCATCTATGTATTATTTCTTTTATGATTAGGAGTGTTGTTGTAGACTCAAACCCATTGATTTTCAAATGGTTTGTTTATAAACTTTATAAAGTGTGTCACTTGTGTCAAGCGTGTCATTCGTGTCTAATGCGTCGCTCATGTCTAGCGCGTCACTCGTGTCTAGCGTGTCACTTATATTTCAAATAGTGTGAGGTGCATTGCCAGGTGATGAATTTATTTTTCCGAACAAAAACTTCTTATGAAATCATGTACGAGTAATTTCCCACAATAAATTCACTAATGAATCAATGGCTTAGCATGTAGTAATTATTTTTCGGTTTCCATTTTGTAAAAATAGAAGAGCAGCTGCAGCAAGCAAGGAAGAGATGTGGTGAACAAGGAGAAACGCGGCAGGAGAGATCGGTGATCATAGGCGAGCGAGTGAAGAAAATGGATCAATTTAGAGTTTTCGCAGATGAGAAAAGGGTATTCACGATATCTCTTTTTTTTTGTTTCTTTGCCTAATGTAAAAAGTCGTGGGGAAATAATTGAATTTTTGAAAGGAAAAACGGTTCCAAAAAACCAGGAGGGCGATCAAGAGGGCAATCATGAGGGCGATCAAGAGGGCAATCATGAGGGCGATCACGAGGGCGATTAGGGTTAGAAGAAGCATGGCATCAACACCAGGTTTAGCAGCTCCTCTGCCGGTTGGTCCTGGGTTTTTGGCGAGCGTTTCACCGGCAGTAGAGGCGGAGAAAGGTATCTCCAAAGCAGTGGTTGTTGTTGAAGCAGCAGAGGGAATTTTATCGACTAAACAGAGTACAAATGGGGTTGAAAGTTTTGGTATATTGGAGGCGGAAGCAAACTCTGACTCGAGGAAGGATGTAGAAGTTGTAGCTGGCTTGGAGGCTACGTCGGGGCTCGATATCTCAGCAGTACCGGTTGACCCAAGGGTTCAAATTTCTGCTGGAAAAGGTTTAGACGGGGACTCAGGTTCGGTGGGTCAGACGAAGATGATGCAGAGTGTTGAAGCAGAGGGTTGTAGTGGTTCAGTGGCGATGCAGTGTGCTGCTGCAGAGAAAACAGAGTTGCATCCCGAAAAGTTGTGGGGTCCTAGTGTTACGTCATTGACAAAAGAGGGCTCTGCAACAGATCACGTTCAGGTCAATTCCCTCCAGACGCAGGCATCAACTCATCCTAAGGCTTCGTAAGTAGTGGTTACAGAGGTCTCGAAGAAGGATGCTAAGGGCACGACGGGTGCTGCAGTGGTTTCAGTACAAGGTGTTCAGTAGAGTACAAGCAAGCAGAATCAAGGGGAGAACAGAGTTGCGGATCGCTCGTATTCAACAGTCGTTCAGCAGAAGCCTTCCCTATCAAAACAGGAGCTGACGGTGTGTTCGGAGGATGGGAATCCATTCATCAAAATACCAGATGATGTTATACACGACCAAACCCCATTATGGGAGGACTTGCTAGTAGGGAAATTTCCTGAAGAAGCTCCACCCACACATTGTGAAAATTCACGTAATCGTGAACAAGATATGGAGTTATGGAAACAAGTCAGTGAAGATTGATGCATTTGTGGTGAACTCGACAACAATAAAATTCTTGATTAAAGATAGAGTGATTAGGGACAGAGTTCTAAGAAGGAGAATATGGAACATAGTGGACAGACCTATGATCATCTCAAAGTATGGACCAATCCTCGAAGAAGACCAATCCTCGTTAAGAAGTATCCCGCTTTGGGTAACTCTTAAACAAGTTTCGGCCTCTCTTTTCTCGTGGAAAGGCTTAATCTTTCTGTCTAGCGCAGTTGGGGTGCCTTGGCGACTCCATCCAGAGACTGAGCTGTGTAACAAATTCGACGAGGCTAAGGTTTTTGTGGATGTGTATCTATCAAAACCTTTGCCGACCTCCTACTGTTTCAAAACAAAACAGGGAGTGGAATCAGAGGTCTTCTACTCATACCCCTAGCTACCTTCGAAATGTGTTGGCTGTTTAAAGTGGGGACACCTAAAAGAGGCCTGTTGCACCAAACAGAGGGATATTGTTAGTCCAAGAATTCTCAAACGAAAAAAAAATCATACTGATGCCAGTGCCAGTGGCAAAAGTGTGCGCATCACTCATCACATCGATGGAGGATAGAATCAGAAATGGCTTAGAAGTAGTGGTGGAGAATAGCTTCGCGGTTCTAGACGAGATCACAAAGACTATACTAGATGCACCTCAACCTGTATATGAAGATACAGACGAGGGTTGTGCATGTGTTGCTGCTAGGCAAGATCCACTCGACAATCAACCATCACAGGAACAACTTTCAGTACCGAATCAGGTGCAGGGTAAGCAAGGTACAATAAGAGAAGGCTGGTCCATTGTCTCACCAACAAAAAGAGGCCAGGGGCGGGTAGGGCGGCTCCGGAAGAGCCCCTGATTGTGTCACCCTCTCGCTTCTCCGTGCTGGCTGTTGAACACGAGGCAAAAAAGGAACAACATGATGTAGTGATGCGAGGGGAAAATGAAGAGGTAAGAAACAGGGGAACAAAGGGCGATGGGGAAAGAAAATATGAAGCGAGTGTGAGGCCTTCTCTCCCTCGAGCCTTAAAGTCAACAAATAAAAATACCACTCTACCAACTGAATCAGCTGCAAAGGATGTGATCCTGGGTTCGGGGAAAAGACGGGGTACCAAGAAAAAGATTGTTAAATGACGGGTTTCTTCTGGAATATTAAGGGGTTCAACAAGAGTACAAAACATTTGGTTATGCGTGATTGGGTTAAGAATAATTCCTTGTAATTTGGTTGTTTGTTAGAGATGAGAAAAGAGAACAAGGCTGACAGCATTGCAAACTCGGCGTTTCAGAATTGGCATTTCATATCAAACTACGACTCACATCGCCTTGGGCATATCTGGTTCATATGGAGAGGTAACACAAGGCTAATTCCTATATTTAAGAGCAGCCAAATGATCACTTGTTTGATGATTCTAGAGGATCAATCAGAGGAGTTCCTATGCTCTTTTGTGTATGCTTCAAATTTTTCGGAGGAACGGAAAGTGCTATGGGAAAATATCCGGAGTCATCATGTGTCTGCAGCATTTCAAGACAAATCTTGGTTGATTTGTGGTGATTTTAATGAGATACTAGATGTAGAGGAGCACTCAAATTTTTCGGACTCCTCCTTGACCTCACACGGAATGCGAGACTTTCAGAACACGGTTAGACACTGCTCATTGGTTGATTTACTATATCACGGGCCTTAGTTCACATGGTGTAACAAGCAAGAGGAAGGGATTATATGTAAGAAACTTAATCGAGGATTGTTAAATGAAGTTGGCTGCATAAATTCCCACAATATTATATCTCTTTCGACTTGGGGGGCTGCTCCGATCACGCTAGAGGTAAGATCTCCATGAGTCACACCACCTTGCATCGAAAGGCTCCATTTAAATTCTCAAATGTGCTCACAAGTTTGCCTTAGTTCTAGACCTGTGTCAAAAATTATTGGAAGACGACATGTCCACTCTTTGTCTCCACTTCGACATTGTTTCGTCTCTCAAAAAAGCTTAAGGGTATGAAGCCTCTGCTAAGAAATATGGGTAAAACAATGCTAGCAAATATAGTTAACAGAACACAAGCAGCCCATGAAGACCTTTGTTCTAAACAAGCCGCTACCCTAGACAGCCCCACGCCACAAAGAATTATAGAGGAGAATGCAACCTACGACAGGTGGAGTTTTTTAGCAAATCTGGAGGAGGGGTACCTAAAACAGAAATCTAAATTGCACTGACTGAACGTGGGAGACCAAAATAATTCTTATTTCTACAAGACTGTTGAGGTGAGAAAGATGAGAAATCCGATCAGAGAAATCGAGAACAATAATGGGGAGACCTTGACATCCAGTGATGAGATAAAAGCTGAGGCTGAGAGACACTTTAAAGAATTCTTAACGCACCAAGCTACGGACTATGAAGGCACCTTGAGAGAATATCTACAGACCCTCTTGGACTTTAGATGTTCAGAGTCAGATAAAGAGAATTTGGCGCAAGAGGTGACAGATGATGAGATAAGGGATACACTTTTTAAAATACCAAATAATAAGTCGCCTAGCCCGGACGGCTTTACCACTGAATTTTTTAAAGCTGCATGGCCGCACATTGAAAAGGACTTCACGGCAGCTGTGAAATCTTTTTTCATCAACGGCTTTCTCCCCAAAGGACTGAATGCGACGATTCTAGCACTTATCCCAAAAAAAGAAGAGGCACAGACAATGAAAGACTACCGACCGATCTCGTGTTACAATGTAATCTACAAGGTAATTTCAAAGATCATTGCTAGTAGGCTTAAGGTCATCCTACCTAAGTTTATTGCGGCAAACCAATCAGCGTTTGTAAAAGACCGGCTTCTAATGGAAAATGTGCTGCTAGCCAAGGAAATTGTCAAAGACTATCACAAAGAGTCAATTTCTCCTCGCCTGCACTTTGAAGATAGAAATTTCAAAGGCTTTTGATTCAGTGCAATGGGGCTTTTTACTGGAGGTAATGCACGCCCTAGACTTCCCAGAGAAGTTCATCCACTGGGTGAATATTTGTATTTCGACAGCTTCGTTCTCGGTTCAAGTTAATGGGGAGTGGCTGGGTTTTCCAATAGCAGAAGGGGGCTTCGTCAAGGTTGCTCTCTATCACCTTACCTCTTCATAATATGTATGAACGTCCTATTAAAGATGTTAGACAAAGCGGCGGCAGGAAAAAATTTTTCTTACCATCCGAAATGCAAGAACATCCGTTTAACTCACCTATGTTTTGCAGACGATTTGATGATATTGGTGGAGGACCATAAGAGGTCGGTTGAAGGGGTTTTAAAATGATTTTGATTATTTTTTCAGCTTTATCATGTCTAAAGATCAGTGTGGAGAAATCAACGATTTTCATGGCTGGAGTGACACCAAGTAAAGCTACGGAAATTCTACAGCACTTCCCCTTAGCACAAGGTCAAATGCCGGTAAGATACTTGGGGTTATCGCTTTTAACAATACAGCCGAAAAAACTGGAGTATTCATGGCTGCTGGAGAAGTTGAGGAAAAGGTTCTCCACATGGACAGCCCGTCATCTCTCCTATGCTGGTAGGCTTCAGCTCCTAGCTTTGGTAATTGCAGGAATAATAAATTTTTGGCTGTCGGCGTATCGCCTTCCAAGCGGATGTATCAAGGAGATAAACCAAATGTGCTCAATCTTCCTTTGGTCGGGACCTGAGTTAAATGCAAGGAAGGCTAAGATAAGATGGGAAGACGTCTGCCGGCCTAAAAGAGAAGGTGGTCTAGGGCTGCAGTCGCTGAAAACCGCAAACAAGGTTGGCAGCCTAAAGCTAATTTGGCAGATCTTATCAGGGGTGGACTCGCTTTGGGTAAGATGGGTCGCTAGTTCCCACCTAAGACAACGCACTCTCTAGGAAACAAAAGAGAACACGGTAATGGGGTCTTGGATGTGGAGAAAGTTATTGAAATTAAGAGGTTTGGAAAAAACTTTTTACAAGATAGAAGTGCAGAACGGGAAAACAACATCCTTTTGGTTTGATCGTTGGAATGAGATGGGGTGTTTATTTGATATCACAGGTCCGAGAGGGTTCATTGACATGGGGATATCTCCTTAAGCAACGGTTGCGTCCATGAAAATGGCTCCCTGCCACCGTAGACATAGAACTGAAAGTTATGTCCTCATTGAGGCTGCGATTGCAAGGACAACCATCACTAATGGTAAGGACATTCCTCTATGGAGAGGTTTCAATGATAAGTTTAAGACCTCGTTTAATACTAAGACAACAAAGAGCCTCATAGACCCTCTAAGCCCGACAAATAACTGGTACAAGGGTGTTTGGTTCCGGCACGCAACTCCTAAATACTCCTTTGTAACATCGTTAGCTATCCTCAATAGACTTTTGACGGATGACAGAATGAGTATGTGGAGTCCGAACCAGAGAGCAGCTTGCGTATTCTATGGTTGCCTAAATGAAACCCGAGATCACCTCTTCTTCACCTGTAGCTATTCAGCGGCTATGTGGTACAAGCTGGTTGGTCGACTGTTGTGAAATGCTTTCACTCCCCACTGGAACCAGCTAATTGATATGCTCAACTCCTCATCCCTAGACCGAACTCAACTCTTCATTTTCAGGTATATTTTCCAATCAACAATCCATCACATTTGGAGGGAAAGAAATGGCAGGCGGCATGGAGCTTTAGCAGTATCCTCGGCAAACCTTTCAAGAACGATTGATAAGAAAACAAGGGGACTTCTCCTTCGAAGACGGCCTTCCACATGGTTCGCATCAAGATAGAAAACAATTAAGTCTGCATGCATCACCTCTCAAGTCTGAAATCGTTGGATTTTTCTACACTCTATTGACTTCACTTATCAGCTCTTTCGACTGTGGTATGTACTCTTTTTCCCAAATCTGGTTTTATCCCAATGGGTTTTCCAGATTTGGGTTTTAATGAGGCAACCACATCGACTCTAAGTTTATGAGCATTATTTCGTTTTGCTTATTTCTAAATTCTATCAAAGCAGTCTCTGTTGATGTAAATTGTACTTTTTAAATATAATTTAACATATTATTAAAAAAAAAAAGTCGTGGGTAACTAATAATATATTTCCAAACTAAATCAGATTTATAGCTTTTAATTTTCAGTTTTATTTAATAATTTTTCAAAAATGTAAAGTTTCCTATTTTAAAATGAAAATAGCATTCTTGTGAATATTAGAATTTAGTTTGGTTAATTTGTCTAGTTAGCCAATTTCTAGAGAGTTACTCTAGCAATTCTTTTTAATTTTGAGGTAATTTTATTATAATAGTACTAATAGAGAGAAATGAGTATGTCCATCTATGCTATACATTTAGTATGAAAAATAATTAGTTTCAATCCCAAATTTGTTTCGATTTGGATTGTTTGATTTTCTGAATTTTTTATTTTAGAAAGCTTCTAATCTAAACCAATATATTATATGGATTAGTTTATCATGATTTTGAATTTTGTCAGTTACAACAATCATATTTACATATTGGCCGTCCATCGTCGGCTTCCATAGTCTACGAAACATCAAAATCGTTTCTTATCGTGTGTGGTCTCTTCTGAAACCTCACGGCCAACACCTTAATACACAAATTTCAGTAACGATGTTACAAAGATAGTCACTATGAAATTATGGTTTCGCGCCCTCCGATGTGCCGAGACATACTGATAATCTGGCATTTTCAAGGGTTTGATAGGTCTCGACCTAATAATAGCTTCGTTCCACAAAAATTTGTTCACAATCCCTTACAAGATTTATTCTCGTGCACGCAAGATTGTCTGACATGTGAAGAAGGCCTGAAGTGTGAGGACATGTGCCTTGATTATTGTCTTTGTTCTTCTTCTTGTTATAATGCTTTCTAAGCCGGTGATGCCAGGATATAATCCATGTTCATCGCATGCTCTCCTATACTAGATCATCGAGTAGTCTGCAAAGGATCAGTTGGTACAGTGATTGGCCATTCTTACATTGATACGCATAAGATCTTATAATACCTTGACCACCACTATATGTGGGCCCTATGCCTGCTCTGAACATCTGATGGCCGATACACTATTACAAGAGACCCGAAATACTTATTTACTGATCCTACAATTCACAACATGATATTTTCATATTTTGTATTCACTTGCGCAGTACTAAAAATCACTTCTTAATAGGTCACCATCCTTCTAGCTCAACAAAGTTTAAAAGTATTGCTCATCCGTCAGCCCGTCTTTTCTAAATTTTTTGTGCGACACTTTGGAACTCTCACATGATTGCAAAAAATATAAATGGAATTTGGTAACATATAGCCCAATCAATTCTTTTATTCTTCTAATGCACCAACAGTTTCATAAATACATAAACGCATGTTATAAAAATTAAAATATACAACACATGCATTGTTTTCTGTCCAAGGAAGTTTTTGTTTCCTTCTTAGGATCTTCGTATTTCTAAAAACCGAAATCAAGGTCAATGTTTCTGTAATGTGAACTCACCTACAATGATGAAGATTTTGATTTGTTGTGTTAGTACCTTTTCTTTTCACAGCTTTCTTTGTAGGAAATCAATTCGATCACTGGTCAAAATCCTAGATATAATTGATGGTTTTATCCCATTTTAATTCTTCTTTTGACTAACTTTAATTATTAGGTATAATGCAACATTTCCAAATGGTTGTTTAAGGTTTTCATTCGATTAGTCTGTCTTGTTAATGCGATTAACTAACTAATAAACAAACAGAAATTTAACGAGTTCCTCTCAAATCAGAGAGTACGTCTCGTGTGAGCTAAGCTCACAAACATCCACTAGAAGATAACTTGTAGGATTATTGTTTTACAATCTCTCTTAATTCTCTCTTTCACCAATTTTGTGTTCTTGTGATAAATACCTCACGAAGAAACAAAATTATCCTGATGATGTGCCACAGAATCGAGATTCCGGTGCCCAAACCCGAGACTAAGAATAAAAACAAGAAACATAAACCTACCCATAAAACATTCCTTAGAAACTAGAACACCCGAGAACCTTAAAACATAAGGCTCTCTCTATGTTTCTCCTTGTGTTTGCTTTGTATTCTGGATGATGAATTATGAAGCCTTGCCTCTCTTTATATAAGATCTTGAGACCACCAATTCCAAGTTGAAAGAGGATTTAACTTTTCCTTTTTACTTTTAGAAATTGTCTTTCTTGTTACTAAAGAATATAGGAAATCATAAAACATCTTGTAGGCTTTATCTTCTAGATTCTTCTTATGGCCCATCTGATGCGATAACCCAATTCATGGCCCAAACCGGTTCCTTGACCCGAAGACAAATATCCACATATCTCCACCTTTGTCGTCTGGTCCAACTTCACCTGTTCCGACGAACCTTGAAATCTTGTCGCCATCTTTAATGGATGCTTCCAATAACTCTACGCAACTCCCGCCCGAGTACTTCAAAGCTGTTGTGAGTAATTCTGTTGTTACTCAAGGACGATAACCAAAAATTTAACTCGTCTCTATGTGGTGACAATCTCTGCTTTTCCCTACTCCTGAGCTTAAACCCCCGAACCTTTAACATGTTCTTTTCTCTTTTCAGACGAAGAAGAATGAAAGGAGTTTGATGCCTTGCCTGCATGTGCGAAATAAGTCCCTTAGCATATTCGATTCTTTCCAATTTTAGACTTTACCGTCTTCAATCTTGAATCTTCTTTTGTCGATTTCTTATTGAGACTTGTACCGCTACTAACTTGAGTCTCTTTCCTTTTCCCTCTAAGATATTCAACCGACAAAGCAATCAGAGTACGCTCTCGCCAAATCAGGCGATGACCCTAAGCTTTACGAGGAAATTCTCAAACGTGTTTTCATGTAAACCCTTAGTTAGCATATCAGCCGGATATATAGTGTGAAACTTTGTGACATTGACTGAACCGTCTTCAACTAGATCTCTGATGAAATGATATTTATTTGATATATGCTTAGTTCTGTTATGATGCACTGGATTCTTTGCTAAGTGAATAGCACTTTGTGAGTCACAATTGAGTTTAAAACATTTAGAACCAATGCTTAACTCATCACACATCTTCTTTAACCAAATCCCTACCTTTGCTGCTTTCGTGAGGGCAATTTACTCTGCCTCTGTGGTTGATAATGCCACCAGATGTTGTAGACTTTCTCTCCAGCTTACTGTGTTCCTTCCAACCTGAAACATATAGCCTGCAGCTGACCTTCTTCTATCTAGGTCTGTTGCATAATCCGAGTCACAGAACCCTTCTATGTCTAGGTGATCTGACCTTGTAAATGTCAGACTTAATTCTGTAGTTCCTTTCAGATACCTTAATATTCAATTCACTGCATTCCAATGGATTCTCCCTGGATTAGCCATGTATCTGCTGACTAAGCAAATAACATAGGCAAGATCCGGCCTTGAACCAATCATGGCATACATCAGACTACCTACTGCACTTGCATACGACACTGACTCCATGATTTGTGCTTTATTAATCAACTCTTCCTGTGTCAAACCTCTCACCTTGAGTTGTGTATTAACTGGAGACACAACAGATCTACAATCCATCATGTTAAATGACCTTAGGACTTTCTTTAGGTATCTTCCCTATGATAGCTTAAGAACTCCATTCTTTCTATCCATGATGATATCCATGCATAGAATCCTTGTAACTAGACCAAAGTTTTTCATCTCAAACTCGATGTTTAGATTTTTCTTTAAGATCTCTATCTTCTTTAAGTCCTTAGCCACTACTAGCATATCATCAACATAGAGTAATAGGAATACATGGTCATCAATGGTTTATCATTTGTGATAAACACACAAATCATTGATGCTTCTGTGAAACCCCTGTGACTTCATGAAATCATTGAACTCGTGGTTCCACTGTTTAGGAGACTGCTTTAATCCATAGAGAGACTTCTTTAGAAGATAAACCATGTCTTTTTTTCCTTTCTCTATAAAAACTTCTTGTTGATTCATGTAGATGACTTCATCTAGTGTGCTGTGTAGAAAAGCAGTCTTGACGTCTATTTGCTCCAATTCAAGATCAAAATTCACCATAACCGATAACATGATTCGTATAGAAACATGTTTAACAACTGGTGAGAATATCTCATTGTAGTCAACTCATTCAACCTGTGTAAATCCTTTAGTTAATATCCTAGCTTTGTATCTAGGTTCTTCCACTCCTCGAATGCCTTCCTTTATCTTAAAGATCCCTTTACACCCAACTGTCTTCTGTTTCTTTGGCTTAGAAACAACTTCCCACGTTTCATTTTCATCCAGAGATTTCATCTCTTCTACCATACCTTTCTCCCACTTCTTCCATTCCTTACTCCATTTAGCTTCTCCCAAATTTTGTGGCTCATCTAGTTCCTGATCTTCTGCACAAGCTAGTGCATAAGCCACAAAATGTGAGGAATCTCCATATCTTTATAGAGGTTGTATGTTTCCTCGTTTCACTCTATCTTTTACGAGTAGATAACCATCAAGCGAATCATACTCTTCTACTTCAACTTCTTCCAAAATCTCATATGGATCAGATTCCCCTTCTATTACACTACTTGTTTCAGTTTCTATACATGAAGATGATCCACCTTGACCGGTGCTTTCTTCATCTTCATCATCTTCTGAAATAACTCCACCTTGATCTGAGGAGCTTTGAACCGTATTTGTATTGTCTGGCCATTGTATCAGTTCAGTACTGAAAGTAGCCTTCTTGCTTTTGGCTTTAGGTTGCTTTTCAGTTTTCCTTTCCTTGTACAATTTCTCTTCGTCCAAGACCACATTCCTGCTGATAGTACATTTTTCTTCTTCTGGTAACAATATCATGTAACCTTTAGTACCTTGAGGATATCCCATGAAGAAACCCTTAACAGCTCTAGGTTTTAGTTTGTCTTGTTGTATATGCACATCTGCAACACAACCAAACCTCTTGAGTTTGCTGTAATTCACCTTAGCTCCTGACCAAACTTCTTCTGGAATCTGAACTTCAATGAAGCATTAGGAGTTCTGTTTATTAAATAAACCGCAGTGGCTGCAGCCTCAACCCATAACTTCTTTTCTAACCCAGTTTCAGCCAACATGCACCTAATCTTATTAGCTATTGTCGTATTCATCCTTTCTGATACTCCATTCTAATGTGGAGTGTAAGTGCATGTCTTGTGTCTCTTGACGTATCCTTTCATAGTTTATCCATTTCCTGGTTGCAAAACTCCAAACCATTGTCTGTCCTTAAGCACTTAAGAGTCTTCTTTGTTTGATTCTCAACCAGAGTTTTCCACTCAGAGAAATTCTCAAACACCTATTCCTTGCTTTTTAGGGACCGAATCCAAACCTTCTTTGAGTAGTCATCAATGAATGTTAGGAAATACTTGCAACCTGATAAACTTGCTTTATTAGAGACAGATTTCCATAAATCATTATGCACATAGTCTAAAATACTTGTAGACGTGTGCTTAGCTTCTAGAAATCTCTGCTTATGTGATTTTTCTAGTACACATTCCTCACAAAATTCTAGTGTGTGTACTTCCTTTGAGTCTAGAAAACATTCTTTGACCAGAATCTTCTTGTTCTTTAGACCCATGTGTGCGAGCCTAGAATACCATCTGTTGGCCTGATTTACCTCAGCCTTTGCCACAAATATTTCTCCTCTCATTGAGTCTAGATTCCTTCTTTGACCAGAATGTTCATGTTCTTTAGACTCATGTGTTCGAGCCTAGAATGTCATATGTTGGTCTGATTTACCTCAGCCCTTGCCATAGATGTTTCTCCTCTCATTGAGTCTAGATAACCTTCTTTGACCAGAATGTTCATGTTCTTTAGACTCATGTGTTTGAGCCTAGAATGCCATATGTTGGTCTGACTCACCTTAGCCCTTGCCACATATGTTTCTCCTCTCAACATAGTTCCCTGCTAATAGTATAGACCATCTTGATATCTTCCTGTGAGCACTTTCATGTCTTCCTTGTAGAATGTGACTGTAAAGTCTCCACCAACATACATACAGCCATTATTTTCCATTGGACTTGGTGCCTCCTTTTCCATTGTTTTTGTTGTCAGTTTTTCCTCTGCTTACAAAGAGGTATTTGGAGTTGGCTTTTGACTTCAAGAGCCCGGTTTCCTTCAGCTCATTCTCTTTTGAATAAGCAGCACTGGTAACATCATCAATGGTTAGAGTCTGAGTCTTCCCAACTCCATACTTGAGTGTATCCCTTAGAGCTCCATAAGGATCTAGTAGTGCAGATAGAATTTGTATAGCCTGATCTTCATCCGAGATGTTTCAAATTTGTACTCAATACTTTTGATTTCTTCAAATTTGAAACATGAGAACTTCTGTTTCAAATAAATGCGGTTGGCTTGAGATTTGGTTGATAATCCCTTTCCAGAGCCTACCAGATAGCTAGAGCTATTTTTTCCTTCATGATCTTTCGTAGAACCACATCACCTAGGCACATACAGATCATGTTCTTAGCTCTCTTCTCCTTTTCTTGCTGCACTGGATCCATCTCAACCTTTACTTCATGTGGTGATGTTGTTATCCCTTTTTCTTTATCTGAGGGATCACCTTTACTTAAAGTAGAGGGATTATCTTCCTTAAGACAAGAGTCTAAGCCGAGTAACTCCAACTGGCATATCATCTTGTACTTCCATAGACCAAAATCCCCTTTACCATCAAACTTCTCCACGTCGTATCTCCTAGAGTTATACTCCATGATTATCCTATTTCTGATAGAAACTATAATCACACAAACTTCTTTTCTGGATGTCTTTAGGATTTGCAGAACCTGTTGTGAAACGTTTTCTACTTGTCCTAGATGCTCTGATACCACTTGTAAGGTTTTAGTTCGATTAGTCTTTCTTGTTAATGCGATTAACTAACTAATGAACACACGGAAATTTACCGAGTTCCTCTCAAACCAGAGAGAGTACGTCTCGTGTGAGCCGAACTCACAAACATCTACTAGAAGATAACTTGTAGGATCATTGTTTTACAACCTCTCTTAAGTCTCTCTCTCACCAATCTTGTGTTCTTGTGATAAATACCTCACAAAAGAAAAAAATTACCCTGATGATGTGCCACGGAATCGAGATTCCGGTGCCCAAACCCGAGACTAAGAAGAAAAACAAGAAACAGAAATTCACCCGCAAAACATTCTTTAGAAAGTAGAACACCCGAGAACCTTAAAACCTAAGGCTCTCTCTATGTTTTTCCTTGCGTTTGCTTTGTTTTCTGGATGATAAATTATGAAGTCTGACCTCTCTTTATATAGGATCTTGAGACCACCTATTTCAAGTTGAAAAAGATTTGACTTTTCCTTCTCCCTTTTGGAAATTGTCTTTCTTGTGCCTAAAAAATATAGGAAATCATAAAACATCTTGTAAGCTTTATCTTCTAGATTTTTCTATGGCCCATCTGATGCGACAATCCGATTCTTAACCCGAATCGGTTCTTTGACCCGATGACAAATATCCACAGGTTGATATAGTATCCAGTCTAAGATCTTATTCGACCATTATATAATTTTTAATTATGTCCACTAACACATATGACAATGAAAAATACTACCAATTTCGCCATTCTTACATTGATACACATAAGATCTTATAACACCTCGATCACCACTATATGTGGGCCCTATGCCTACATATGACGATCGATACACTAGTACAAGAAACTCAAAAAACTTTTACTGATCCTATGAATCATAATATGATATTTTCATATTTTGTATTCACTTTCATAACACTAATACTAAAAAATCATTTCTTAATAGATCACCCATCCTTCAATCGCTTTAGCTCAACCACATTTAAAATTCTTTCTCGTTCGTTGGTACGTATTTTCTGAAGTTTTTTTGCAACACTGGAATTCTGTCATGATGAGTTGCAAAAAGTATAAGTGAAATATGGTAACATATGTAGCCCAATCAATTTTTTTACTCTTCTAATGCACCAACAATTTTAACGAAATTCCGTTATTATAATCATTTCATTCATAGAGCACAACGTTCGCGTTGCGTACAAAGACCGTCAACCATGTGGAGTGAGCCTAAATGACTCCATATTCGTCTTAATTCGGCTTTGATACCACTTATAACATTCCACTATCCATTTTTTCATGGGCCCCAACACCTGTTCCTAGCTCATGGATCCCATCTCGTCCGACGGCAGACACATTATTTTACAAGGTTTGAAAGATTTGTTTACCGATCATACAAATCATAACGTAATATTTTTCTGTGATACGTTCTCATGCACAAGGTACTGAGAATTACTTCCCAATGGGTGACTTATTCTTCAATCGATGCTGTTCAAACACTCTTAGCTTTGGAGTTCTATCAGGACAAGTTACTAATAAGATATATAAATGTACTTTGGTAACATAAATAACCAAATAATTTCTTTTTAAACTCTCTTCATGTAACTTTATATTTTAGAAATTAGGGTATTACACCAACGATCAGCGCCAGAATGGGAACCGTCGCAAACGAATAGATAATTGACCGTTTTAATTGTCGGGAAACCGTCAATCATGTGAACGTACTAGAGATTATTTGAACAGACATCGTTTTATTTGACAATTAACTAGAGAAATACAGATTGGAAATGGTGGTGGACCTCTCTTAGGATTTCTAGGAGACGAACATAATCGCATGTTGCTTAGAGAGAAACGATGCTTGGATTTTGTTTGTAATTGATTATCTGCAAGTCAACTATTATTGTTAGAAATTTAATATATTAGTTTATTCAACTAATCTTGATGATAAAAATCTTTTATTTAATAATTTAATAATTTTATTTTATCAATTATTTTGTTTCCAAAACTCAAAAAGTATGTCTCATGTTACCAATTAAAATTCCAAATTGTTTCGTCAAAATTCTGCCTGAAATCATACTTTATACCCATAAACTTAGTAATTTTATAAATGTACTATATTTGCGTTTAATGTGGATAAAATTAAAAGCTAATAGATCAATTAAAGTATCAACCTTCTTCAAATTTTATTAAAGTGTTATGCATGCACATCGTACGAGACAATGACTAATCAAGTGGATCATAGTCTTTGTGAACCCGGAGGATGACCCTTTGATGGCTCTCTTCTCGATCTGCTCGGGTTCATTTGTACTTTTCTTTGGCATCCAATTTGTCTCATCCCATCTTTCTCCCATACTGCAATTCAAAACACATCATTACCGATAAGAGTCTAAAAGGATGTATTCAATCAAAGATTTGAAAAAATCTGTATTTGAAAGAATAGTCCTATTATATTCAAACATGAATATGAAAAAATCTGTATTTGAAAGAATAGTCCTATTATATTCAAACATGAATATGAAAAAATCTTCTAAAATCAAGTCCTGTTAGATTAGTAATTTAAAATGTATAATTAAATTCACTATTATTAGAAAAATTTAATTAGTAGATATTAAGTGATATGAAATTTTTTTTGTTGATTTTCTTAGTTAAAATACAAAAATCCAAATCTAATGGTTTCATATGAGATTTCAGAGAATTTTGATAACAAATCATAATAACTTTCACAATTCACCAAAATTCATCAAAATAATATGAAAACTCATTAAAATTTAGATCCTTCTAAATACATTTGGTTCAATAGGTACATCCCTAAATGATTTACATAACCCCTAAATGGTTACTTTGACGCTACAACAAATGTCGTTAATGCGTCGTTAAAGATAACAACGAATTAAAGACGTATGTTTTATTAGACATTGTTAAATCGACATAAAATTTACGATGAAGTAATGACGTCTGTCCTATAGTGTCGTCGTTACTTCGTCGTAAAGTGTAGGCATTAACGACACTTTGTATATATATATATATATTAATATTTTTGTAATCTGTATTAATACATTTAAATAAAATTAGAAATAAATAAATTTTGGAATAAAATAAATTAAAAACATAGTATTATACAAAAAGAAAGTTTATACAATACAAAAAAAAAAAATTAAGTCTAATTGTTCAGATTAATATCATAAAAAAACTCAGTTTCAGCGGTTTCTGCTGTTCTACTGTCCAACTCGCTCTGCCGCTACTGTGTTGGTTACCCAAAATTTGGCAGTCGAATAGTCTCACGCCTTGCTTCCAATGTCTGAGACAATGCCAAATTACCCGTTGCCAAAATGTCAAACAAGCTGTCCAATCTTTCAATTTGGCTCTTTGTCGTCTCTTGCGAATCCCGCAAAGATGCAATCTCGACATTTGCAGCTGCTAGCTCGGATCGGAGCTGTACCGGATCATCATCCAATTTTTTTGCATATGAAAAAGTGGCCATCGGTATATCTTGAACCGATTCCATGCTTAAAACCCGTCCTTTTTATTTGGAGCAACTTGAAAAAATATATTAATAAAAAGTGTCATAAAACAAATTAGTTATTTAAAGATATAAATTAAAAAAAAATTCTTACCCATTCAAAGATCTTGTCAGCTTCCAATGTACTCAACTCTATAGGAATACCATCTTCGCTTTGTGAGAAAGTTGATTGTAACGCTCATTTGTAGATTCTTTTAGATCTCGTTGTACAAGCTTCCAATGTACTCAACTCTATAGGAGACCTCGTTGAGGATTCATTTAGAGCTAGCATCCACAAAAGCTCTGTTCTTTTTTTTGTGTGTATGTTCGAACAATCTTACAAGAAACATAATTGGCCCTCAGTTAGCCTATAAAAATTATGAAAAAATAAATAAAAATTAGTTAAATATATATGATATAAGTAATACAACATACATACCATCTGTAAGCGGACACCCGCAGAAGGTGTCTGTCCGGATATATAGGGCAAGGCAACTGTCCATCCGGACCAACTGTAAGACGAGAGACGAAACACTTTCCAGAAACTCTGACCGAATGCGGATCAACCCAATAGTGTACAAGTACCTCCCATACACTTTGGGTTAGAAATATGGGTTTTAATTTGTCTCTTTTGAGTTGCCATAGCTCCTCCAGTTGAAGATGGTGTTAGCAAGTCGTTTCATCGTCTTGGCATTGAACTTTGTCTTCACCGTCTTGTTGATTGCAAATTCCCAAGTCCATTTTTGCTGAAAAACAAATAATTAGTAATAAAATTATAAATAACATAATTAATAGATAAAAGTAATAATAAGTAATAATAAAGTATAATGCAAAACATTTGAACCACGTTTTCTTAATGTGATCCGGTGTAAGAGACCAATTCGGATGAGGCTTGGTGAATTAGCTTTTGATGGTTTCGAAGATGGTATGACCGACTTTTGAATCCACACCAAACCAACAAAAATATTGAAAATTTAGAAGTTAATAAAAAAATGTACTGAATTATAATAACTAAGTAAATTATTATTTTAAAAATTACATATCAGAATGTGTTCATAGACCGATTGAGATCCAACCTCGACAAACACTCTCGTCCCGCTTGTCCAAGGAGATCCTCCACCGTATAATAAACGTATGAAGCATTGGGTGGGACTAATAAATTGGGAGGAACTGCTCCTATAGGTGGTGGAGGTGTAGATACCCCATTCGGTAGTGTATGTGTCGCCTGAGTATCCAGAATCGTCACCCCAGATGCCGAAGAAGACGGTATTGCCATAGCAGTCGAAGAAGGCCGCATCTCCGTAGCAGTCGAAGAAGGCCACATCTCCGTAGCAGAGGAAGAAGATGATATCTCTATACTAGATCCTGCTCTAGTAGTGTCTCCTCATAATAACGTAACACTGTAGTGCGGACGCTTGCGTCATAAAACTCTAACCATCTATATTTAATATTAAAAAAATTAATAAATAATTATATATAAATTATAACAATTTCTGTTAATCTAAATTCCAAAACTAATCTTAAAATCAATCAACCTAACAATTTCTAATTAATCTAAACTCCAAAACTAATCCTAAAATCAATCAACCTAACAATTTATAATAATCTAAATTCCAAACATTTGCTAATGTTATTAATTAAATTTATTATATATGTTAATACATGAAAAACTTGAATAACTTATATATAAGTATTAGTTCAAGACATTAATAGTTAAAGTTTTATTATAAATAAAAACTTAAACATTTAATCGAATCTGGTTTATTATTTGATGTTTCATTAGAACCGTTGCTTTAATTCTAACTTTCATCAAACTCGCCATTAACGTTGTCTTCGTCTGTATCATTTGGGAGATCTTCAAACTCTTGATTGTAGGAATCAATAAGCAGAAAGTCATTTGTAGTTTTATCCGATGTCGATATATCACTACAATAATCTTGTTGCAATGGTGGTGTTGGTATATCATTACAAATCTTGTTTCAATTGTGGTACTTCATCTCCTATAATTCGACATCTACGCGTCACTTTAATAGCCAATACCAAGTGATTCCAGTGTTTTTAACTCGGGGGTATGAAATGAAGGTAACATTGTCCGCTTGAGATGTTAAGATAAAAGGTTCAAACCTACGGTATCGTCATTCGGTGTTGACATCCACAACTCCAAATTTGTTGTAACGAACACCTCTGTTGATTGTTGGATCGAACCAATCACATTTGAAGAGTACGCATTTCATCTTCACTAAACATGCGGATTCAACTTCAATTATTTCTTATAAGATCCTATAAATTTCTATTTTCCTTTTCACACACACTCCGTAGTTGACAGTTTTCTGACGTCTACCGTACTCATTGGCATGAAATGTATATATCCTCGAGTGAAATTCGTAGGAGTAGTGGTTATCGTAGAGATTGGACTTTGAAGCAATTCATGAAACCATGGTGGTTAAAATAGATCGCCATAATCAACCTGAAATTTATATAGAAAGTAAATATATTAATTATATCATTAATTAAGTAACTTATATATATATATAAGCATATATATCTCTAGTTCATTGATAAACTCTTTTATTATGTTTTCCTTGGAATCTTTATGCATTTCATCCATCTTCGTTGCTTACGTACATAATCTCTAGAAGCCATTTTTTTGTGTTTGAATAACAATTTTTTTTTAAAATGATTGTTGTGTATTTGTCTGATTTTGAGATTATGAGTGTGTTATTTATATGAAATTTTTGTTTGTGGTAGGTAGAAAATAAACAACGGTCTTACAACAGAAAGAGTTGTCGGCTTCTATAGAACAACGAATTTACGTTAAAAACTACCGTCATAAAATGTTTGGTAGACATTTAATACACATGGTCACCTACCAATTCATTTTTCTCGCTAATTCGTCATAATTATAGTCATCGTAAACTGGTCATAATATAACAATGGATTTACGATGACAAAAATAATCATCGTAAATGCGATGCGGAATACATGTATATGCACATTGAATTTACGACGATTTGGTGTGTCGTGAATTTACGACAATTTGTTATTTCGTCTTTAAACTATAGTATATCCTTTTGCCAGTTACGACGACTTGTTTTCGACGTAAAATTTCGTCAGTATTTGCATGTTTTCTTGCAGTAGTGTACATCATAAATGGTGGACGACTTACAGAGGAAAGACTATGTAAGAGAGATGGAGCACTCCCAATTCAATATATAAACGGATATAATGCATACTATTGCAACAACGGAGTATCAAAAACGTGATAAGGTCAAAGGATCATTCCACCACCGTTATAAGAAAAATACAAACAAACAATGTAAAGAAGTCAAGCGCGATAGTAAGTGATAGATTATTAGGCCACTTTTGTATTCAATACATATCATCAAAGTTATTCTAAGGGAGAATCGACCACTTTGGTGTGGGAAAGTTCTAAATGTTATAGAGGAGATTGATTATTAAGGAAAGTGTATAACCTACCTGAGGCTAACAAAAGATAATGTGAACAAAGGTGAAGTTGTTAGTTGAATAAAAGAGTAAAGTAAGTTTAGTAGTGCAAAACCCATCGTCTTATCTCCTCCTGAGCTTTTGAGCCTCCTAGGATATTGTCGTAAGCCCCAGCCACAAGATTAATATGTGGAAATTGCAAGTACAAATTGTGCACTAAGACCTTTATGTTGTGAATGACATCTGACACCCTTTGGGGAAGGAAGTGAAAGGGATTGAAAATGGATCAAAGTTATAAAAATCTGATTGATGTTCTGAATACTTCATTGCAAAGCTTTGTATATATGGAAGGATAATGATCTAGAAACCTGGGATAAAAGTGATGTATAGCAGGACCAATAACATATAATAAACTGTTCAATATAGTGCTTCGGATGAAAGATGATGACACTTTAAGTTGATCCAATAGAGATCAGGGATGAAGGCGGTCACATGGCCTGGTTAAATGATGTAGATGCCAGTTCGGGAAAAAATGGGATCAATCCATTGAAATGGAACTGCTATTCTGGCGAATTGGCTATGAGCACATGATCATAATTGGGTTTTTCATAGGTTGTTACTTAGTTACATTATGTCTAGGATTAATTAATTGCATGGTTGGCTCGAGTTTATAATCGTCCCAACCAAGTGATTGATTGGAAATTTGAATCAAAGGAATGAAATTGCATGAGTGGGATAATGGATTGATTATCATAAATTGATTATGTTGACTTAGTTAAACGGGATGAACGCATTCACAAAGCAATTACTTTGTTTATGTATTATTAATGGATGCAAATATTTATTGAGGTGTAAGGTTAAGGTAATTGGTGCACAAAATAAATTGTAAAGCCCATAATGACCCAATAGCCTAAACTCTCTAAGCTCATCTCCATTAGGAGTTTGTCAGCAATAAAAAAAACAAAAAAATGATAAAAAGGAGAGAAAGAAGCTGAGAAAATGTAAATCGGTTTTCAATTAAAAATCCATGAGATACTCATATATCCACTTGTCTTCCAATGATTGGTTTATTTTCTTTTTTTTATTTAAATTTTGATTATTCAGTTAAATTATATTAAACATATTATTAGTCTTATATTTATGAGAGCTTGTAACAGTTTCTCTTCAGAGGATGCTCTAAAACACATAAGCATGTTGTGTGTGTGTATCTCTATCAAGTTTAGGAGAATCTCGAGCAACCTCAAACCTTAAGAGAAGCTGCTACTTCTGTAGTTCTGCTAGAGAGAGAATGCTAAGCCACCGCTGCTGCTTCCGAACTCGTCATCGACATCGGAGCTCATGGTGGCATTGTGTATGTGAGTGAGGAGAGAGAAATCACATCGGAGTGAGAAAAACAGGAGGGAGATATCAGACTTGTGAAGGAGATGATAAAGAATAAGGGGAAAGGGACAGATAAGCTCTAGTCGTCGCGAACAAGAAAAGAGAGAAAGAAAGAAAGGATATAGAAAGGATAGTCGGAAAGGGAGAGGAGAAAAAAGGGGATCACTAGAGGAGAGAGAAGTCGTCTCTAATCACCAACGCGAATTGATGTTCACCACCCGAGAAGCGATGTCGCCGAATCTCTATCGTTGAATTAAGTTGTTAAGATAAACCCTAGTTTCTAGTCTGCTGCTTCTTACACAATTTTTCAGAAACCATAATTTTGTTCTTTGTTCATTAAGTTTCTAGAATTCAAAACGTCAAATACAATTTATAATTGCCAATCGCCAAAAATAACCTCTTTGACTGTTATTTTCTAGAATGGTGTTTTTAGCCATTATTCAAGTGAGGATGGGATCGATTGGATAAGCTATATCTTTTTATGTCTCATTCTCGTTCTATTGATCTATTAAGCTACAAAATATTTCATAGCAGTTTCGAAAAAGTTATTTAGGTTATGGTTTTTTTTTTAATTTATAATGTATTTTTACTACAATTTGATTTCGATCATCTGTATATATTTATTATCTCTCTTGTGGGTTTTATTGGGTTCATTAGTTTGGTTTCATGGGTTAATAATAATTTGATTAATAAAAACAGGTATAGGAAAGATTATTTAGACATATCATATTTTAATATATATTTTTATTCATATGTAACTGAGACTACATATAAATCAAGAAATTAATTAGTAATCCGGAAGATTAGATATTGGAGAATCATATTGAGATTTAGAAGCGGCTTCACAACAGCAAACAATGCCATAATTATATACTAGACACGCCCCTCCACTGGGGTGCCCCATAGATTTGCATTTTGTACTGCATTCTGGTGTGCTATTACATCCCATCATACACGGTTTGATATATTTTCCTATTTGTATCAAAAGATTATAACACATCAACAATACTTTATACAAAAGTTAATCAATTTTATGTCTTAACATCTAAATTGAAAATACATTTTTTGTATTAATTTTAGTGACTTTCAACTTGGGCGGATAAAATATTTTGGGATTTTGAAAAGAATTTTTTTATCATAAAATGCTTATTTCTTAGCATTTCATACAATTACAAACCTAACAAATAATTATGATACCTGAATTCATAGGTAGAAGGATGAAAACAAACACCATCAACGAGAACAGTAGAAGAGGTGAAGAGTTTTTTGTTGCCATTACTTGAGTTTTAGAAGATACAACAACTATGTTTGGATATACTACAATTTCACAAGAAAACAAAAACAATAATAATGTTAGAAGAAACTTGTATCAGAAAGATTGCTCAAAGATTTTTGTTTTCATGTCTGATAAAAAATGTTGTTTTCTAACATTCCCTACGAAACTTGTCATATTTTAAAACTTGATTTACCTTTCGCTTTTTATGTTATGTAAAGAATCGATTGCGTTGGCTTTTTGTGTATGTTGTATATATTAGTTTTCCAAGTGCAGTATATCATATATATAATATGCGAGTTTTCTCTCCATGTAGAAGGTGTCCACATCATCAAAATAAATGTATTGTTACAATTAATTGATATATAAATATATATATATATACTCTTAAAAAGAAAATTAATGTACAAAGGATATTCATGCACATTGATTTTGTATATATGAGTATTTGGAACTATTTGGAAAATGAGTACTTGGAATTTTAAATATTTATGATATATTCTTATATTTTATCCACAAATATTAAAATTGATTGAAAAGGATAAAAATGTATAGAAACCAAGTTTCCTATATATAATGGGAGGATTCTATCTCCATTTAGAGTGTCCACATTATCAATACAAATTTATTGTTACAATTAACTGATATATATATTTATATATATATAGTCTTTAAAAGAAAATTAAAGTATAAAGAATATTCATGTACACTGATTTTTTCTATATGAGTACTTGGAATGGTTTGGAAATAAAAATCAGTACTTGGAATTTTAAATATTTATAATATATTATATTATTTTATCTAGAAATATTAAAAATGATTAGAAAAAATAGAAAAATATACATACAAAGTTTCCTATATATAATGGAGAGTTTCTCTCTTCATCTAGATTGTCCACATCATAAAATTAAATTTATTGTTACAATTAATTTATATATATATATATATATAGTTTTTAAAAGAAAAAAATAATGTACAGATGATATTCATGCACACTGATTTTGTGTATATGAGTACCTGGAATTGTTTGGAAATAAAAATCAGTAGTTGGAGTTTTAAGTATTTATAATATATTATATCTATAAATATTAAAATTGATTGAAAAAGATTTAAAAATATATAAAAAAAGTTTTCTATATATAATGGAGAGTTTTCTCTCCATTTATGGGTGTATTGAATGAAATTTTTTGAAGTGATTTGAGTTTTGAGATGCTTTGGGTTAATTTTGGTGAATTAAAAAATTTGTTGTTAAATTATTTGAAGTCTCACCTAAAACTATGAGATTTTGATCTATGTATTTTTTAATTAAATTGGGTGTATCCAATCAATCACTTGGAGCGATCTGAGTTTTAATCAATCACTTTGATGATTTGCATGAATTTAAGAAAATTGTTATGATTTGATATTAAAATTCTATGCAATGTCACCTAAAACTATGAAATTTGGGTCTTTGTATTTTTAAGTAAGAATCTCTTCTAAAATCCATTGTTATTAAAATCTCAATATTTAAAACATTTCTAATAACAGTTGATTTGAAAGAATTTTTTACATCACTTATTCAACAACACATAATTTTAAGAGACATTCATGAATCATATATCCAATAATAGTGTATTTTAAATATATTTTTTAAAATATATTTTTTTAAATTCATGTTTCAATAACATATGATTTACCATTTTAATTCAAATCACATCAAATGCTTAGTTCAATACACCCTCTAAGAAATTCCTTGAAATCTCATATAAAACTTTCAAATGCACTTCTTGAAATATTTTCAATAACAATAAATTTGATTGTACATTTTATTCTTAATTAAATAACATTCTATTGTAGAAGATATATTAAAATTTGGAGGTGAAATTCTCTTCAATGTATAGATTATTAGTTTTAATCTCTTCAACTTAAGTGTTTTATATCAAAAATAGTTTAAAATCGAGTAAGGATTTTAACTCATTGTCAAATCTTGGTTTGGAATTAGTGGATAAAATCGTAGTTACTGTTGGTAAAGTGGGATACGAAAGTAAAATTTTGGTAAACTTGGTTAAATTATGGCACAGTAGTTAAACTAAGTTAAACTAAAATTTAGCATAGTTAAACCAACTAAGTTAAACTAAGTTTTATCCTACTATTCAACCAGAAAAATTAATAGTTAAACTATGTACATGTGGTACAATTTTATATAACATTGTTGTTTATGATTTGTCTGCAGAGAACAATGACGCTCATATATTTTGATTATGGTGGATATTATTCACATTGGAGAGATATTGTTAAACGGAATCTGAAAGAACTTCAAATGTATTCTTTATTTATGTATGGTAGTGCGGAAAAATTCAATTACTCATCGTTGGTTGGGAATGCAGATGAATCGACGATGCTTAAAATTTTTCTGTTCCTTGTTATTGCACCGATTCAGTGTTTCCTCCGCTTGATTTTCAAGCCGATCCTCCTGTTGAGAAGCTATTTATCACTGATATTCACGGCGTTGTTTGGGATTTCCGGCATATTTATCGCGGTACACCGAGGAGGTAAGTTATATTCATGGAATATTGCAGAGAGTAGCATATATATACACGATGAAAATAATATTTTCGGATACATATGGTTGTGTGAAAATAAAGATCTTGTTGTTTTTCACAAGGTTCAATACATAAGATAGCGTCCGGTAAATCAAGTAGAGTTTGAGGAAGTTGTGAGGAGCTTTAGAATGATGTTGGAGATAATGTAGATAGAGTTGGTTATTTTCCAGAAATTGGAAAATTATCTCAATGTTTAACAGGATTGGATATTGTTCTTTATAATGCAGATAGTGGAAACAATGAATTGGGTGTCGATGATTGTCAAGGTACACCTGCTGATTTGGATGTTGATGTCTGTCAAGGCACAATTACAGATCCAGGTTTTGATTACTATCAAGGTTCACCTGTTGTAGAACCATATGAGGTTGGAGAAGTTTCAGAGGTTGAATGGGATGATGGCATTGATATGAGGGTAAATCAAGATTTAGCTGATAGAGTTGTACATAGCATTGTTTCGAGGTTGTTACGATCAAGTTGAAAACTAAGTTGTATGTGTTAAAAAGTCGAGGTATTGTTTGCAATTGGTCCGCCCGAGTTGTGACCGGTAAGAGTTTAGATCGTTGGTCTGTTAAAACATACAACAAGATACATACATGCTCTTGGCTAACTACAAGTACAGGCAACATTAAAAAATGAACACCAAGATTAGTTGCATCAGTTCTGTATGATAATTATCCGGGTCAATTCGATACTCCATCCTTGAAAAATTTGATTGGTTTGCTACAAAGAAGGCTAGGTTGTCGGGTGTCATATAATACTGCTTTGAGAGGGAGAAAACTAGTTGTAGCTAACGTGCGCGGCAACCCAGAAGATTGTTATAAGATGTTGCCTTCTTATTTGCACATGTTGGAAAAGATGAATTATGGTACGTTAACATGGCTAGAATGTGGTGAAGGAGGTAAGTTTAAGTATATATTCTTCGCATTGGGTGTTGGCATAGAAGGGTTTCAAGTAATGTGATAATTTATCATTATTGATGGAACTTTTCTTAAGACTATATATGGTGGAGTTCTTATTGTTGCTATTGCTCAAGATCCAGAGCAACACCATTATCCTCTGGCTTATGCGGTAGTGGACAGTTAAAATGATGCAAGTTGGAGGTGGTTTCTCCAAACGTTGAAAACAGTAGTGCAAGATCAACCTGATCTTGTGTTCGTTTCTAACAGAAATAAAAGCACCATAAAACATTGTAGGGGAGGTGTATCCCAATTCTAAGCATGGATATTGTTTGTGGCATATTTCTCAAAATGTGAAATCGTATGCTTATGGCGTTAACAAAAAAAAAATTGCAGACCAGTTTAGAGAATGCGGTCGGAGTTACACAGAGGCTGAGTTCCTCCGACTTTATGTTGAATTCAGGAGAAGGTATCCTAGATGTGGTGAGTATATGGATGAAAGTGTTGATGAGAATAAGTGGAAAAGATGCTAGTTTCTAGGAGAAAGGTACAACATATGCACCACCAATTATGCGGAATCTATCAATAGAGTGTTTTAAAGATCAAAAGAAAAACTCGTTGCTACCATTGGTCCTAAAACCCGGAAAGATTTGTGAAGCCGACAGACTTTGTTTTTCTCAAGTGGTCCTAAAAGCTGGAGGCAGTTGCATATATACCTCTTCATGAAGATCTCCATGTAGAAAAGTGTTATGGAAATCCATCTGTTGAATTTCCCTGTTGTAATGAACTGCTTGTTGAAGAAAAGTTCGAACCGTCATCATTTTTGCAACCGGAGCAAAAGTTTCCAAGTAGTCAACCCCTTCGGTCTGATTGTTTTCAAGAACAACCAATCACGCTATATACGTATCAAGGGTGCCATCCGCATTGAATTTGAGATAGAAAACCCATTTACAGCCAAGGGCTTTCTTCTCTTTTGGAAGATCCTCAATCGTCCATGTGTCATTGTCTTCAAGTGTGACAATTTCGTTTTTAATGGCAAATAGCCATTTTTCGTCTTGAACTGCTTCAGTGATAATGTTGAGGTTATGTAACTAAAGTGATAGCTAGAAGATAAGCCTGATATGCTGCCGAAAATTTGGAGCTGGATAAATAATTTTCAAGCGGATACAGAGAAACAGAGAGGCTCGGCTCATGCAACAGAGTGGTGATCTAATCTGCTAACCGAGTAAGAGGATGTTTGGTTCTGAGTCCTCGGTCAAGTTTTTCCAGAGACGAAGTAATATCCATAGATGTATCAGAAGAAGAAGCTTCGAACTTTCAGTTGTCGAGATATCGAAAAAAAGAGGATTTATGTGTGATAACGATTCAGTAGACGTTGTTATCGTTGGAGTGACGTTTGTGGAGACAACGGAGTTGCAGTTTTGGGTCATGTATTTTCCGGAACAGACGAGAGAGAGAGAGTATGTGTGTGTTATCAATGGAAGAAGTATAATCTTTTGGTAACACCAAAACAGAGGATGAAAGTGGTAATTCTGCAGGCAATACGGGGGAACTTTCTTGGATTTCTGATAAATCCAAATCATCTTCAACAAGATGACGTTGAACTGATGATAGTGAATATGAATCTGTCGAAGTAAGAAAAAGAAAATCATTTTCGCAGAAAATCACATCTCGTGAAACAAAGATGATTCATGTGTCGAGATTGTATACATGCCAACCTTTCTTTGCAAATGGATACTCGATGAAAACGGAAGGATTACTTTGGGAAGCAAACTTATCACCGCCATGTTTATGATTATGAACGTAACAAAGGCAGCCAAATTTGCGCAAATGTGTCATTGGTGCAAGACATTGATAGATCATTTCAAATGGTGTCTTTCTGTTCAATAAAGTTGTGGGGTGCTATTAATAAGGTATCCTACTATAAGTGCACAATATCCCCAAAATTCGATCGGAAGACTGGCAAATGATTCATTGGTGGTTCTTTCTTACCTTTTACTTTTTTTCTCTTCTTCCCTGATAGTCTACCTCCAAGACTCTTAAAAATGGTGGTAGTACACTTTCATTGGTTGTCACTTTCTACAAGTTTATCCCATTAATAGGTTTTAGACCTTTCATGTAGCATTGCTTTATTGCCTCAGTTGAAAACCACTTGCTAATCCATGTCCGCGGATCTTGTTCAGCATTCTTTTCTTACCTTAGTGCAGAATAAATGTGATAGCAAGGTATCACTTTTCCCACTTTCTAGGGTTAAATCCTCAACCAGATGTTCAAAAAACCATATCCAATTGTCGTTGCTCTCTGCATCAACAATACCCCTTGCTAGTGGGAAAATTTGATCATTTGAATCCTTACCACAAGCTACTAACAACATACCAGTCATTTTCTATTTCAGGAATTTCCCATCTATATGAATTATTCTGTTACACACCTCAATCCAACCTTCTTTCACACCAGCAAAACAAACATAAAATCTATGAAACTTAGATTGTCTCACCTCACATTCAACATTTGATCTAGGATTTGATCTGCTCAACTAGTAAACATAATCATGCAGCCTTGAAAATTGCTCTGTCTGTTCTTTGTCAAATGTCTTCAAGCATCTGAGCCTTGTCCTCTCGCAGATTGTCCATGGGACATTTATGTCGCGTCAAACCAGTTTGTTCTAGAGTTGAGTAGCTGAGATGTCTAGATTCTCTCTGAACTCTTCAATCTATAGATCAGCCAGTTTTGCATTGGTAAGTAGAGACATTTTACCATACCATATGCAGCTGTGCTCATCCACTAAAGACCTAACAACTACACTACTAGAGCTACTGTTAATAGAAGCATATATCCTCCATTGGACAGTTCTTTTCATCATAAATTGCAAGAAATCGCTTAGCATCTTTCTTTTGATACTTTATATTCCTCTTCTTTTTCACTGTATACTTGTTGATTCCATTCTTAAAACTATCAATGGTCTTATACTCTTGACCTCCAGTAAACCCATCATCTTCTATATCTTCTCTCTCATTTGAACCAGTTGGAAACCAACTAAGTCTACTCATCTTATCTTCATAATTTAAGATATCGTGGAGAAGCATTAATACCTGAGGTATTGTCCCAAATCCTTCACCCAAATGAATTCCAGACGCCTGAGCTTCTCCACCTAGGTAAGCTCCATCTCGACTCCAGTAACCACCAGCTTGGAGAAATAGATCAAAACTCATCTTCACTTAGTCTCACTTAAATTATGGCAACATCTGCTTGAAACCTATAAAGGGAAAACAAGATAAGAGGAGATTAGTTGATATGAGTGGAAAAAATTACGGATTGACAAGAGCAAACAAGAGATAAGAGTGGAAAATTGTATGGATTGACAAAACTTAAACCCATAATTAAATCGGATTTAAATCCGGAAGATTTGAGAAACTCTAGCAAGCTAAATGATTGGAGAAATCCCTAAACATATGTGATACGAAATTAACCATAAATGAGTGTGATGGTGACGAAACAAATTCGATGTGAAATTAAACCTTAAACAGATGCAAAATTAAACCCTAAACACACGCATTTCACAGAGAATTAAACCCCAAATCGATTATACATTGACGCGATGGAGGCAAGAGATCGAGATTAACGGAGAGTGACAAAATAGAGACAGAGATTGAGACTGATTTTGATGAAATAGAGACAATAGAGATAGAGAATGGTTTGTGGTACTTACAGAATCTCGAATGTTGAAGTTTCAATCTAGACGAAATCGGAATTGCGATGGTGAGAAAGGAAGAACACAAACCCTAATTTTTAGCCCTAATTCGATTTTTCCCCAAACTTAATTTTTCGCGATAAAAATAGAGCCTCATCTTTTTGGCATCAATAAAATGACATGATGTGCAGGTTATATAGTGTGTTGTCTTTATGAGACAAAACAACGTCGTTTTACGGACTCTGTTAGTTTTTTAATGGCAAGTTACGTGGCCACGTCAATGATATGTAGGGCTATATTGTGGATAATTTTGTAATTGGTAGAATTTACTTGCACAACTTTCAACTGAGAGTTTTTGTTGCAAAAATAAAAGTTACTGGTTTATTTGCAAAACACCTCAAAACACCTCAATCATAAATGGGACGTACCATTTTTTCTTCTTTATTTAGGCAATTTCTGATTGGAATAATATTTTCTTTATTAAGGGATACATAACAGATTGTCAGATTGAATATATTATTTTATATGGTAATAATTTCCTTGTATACCTTAAATCTTATTTAGAATTTGAAAACTATACTATAATTTACAAGAATTTGAAATATTTTTATTTTTAAAAAGTGATATTTTTATTCTTAGTTAATAACTTAAAAGATATAGTTTGACTGTACACCTTAAATCTGATT
Organism: Cardamine chenopodiifolia; assembly: GCA_963922655.1. NCBI lineage: Eukaryota > Viridiplantae > Streptophyta > Magnoliopsida > Brassicales > Brassicaceae > Cardamine > Cardamine chenopodiifolia. Next base: position 17,516,608 of record OZ000481.1, read on the forward strand.
AGGAATTTGACGACTAAGTACATTGATTTTTAGTTAAATATAAGGTGTATAATGTGACTTTAATTTGATTATTTTATCGGAAACAAACAAAATTATGCAAGAACTAAGATTTGATCAAAATGTAACTGTTAAAGATAATCTAGTATTTTAATTAAGACTAAATTAGGAATAATTAATAACATGAGGTGGACTTTGTCTCTAATATCAATGCATTGTGGTCAATGTCTCTAAAATGGATTTGATTTAACAAAGTGGGGTCAACACCAAATTTTTATAGTGTAGTTATTTTTATACGTAACAATTATAAGAGGAATTTGGAATTTAACAAAGGGTCAAGTGAACCTCCTTTGCTTCAAGTACGTGTAGGTCGTCCACCTCTGGGTTTAGCTTGAACCATTTTTAAGAAGTTAGAGCTGATTTTGTTGTTCTGTGTTCTAACTTCTATAAGTAGATGATTCTCGGCTTTGTGAGTTCCTGTAACCACAAAACAGTCAAGATCATAGTGAATTGCTGGATTGATCTGACCTAGACATAGAGACACAAATCTGTTTCTGAATTCGTGAAATCCATTGTGTTCTTTCTGCTTCTCCTCATTTAAATATGTCTAATCCTTAGTCAAAAGGAAATCTTGGTGTGAGACTCGAGTTTTGCTAGTTGTATTGTTCATTGCTCGATGTAACTGAGATCAAGGTTTGAATGTTATCAGCAGAACATGAACAAAAATTAGAGCCAACAGTCGATAGATTTTAAGAATTTTTCTAATCTAACTTTTGTAAACCTTGTATTTTTATCAACAAATTTTTTATATTTGATTTTATTTTTTAGAATGGTTTTACGTTTTATGAATATAAGATTTCATCATCTGGACATGTAATTTCATGTTTTGTACCAGTATCATCGTAGAATACCCACTTAAGTTCAAACTCGCGTAATACACTACTTGCTGTCGCAGAAAAAAATCTCATATTTTTTTGGCAATTCTCATTAATACCACTAACATATGTTTTACTTTCACAAATATTACAAAATTTAAAAAAATTTATTTGTACCACAAATTTTGTAATAAAATGACCACAAATTTTCTAACCTTACACTTTTAGGGTTTAAAAATCATAAACATTTTCTAAACCTTAAATCCTAAACTTTACCCCATAAAAACTAGATCCTAAATCTAAACCTAAAAAATTATTATAAACTTTATAAAATCAATTTTTGTATTTGGGGTATTTTTGGAAACCAAAACTTTTGGTAGTATTTTTGGAACATTAAACTAACAGCGGTACTTTTAGCAACAAAACATTAAAGTGTGGTATTTTGAAGAATTTTTCTTTTTTTTTTTTGTTTTTTCCAATAACATCTCATATTTTATTTTAATTGGTCTGAAATAAGACTCCAATTATCTCTTTATTTTTTAGTATCTAAAACTCCAAATATCTCTATCATGAGTTTTCGCATGGAAAAGAACAAAGAAGAAAAAGTCTTTATATGAAAAGTTAAATGCCGGATAAATAAAGTAAAAGCGCGTTTGATAGAGAAGTGTAGTTCGTGAGATAGAATTTTATATTTCCCATGATGCTTCATTTACTTCTATATATATCGTTTGATATCTTTGATGGCAATACACAGTAGACTACAAATCAAAATGGCTACAAAGACAACACATTTAGTTTCTCTTTTGTCTTTGATTCTTCTCCTTTTATTTGTCTCCTCTCATGTGGGACTCGCCGATGCCAAACGCTACCATTACCGACGTTAGTTTACGTATCCGCACTCATTTGTTTTTTTTTTTAAATTTAAAGGTTTTTTCTAACATTAAAGGATTTGTTTTATGTTTTTTTGTTTCCTTTATTGATCAGTTATTTATATATATATATATATATATATAAGCATGCATTTTCTGAATTTTATATTTTATATCTGATCTGACCTTCAATATTTCTGTTGATTTGTGTACTCTCCGTATTGTTTTTTTTAATGATTTTACTGACCACACTAAAATCCAATTTAGAAAAATTGATTGATCAAGAAGTAGAAAGAAGAAGTTGATCTAATGTGAGAACTCAGAAACCAATAATATCGTCTTGAGATTAACACTGTCCTACGAAATTCCCAATCATGTACATATATTTCATATAAGGCTCTTTCTACTTTATTAGAAGAGAAGCGAAAGGAGAATGATAAAACAGATTATTATCCAATCATGATTTTAGTCCATTTTTTTTATAATGAATCCAAGATAATGATTTTAGTATTTAATCCATTTTTAACTGTTAAATATAAAATAAATTTAAAAGCCTACCAAATCTTTTAGAAAATACTTACCTAATATGACACATTGTTTTGATTATTTGCACTGGTTTCTATTTTTCAAATCCGGAGATGATCAAATCTATCACCTAATCATTTATATCTCTAGTTAATTGCTGTAATTTATAGAATGGAGAAACTGATGTAACAATCTTGTGCATATTCTAAGCAGGTAAAAAATCGCCTTCTCCCCCGATCCCCCCCCCCCCCTCCCCCTCGTATGTATGTGCCTCCCTCAAGGTCGCGCAAAGGAAAAGGCCCATAAACGAAGTGCATCAATAAATAATTATATAGTTTTATATTCAAGAAATTATCTAAATTAAGATCATTAGAGTTTAAATATTATGTTCTTATATCATGCGCAATAAGTATTAGCTAGGTACTATCCCTCGTGAGAGACTAGTAAATTTTAAATAAAAATAAAGTGAGAAGTTGTTAATGTTTTTCTTTCCAGGTTCGTTACTGTTTTTTATAATTTGGTAATAGCGTGATTAATTTTTTCTCATGATTAATTGTTATTCATGGGAATGAGCTATCTATAGTTTTAAATTTAACTCAAAGAACACTGATTTTTTAAGAATACTCGTTCAACCATAGTTTTTAATTATTGTTGATTCACGATAAATACCGACAAGTATATAACAAGTAAAAGCTGCCCAAAACCTTACAACGGAAGGTAAAATCTCTAAAAATAAATAAAGAAAAAGAATTAAAAGTTGGAAAACTACTTAAAATGCATTGAAACCCACGTAAAGGAAAAAATGTGGCCAAATTAAAAGATTGGGTACTTCAGAAAATTTCAGACATTTTTATTTTGATTTTGGTTAAAAATATAATCAATTTTATAGAATTTTAATAAAAACAACTGGGATGGTAACACAGTATTTTGGTAGTTTTGAATTACGGTTTATTTCACGAAAATACTGTTTACTTTAGTTCTTATATCTTTAAATAGCTTTCTATACGATGCATATCCAAATATATTTAAAAATATTTGACTAAATTAAGATTTCTCATGGTAAATAGAGTTATTTTAAAATTATTATATTTATTTTAGTATATTGTTAACATTTTTTATATTTGTAAGAATGATATGTTTAATTTATTTTTCTTTAAATTATTGAAAATTCTATATTTAATCATTTCAAGAAAAAAATCAAATTTATTATTCTTACAAAAATGGAAACCTGTGAACATATATATATATAGTTGAATTAGAGGTTTATATGTGATATTTTTCCATATATACAATTTTAAGAATGTATATACACTCTATAAGTAGAAATGAATTATCATTTTTGTTATTTTAGATATACAAAGAAATACAAAATAAATATTTACGTATTGTTACAAGAGTAATATTAATTCTTTTTAGATATTATTTATAATTATGAAATTTAGATATTTTCTTAAGTGTTTATATATAGAAAAGTATCACCTTTGAACCTTTATTCCAACCAACAGTACAACTTAATATATCAGTAAAAACAAATCTATACATTGCATAGTCAACTAGATTTTATAATTTTTGACTTAATTGAGATTTCTTAATAATATGCTTTTTAAATTATGAAATTATTCGATGAAAACTTTTAGTAAAATTATCCATATATTTATGTTTGTAAGAATATTACATATGACTTGCATGTCTTTAAATTGTTGATTACTTCTTTTCTTAATAAAACATTATTTACTTTTAAACCAAAATTTTAATTAATATATTTAAGATAAAAACTAAAATGTTAAAAATCCACAAATATATGTAAACAAAACTTACTTAAACAAACAACCTGATAAATTTAATAATTAATCATCAACTTAATAAAAATATAAAATAGTCAACAATTTAAAGACTGATAAGTCCTATGTATTATTGTTAAAAATATTAAATCTATGAAAATTCTAATAGCTAAATTTAATAATTAAAAATAATTTTATTTTTAGTATCTGAAATCTCAATTTAATCAAAAATTAAAAATCTAGTTAATTGTGGAATAAATAGAAATATTTTTACTGATTTATTTAGTTGTGTATTCGAGGTTCAAAAGTGATATTTAATATATGTAAAAGAAATAAAATAGTATATAAAATATGTAAGTAGAAATAAATTAATGCTTGATTGTTTTAAATATACAAAGAACTACAAAACAGTTATATATATATATATCTATATATATATATATATAATATTACCTTGGTATCTTTGTTTAAAAACGCGACCGCATAACTGATTAATTGGTCTTTTGGGTGTTCAGCGATAGTGTACCACCAAATGCCTAAACCAAAAACCCTGATTGAACCGATAATATATGCTAAATCTTTGATTTTTTTACTAGATTTATGGGCTTTTTCGAATCCCACATGAGGACTTTAGAATTGAGATAGTGTAGTCATATATAAATATATAAATTTATATACCTTCTTTTTTTTCACCAGCCGATGAGGGATATAACCTTTTGACCTTTACTCGATTGGGTCAAATTCAGATTTGTAACTATCTTGAAAACATGTAGTTATGTAAAGGTAAACAGAAAACATAGAGTACTAAAAATATTATATTCGTGTTGTAATTGTATACATATAATATATTTATTTTTCATGAATTTGTAAAAGGTTTTAAACTTTAAGATTCTCTTTACATTGAATTTATATAAATTTTACTTACCATGTGTTTTTTTCAACCATTCATTAATCAAAATACCACTCCCTAATTGATTGCCAAATTAGGAAGGGAATACTTTACATAAGAAATTTCAGAAATTAAAATTCTAGAAAATCGGACTAAAGAATTAAAGAAATAAAAAAATATATGAAAATAAGAAAGAAAGAAAATTACCTCAGAGCAGATCAATTTCATCGAGTGGATTGGAGAAAACAGGTCATTCGTCCGACGAACTAACTCAACATAATCTGTTTCGAAAACATGAATATCTATTCTTTTTATAAAAATATTTTTCATAACCCATATTAATGCTTCAATCTCCGAATGTATGGGTGATAAACTTTTTCTTCTGACACTTAGTCCCTAAAAGTAACACATGGCCATCCCTATGGATACAAATCCAGTCAAAACTTGAAAAAGAGTAAGTAGGTTTCCATGAGCCATTAGTCGGACATTGAAATACCTGAGAGGACCCTCCTAATACCTCTCTTACCACTAGTGTTCCTACATGGCTCAGTTGAGCTGCTTCCCATGCCAAATACTCACTTCTGGCGTGACATAATATGTTAGGGGGGTTTTGTTGAATACTTTCAAACACTTTTTTATTTCTTGATTTTTATAAGAACCATAAAATCCATGGATACCAATGATTTGGACCTTCCTCTAATGAATGAAGTCATCTCCAAAAATAATAATCCAAATTAGTAAAAACAGATATAGAAGAAAATTTTCCTGATGCCACGGAAATTGATGACAACACCCATGTTTGCAAGGATGATGAACACTCGGAAAGTGCATGATTTACGGTTTCTTCGGTCACCCCACATCTTTTTCAAGTGGTCAACACTCATACCCCGTTGATTTAATACAAAGGTTACTGGCAGGGACCCAAATGCTATTTGCCATAAAAAATGCTTGAGCTTTAGGAGTGCTCTAACCTTCCATGCTTGAGCCTTTAAGGCTATGCAATTTGGACCTCATTCTTCTTCCACTAACATAGATTGGGCTAGCCAATATCATGAATTTACCGTATATTTTTTTGACTTTGTGTGATGCCATAATAATCTATCAGGTCTATAGGTTTGGCTTATAGTCATTCCTCAGACAAGTTGTATGTCTGATGTATCCATAAATTCTTGGAGTGTAGGTAAATGCCACTCATTTGTTACCGGATTGATTAAATGAATTAATTTTAAATGGGTGAAGAAATTTCCTTCGACCAATAGCAGGGGGTGGGTTAACATCTAGCAACCAAGGGCCATGTCAAACTGAAATATCATTCCCCAATCCTAGACCCCATAGTGCACCTTTTATCAGAATTTCTTTAGATGAAAATATACTCTTCCACCCGAAGGATGGTGAATATGGGTTTTAAGCATATAATGGATGAGCATTTCTAAAAGATCTCTTTTTTAGCACCCGCGCTATGACAGAGTTTGGAAATTGAATTAGTCTACAATATTGTTTAGCAAACATGGCTGTATTTTAATTCTCCAAAGAACGGAAACCCATTCCGTCTTTCTATTTAGATTTACATAATTTTCTCATGCAATCCAATAGAAACTGCGGTCACTTCCATTAGAACTCTACTAGAAATTTAAAATACCACTTGTTAAATTTCTTGTTAACTATTAGAGAATTTTAAAGCATGACATGACATATGTTGAAAGTGATAAAGCAACTAATTGAGTTAGTATCTCCTTGCTTCCTTTAGACAGAAATTTGGATGACTAGCCATTAATTTGGTCGTTTACTCTTTCTCGAAATTAAAATTTTTACTCTTTGAGCCTCCAAGGCTTTTTCAAACTTACCATATGTTTATTTTTTACTTTTATAAACTAAAAATAATAAATAAAAAATCCTTAACTAGTCCCTAATTAATTATAGTGTAGTCTTCGATTTATCAGCTAGGCACTAGATTGACTAATGCCTAGTGACATTTTAACAAAACTTGCAATACATATATGAAAAAGTGCGGCCAAATTTCTCTCAGAAATTTCACTTACCGAGTTGTTAGTTATTTTTGCACTACAAATTATGCAAGAGGCATTTGCTTTAGTGCTTTTTGTATAATATATATATATATATTGAAATTTGAAATTTTTTGCTCAACACAAAGAGTTATCTATAAATGGAATCAGAAGATATCAAGCAAGAAGAAATTATGCTAAAAATAAAATTTGATCGATCTATCTTCGAACCAACGTCTAAATAGACCTTCTAGCTTTTGACGATGTTTGCAGCCCAAAGAGGATATTCTGTTTCTCACTACCTTATTTATGATACGAACGAGATGCAATGTTGATGTTTGACTCCGATTGTGGATTCTGACATTCCTCTCCCTCCACAGATGGTATATAGTAGTTTTGAAGCTGATATGGTATTCGTCCAGTCTGGGGATTGTAGTCGTTCGAATAATATTACCACTTATCTCCAGCCAAGTCGTATACGTATACAGACAAGCAACAATAGATGATTCCGAGTTTCATTCTTTCCTCCGCACAACACACACGCTTGATTACTTCTCCATTGCCTCATACAATCTCATGTTGATCAATGATTCCTTAAAGCTAACCACATGATAAAGAGAAACACGATACCGCCTGTGGTAACCATATCAACCAGCTCCATGAAACCTGAGAACTAGACTCCAGTAACTGCTCCCACCTTTAAGCCGAAGAGAACTAAGTTAGAAACAGGTTGTCCGAGCGCTTCCAGAGATAGATGTCTAAGTCTGCATGATGTCACGGCAATGGTATAGCGCTGATTATGTCAATCAAAGACTGGAGCTGAGGATTTCGCCACTTGCGCAAGAACCATGTCTAAGACGACACTACATTAGCCAGTTTTGCATACTGTGTAACGCCCAGTGCACTGGTACCATTAGGGCCTGTAACATCCAGCAATATCCCAATGTTAAGCTAATTATCAAACCATCAAATAGGCTTTTCAATCACGAGGCTGAACCACTAAAAACCGAAGTTTGATCATGAAGCTTGAGAGGTTTATGCAATATCCATGAACCTTGAGTACCTTCTTTCACATCCCAAACCAACCCGCGCATGAGGATATAATGTTTCTTCCAAGCAAACCAAAGAGAAACAAAAAGAGAAAATAACCTCTAGATTAAACTCAATGCAAAAACCCGAGAGAGTCTCGCAAATGGTGAATTCCACGCTCTCCACATCACTTTGAAAAACCAGATATCAGCCCATGAAATCTTAGCCTTATTAGCATCATTTGGGGTACCATACCATAAGGAAAGCACCAGGCATGTCTCTATGGTGTTCAAACAACGCCCTGGGAGACTGAAAACCAAACATAAAAATTTGGAGATACTTGTTATCGCTGGTTTTAGTAACTGAAGTCATGTCGCATACGATAGATTCTTGTTACTCTAAGAGAGTAATCATTTATGGATCTTATCAATTAATGGCCCATAGTCAACCCATGTCATAGCTTTAGTGGTGAGTGGAAAGTTGAGATATTGGATAGGTAGTGAATCAACATTGATACCTGCAACAACCGCATCTTGGTTCAAAATCTCCTTCCCTCTTCCCGCATGCCGCAACAAAAAGAGATTATTTGGCTATGTTAATGCGCAGCCCCAAAATTTGGCAAAATTATCCATAACATCCAGAACCCCCACAAAGAGAAGAAGGCAAAGCATCCTTGAAAACATGTATATCATCTGGCAAAATTCAAATGAGTAAGACCTACCTCTTTGCAAGAAGGATGGTAACCAAATCGACTTTCTTTAGCATAGTTTAATAGCTTGGACAAAAAATTATTGAGAATAATATATATGTATGAAAAAGAGAAAATCTTTGACGCAAACCACAAGAGCTAGGGAAAAACCCCTTAAGATCCCCTTTGACTGAAACAAAAAAAATGTCATGGAGATACAAAAATAAATCCAATGAATAAATTGATGCGGTAACCTAATGGCATGTAACACCTAGATAATAAAAGACCATTGCACGGTTTCTAAAGCGTTCAAAATATCAAACTTGATTGCACAATAGGAGGTAATCGAATCCTTATGAAAATCCTTAACTATCTCAGTGGCTAATAAAACATTTTAAAGTAGAAGACGTCATTTGATGATCGACTATTTAAAGCACTTTGGTTTGCCTCAAGAAAATCTGGTAGAACAGCTTTTAGATGATTGGCTATAATGTTAGAGATGACCTTCTATAATGGGACTCTACTCAAATGGGTTGCAACACACAACGAGACGGTACTCACACATCGACTGAGCATTCTTTTGCTTTGGGACTAATGTGAGGATAGTTGCATTCACTCCTTTTGGTAAAAAACCATAGAGAAAAAATGATTGAGCTGCAGTAGTAAAATCACAACCAATGATAGGCCAAGCAGCCTTGTAAAAAAACAATTATCTATTTATCACCAAACACATAAAAGGACTGACTAGAGTTTCTACAATGTGGTGAGGACAACGATTAGTGAGAAGATAATCAAGGTAAAGATCTGGAAACCTCAATGAAGTCAGTGGGCTGTGATCGCAAGAATTCTTGATAATACCAACTGCCTATGTCTTAATATCATCAATATTCATTAGTAAAGTCAACATTTTCCTTCCATAGACACTTAATCGCTTTCCGAGCAGTACTATCTTGAGCCATCTTATAAAAAATAGATTATTTATCCCCTAACTTAAACCATTGGATCTTCAATTTTTGGCGAAAGAATTGTCCCTTAATATGTACTAGATGATGCAAACGATTAGAAGCCTCCGTTCCAGCCTCAAACGAACTCGAAAAGGTTGAGAAGAGCTTGCTCCTGACACTTACAAAGCTCCTGATACTACCATAAGGATACTGTCTCGTCAATAAGTGTGGTTAAAATTGATTTTCGAAGACCTATGATTCCCTTCAATGTCATTTTCTGTATAATATGTTAACTGCTTTGAATTTTTCTCAAAAGTTTATTTATTGGGTAATGTTATGAATCACTACGGCTTTCTTCTCCATTCAAGTTATTGGAGAGCTAGCGGATTATTTTCAGAGTAAAAGAGGATACACCAACCTTGTTATTTGTTACCATATTTGTTTGTGATAAGAATGAATGTATTATAAAATATGCTTGACAAGGCGGCAAAAAAAAAATGTGAGTTATCATCTATATTGTCAAAATATTAAGCTTACACGTGTTTTGTAAGCTTACACGTGTTTTGCTAATGATCTTTTGATTTTCACGGATAGGAAGAAGTGAACTATATAAGGTATTCTTCGAGTGTTTTTCAGATTTTTCTAATTGTTTGGGATTGAGCATAAATTTAGAAAAGTATACTCTATTTATTGCTGATGTCTTGGATGGGGTAAAAAAGACCATACTTGATCAATTCCACTTTTGAATCAGGTACATTACCAGTGAAGTATTTGAGATTATCATTATTGACTAGGAGGATGAAAGTTGATTATTTTGCCTTTTTGTCGTATTTTATTTTATTATCAGAGCTGTTTTGACTTAATTATATTACAGTGATCATCAAATTCATACGACATACCTTCCTGCAACGCATCCAATTATGATGAATGATACCAAAACCATTCTGTGACATGCAGCTCTCTACAGATGATTCTGTCTGCTTTCTACCTACGATGGATAGTTTTGCCTCTAACAAACGAGACTACTACGAATGGCTCTTCTTGCAACAGTTTGCAACTTTTGAAATCCTTATACATAAATCTGTAAAAAATTGTATTCTTTGGAAATCGAACTTCAATCTTGGTGTAAAAGCAAAAGCGTTTCAACTCTTGAGCATTGTACCAAAAAACATCCACATAGTATTCTGTCTAGCTATTTCGTATTTATTTTCTATTTGGGGCATGAATTTTGTAGTTGATTCAGTATAGCTGATGCTGTAAACTAAAGATTGTTTTGTCTGAGCACTAACATAACTAATAAACAAACCACTAAAATTTGAAAATAAGGTTTAGAAGTTTAAAAAAATACAACACCATAGTAATTTAAAAGTTTTTTTGTTGGAATTTTATTGGAAATATGCTGAGTAATTTTAAAGTGCAAAACAATAACTCCTCTATTTTCTTTCTGTTGGTATCGGAAGACGTTGCAGATAGAATTCGACCACGGGACTTTGCCATATCCCTACTAAGATCTCACCCTAATTAATCGGTAAAACTAACAACACTGAGTTTATACTTCTTCTTGATCGGTCTAAATATAGCTAAAAATTTAAAACAACATCAAATAAAAATCAATATAGTGAAAATACGGGTAAAACCTAAGACTGGGGTCCCTCCACGTATAACTTCGACAATCTTTAAACGACATTACATATAGATCGAGTATTGTTCCTCTATTTTAAGGTAGTGTGGTGTGGATCACTTCTTCTGCGTTTTGGAGTCGAGGACGTCTACATGGTTGTGGTCTCCTGGCTAGTAATTTTGAGGAATCGTATTTGGCACTTCCAGCTCCACATGAACCTGATGGTGGAGTATGTATTTCCGGACCCATATCGCGACCTATTTCATAGCCAAGATAAAGATATAGTTGTAGTCAAAAACTTAGATGCTAAAATTTATTATATTCTCACTTCTCGAATTTGATGGATATCAAGAGTTTTTGGGCATCCGTAGAAGATTTCACATATGTAGCGTAATGTATTGTTATGTTTGATCCATTTGTAAACTAGCGGAATTAGATTTGATCCTATATATATAAATATTATCAATATATTAATTTGGTGAAGCCAAGGAAAATCCCGGGTTCATCACGATTCCAAGATTCATGAATCTATATCCCACTATTGGGAGCTAAGTAATTGATCAGATGTATGTGGAATTTGGAAAATAAAATACTGTATACAAAAAAAAAAGCATAAAGCATCTGAAAATCTTATCCTGATTCATCACAACATCATTTTAGATTTTCATTTTACGTTACCTTATATTTATTATTTCAAAACTAAAAAAGTTTCAAGGTTACTACTAACTGTGATTCTTCTAATATGTGAACTGACCTGATATTTGAGCTTCTACAAGACCAATCACAAACATCATGCAAAGCAAAAGACGGAGCAGAAGAACATGTGATGTCTTCATCGCCATTGACTCTTCTTATCCAAAATAACTAAAAATAAATTAAGAGAAACTAAATTGATATGAGATTTTATATTTTTCATGCATAAGAGTATTCTATATTAGATGTAGCATTTAAAATGAACGGAGTTGGTAGGCTATCTAATTGTCATACTGCCAAATAATTTTCCTCACTCCGCGTAACGACTTTTGACTTATTTGTATGATTGCATGAAAACTGAATTATTATTTTTTGGCTGTTTTATGGCCCAATAGTCAACAAAGTCAACAAAATTCTTGGTGGGATATAAAGTCAACTTTAGTAGCTTTTTATTTGACTAAGATTAAGAGATTTTTGGGATTAGACCCGTATTTGGTAAAACGCTTTTTCTATATAGTTTCATACTTCAAAAACATAAATGAAAACAGTTTTAGCTGGTTCAATTTGATCGATCTGTTTCTAGGACAATATATAAAATTAGACCGTGATTTTCAATTGAAGTTTCAAGATCATCGGGGTCGTGTTAAGTTGCTTGTGCGAAGAGAGTAAAGTTTTCTAAATTGAAAAACGATTAAAAGAAAAGAAGATGAAATAAATTGTTTAGGTTTTAGAATATTGAGAATCATAGTAAATGGTTTTACATCTGAATTTTGATCCATACAATCAAGAACTTTCTGAGAAAAAATTGGATTCTTGGTTTATCTATCTATCCACCATACATAGCTTTTAATTATAAGAAAAGTGAAAAGTGGCCAAAGCTAACAAAATACGATGTAACAAATTATGTGTTATTGAAACATGAACTTAAAATTTTTTTTTAAAATTTATTGTTATTGAATTAAATTTAAAATATACAATCAAATTCATTATTACTAAAAAAAATTTTAAATTAGATTTAAAAGTTTTAGATGAAATTTCAGATAATTTTTAGTTAAAAATATAAAGATCAAAATCTCATGGTTTAATGTGAGATTTAAGAGAATTTAATAACACAATTATTAATTTACTAAAATTCAATCAGATCATCTTAAAATACTCATTAAAACTCAAATCTCTCTAAACTTTTCATCTAAAATCTAAAAAAAATTTGTAAACCATATATGTTGGATTATATATAATAGAAAAAAATAAAAATATTCGCGGAATTTGCTTAAGGAAAGTAAAATAATATTGGTTCTGTGTTATGTGGTTATGAAATTTTTGTAGCATAACTACTATTGTACTATCTTAACGTTAAAACTTTTTTAAAAAGAAACTAATTTAGTAATTTTTTTGTATTAATTGTGACATGAACTATTTGAGATTATTTTTTGTGTGTGGTAATTTTCGTAGATATATGAGAAGCTCATACCATTAGTTTTTGGCTTTTAGCACCCTAAGCAAAACTAATGTAGTGAAATAGTATTAAAACAATATCATAGGTTTTCTTTGAAAAGAAAATATTAGTTTTGTAAAATAAATTCAAATTGTCTCTTTTCTTAACGAGTAGTCTCGGTCATGAGATACCCAAAAAAGTCATCCAAACAGCTAAGCACATAATTTAATGGAATATAGACAAAGTCGTGCCTACGATTTTTAAGGCGAACAAATTTTCTTTTTATATATACTTTTTGTGATAAAATATATATTTTTACTAAAGATTTTAATATATTTTTTGATAACTTAGAGATTATTTTTTTTAATTTATGAAGATAAATTTTGTACTATTAAGCTACAAATTATAATTTATACTATTTTGTAATTTATTTTTTAACTAATACTATTTTTAATCTAAAAATATACTTAAATTTAAAATAAATTTCGTTAAATATTAGAAATAATTTACACTGTTTTTACTATATAAAATAAAAATTTTAACTCAAGAAATATTAAACTAAAATACTTATTTTACCAATATTTCAAATAAATTTATAAAATTTCAAAACCCTAAAATTTACTTATTTATGAGCTTACGGTGAATGCTTTTTTTTACCCTTTATAAGCACGTCTCTGAAATAATATATATGTGTTTATTTCTTCGGTGTGCAAATAATATACAGTATGGGTTCATATCATTGTATAATATACATGTACTTATATTGAGATCTTTTCAAAAAAAAAAACTTATATTGAGAGCCAATGAGTACCAAAACATCACCTAAATAGTTGAAAAATACAGTTAGAAACTAATTATTCTGAGTTTTTCTAATATTTGATAATTGAGCTAAAAAAGAATTTAATCATTTTTATTATTTTACACTTGTTATTGATAACAAAACATAATAGTGTCTTTTTTTTGTTGTGATTGGTAGTACTTTATAGACGAGAAATAAAGAAACAAAAAATATTCTACTTTTTACTTAATATTAACCAATTAAGTGGAAACTAGAATAACCTTTTCTTTCCTAATTCTCTCAAAAATTGATGTAAAGAAGAAAACTTTCCACTATAAATAAAAGGTGAAAAAAAATTATCCTGGATTTTGATTTTTTCTTTCATAAAAGAATTTTCGTCGCATCTACGGGGTAAACAAATTACTCTACCTTTAATTTCAGCTGCTACGACGTTTCTTCTTTTTACTATTTCATCTCTCCTGCTAACCATTTTAATTACTCTAAAAGTTTGCCACTCATACCAATCTTAATTCTTCTACTACTTCTAAATCTATCTTAGCTCAGCGGCAATGGTGATGCTACTGTAAACTAGATCATATTTTCACACGAAGTCTTTAATTTTTTTCTAAGTTGTAAATATGTAAGTGAATAAAAATAATTACATAAGAGAATAGTTTTCTATCTGAACTCTGAAGGTCTTTGTTCTACAACCACCGAACGATTTAATTACATTTAGAATTGTTGAAAATGTCTTCCGTGTTTAAAAATATGAAGATGTATGGATTTTCATGCCAAAATCAAGTAATAATGAGGTAAATAGTTTATTTTCTACATCTTAATATATGATTTCAAAATTTCTTAAAGAATGTAACTACACCTGAGTAAATGTATTATACTCTCATCATTGGTGCAGTTATGTTTTATTTAGGTTAGATTTATTATTTTTAAACATATTGATGATTACTGAATTGATCTTTTTTATTTACAAAAAGGTATAACAATGAATATAAAATCTGGACCATCTGTACCATGTTGAATAGAGCTCCTCCCATAGCGGTGAAGCAAAGATATAGATTAATCCGGCTCCCTCCTCCTCTTCATCCACATTTCAACCAAAAGTACACTACAAAAACTACCATAAATTTGATGGATATTTCAACGGTAATCCAACGGATTTATGATAGAATAGGTTTATCAGAAATCTTTCAGAAAAATCCGACAAAATAATGTCCGTCGAAAATTTCAGATAGATTTCCAATAGATTTGCCGACAATCTATCGGAAATATATGAACGTTAATATAACTTCTGTATATAACCATTTAGAATTCAAAATTTGTGATCGATTCTGACGGATTTCGACGGCTGACGAGCTTATGTTTTCACACTCTTATATTCATTCACAACACAATATTTTACTTAAACAAAAAAAATTGAAAAGATATGTCATCTTCTAATAGTTTTCGATCATGAATGAAAGAACCAATGATAGATCCAGAATCAAATATCATGAAAGACGAGTATGCTCGAAATATATGCGAGTTTATGGAATTAGTTGTAAATCAAACGGGAGCGAAAAAACTTGTAAGTTGAAATGTCCATGTTCTATTTGTTTGGAGGCATTTGTATTATAATGGTTTTATGCCGGGTTACAAGATTTAATAGCTACAGAGGGAAACAAAATATGATTATAGTAGTATTAATGAACCATATAATACATATAGCTTAGGAGAACATAGAACATAAGTAGATATTTGGGTAGGCACCGTTGAGATGGTGAATGATGCGTTTAAAAAAAATATGCAGTCGACCGATGTAGATGGAGATAGGGTTGAAGAACCAAATATATAAACACAAAGGTTTTTTCTATATGTTAGATGCAACAAAACAACCGCTATATAGTGGTTTTAGAGAAGGTCATTTGCCTTTATCATCTGCTAGTATATTTATGACCATTAAGATGGACTACAATTTGGCGGAAGAATGTGTTGATGCGATAACAGAGTTTGTGAAAGATATATTGTCTGAAGATAATCTTTCACCAGTGTCATACTACGAAGTACATAAACTTATAGTTGGAATTGGTTTACCGTATCAGATAATAGATGTGTGCATCGACAACTGTATGATATATTGGAGAGAAGATGAAAATCGTAAAAGATGTCAATTCTGTCATAAAAGCCGGTTTCATGAGACTAGTGGCAGAGTTCAAATTCCATATAAATGGATGTGATATTTACCGTTAACGGAGAGGTTGAAGAGGTTATATCAACTTTTGCGCACGAAAAAGGCAATGAGATGATATGTTGAGCATAGACAAGAAGGAGAGATTATACATCTTTTAGACGTAGAAGCGTGGAAATATTTTCAATCAATGTATCCTGATTTTACGTTCGAGCGAAGGGATATATACCTCATATTATGTACATATGGTTTCAACCCATTTGGAAAGCATGAAAAGCAATATTCGTTGTATCCCGTAATTGTTACACCTTAGTTGCCTCCATCTTTGTGTATGCATTGACTTGTTACTAATTGTTTTAGGTTATTGAAGGAAAAAATAATGATCAAACATTTCCAACATGGTTAGTGGAGTTCGTTAACGGTCCAAACTACTTTGCGACTACATACCCTAGGTATTGCACTAGGGGATATACATTTAGAATTTATGATGAGGGAAGTACAAGGACAACTTCCGGTTCCAATATTTCTGCTCAATCTGGTGATATTGTTTTTATCATCTAAACACTCTATTAATAATTATTTTCAATGTCACGAATTACAACCTATATAAAAACAAAATACAAAGTCAATATGCAGAACTTGCATATAACAAATTATTACATAAGAAGATATATGGGCCATATAGTGAGAAAGATATATTAAAAGTTAATTTGATGATGCTTTATGTAGATAAGGCTTACTCGCTAACGGATCACTGAATTTGTAATTTTCCTTTTTTTATCTTCGATCTTTCTCTTATGCGACTTGTGTGCTAGAGTGACATTTCTTGGTTAAGTTTCTATATTGCACACAATATTACAAAACCCGATGCTTCTAATAATAGTTTTGAAATATCGATATTATGATACCAAATCTTACGTATCAAATCCATTTTGAAATATTTTGACTTTTTTCCTCACAATTCGATCCCAAAATACCCGTATTCTTTCTAACAAATTCGTAAATCTATTATTTTCTTTCTTCATAAATCATAATTTGACAGACTGCAATTCTTCATCCCAATATAGATTCTTCTCTTTATCTTCAAATCTCCTTGCCTTCACATTTTCGCTACATAACTATAATAAACGGATAAACGCCTTTTCATCTCATCCTTTGTTCTCGTAATTTTCTCGTCAAGTGCATTCTTCTTATTGAAAATCCAAATTTCACTTCGAATGATCGATTTCATCCCATCATCGGAGGAAGAACAGAGTACCCACTATTTATGTCATGGGGCCTGTTTTTGTAATTTCATCTAGATAAGCAAACACAACCTGTTCAACGTGGTTCTCCAAATCATGCCTCATAATTCTTTCCTTCAATGTCAGTGAAGACACATGAAGAATGAGTGTTTGACTTAACTTTTTTTCTCCATCAGAATCCATTAGAAGTAAACGAAATATCAAAGTTTGGATTCTCAATTCGTTTAGATTTTTTCAGAGTGCAAAGTTATGGATTCCGAGGAAGAATTTGGGAGAAAACGTGAATCATTTGTTGGAAACCACCAAATCTCCCAATGCATCTTTCAGATTTGAACATCGGAGACGGATTCGTCGCCAGAAAAGGAAGGCTCCACAAGAGGGAAAAACACAGTTACACCAAACTGACACAAATAATAAATTAATAAAGACAATAAAAATGAGAGAAATCATCCATGAGTGCATCATCTCTTCACTTAATATCACTTAGAAAGTCAAATTGGAATCCGACATAACCGACGATGATTAGTAAAATTCACTCTTACTGGATAGAGACAGCAATTTAAGATGAATAGGTGTAAAGACAAAAATCATCAAATGAATCACCTTCTCTCTCTTCAATTCTCTATTGTCGTCGGAAGAATAACTCTTTTCTAGTGATATTGTTTACTATGACATTCTTCAACAAATACTGGAAGTCCGCCATCCAGGAATGTTGAACTTATGATGCATTGTATTTATGTGCGTTTGGTATGATCCATCCGTTGGACGTGGTGTTCAAGTTGAAAAATTCGGTAATATATCGGTATATTCAAGACAGAGACTTATCAAATATGATCCATTCCAAGCAGACCATGTATGTTTCAATTAATTTTTATAAATATTTTCAATATTTGTAATGGCTAGCCAGTGAAAGCATTTTCATTATAGTAGTCATATCCATTTCTCTATTTTAGAGTGGGATATATAGTAAGATTGGAGAAAATTTTACTCTATAATAGAGTTTAGGGTGAAATATACAGTAAGGTTGGAGATGCCCTCAGGAGATCAAAGTCTTGACTAATAAAATGGATAAGTTTCTCCAAGCCTCTCACAATACTGTAAACTATGTGGGTGAGAAATATTGTTACCAAGGGTATCAAGAGGTTGGAATTGAAGGTTGTGTTAAAGGACTTGAGGAGATCAACTACATAGGTGGCCAAGGACAATGTTACAACTATAGGAATCATTCCAACTTTTCTTATAGGAACCCAAAGGTGGAGAATCCCAAAGATCAAACCTACCCACCTATGAAACTCAAAGACAACTTCCAAACCAACAACCAACAAGGAAATTTCAAACCAAACCAATCAACCTTTATATGACAACCATAGCCAAGGAAGTGCATCAAAGCTGCCATCTCATGAAGACAATACTAACAATCTCCTAAAGCAAATACTAGAAGGACAAGGAAGGGGATCATTACTGAAGGGGAACACTACTCAAATGGCGGCAATGTACGACAAGATAAATGGGATGTACAATGATCTTGATGGAAAGATCACTAGCTTGGCTTCTCACTTGAAGAACAATGATCTTAAGGTAACTCAATTTTCATGTAGTTCAAAGAATCCAAGTGGAGCATTACCGGATAAATCCGAAGTTAATCTCAAGAATTTTTGCAATGTTATCTTCTTGAGTGATGAGGATATGGTTGAGAATGAGATCTAAAAACTATCAAGAAAGGATAATATGATTGATGAGAATGAAAAGACAATAGAGCAAAATCCAAGACTTCACCGTGGTTCAAGTGTTAGATGGTTTGGTTAGTGAGAATGAAATGAAAATGGATATGATCACTAAATAAGAAGACAATATGTCCAAGAGGATTGAAAAGAATGTTACTCCACGACTTGAGCCTTCTCCTTATGAGATTCCACTTCCATTTTCCGAGCGAGTTCTTACTAAAGCTCAAAAGAAAGTCCCCTCAAGCTTCAAATCTAGCATGCATAATATTGGAGTACCTTTGCCTCCTATGATTAGCTTGCACAAATTTTCGCTCCATATAGAGTTAATTGAAGCCATCTTAGTGAACCGAGAGAAAGTAGAAGAGGTGATGAGAATGTCCAAATCACCAACGTGCGACATAAATTTGTCCCAAATCGGTTCTAAAGCTTTGAGATCCGGGAACATTCATCATAAATTTCTCTCTAGGAGATATGGAAATCGATAATGCCTTATGTGACTCTGGAGCAAGCGTGAATATAATGTCACTTGAAAAAGTGGGGAGATTAGGGATTAAAGGGATGAAGCAACACTCATCTTCCATCATGTTTGGAGATGCTTTTTCGAAACCTCCACTTGGGTTGATTAAAGACTATCCTCTTAAGGTTGAATATTTCTTAATCCCAACGGATTTTATAATTATGGAGAGGGTGCAACCCAATACGCTTTCTCTCATTCTCAGAACTCTATTCCTCAACACAGCGGGAGCAAGCATCAATTTTCCAAATTAAAGAGTTACTCTCCTCCACATGAATCCCAAGATCTCTTATACAACCAAGCCTTTCCTCTACAAATTTTTGTTGAACAATCACTAATGAAGAAGTGAATACAAAGGAAGAGCTCAAAGTTATGTATGTGAAGAACTATGAGACTCTAAAGCTTGATGAGGAGATTTTGGAAGGTGAAAATCTTACACTCCTTATTTGATGAGTATGAAGAAAGTGATAAAGATAAGAACATGGGGAAAGTTAATAAGATTCTTGAAAATAACAAGAGCAAGAAGAAAGCAACCCACCCTCCCATCCTTGTTCCATCCTCTACCCTCAAAGGTGAAACACGCTGGTCTTACTCTGTCAATGCTCAATCCACCATTTCAAGCGGTTCTCGGAGTTCCACAAATCCACTTTTCAACCCACTCCCTAAGACTCCCGAATAGGGTCAAGGAATGGGTCCTATCTCTTTTATTGTAAATACCATTTATTTTTGTTTTTTTGTTTCCCCTCTCTTTGACTTTTGTTATACCGAGATGGTATAATTCAAGTTGTGGGAGGGATTTGTGTCTTTTTATTTTTTTTTGTGTTTTTATTTTCCTTATTGCATATTTAAATGTCATGCATACATTTTTTGCATAGAAAACAAAAAAATTTGAAAACACACAAAAAGAAACATGCAATTTCATTTGCATAGTAGGATTGAGTCTAGTAACATGTAGTTTGCATTTGTATTTGCAAAGGAGATGATGATTAAAATTACCATGTGAATATCTATGCCTAGCTTGCAACGTGATTCACTTGATGATGTTCTTGTAGTGCTTAACTGATATTAAAAGTTTGAATCTTTGCACTTTTATCTCTTCGCTCGAAAGTTAGACTCTTGATTTATGCTTGCTTGATTGTTTTCAACTCTAATCTAGTGGACTTTATTTTGGACATAATTCTCTCGCATAGGGGCTTGAAATTTGTTCTCATGACTGTCTATAAGAAACATTCGGGTTTTCTTATCCCTTTTACCACCCTGGTGCTAAGCCGAATGATCATTCTCATATTTAGGGTGGTTTCCCTACCATTTACCTTGACCATTTCTTTCAAACCTTTTTCTTGATTGATGAGGGAAACCTTTTGTTGATAATGCTACAATTTTAAAAAATATTGAGAGTATCAGGAACGACAAAGGATTACCTCTTGTTTTAGCTAGCAGTGGTAAGACTAGCGATTAGGATTGGAATGAAAGATTTGGATGGATAGGTTGAACTATTGGTTTGAGTGTTGGAAAATAAAAAGGTGAAAAGAAAGTTTGATCAATATTATGATAAGAGTCCCTAGGGAATAAAGAAATAGTCAAGAGGCCTTAAGTCTCAAATGGAAAAATAAAAAAATGTAGGTTCCCTAAGAATGTACAAAGAAATAAGTGATGTGAGCAAAAGAAAGCAGAGAAAATAGATAGAAAAGATGTAAGTGTTGAATGAAAAGAATTTCCCTAGGAGAATAAGAAAAGAGATTGATCATGATGTTAAAACCATGAAAGATAATCGATTCGGTATTCGTTTTTCCATTGCTTGAAATATTATCTTGGTAAAATGATGTTAATGGCTTCGTTGATCTTTCATGGTTTTGAATCCCTATTTTCACACTTCTTTCTCAACTTGTCTCTTATTTTTCGCTTGCGAAAAAGTAAGATATAAGTTTGGGGGAGTTAATACATTGAGTTTTTATCCTTCTTTTAATTGCATTTCCCATTGTTTTCTTGCATTTTTCATGTCATATTTAGAGTTTAGGTGCATCGTTTGCATATTATTCTTGTTTTGTTGTTTTTGGGAGTGAAGTGGACAATAAGAGTGATCAATGGAGTGGAAACAACCAAAAGAGAATATTTGATGAAGAGAGGAGAGTGTATCGGGGAGCCTTAGCGGTTTGGTGAAGCTGGGGCGAGCCATCGACAAGAGACAGCGGGGTAAGATGGAAGCTTAATGCATGAAGGCTGGAGATATGGTTGTGTGTTGTAGCGGCTAGATGTCATCGAGATGAGCCACTGGCCAGATGTCTCGGCTTCACGACGTCAATGAGCTCAAACAGGAAGAGGCAGCAGGGTGTTGACACCGATAAGGATTTGGAAAAAACCACCCTAAGATCTGGCACGGATACATAGCGGGCAGGAGGTGACTGATGGCTTGGAGTGGGATTCTCAAGCGGCCAAGTGACGACTGCTGAAAAACGGTGGGATCGCGTAGCAGGGAAGCGCATACAGCCCACCACCATCGACATGTCCTAGCGGCCATGCGACGTTTGGATCGACCATTTCCTGATGATATCAAATTTTCTAAACCGGGTTTGACTTGGTTTATTACGAGTTGACCAAAAAAAAAATTGCTTCCTCCTATAAATACTACTTAATAAGGGAGAGTTTATGCTTTTTTTAAAAATATCTCTCTTAGTCTCTTTAAGGTTTTTAGCGAAAACTTGTATGGATCCTTCAATTTTAATTTATCAAAATATGTTTTCTTTTTAAGTATTTCAACTATTCTCTTAAGAATCATGATTAACCAAATATCAACCTTGTTGCTTTGTGTTGTTATGAAGATTAGTGAGTAGTCTTTTTATAGCTCTTGAGAATGGTAGATTTAGGGTGATTAGTTGTAGATTAGTGAATTTTAGGCTTGTAACAACATATATCACTGCTTGATAAGTGTTATTAATGTTATATTAGCTTTGATCATGCTAGTTTAGGATTTAGGCATTTTCACACTAGCAAGGTGTTCGATAAAATTGTTGAACCAAAATGTCAAGTGTTTTACATTCCTTGCCTATAGAAATAGTTGATTAGAGTGTTTAGTGGTTATTTAGGCTTAATAGTAATGCTAATTGATCATTTGATAGCTAACAGAAGTTATTAATTATTGAATAATTAGTGAAGAAATTAGTGTCATGGGAGTGGATTAGTTGAGATTAGTGCTCTAAGACCAAAGGATTAGCTTATTGAAGTAGGTTAAGATCCACTAGTTAGCAATGGATCGCCCTAGTCATCTATTTTTGTATCCTGAGAGTCCGATTTCCTTTATTTGAATTCAAAAACCGATTTTAAATATTTTCCGCCTTTATTTATATTCAAATTTTGTTTTAAAACCAAAAACTTTGATTTCACTTAGATTGATTAATAACTTGCATCCTAGTTTGTTATTCTTGTTATTCTTGTTATTTTGAGGTTCGATACCTAAAGTTCCAGACGCACGATAGGATAATTGTAGCGTTGCAAAACACGATTATCACTAGACAGATTGAGCAATTATATTTTTCTTCTTTTTCTGTAGTTGGTGTTTGAGAACTGTCTAGATCTCCAATCAAAAAATCCACATCTAATCTTGTTGAACCATTTGGGTTGAGATCTTTGATTTTGAAAAATACTTTGAGGCTATGTGTGTAGTGTTCTTGTGCTAGGAATATTGTTGTATGAATGAATTTTAATAAATCATTGATTAACTAAAATGATATTTGTTCATTAATTTCATGAAATATGATGTAGAAGTTGATCAAATCTTTGAAGTTTTTTTCATGTGCTTGAAGTATATGTTCGTTGGCCAAAGAAATCGGTTTAATTGATGTTGTTTT
Organism: Cardamine chenopodiifolia; assembly: GCA_963922655.1. Classification (NCBI taxonomy): domain Eukaryota; kingdom Viridiplantae; phylum Streptophyta; class Magnoliopsida; order Brassicales; family Brassicaceae; genus Cardamine; species Cardamine chenopodiifolia. Next base: position 17,540,244 of record OZ000481.1, read on the forward strand.
CTCAACGTATGTAGATATCTTGTAATTTTGAGTTTGAGATGATTCCTACTTCCAGTTGGTGATGAAATAATTTTTTTTGGGGTAGATTTTCTGATTTTGAAATTTTTAATGCATTGATGTTGTATGTGTGATTGCTATTTATATATTAGTGTAAAATAGATGTTACCTTCAGTTTTTATCCTGATTTATTGTATCATATTTAATTGCTTTTAATTTTTATTCTTAATTGTCTTTGATTACTACTCTTAATTTTCTTTAATTAGTATTGTTATTTGTGTTGACCAATTTTTTGTTTGTTACCGTTGGTGATTTTTTGTGATAGTGAGTTATTTAACTGGTATTTTAGGATTTGTTATATATTGTCTATACATTTTTAATAAACATTTATAGCCACTAATTATGTTAGTAATTGTGTTGTTATGTACCTTATGGATTTAACTTTGGTTAAACTATATGAGATTTATTTAAAAATTTATTATATTTTTTTTATAAGTTGACCATATCTATCTTATATAATAAGTAAGGTTTAAAAATTAATAAAATTAAAAATATTATTTAGGATGCTTATAGTAATTAAATGTTGTAGATATGTAGTAATTATTTAAAAATTATAAAATTTAAAAGGTTTTTTAGAAGTGGCACTTGTCAGTTTTTTTTAGCTCGAATTTAAGATGAGATGACACATGTCATCTACAAACTCTTAATTTTCTTTCTCAATTTTTTATTTTTTTCTAACCAAAACCCCAAAACTTGTCTCCCAAAAAACATAAAAATTGAAATTTTTTTTTTTTAACCAAAACTCCACAAACTGTCTCCCAAAAAAAACTAATTAAATTAAATTAAAGGATTTTTTTTAAAGTAATACATGTCGGCATCTCGTATCTTAAGTTTAAAAGAAACTTTATTATATTAGATCAAATACTTTATTGTTCTTTTTATTGTTGGAATAGATAATAATGGTTTATTAAAGGAGAAGAGAACATAACAATTTATATTTTAGTCGGAAGGATAATGGATCAGTTACTCCACTAAATAGTCAAAGCCAATTAACCAGTTGGGTAGACTAGTCTCGCTAGTGTGTGATCCATTAACATGTTAACGTCATATTTTATGTTGTAAACTTAAAATAATAGTTGCATGTATGGAACGTTTTTATTAAAAAGTTAATGCTTCCAATAATGACATTCAGGGTGGGGAGGAGGTCGGTAGATGTGGTGCAGGACCGAAAATAATAAAGTTGCATGTTATTTTTGTTTTATTACTCTGTTATTTTTTTATGATGCTCGGCATCGAATAATTTATGTATGGGGGCCTTGACATTTGTTGTTGATGAAATAATACAGCTACTGCTGTAAACCTAAATTTGTAATGTTTGCGAATAAACATAATCAACAAAAAACTTATAAAATTTTGAAATTAAGGTTTAATTTAGATAATCTAAAACTAAAACACCATTGTAGTTCCAAAAGTTTTTTTTGGAATTTTATTGGAATATAATGCAGAGTAATTTAAAATTTCAAAACATAAACTTTCTATTTTATTTCTCTTGGTATCGGAGACCTTGTAGATAGAACTCGGCCACTGAACTTTGTCATATTCCCCCTAAGATAGTAAGATCTCACCTGATTAAGCGGTGGAACCAGCGATCGACACTGAATTCATACTTATTCTTGATCGGTCTACATATAGCTATAACTTTAAAACAATATCTAATAAATCAATATAGCAAAAATACGGGTAAAGACTGTGACTAGAGTCACTCTACATATCACTTTGACGATCTTTAAACAACATTACATATAATCGAGTAGTCTTCTTATATTTTTAAGGTAGTGTGGTGTGGGGGTGGTGGATGTCTACATGGTTGTCTCTATGCTAGTACTCTTGGGGATGCTCCACATGATCATGATGGTGGAATATATATGTATATGCTATCTGCAAAATAAGATATAACATTTAGCTTAGAGCATCTGAAAATCGAGTTACTTGTTCATTATCCTAATTGAGAAGATATAAAAGTATATATATCAAGAATATCGCTGAGCTATATGTAAAGCTTTTGTTTTCTTAATCAACTAAAGAAAATACGAGAATGATACTGGATTTAGGGAAGCAAATTTCATAATGTGCAGCTCTATATGATTATTTGTCTCCTAATAATCGATATCATCTTGATTCAACTTAATCGTTTTGCTTTTAATTTATTATTTCTCCGTTCACAACATCGTTTCAGATTTTCATTTTACTTAATATACACCCTATACATTATTCAAAACCAAAAAAGTTGCAAGGTTACTACTACTAATTGTGATTCTCTTAATATGTAAAACTTTAAAGATCAACATATGAGAAGCCCATGTCATTAGGTCTAGCACATTTGACGCAAAATAAAATTTCGTTAAAAATAAAATTTTAGTTTCGTAAGGATATTTTCAAATTGTCTGTTTTCTTAACGAATAGCCTTGGTATAAAAATAGCCAAAAGAAAAGTCACCCGCCAGCGAAGCACTGACTTACCAATTGATATGCATGGAATATAGACAGTATGTTTTGTGCAAATAATTAATAATATGTGTTTGTATTATTATTATTATTATTATTTTATTTTATTTTTCTTTGTGTTCGTATTATAGTATAATATATATATAGCGCGTGTGTTAACTTTCATTGAGAGCCAATGACTACCAAACCATCATATCTTCTACTACTTAGATAGTTATATGTCTATCTTATCTCAGCGGCAATGGTGATGCTACGCACCGTAAGTTAGGTCAGTATATTTTCACACGATCCCCTGAATTTTTCCCAAAATTGTGAATACATAAGTGCATCAAAATGGATATACATAAAAGAGTAGTTTTTTTGTTTGTATGTCTTTGTTCTACAATTTCCAAGCGATTTAAGACTAAATTTTCTTCTACCAGAATTTTCAGACTTTTGGAATTGTTTTTCTTTTGATAAAGACTTTTAGAATTGTTGAAGATGTCTTTCGTGTTTGAAAATTTTAAGATTTGTGGGTTTTCATGCCAAAATCAACTGAAATATTATATTAAAATATTCTAATAATAGAATTAAATTTTAAAATAAAAAGAAATTAATCCACTCACATGTTGACAAGTGTCATTAGAATTTCTCATTTTAATGAGAATCGATCCTTCAGCGAGAAGCATTTCTCTGTCCCTCTTCTCTTTTTTTTTATCTTTTTTAATTTCTTTTATGATTATATACCGTCATGAGATACTCTGATGGGATGCTCTAACATCTATAGTCAATGGTTCGTTTAATAGTAAAATTTCATAGTTGTTTTGACAGCCTACTATTTGAATGGATTTGTATGTAACACCCGATCCACCAAAGAGCCTGATCAACTCAAAACCGTCATCTTAAAAATTTGAACAACAAACAAAAATTTTAAAAAACTAATCTGAAAAAAATAAAGAAAAAGATGAGTTTAATTATTCAATAAGAAGATCGATATTGCACACTGAAATACAATACCAATAATCTATTCATACTCAACAATCATTACATAACACAGAGTCTAACTCCACATTCCTAAACATACATCCAACATACTAACGATTTCACACAATACGCAACATACCATATGTTCATACTACTATATAAACCATAACAAATCATATATTCATATAGACATATTTCATCATCTTATATTCATGCTTATTTAACACATCACATATTTATCATACTACCATACTCATCTATATACAAATCATCAATCACGCTAAACCAAAATCTCATCAACTTAGCCACTAGGTACGAAACAAATCTCATATTCGTCCATCACATCATCTCATATCATATCATCATACATCATCAACCATCATGTTATATATCAAGCCATTATATTGTGCTTCTTATCATTATACCATATTACCATATAACGCAATATCAATCAATAAACACACGTCTAAGCACATAGTTTTTAAATCTATACAAGTAATTCATGAAGAACATGCTTAGAAAGTAATCAATGTATTTCCACAAATCTCGCCTTCACCTTATCAATTCGGGTTGATATCTTAGTTTACGACTAGCAAAAGTGGGAATCTAGTTGAGCAACAATCACAATTTTCTCGTAACTCTTCCCGGCGGTGTTTGCAGAGAATAGATGGCAATGGTGACAGCTCGACGATGGCGAACCTTTTCGGTGAAGGTGGTGCACGTGACGACACAAGCTGGGCACAAAGAGGATCTCCGGTGGCTTGGTTGATGCGTGTGTCACCGAAGACTTGAACAAAATCAACGGAGTTGGTGACCGAGTTAGGGGTAGGCGGCTGCAGTTCTCTAAGATGAGCTTCGAGGTTTGTGTCCTACTTTTATATATACTCGAGGAAAAAATAAGGTTTCGCTCGGTTTAACTCAATATCGGGCTCGGTTTAGGCCTCCAAAATTGGATCGTTATAATTCACTCCCACTTAAATGGAATTCATTCTCAAATTCAACATTTTCCCATTGAACTATGTTTTCATCTTAAAAAGCTTGAGGTGTTCAATACATAACTCTTAAAACGATTCAATTGACCTTTAAAGAATCGAATATTAAATATTAAAACTGTCAATTTAGATATTTAATAAAGGTAAGGAAAAAATTCTAAACATAAACCTTGTCCTAACAAAATTTAGTCATATCTTCCCAAGCCTAATCTTTTTGGCGATAGTGGCACTTGTTCCTCATTTTGGTTGTATTGTTGCGTAAGGAAATCTCTAGCATAATGGCCAGACCATCCACACTTGTGGCAATGATCTAGTTCTCTTGGGCAGTTCTCTCTCGTATGTCCCAATTCTCTACACTTTAAACAACCTTATGTGGTCTTCCAGCAATCTCCACAGGGTGACTTTCCACAAGTATCACACACTGGTGCTTGCTCTCGCATTGGTCCATCAAATTGGTTATTCCAAGTTCTCTTGTGAGAGTTTATCCCTTTTCCATCTTTCAGCATATCCTGTTCTAACCCAATATCTAATGTATCAGCTTTTTCTACCAACCCAATCATACTACGGTAATCGTACATCTCGCAACGGTTCTTTGGCTCAATTCTCTGACCCCTCAAAAAATGAGGATAAGATTGTCCTCATTCATGAATTTACCTGCAAACTAGCTGAGTCAATTAAACTCCTCCTTGTACTCTCTCACAGTCATGTTTCCCAGGCGAAGTTCAATAAATTCATTCTCCACCAGTATAGCCTCTTTGGGAAAATACTTTTTGGTGAATTTTGTTTTAAAATCTTTCCAAGTCAATTCATACCGTCTCTGCACCTGGGCTACCACTTTTTTCCACCACACCAATGCTTCATCCTTCAAATATTGAACCTTTAAATCCTTGCAGTACTCATGCAGCCACTTAACATTTTCAAAATTTCTCTCCAATATTTTTCTCCAATCATCAGCAACAATATGGTTGGATCGGCCACCAAAAGACTCAATTCCCATGTCCTTCAAATTCCTTATTGATTCTCAGTACGATGGCCCCTGCACGTGGGCCTGCATAGGTGGTGGTGGAGGCGGATGTTGAGGCTGGGCTGCAGTATTTGGTGCATCACGTTGTGGCGCAATCACCTCCGGTGCTCCTCCCACAAATGGTTCCCTCTGCATGTATTCCCATAACTGACGAAATTCCTTGAACATGGCCATCTTAACTGCCTGGTCATTCACTTGCACTGCTCATGTCTGAGCCACATTAGCCCTCGCTACATCATGCACACTTTCAGTAGAGGTCACTGGACTCTCATCCTTCACTATTGATTGTGCCACATTTCCTACTCATCCTCCATGTACTCTCTTTGGTGGCATATGGATACAAAAACAAGTTAATCATTTTTCTTCCTTAGGACTACCTCCTGGGTTAGAACCGGTATGACATAACCTAGGGGTCTGATACCAGAAATGTAATGTCCAATCCACCACATAGCATGATCAACATGTTGACTTCATGGCTTGGCTCAAAACCGCCATCTTAAAAATTTTAACAACGAACTAAACCTTTTTAACAAAATTATTCTGAAGAAAAAAAAGAAAAAAAGGTGAGTAATTAATTACTCAATGAGAGGATCAACAGTGTCCACTGAAACACAATGACAACACTGTACTCATACTCAATAATCATCACATATCTTAGAGTCAGACTACACATTCCTGGACATACATCCAACATACTAACGGTTTCACACAATACTCAACATAGCATATGCTCATACTACTATATAAATCATAATAAGTAATCTATTAATATTGACCTATTACATCATATTATATTCATGTTTATTTAACACATCACATATTTATCATACTAGCATACTCATCTATACACAAATCATCAATCACGCTAAACCGAAATCTCATCGGCTTAGCCACTAGGCACGAAATAAATCACAGGTTCATCCAAACATCATGTACGAAATAAATCCCATGTTCGTCCAATCACTATGGCACGAGACCAATCCCAGGATCGTCCAATCACTATGCACAAAACAAATCCCATGTTCGTCCAATCATTAGACACGAAACAAATCCCATGTTCATCCATTACATCATCTCATATCATATCATCATACATCATCAACCATTATGTTATATATCAAGTCATTATACTATGCATCTTATCATTATACCATATTACCAAATAACGCAATATCAATCAATAGACACACGTCTAACCACATATTTTATAAGCCTATACAACTAATTCATTAAGAACATGTTTAGAAATTGTTCGATGTATTCCCAAAAATCTTAACCTCGCCTTAGCAAATTCGAGTTGATTTCTCAGTTTACGACTAGCGAAAGTTAGAATCTGGTTGAGCAACAATCATTATCTTCTTGCAACTCTTCCCGGCGGTGGTGGCAGCTCAACGGTGGCAAACCTTTCTGGTGAGGGTGGTGCATGCGACAATACAAGATGGGCACAAATAGGAACTCTGGTGGCTTGGTTGATGCGTGTGTCACCAATAACTTGAACAGAATCAATGGCATTGGTGGCTGAGTTAGGGGTAGGCGGTTGCAGTTCTCTAAGTCAAGCTTCAGGTTTGTGTCTTCTTTATATATACTTGATGAAAATAGGGTTTCACACCTTTAACTCATTATCGGGCTCAGTTTAGTCCTCCCAAATTGGGTGATTACATTTTTTTGTTTAAATTTTTGTTTTTTAAAAACAAAAGTTAGATTTAAATTTCAACTTTGTAGTGGCCAATTTAATGTATTTGTTTGGTTTGCTACATCTAATGAATAATACAATCAAACTCTTTTACACAAAAAGAGGTCACTTTATCAATCACTGGGGTCTCATCTACGTTAAACAGTTGGGAGTTATTTTGAGAATACATGTCATCAACCTCATTCAATGGTCCTCTTTTAGTTTCTTGTGTTGGATGATTGAAGAAAAATTTACCAAAGAGAGATGTGAACTACCCTACAACAAAGAGATGTCAGTGATTCCATATCTTCTAAAGCTTGTTGAAACATCTCAAGTGTCGAGTAGGCTGAGAGAACAGTCCTGACTTCAACGTACTAGAGTTCTTTACAATTCAAAATTGTAATTATAATAACATATAATGTATTTAAAGATGCAATAACAAAACTATGTAAGTGAAGAAAGAAATCAACTTGAGTTCCACAAAATCCAATGAGTGTTACATAAGGTATATCAATTACAGAATTGACAAAAAATTCTTTCCTTTAAAAATTACAAATTATATTAGTGTTGCATATACAAACTATACCGAATAACATTATTATCATATTTTACAGAAATATATGCTCAAGGGATTTACTCTCTTGCAAAAACTGGTGTATATAAAAGGTAACAAGTTTGCAGAAATTCTGACTTATCTGGTCAATCTTTCTCCACATCCTTTTCACCTATAGAGCTGCAGAGATTCACCAAATTTTCCAAGAACCATAATAAGTTTCAAGAAACATACTGCCCCCAGAATTTTCCTTAGACCCATTTTCATTTCCCTGAACCCAAATCAGTAAAAGATCAAAAAGGAACTATGCAATCTAAACCAGTTAGACGAAATATTATTGCCGACGTTTTGTTTTGAGCCATATACTTGCCTTCAAGGCCTGTGATGGCTTTCCTCCATGTCCACGACTGGTTGATTGTTTACTTCGTACCTTGGATATTATAGCTTATAAGAGTACAACAACAATGAGTGTTTTAAGTTCTTTTGAGGTTAGATCAAGAAGAAACATGTCAGGAAGGTTCATACCTGGCAGTTTCTGGGAAAAAGCTGTTGAAATGTGGGTTAAGTGTTTAGTGGAAGTGCTTTGTTCTTAATGTTAAAAATAAACTATCGTAAGAATGATAAAGTGACGATGAAAATTTTCTTTATTAATCACGTTTCTGATAGATGATATGTTTACAAGGACTTAGACTCGATCTATATATATACTCAAATCATTACAATTGAAACAACACGAATTTAAAAACATAAAGACACAATGGTTCGATAAGTAACTAACTTATACGTCCGACCACAACTTATATGAGAATGATTAAGTTTCAACACTCCCTCTTAATCATATCTCAATTTTACACCAATCTTTCTTCGGAGTTCTTCAAACCTGGAAACGCCTAAGGCTTTTGTAAAAATATCCCCAAGTTGATCTTCCCCTTTGATATACTTCAATTTGATTAGTCCTTGTGCTCTGCTTCTCTTACAAAATGGTATTTGATCTCTATGTGTTTTTTCCTTCTATGCTACACCGGATCTTTCCCTATTGCAATTGTCGACTTGTTGTCACATAAAATGGGAATTCCTTCTTCAATATTGAGTCCAAATTCTTCCATAAGTCATAACCATATAGCTTGGTTTGTCGCTGCACATACGGTGATGTATTCAGCTTCTGAGGTTGATGAAGCCACCGTCTGCTGCTTACTTGACGCTGCACATACAGAGTTATGAGTTTCAGGAACTATAAAAGAGAATGAACGCATCTTTTCCTTAAAGCTAACCCAATTTTGAAGGTTGCATCTTGGGAGATAAATGCAATTGTAGTTCCTTTTAAGCCACTTCTGCAACATCAACCATTAATTAATCACGGTCAGGATAATCTCGTACTCATCATCATGCTTGATCATATGTGTAGGCTAACAATCAAATTCGAGAAAAAAAAAAGCAATAAAAACAAACCTCGACCATCATTTAAGAATAATGTTAGAAGCGAATTTTCACCTTTCCAAGTCCATGAGACGCTGCCTTTTAAGATTATGGAGCCCTGGGCTCTCAACAAGGCTGAGGCAGTTGCTGAGGAACAGTGCATAAAAATACGGGAATTCAGAAAAGTCTGGCATTCTTTCCAGCGAGATGCATCTTATCACTTCAAAAGACCTCAAGTTTCTAGGTAAAACTAATTAAGGATAGATTGAAGTTTTGAGAAAACATTCAACCGGAGTTCATAGAGATTTGTTAGACTAGCAAAATCCATTTGCAAATTGCAAAAAATGTTACCTCGTAAATCCAATTTCCTGACAAAAGATAAACTCACAATAGCTTTGTGAATCAATTCATCATATAGATTGCAGTAAGCTAGAAATAAAGTGCTCAGGCTCAACCAAGAAGCAGAAGGGCTCTTTTCTGAATATAGATTATCACTTAATAATCCTTTGCAGCTGTTAAGAGATATATTATCCAGTTTCTTCAGCTTATTGATCGAAGAGGGAATTTTCTTTAGAGCTGTAAAATCTGCAACAAGAGTTATCAACAATTCCAATTCCCCTAAAGCTGTAGGACCCAGAAATCAGAGTTAAGAAAAGCGAAGATAAATGTATAAAGAATATAAAGAAGAACGATTTAAGAAATAAATTTTTTTGGAAAAACCCGTAAAAAACCGATTAGAATCGGAGGCGAAATATGATCTATGTCCTTAACTCAATAAAACTCTTGTTAGTGAGACGGATCCACAGAGTTTTTGGAGTCCCAGGATACAACCGATGCGAGACCACAATGCTACACTCGGTGTGGAATCTACGAACGTAGACAACTACGATATACTATAGACGTACCGTTTTCCAAAGGAATGGAGAAACGTTTAGCAAGAGAGAGAAGGATCTTTGAGAGAGATGTTTGTGTTTCGAATGAGTGAATTCTCCAAATGATACGAGTCCCTTATATAGGCGAGGTTAGAGTGAGTTTAAATGCATACAATTGATGGTAAGATTATACGTTATGATTGCATGACATTAACACGTAGAGAGTTACGATTTTTGTCATTAACATGGCGCAATCAGTTTTGATTTTTGTTATGAATGATCAAATATCAGATTAATCTCATACACTATGACAAATCAAAAATATATGAAGAGGATAATTAGATCATTTATTTTTATAAAAACTAAATGACAAATCAAAAATATATGAAGAGGATAATTAGACCATTTATTTTTATAAAAAATTGTCCCTAAAAAGAAATGGGCCACTCGACCACGAGAAAGACCCAATACCCAAAGACCCAAAGCCCCAGAGCCCTAGAGTCCTAGAGCCCCCGAGCCCCGAGCCCACGCCCACGCCCACGCCCATGCCCATGCCCGTGCCTGAGCCTGGCCTGGCGGCGGTGGTTGTGCGAACGTGTGGTCTGATCCATCCTCTCTCATATGCATCATAAGTCTTAGCCAATTTGAACCATTGTATCACCTTCTAGTCATTTATACTAGAGTGAAAAAGTTTAACTAAACTATGTGGGACATTTTATAAATCCCGCTTACTCACTTACACTCAAATGGATTTATTTTGACACTTGGTCCTAAAATCCAATCCATTCCATAGTTAATTTATTATTCACATTCTCAAATATTTATAAACCCAAAGCTTATAATAATTTAGAGCCAACAATCCCCCACATGAATAGAAATGACTCTAAACAGGGATGACTCTAAACAGGGATGACTTAAAAGACTCTTTGGATAGAAAAAGCTAAAAAAGAAGTCTCCAGAGTATATACAAAAAACTAATTGTGTCTAATGTAGTACCGTTTTTCAGCTTTGAACCAATCATTGTTAATATACGTCGAGTTTACTCGGCCAGGAGGTGAACATGATGTCTTGAACCACTCAGAGTTTTATGTAAACTTAGACAATAGGCATAACCCAGTTAGGTTTCTCGTAGAAGTACGTTATCTTGTTGTGTTCATTTTGGCCTTGAACATGCATGGATTCATGAGTGAACTTGGAGAATATAACCTTTATCGTTCATTCTCCTAGAAACGGCCCCATTTCACACTCATATAGGTGATTTCCCATAAGCTTTTCCATCTTGTTGAAAGCATTATTTTGTACTTCATAGGAATGAAAGTATGAAATCATTAAAAGCTCAACGCTTAACCTCAGAAAACTAGCATTGTCTAATCATCGTAGGAATCGGGTAGAGACATTCATCTCATAGTGCTTTCAACAGATTCTGTTTAATATAGTTGTCCCTTTGAACCTCATTCTTGGGATCTCTAGTCATTGAGGTTGGGTGTCCATCAAACGTCATCTGTTAGTTCATAGGCTGTAAACCCATTTCTCTTGATGATTTTAATACTTGATCTCGAGTCAGACCTTTTGTAAAAGGATCTGCTAAATTATCAGCTGTTTTGATATAATCCAACGTGACTACACCACTTGAGATCAAATGTCTAATGGTCTTATATCGTCTTCGTATATGACGAGACTTGCCATTATACTGAGTATTCAGTGCCCGTAAGATAGCGGATTGACTATCACAATGCAAACGTATTGCCGGCACTGGTTTCTCCCACATAGGGATATCTTCCAAAAAATTCTGAAGCCATTCAGCCTCCTCTGCGGCTTTGTCTAAAGCAATAAACTCAGATTCCATGGTCGATCTGGCCAGCAGAGTTTGTTTGGAAGATTTCCACGACACAGCGGCACCACCTATTGTAAAGACATATCCACTTGTGGATTTTGAGTTCTTGGAGTCAGATATCTAGTTTGCATTAGTATATCCTTCCAAAACTTCTGGTTCTTTACCATAGTGCAACCCATAGCTTTTCGTAAACCGCAAGTAATTCAATACTCTAGTTATAGCTTTCTAGTGTGTGTGTCCTGGATTACTTGTATAGCGACTTAATACATTGACGGCGTGCGCTATATCGGATCGAGTATAATTTTTTAAGTACATCAGACTTCCGATAACTCATGCATATTCCACTTGTCATACCGCTTCACCTTGATTTTTAGTCATATGAAGTTGAGCGTCAACAGGTGTTTTTGCAGTCCCACTTGAGTAGAGTTTGAATCTATGAAGTATCTTGTCAGCATAATGTTCTTGGGATAAAATGAGTCCGTCAGAGTGTCTAGTGATTTTAACTCCTAGAATCTCATCTGCTAATCCCATATCTTTCATATCAAACTATCCAGATAACATGGTTTTTGTTTGATAGATGATATTTTTATTACTCCCAATAATAAGCATGTCATCTACGTATAAACATAGAATGATATACCCAGTTGTAGTAATTTTAACATATGCGCATTTATCACATTCATTTATGCGAAAATCGTTTGACATCATTACATGGTCAAATTTTTTATGCCATTGTTTCGGAGCTTGTTTAAGTCCATACAACGACTTCACAAGTCAACACACTTTGTGTTATTGTCCAAGTACAACAAACCCTTCAGGTTGTTTCATGTAAATTTCTTCTTCTAAATCTCCATTTAGAAAAGCAGTTTTTACATCCATCTGATGGATTTCCAAATCTCGTAAAGCAGCAATGCTAATTAGCATTTTAATTGAAGTTATTCTCGTTACCGGAGAATAGGTGTCAAAGAAATCCAGACTTTCCTTGTGTCGGAATTCTTGCACCACGAGTCTAGCCTTGTACTTGTCTATCGTACCATCAGTTTTCAATTTTGTTTTGAAAATCCATTTACACCCGAGGGCTTTAAACCCTTTTGGTAAATCAGCCATCTCCCATGTATGGTGTTTTATAATGGAGTCAATTTCACTATTTATGGCTTCCTTCCACGAAGGTGCGTCTGGCGTAGACATAGCCTCAGTGTAAGTTCTTAGTTCATTTTCTAATAGAAAAACCATTAGGAAATCATCACCAAAGGTTTTTTTCCTTTTGAGCTCTTTTGTTTCGTCTACCTTCATCTTCAACTTCTTCCGGCTCATTAAATGAAGTACCAGAAGAGCTTGCCTCATTCTGAGAGGAAATTACATCTCTTTGATCCCGTGTCTGCTTTAGATATTCTCTATCTTTTAACGGGAAATATTTTCAACGAATTCTGCATTTTGGGATTCCATCACTGTATTAATGTGAATGTCTGGAAGATCTGATTTATGAACCAAAAATCGATAAGCACTACTATTGTGTCAAAATAAAATCGACGGTTTTTGGTCCAACCGTGACTGTTTCGGAGGTGGTACAACTACCTTTGCTAAGCACCCCCACACTTTCATTTATTTATATGAAGGAATAGTGCCTTTCCATAATTCATATGGAGTTTTTCCCGTCACTTTGTGCGGAATTTTGTTGAGGATATAATTCGAGGTAAGCAAAGCTCCCCCCCCCTCCATATGTTCTAAGCTATCCCAGATTCCTATAACATAGCATTCATCATTTCTTTAAGAGTGCGATTTTTCCTTTCAGCAACTCTGTTAGATGAAGGTGAATAAGGAGCGGTTGTTTGATGTATGATTCCATTTTCTTTACAAATGCATCAAACGGTCCTTCATATTCTCCACCTCGATCACTTCGAACTATTTTAATAGTTTTCTCAAGTTGATTTTTAGCTTCAAGCTTATATTCTTTAAATTTATCCAAAGCTTCGTTTTTGCTTTGTAATAAATAAATACAACAATATTTTATGCAATCATCTATAAATGTCACAAAATATTTATTTCCTCCTCGAGCTGGTAGATACTTTAAATCACATAAATCTGTGTGTATCAGACCCAGAGGTTCCATCGTTCTTTCTCGTTTAGGGGATGGTCGTTTTGTAAGTTTTGCTTGTACACAAACTTGACATTTATCTTTAATCGATTTGCATTTAGGAATTAGACTTAAATTCATCCATCTTTCCAAATATTTATAATTCACATGTCCTAATCATTCATGCCAAATAGTAAAAGACTCGACCAAATAAGCAACTTGAGCATTTTCATTAACGGAAACAACATTGGTTACATTTTTCTTTGGTAAGACTGTCATTACATTCATCTTAACCAGTCCACCCTTAACATAACCCTTACCCAAGTACACCCCATTCTTCCTAATCACCAGCTGATCGGATTCAAAGTTAACACCAAATCCGGCCTTGCTCATGAGTGTGCCGAAAATCAGATTCTTGCTTATGTCGGAAACATTTTTCACATTGTTGAGAGTGATCTCATGTCTCGAAGTAATCTTTATCACAACCTTGCCACGTCCTAAAATCTTGGACACTTTGGTGTTGGCCATCTTCACCATTTCGTCTTCATGACTCTTTTGATAAGTGCTAAACAACTCTTTATCACAACAAATGTGAGTGGTTGCACCAGTGTCGTAAAACCACTCCCTTGGATTGGTCTCAACCGCATTGACTTCTGAAATATCTTTGGTGATTACCACACATAGATCTTCCGAGGTCAAGAAAGCTTGATGAGTAGACTTTTTAGCCTTTGCCTTGCTATGACAAGCTTGAGCCTTGTAGCCTATCTTACCAAAATAGTTACACGTTCCGATGAAATTCTTCTCAACCCCATTGTGCTTCTTAAAGTTCGTGGATCCCGAAGGTTTTAGATTTTTTGGGAAAATCTTATGTACGACCTTACCCTTGCCTTTGACCTTAGCCATTTGAGCAAGATAGGCTTGGTAAGAATCTTGCTCCTCACGATTGGTGAGCCCGGTTGTATGGCGATTTCTAGCTTCAATTTGAAGCCTAGTGGTCAAGTCTTGAAGAGACATCACCTTTCGCTTGTGCTTGAGATAATTTTTGTATTCCACCCAACTTGGAGGAAGTTTCTCAATAAAGCAACTAATCGTAAAAGGCTCACAAATTTTCATACCTTCGGATGCTATCTCATTGCATAGCAATTGAAGCTGATCCACTTGTGCCATGATAGGTTTCGAGTCCACCATCTTGAAATCCAGAAATTTTGCCACCGAAAATTTTTGAGTTCCCGCATCATCAGACTTGTACTTCTTCTCCAAAGCATTCCACAACTCTTTGTCTGTCAGGAATTGCTTCTCATTTTTGTATATAGCATACAACGAGTCAACAAGGCGACTTAAGATCCAACCCCGGCACAAGAAGTCTGAATGCGTCTATGCATCAATGCTCACCATGGTGTGGACATCTTCGGCTCCAGGAGGAGCAACAGGCAAATTTCTGAGTTCCCGCATCATTATTTTTCCATATGTTTATAATTTATTAAAATTTCATTGTTTTCCATTTATTTATAATTTAATTTTTTTATTTTCAGGAATTATGGTTGGTTTCATTCTGTATCCGAGTCTGGTAGATCGAGATGTGGCTGAGGATCGAGTCGCAACCGCTCCAATCCTGTTCCGGAGATGCAATCTCCTTCAGCTACTCATCAAGCGGGTTCCGCTCCGACTACTCCGACAACTCTGACCCAGATGAGCATATAGGACTTCGATTCTCAACCCGGTCGGAAAAGATTGTCCTATCTTCATCCCGATTGTGAAGGCAACAATACTTGGTAACTTTATTTATAAGTTTTTTATTTAATTTATTTATTTTTTAACAATTTTAAACTAATTTTGTTTTTTAGGTTCTATATATCCCATAATGGAATATCGAAATTTATCAACCGTATGCTCAATGGAATGTTTCACCGTCCGTATGCCGTTGTGTGAGCGTGATCTATACACAACCAACACAAGCCCTTCATATCTGAAGCTTTCGTTGCCTTCAGCAACCAAAATGAAACCATTCAAAAGCAAAGGACCAGCTGAAAAGCAACAATATCATAAAATAAAAGCAATTTGATATCAAAAGCTCCCTCCAGTCACAAAGAACAGTAACTTCCAAGATCATGTGAATAGGAAGAAGAATTTTATGCAATAATCATGTGAATTGACACCAATTGTACCATTTTATATGAATTTTTATTGAGATTCTTCTTTTTGTGGGGTTCTCTCTATACTTTTGGCTGTAATATTTTTGATTAGCAAGATACAAGAAATTCAATTTTCTGACCATTTGCTTTTAGATGATAGAGAAACTACTGAGCATGAAAATATCTAGCTTTTAAAAATATATTTTGTACAGATAAGAATGGTATTACAAAAACTATTTTTATAAGGTTTTATAAGAAATTTGTATACAATTTAATGGTTATCGAAAAGAGACATGTTGAGTTGGCAGTAATTACTCTTTGTGTTGGCATCTTACTTTCTTAAATTTTGGCTTTTAGTTCTTTTTTTCAATATTTTTGCTTTCTTTGTATAATCTCGGTAGGTTTGTCAAAATTTTAAAATAATATAAATGGTTAACATAATAATAATAATAATAATAATAATAATAATAATAATAATAATAATAATAATAATAATAATAATAATAATAATAATAATAATAATAATAATAGTAATCATAATAATAATAATAATAATAATAATAATAATAACAATAATAAAAAAAAACTGTAAAAAACTATACCGCTTTCATATTTTCAAATTTATGGGTCAAAACAGGAAGTCAAGAACAATGTATTTGTCTTACGGTAATACTAATATGTTGAATCTGAACCGAAATAACTGTACAACATTGCACTATACGATAAATGATAGTCTAACTAAAATTCTATAACCATACTTTTTTAAAATAATACTTATAAGAATATACTATATAAGACAGATAATAGTCAAACTAAAATTCATTACAACTACACAATATATACTTTGATCAAATTGATGATTATGTTTATAATTTGGAATTTATTTTGTTAAACTAAAATGAAAAGTGTGATTCATTTTGAAAATGATATTAATATAAAAATTAAAAATAAAATTAACTTCCATATTAAAATTAACATTAAAATCATTTTGGAGGTATAATTAAAAATATTCATACAAATAAGTGAAATGTAAAACTGAATTTAAACAACTTATAATTTGGATTCGTTTTTACTATATGCTTTAGATTCGGTTGAACCATATCTTTTAGATTCGTCGTCGATTTTTTCAGAAATAGTTTTACCATCGTTAATTTCCAAATCTTCCTATCTTTTCGTTTTCATAATACAACCTCTTACTTGAAAAATCCACTAACCATCACATTTTGATTACTTACCAACATTCAATGGGTATGATAATAACACTAAAAAAAATATAAAACATTATGCCACTATTATTTTGGTGGGCAATATGGGGCTAACAGCCACCGATTAGCCACTAATTATTTTTGTGGCTTATTGGCCACCAATTATCCTCCGATTAGCTACTAATTTGTCTATATTTTTTTGTGGCTGATTGTGGCTAATCGTGGCTATTTTATGGTCACCAATGCAAAATCGGTGGCCAAACAATGGTTAAATAATAGTTTTCATAAGTAACAACGTAATCGGTACATATGATTATAGAAGAAATATGAATTCAAATCATTGTTCTGGTATATGATTTATTTACAATATGATATTTCTATCAATGTATTTGATATTTCATTATTTCTGTAAAAATGGCTTAATTATACAATTTTAAAAGCTAAATTTTGTTTGTCTTTTAAATGTGAAGGTACTGTATACAATTTTTTTTTTCTAGAGAAGAAGCGAGATTTGAGCAAAGCAATACACATGATCAAAGGTTTTCAGATTTTTCTATGACTAATAGGTAAAAATTTACGAATTTAAAATTTTTTAAAGATTTCAGATTAAACATATATCTCCATTTTCATATTATATCATATGATGAGATTTTGATTGATATTCATTTTTTGATGACTTAAATAATGAATATCAACGAAATTTCAATAACATAGGATATATGGTTATATTTTTCAAAATGGTAGATAATACAACGTAATATTCATATTTCATGAAAGCACTAAGAGTATCATGTTCTAGACAAAAATTTCACAATTTTGTATTCTCTAACTTCGTGTTAACAAAGTCAACATATCTATATCTAAATATACATTGTTTTATCTATACACTTCATTACCAATTATATCAATGCAATCTATAATATCTATATTACGGTTTCCAATGTGTTCTTTATTCTACCATGACATTTCAAATGATTTAGTTTATCTCACTTGATTTCAGCTAAAGACCGGTAAAAAGCACTATCCAAAAATGATCAAAATTTTTGATTTTGTTCATAGAACAGATGTTGCTAAAAATATATAGGCAAGAGGAAAAAATAAGATTGAGGATTTGAGTTTGAATGTTTATAAGAATGTAAATATTTTTTGTTGAAAAAAGACTAACACGTGAATATTTGTGATCTCTTTCTCACATCTCGATTTCCGTCTTCTTTGTGAAGATAAGAGATTTTGCTGCGTGCAAAGACTGCTACTAATGATATCAAGGGAAATAACATAGCGAGTAAGATCATGAGAACCAAATTCGTTTTCGATGAGAAAGAGAAGTATAGTTTGAGGAAATCTTAATTAACACAACACAGACCATATATAATAATAAATAAAATGGTAAAACATAAAATAAATCTAATATAAAACACTAATACTAAACTTTGATTATATAAACTAATTATATATGAAGCAAACATTTTCCTGCACTGCACAACGTGGAATACTATATAGTTATCGTTATTACCAAACAACTATTTCATTTCATTAAATTAGTTTACAAACATTAGAAGAAAAAAATAACTAAGATAATAAGTAATATTAAGATATATTAAAAAAAAACATATTCAATTTTATAGAGCAGAAAGTCTTGCTGGAGAAGGTGGATTAAGGTGTGCTTTTAAAGGCCGAAGAAAAACCCGTTGCTAGAAATTAAATTAGAGTGGGTAGGAGGAGAAGACTAACGAAAAGCCTATGTTTTGGCAAGGAATTCGGTAAACACATGCGTTCTTTGGGACTAGGTATAATATATAAAGAAGTTTTCAACAATTTTCATATGTGCTTCTCAAGAAAATGGGTTTGAATGAGTGTTTACTTGTTAATATGATGTTCGGAATCGGAGACTCATCAGTTAATGGTCAAGGTAAAGGTATTACTAGAAGAAGATAATTTTCCAAAAGTATGAATTCGTACGTGTTTGTGTGTGTTTCTGACTTATATAAACAAATATTTTTCTCTTGGGTTCGACAGGGTTTATAATCTTAAATTGTGGAAATTATGATGGGCTAGATACAGCGCCGGTGTTCAACGTGTATATCGGGTGTCCCAAGTGTATACGCTGGAGGTTATTCATGAACTCTGATCAAGTCATCTTCACTTCTGCCTTGCGAAAACGGACTTCTCTGTTCCTTTTATATCCACTTTGGAGCTCAGACCTATAAAGAAAAAAAGCACAGGAACTCTTCAATCCTTTTTAAGATATGACTTTGGCGCAGCAACTTACAAGTCATTAAGGTAATTCGTAAATCTTTAATAAGTTGATTTTTTTTATAAATAAAAAGTGTATCTTTATCTAACTCTTTAACTGCACCTCTTAATCAGGTTTGAGGATGCTCTTAATCGTAATTGGGAACCTAAAAACGAAGATTATTTTGTACGATTAAACAAGTAAGGAGGATTAAATGAGTTTGCCCAAATGTTTCCACTGTAATGGATCCTCAACTCTGGACTTTTGCAATTTGTAACTCCAGGAGTTCCACAAAGTAGAAAAGGTGTAGATTTCGGAAATTTGATACAGTAGCCAGTAGGTTATTTTTATCTGTGTGCTTATATTCTTCTGAGCCAAGGTAGACATCATTAAGATTATTTCTATCAGCGTGCACTACAACTCGTAATGATGTCTGCCTTGGCTCAGAAGAATATAAGTACACCGATAGAAACAACCTTCTGGCTACCATATCAAGGTTTGGAAATCTACGCCTTCTTCTACTTTGCAGAACTCCTGGAGTTACAAATTGGCGCGAAGTCGAGAGTTGAGGTTCCAATACAGTGGAAACATTTGAGCAGACTCATTTAATCCTCCTTACTTGTCATCAAAGAATATTTGTCTATCAAAGAATAATTCGTTAGTGTTAATGGGTTTTATGGTGGTTGGTGGATACGCAAAACTAAGGTGGTGGGGTTGCTTAAGGAATTTAGTGAGAAGGAAACAAGTGGACTCTTCAAATTGCACATCCAGGACTCATCATCACCAATAGCTCGCAAAAGCTTTGACCTTTCCTCACTTGATTGCAATTGATACCTTTCTTGAACTGAACTCTCTCTATTCAAGGATATTTATAGAATCTGGGTTTCTTGAAAAGTGGATGTTTACTTGTAGAATATATTTATAGAATATAAGCACAATTTAGTTCTAATTGTCAGTATCTAATCCTCTGTTTCTATTTATTTTGGGAAGATGATTCCATCTGTTTACTTACGTATGTATCTTCAAGGACTAAATGTTGGGTCTGTGTTTGTTTTCAGCTTTTTTCTTCACTAAACCTTAGAGTTTGGTTTCACAATTTTAGGTGTTGGATCAACAATAGGAGCAGGGATTTATATTCTTGTGGAAACAGAGGCTAGGGAGCATTTGGGACCTGCTCTTGCTTTATCCTTCCTTATAGCTGGAATTTCTGCTGCGCTTTCTGCCTTTTGCTATGCTGAACTCTCTAGCCGTTTTCCCTCAGCTGGGAGTTTCTATCATTATTCTTACATTTGCTCGTGGCATATCTCCCAGTCTGGTTTTTACCCTTTGACTGATTGATATCTTCTCTTCCTTGCATTTCATATTGAGGTTCATGTTTATTTGGACAAAACTGATGGCTCAAGGCTTGCATCGCGTACATTCATAGTTTTGTTTAATGAAGAGTTGTGTTATATTGTTTTGCTGAATTGAAGTTTAGTAGTGTTGCATGCTGACCCATTCTTTTCATAGAGCTATGAATTTAGTTGGTGGGGATTTCCATACAGACTATAAAGCTCTATAAGATCATTTTCTTTGCGTTCTGATGTTGTTTGAGCTAGGAATCTTAAGCCAATGACCTCATTTATCAAGGATTCTTGTGAGATCTGGAATGGCATTTATATATAAAACAATAAAAAGAATATTCTTTTTTCTTTTTGAGAAGTTGGATGTGTTTGTGTTTATCAGTTTATTCGTTTTTCCTGTTTTTCTTACATGTACGTTTGAAAATTGTTTCACTATCATGTGATGACATTCTAATATAACATGATAGGCATTTATTTTCGGTGTTGAAGATTGTCTGCCTACAATATTAGCTCGTCATCAAATCCCAGGCCTCAATATTGTTGTTGACCTGTGGGCTGTTGTACTAGTGTTCATTGTAACAGGGCTCTTGTGCATTGGAGTAAAGGAGGTATAGATTTTATATTATTTCAATTACGTCGTTTGGACAGACTCAACTCCGCCGAACTGTTTTTTTCTTTTTAAAGTGAAATATGTCTTCTCTGCAGAGCACATTTGCTCAGGGAATTGTAACAACAGCAAATGTCTTGTCATGCTACTTGTCATAGTAGCTGGTAGTTATCTGTGTTTCAAGACGGGTTGAGTTGGTTATGAACTTCCAACGGGGTAAATTGAGCATTCCTTATGCTACCACCATCATGTTGTAAGGTGGAAGCTATATGAAATATATTGTTTTTGTTTCTTAGGTATTTTCCATATGGTATTGATGGAGTGCTTACTGGATCTGCTACTGTCTTCTTTGCTTACATCAGGTTTGATTCAGTTGCAAGTATGGCAGAGGAGGTCCGTATCATATAATGTTGCAGTATCATATATACTTACATTGCTGTTTCATATGCAGGTGAAAAATCCCTTGCGGGATTTACCGCTTGGTATTGGTCTTTCACTCCTGCTTTGTTGTTTGCTTTACATGATGGTGTCTGTTGTTATTGTTGGTTTAGTGCCGTATTATGATATGGACCCTGACACCCCAATATCCTCCGCATTTGCTGTCATGGAATTCAATGGGCTGCCTAAGTTGATAAATCGGTTAAAATGCAATATTGTTAACAGGACTTGTTCAGAGTTTGATTTGTTTTTCCCATGACTTGTTCTCTTATAGATATTTGATAACTTTAGGTGCTGTAATGGTTCTCTGTTCTGCTTTAATGGGCTCCATTCTCCCTCAGGTAAACTAGAAACATAATTCAAATGTTCAGATCTGTAGAATTAAGGATTTAACAATGAGATGTTTGAAGAAAATATAGATGCTATGTGGATTTCATTTGTACCCTGCTTTCTGTTAAGTAATTTTTGCTTGAAAAAGTGAAAGACCAACTTATTCACCAAAGAGCTTATTCGTTTTTCAACCGCGGATTCTGATGGCAATGGCTAGGGATGGTCTCTTGCCTTCATTTTTCTCACATGTGAATCAACGCACGCAGGTTCCTTTTAATGGCACCATAACAACTGGTTTTTCTGCAGCAATCTTATCTTTCTTTATGGATGTTTCGCAACTGGCGGGAATGGTAATTAAGACACATTATGATTCACTAAAATTACCTGGTCAAATACTTAAAGCACCACTTAGCCTGTAACTAGTATTTGACAAGCTTTAGTTGGTGTAAGTGAGTGTCGGCACACTTGTTGCAATTGCAATGGTTGCAGTATTGATATGTTCCTCCAGATGAGGTACTAATATGATTGGAACCGATAAACTCCTTTACAATGCTATGCACTAGTGACTAGACTAACAAGGCTTTTATCAGGTACATCTTCCCTCATCACTTCAAGAGAGGATTTGTTCTGTTCCATTCGTATGTGGTGAAGAGAACTCATCCAGTCGCCAGGACTTCCGGTAGTAGTAAACAACCTTTACTTTGCAAAACTGATGCTTCAATTGTGGAGAAGCAAGAAGCTCAAGGAGGTTGTAAGTTACTATTCATTCTTGCAAACAAGCTTATAGCAATATTTAATCACACTGGTACATGAACTTCATATGTTAGCTGATCATCTCTGGTCTTGGTATGGGTTTAAGTTTCACACCTATATTGATTCTGTAGGGGTTCTCAATAAAGAAAACAGAAGAAAACTCGCTGGTTGGAGCATCATGTTCACTTGTGTTGGAAATTTCCTTTAAGTTATGCAGCGTCAAGCTTCCGCTTGCCAGGGTTATTAGTCATCAGCAGTTTATGTACCTGAGGCTATGTCTTTTACTGGGTTTCAAAATTTGGGCCTTTTTCTCGAATACTTGGTTCCATTTTATCCAAACTATGACAACATACTCCTCCGATACCCTCTAAGTTGTGTAGATCAGGATGATACTAGACACAGTTTTGGTCATTCTAGAGGTACTAATGTCCTTAATTTTCCTTTAAAAAGTTAGGCTAATGTTTTGTAATAAGCATTTTCATTTGGCTATATACCAAAATTTTGAAGTTGTGACATATAACTTTTGTTTTACAGGCTTCATTTGCCCGTTTGTTCCACTTTTGTCTATTGTCTGTATTCTTATCAACATGTATCTTTTGGTAAACCTTGGGTGAGTATGGATCATGACACTATATTTATGGATACTAAATTGATTAGTTTATTGTATGTTAACATTTTTTTCTCTCTTGCTAATGTTTTAGAACTGTGACATGGGCTCAGTGTATCGGTGTGGCTGTTCATTGGAGTGCTTGTTTACCTTTTCTACGGGCAAAGACACAGCTCTCTTGTGCATGCAGTTTATGTCCCCACAGCTCATGCCCAGGAGATTCATCGCACTTCTGGACATTCTTTGGCTTTTGGCTTAACTTTACATGAAACCATCAATGGAAGCTCAAGAGGCATTGGAATAAGTGGGTGTATCCTTTGTGAACTATGCTCAACATAATCTGTAATATTATATTTTTGAGATTGGTGTATCCAGTCATGTTGTAAATAAAAGTTCAATGCCACTGCTTATAGGCATTGTATATAAAAAAACTTTATAAAAAACATTAGTATAAATTGTTGATTTCACTCATATTCAGATAAAATATCATACTAATTCCAACTATAAGGTCTTATATCACAAGCGTAATGGTACTTTTGTAAATATAGTTTGTTGGTTTTTTAGTGAAAATTTTCGTAACTCTAAAATAAAAAGGGATTTTCAACTAGAGCAGCATGATCAGCTTAAAGTTATCTTACACCTACTACTTTGGTATTTCAAATCAATTATACTAAAAATGGATTCAGCAAAATAATCTATCACACAACAAAGTTCACAAAGTAAGCAATATACGAATATTGTATAAATTAAATTTACACAAAGGGATGAAGACGAAGAGGTTTACCAAAAAAAGAAAGGAAAAGTTGAGCGAAATCCTCTTTGTCCTCTTGACTAAACAAATAAAAGCTCAACAGATAAAATATAGCTTCAAAAGAAGAAAACATGAAACTGTAGAATGATCAAATCCACTTCTTTAGATCTTTCACTTTATGAAAAAAAAGTATTGAACCCAACAAAGGGGATAACTTTTCTCAACTCAGGCTTTTGTGTCTCTTGATTAAACAAGTTGACTTTCACTTTCAAAATCAACTCTAAAGGGCCCATCAAGGAAGAGACTTCTAGTGACCACGAGACTTTAAACCTATTAACAAGGAAGCAAAGAAATTGAAAAACAAAACAATCCAATGATCTTCTTCGACAGAATCTCTAAGCACCTTTGCTTTAGTAAATTCACTGAGGCAATTCATCGAATACTTTAAGACAAGGCAGGGAGCTTTAATCTCAATTGATCATATCTTTCTTTTCCTTTTCTCATTTAGATCTCTCTAATTTCATTTATCTATTTTTTTTAAACATTGTTTGAAAACCATTTTACCCTCATTTTTTTAAAAAGAAAATTTTGTATCATTTACAATTATAAATATTATGTACCAATTAAAAAATTAGTTGTACCACAGATAACAGATTCGAACTTTTGATGCAAGCGTGCGCAATAAATGTTTAATTATTTAAAATATCGTATCTTTTTTGGTATCACTTACGATTACAATTATATAACCTGATTTAGTTGAAAATCAGATTTCATAAAGATAAAATCGTAATTTTGACAAAAACTGAGATTGAATTTTCATGGATAATTGAGCAATTGATTCCTTGGTTAACTCATTATAAAACATGTCAACGAAAATTGTTCTACTAATGCGAGCCATAACGTAAATAAATACTATCTACACAATTTGACCATTACCATTTTGGCAATTTGCAATGAAATGAATCGCTTCATTGGTTTTGAGGCCCAAAAGCTGGTTTCTGAATGGGCTCTCTAAAATAAATAAAAAATAAATAAAATTTATTTTACTAAAACTTAAACTACATCGAATATATTAATGACATTAATTTACCAATACTTTTATTAAAATTCAAATGATAATCTAAAATAAAATTCCACATGTTTTTAGCCTGCATTCAGTTTAATATATTTTATGTTTTATAGTTATTTCTTATCGTGTACTACCTTTTTTTATTATTTGCTGAAAAACCGCACTGTCATTTCTATCCAAATTTTTTTAGTTTTGTAATCACTTTTAATAAAAAAAAAATTGTTGCGTAAAAGCCCAAAAATATCAAACTGTGTGGAAGGATAGCGGGCGATATTGACAACTCGTTTTTTTTTGTATCCCAGATATTTTCAGAATTTTGTGGTTAAAAATATCAAATAGAGTAATTATTTTTAGCCAGTAAGATAAAATTGTTGGTTGTAAAGTCATCCAGGAAATTATTTGACATAAAAGCTGAAAATTTTATATTTATTAGTCGTGAAGGTTAAATCGATGATTTATGATATAATAAAAGAATTTTTTTATTTTTAAATTGTAAAAAAAAATGAAAAAATGCCAGAAAATATCAAACGGTGGGGAAGGCTACTAGCAGTAGCAGACAATGAGAAAATTAGTTTTTCTTTAGAGTTAATTATTTTTTTTAAAACCACTACTGTAGCAGTGGCTTTCAGAAATAGGCATTTTAATGTGCAACCTCGGATTTTGCCATTCGACTTCTGGGAAATGATGTTTTTGCCCATAATTTTAAGAATGTCCATTTTTTTCTATAAATTTTCGTGTACAAATTTATGCAATGTGTTTTATATACTAGACGATCAATGTTTGGGTAACTAAGATATTAAGATATTATGTTTGAATTGTATATTTATAATTTAAGGTTTATTTTTATATTGGTGTATGTAAAACATAATGTTTGAATTTTCTATTTATAATTTAGAGTTTAATTTTGAGTTTGAGTTTTCTATTTATAATTTAGGGTTTAGTTTTAGTTTTTGGTAGCTAATACATTACGTTCAAGTTCTATATTTATAATTTAAGGTTTAGTTTTATGTTGGTGTAGTTAAGACACAATATTTGGATTCTCTATTTATAATTTAGGGTTTAGTTTTGAGTTTGCATTCTCTATTTATAATTTAACGTTTAGTTTTATTTTTTGGTAGCTAATACGTTATGTTTGGATTCCATAATTATAATTTAGAGTTTATTTTTATGTTGGAGTAGGCAAGACACAATGTTTGAGTTCTTTACTTATAATTCAAGGTTTAGTTTTGAATTTTGCTTCTCTTTTTATAGTTTAGAGTTTAATTTTATTTTTTGGTACCTAATAGATTATGCTTGAATTCTCTATTTATAATTTAGAATTTAGTTTTGAATTTTGTTAAACTATATTTATAATTTAGTATTTATAAAAATCATGAGCTTTTTTGTACACAAAATCATGTAATATGTGTTATCTACGAGGCGAGAATGTTTGAGTTACTAAAACATTTTGTTTGGCAGACAAAATTTCATAAAATAAATTTATATGTGTTTCCGTAAAATCGTAATGAGCAGTATTAATTTCATCAGAAATGGCAAATTTATATTTTGAACAGTAAACTGACAAAAACTGAAAATGCTTTTATAGCAAAATATGAAAACTCTCTTTTCTTTAGTCCCAAATATATTGAGAATTAGACGGTTGAGAATCGTTTAGATATAATTATTATTGATTTAGCGAATTAGATTATGTCATCAAAGAATATTTCCTAAGATTTAGCGAATTAGATTATGTCATCAAAGAATATTTCCTAAGATTTAGCGAATTAGATTATGTCATCAAAGAATATTTCCTAAGTGTTGTTGTGTTAATGGGTTTTATGATGGATACTCTAAACGAAGGAGGTGGTGGTGACCATTCATGGGGCTGCTTAAGAAACAGACTATTTTGTCTGATATCTTTCTCTAAAAAAATTTCAGCCGAGATATCTTTCTTATATTTTTAATTTGTTTTATAATTATTTTTAAATAAGAAAAGTCTAAGAAACTAAAGAAAATTACATAATTAACAGAGAAACTTGTGACCCATCTTACACAAAAAAACAGGCCTTAGTGTAACCCATTAAACAAAATTATGAGAAATTAAAGAGAAACTAACAAAAAACAAAAGAAGAACAAGAAAAAAATGAATCAAAACTATCATTTTTTACTTTTTTTTTTCTCTCCCTTTCTTTGTGTCCTCCTTTTCAACTTCCGTCTTTGTAACTATTTTAAACCACTTCAAATTACTACAAAAATCCTAATTTTTTTTATCTCAAAAGCTCTTCTCGTTTAAAGTGTGGAACGACAAGGCTCTTCAACTTCGGTGACAACTTCGGTGACAACTTCTTCTGGTGCTCTTCCACCGTTCATTAGCCACCATTTCATTAATCACCGTTCACCATCACCTCTATAAAGTTCGTCTCTTGAAACTCTTATCTTTCAGTTTTAGAAATCTAGGGTTACAGTAATCAATTTTTTGGAGTTCGTTTAGGGTTTAATGAGTTTGATATCTACTAATTACGATAAAATATTGTGAATTAGGGTTTAGTTGTGGTGTGTATGAGAAATCTAGGATATGGTTTTACAGAAATCATGGATGAGTTAATTGGGGTTGAAAACAGATATGAGAAGTTAATTGGGATTGAAAACGGATTTGTGTTTAGTGTTTAATTTAATTGTGGTTTTTCTTGAATTGCATATATGGTTAGCACTAAAATCCCCCAATTTCAAAGCACCCACCCGTCATCACCAATAGCTGAAGATGAGACGGAGTTCTCATCAACCGGAGAGCAAGAAAATATTTAAGACAGTCCAGAGAGCTCATCCTCGCACATTTCTGAAGCAAAAGACGAGAGCATATCCTTAGATCATTTCATGGGTGAACCATCAAATCATGTAAAACTAGAAAGGTTTCACCGTCCAGGTTTTGTAAGTCTCTCTATACGAAAGAAGAATAGTAAGAAGCAGAAAAAGGTATAGATCTATCTTCTCTTTATTGGTTGTTGAATATTAAACTTGATGTTGTTACTGGTTTTTGTTTTTGGTTTGTTGCTTGTGGAACTCGTTGGTTTGAGACCACTTAGGTTATTATTTTAGCTTTGTTGAATGTGGAATTCATGTTTGAGACCACTTAGGTACAACTATGCCTTTTTCGTACAGTTGGTACTACTCGGTTATATATATGGAATGGTAAGTAAATATTTAAATTTAATATTTAAATTTAAATATTAATTGTTAAATTTAATAAATTAATTTAATACCAATTTTAATGATTAAATTAATTTCTAAGTAAATATAAAACTAAAAATAATTAAATATAAACATATGTAAAATACATAGGATTTGAAAAAATAATCATTAAAAGTTTTTAGTATCTGACAAAAAGTACATGGAAAATACCTAAGATCCGACAAAAAAGTACATGGAAAATACCTAGAATCCGACAAAAAAGTACATAAAGTATTGGAAAATGTTATAACACATTTGTACCATAGTTGTACTCAATTTTTTAGTTGTACCCTCCAATGTCCATAGTTGTATATTGATGCATTAAAGTTTAATTAGTTATATCATACTTTAAATTATATTTTTATAGTTAACTTATCATATTAGATCTTTAAATTACATTTACTATACTTTCATATAAACAAATGTATTCAAATACATTTTTCACAAATTTGGTAATTTCAAGTGTTTCATATCTAAACAAACCTTAAGAATGCATTTGTTGATAAAATATGTTGTTATATGACCAATAACAAAATTTCAAAATTTTTAGTAGTTATATAGATGATATTGATTTTAAATAAACACAAGTTAATCAAGCATGGTCTTTCTATTACAAATAAGCAAATTTAAAATCAAATTAGAATTCAATATAGTTGCACTACAATTTTCCCTAATTGTACCTTGACATAAATGAAAGAAACTTGCGAATCATGCTTACTTGGGAAACAAACAAGGCAGGTTTTTCCCTCGGCTACATCATACCGTGCGACCCAAGCACTCGAACTCATTCACGAAGATCTCTGCGGCCCTATTACACCGCCTACTGCTGGACCTAAACGATGCATATTTGTCCTAATTGATGATCACTCACGCTATATGTGGTCATTACTTTTAAAAGACAAAAGTGAGGCATTCGAAGGTTTAAAAAAAATCAAGGCGATAGTGGAGCAAGAAATCGGAATCACCATTAAAACTTTTCGAACAGACAGAGGTGGAGAGTTCCAATGAATTTCAGAGTTTTTTCGAGAATACTGGAATTAAACGACACCTAACAGCTCCGTACTTGGCACAACAAAACGAAGTGGTAGAACAACGTAACATGACTCTAATGGAAATGACAAGAAGAATTATGAAGCACATGAAGGTTCCAAACTATCTATGGGGAGAAGCTGTGAGACATGATATATACTTAATTAATAGAGTAGTCACAAGAGCCTTGGTGAAACAAACCCCATATAAAGTCTTGAAAAACAAGAAACCAAGCGTAGAACATCTAAAGATTTTCGGATGCATCAGATATGTTAAAGTTGATACGCCACATCTTAAGAAATTAGATGATAGATCACGACCTTTGATCCACCTAGGTACGGAACCAGGATCTAAAGCCTATCGGTTGTTAGACCCGTCAAGTCGGAAAATTACAATGAGTAGAGACGTAATTTTCGATGAGAATAAAGGCTGGAAATGGAATAACATGGATCAAGAAAGAATTATTGAACCTGGAAGGTTTGCGATTTCGTTTGGAGAATATTGTAACAATGACATTAGAGAAGAGTGTCATGAATAAGAAGAGAGTCTCGATGGAGAAAACAATGGCAATGGAAACAATGGAGACGAGGAAGTCTCCGGCAATGACAACAGGTCTCACGAGGACGAGATAAGAAATAATGAGGAGAAAGAGGTGAATCAGCCCTAGTTGAGGTAAACTACAAGGCTGAGAAATACACCCAGTTACTTGGACGACTATATCTTGATCGCTGAAATAGAGAGTGGAAAGCTTTTGCTGTCGATAAATGAGGAACCATGGAACTTTGACGAAGCAAAGGATTCACGAGAATGGACAAACGCATGCGAGGAGGAGATAGCGTCAATAACAAAGACTAACACTTGGAAATTGGTCGATCTTCCAGTCGGAGCTAAGCCAATTTGTTTGAGGTGGGTATTTAAGATCAAACTAAACTCGGATGGAAGTATTAACAAATATAAAGCAAGAATTGTGGCAAAAGGTTACGTTCAGAGGCATGGTATAGATTTTGATGAAGTATTTGCTCATATGGCACGCATAGAGACAATAAGTGTAACACCCTTGATCATTTCTAATCAAAGGCGCTACAATGATACTTAGAATATCTCATCCAAAGCTTCAGAACGAATCCAATGCCTCAGATGAAACATCCTTAGCACCATTCCTACTAATCCTCATTCCTAGCTTTTCAATCGGAACAAGAATTCGTAGTTAGTTTAGCTCGGACAAAGCCAAATATCATACCGGAACTTAAGTCGTAATATACAAAACCTTTAACTTTATTTACTTAAGTACCAAAACCACATTTTCAAAATTTCATACGTATATGTGCGCATAGCAAAATCCATAAAACATTTAAGTCATTTACAACATACATTTTTACAAAAAGGCCAACTCTACACTGACTTTACTTCGTTCCTTTTTTAACTCCGCTTTCTCTACCGCTTTCCTGCAAGTAAGGAGAACGAATAAGCAACTAATTTGCTTAGCGAATTCGGGTGCTTAACATGCATACATAATCCCACCAAACCCCAAACAAAATCACATCACATGGATCATTCACCGAAAATGAGATACAAAAATATAGACAATACATAAAACATTTTCTCGTCGATTCTCTTTCTCATTCACTTTCAACAGGATCGATATTCTTTAGTTTGTTCATCCTTTTACCTCGTCCAACACACAGTAACTCAGACTGAATGTGCCAAACCGCTCTCATCGGACTAAGGACATACAGATCTGTCTCACCGAGCACGCTTCACCGCGCCTCGGAATCATAGCCGCGCACGCCTCACAGCGTACTGCGCTGACCACACTTAAACACATGCATCATACCACACGAAATTATGCATGGTTCAATCCATATCAAGCCACTTTACTTGGCTACTCAACCAATTTCTAGTGGTGAATCAATTCAATTCAAGTCTCGGCATCAAGGAAATCATCAAGTAAACCACCAAATAATTCCACAGAGAACTTAACATACTAACCATTTAGTATTCATGCATCTTACATCTTATTCATGTATATGCATCATTCACCACGAAATAAACAAAGAAAACCGAACTCACAGTCTAAGTTTAGTCAATATCGTTCTGCCGACCGAATAAACTTGTCTATGGAACAAAAATTCCTCCGAAAATCAGTATTTTCCTTGTCTTTTCCCTTCTACGAATTCTTCTCCACACTTAGAAAATTCTTAAGAGATTTTTGCAAACTTACAAAGAAAGGAAGTGGTCTAGTATTTATAGGATTAGGAAACTTAGGCTGAAGGAAATCTCAGCTCCAAACTAGGCGACACTTCCTCCTCCATGAATCATCAAGAAGAATTCATAGGAGGGTAAACCTAGCTGCTTGCCAGCACCTCCTTCCAAGGCTGCTTCCCATAGGCACCTTGCCACCACTTACTTACCAGGTTACTTCACAGAAGCACCTCGCCACCACCTACTTACTAGGTTGCTTCACAGAAGCACGTTGCCACCCACCTACTTACTAGGCAGCTTGATTCTCACACTCAGTCTAAATTCTTCTCCCGCTCAGTTCTAACTTATCTCGACTAGTCCACCGACCACAATCGATTCCTTTGGAATGGTTTTTTCCTTTCCGAGGCTGCTTACTTTGTTGAGTTGTTACTTACTCAAAATTCCTACTTTTCCGTCCATACTTTCATAGATTCTTGGATGGTTCCTTGTCTGTTCCCGAGTTCCAAGAGAGGGTCACTACAATAAGGTTCCTCATATCAAAGGTAACGACTAATGGTTGGGAAGTACATCACTTAGACGTAAAAACCGCCTTTCTTCATGGAGAATTGAAAGAAGAAGGATACGTATCTCAATCGGATGGGTATGTGATCAAAGGAAGCGAAAAAGGTATATAAGCTAAGCAAAGCCTTATACGGGTTAAGGCAAGCACCGAGAGCATGGAACAACAAGATAAATAGAATTCTTAAGGAATTAAATTTTATCAAGTGCTTAAAGGAACCTTCGTTATATTGTAAACAAGAAAAGGAGCAGCTTTTTCTTGTAGCGGTCTATGTTGATGATTTACTTGTCACAGGTTCTTGCTTAAAGCTAATACTTGAATTCAAGAAAGGCATGTCAACCAAGTTTGAAAAGAGTGATCTCGGGAAGTTGACTTACTACCTCGGCATTGAAGTATCACAATATGAAAACGGGATTACATTGAGCCAAGAACGATACGCGACAAAAATTCTAGGAGAAGCTAGGATGGAGGAGTGTAATGTTGTTCACATACCTATGGATTCAGGGTTAAAGTTATCAAAGGCTTCGGAGGAGAAGAAGATTGACGAGAAAGAGTACAGAAGAATGATCGGGTGTCTTAAGTATCTTCTTCACACTCGACCAGACCTTTCTTATAGTGTAAGTGTGTTAAGTCGCTACATGCACGAACCAAAATAGTCTCATGGAATAGCATTGAAGTATGTTTTAAGGTACCTACGAGGAACAACCGGTTATGGTTTAGATTTTAAATATTCAAGTGAACCAGGACTGGTCGGATACAGTGATAGCTCACATAATGTCGACATAGATGATGGTAAGAGTACGACGGGTCACATATTCTACCTTAATGACGGTCTGATCACTTGGTGCTCGCAGAAGCAGGATACAGTGGCACTATCCTCTTGTGAAGCTGAGTTTATGGCAGCTACCGAAGCAGCAAAATAGGCGATATGGCTTCAAGAACTCCTTGGTGAGGTCGTGGGAAAGACAAAAGATAAGGTGACAATCCGGATCGACAATAAGTCAGCTATAGCACTTACAAAGAACCTGGTCTTCCACGGAAAAAGCAAACATATTCATACGAGGTATCACTTTATACGGGAATATGTAGAGAACGAGCAAGTAGAAGTTGAGTATGTACCTGGAACCGAGCAAAAGGTAGACATATTAAAAAAAGTGTTAGGAAGAATCAAGTTTCAAGAAATGAGAGATCTAATTGGAGTCAAGTGTGTGACTAATGGTGATTTCAGCTTAAGGGGGACAATGTTGAGATAAGCTTGAAAGGTGACTTGGTCCAGAAGTTTCTAGACTAAACTTAATCCTAAGTGAAGTTGGGATTAGATCTTATCTCTAAAGGTAGTTAGGATATGACTTATCTATTTAGAGTTTCGACTTATCTTTTTTTTTCCGTCAAATATCATTAATTAATGGAATTATAATCATCGTTTACAACCGAGACTAAAAAAGTCGGACATGAATTAAATATTGACCATTGATACACAGAAGAAATACTCGATTTAGCTAAGAGGTCAGCACATTCATTTTGTGCTCTAGGATGAAAAGAAAACTTGATCCAATCAAAATGAGCTTGCCATAGGTTGATTTCCTCAATATAATGTTGTAGCCGAATATTTGTTGAGTGAGTATTCACCAGATGAAGAAGATTCTTGTTATCCCCATCAAATTCAATCCGACGATATCCTAATCCCCATGATGTTTGTAGTGCCCAAAGAAGTGCAGTGGCTTCCGCTTCTTCCACCGTATGTTGTCCTTGGAACTTCCCCATACCACATTGAAGCAAAATACCACTACTGTTTCGTAGTATCCAACCTAACCCTGAAGTACAATCCCCATCATGATGTGATGCATCATAATTACATTTAACCG
Source organism: Cardamine chenopodiifolia (assembly GCA_963922655.1). Taxonomy (NCBI): domain Eukaryota; kingdom Viridiplantae; phylum Streptophyta; class Magnoliopsida; order Brassicales; family Brassicaceae; genus Cardamine; species Cardamine chenopodiifolia. The sequence goes on from OZ000481.1 coordinate 17,574,475, forward strand.
TCCCCAACCTAGGCTTCTTCCATCTTTGGCTTTCGGGTAAATAAGAAGCATTCTCTGATACAATGTACATCTCTTTATCATCTCTATTAGTTATCCATTCCTTAGTATCATCAATAGCATTCTCCAAGGTAACCATAGCTTCTTTTGCTTTGTTATTGAAAACCAAATCATTCCTACACTTCCAAAGTCTCCAAAGAATCCAAAAAGGTAGAATGCGGAGATGCCTCTCTATATTTGAGTTCGTATAACTGATGATAAGAAAATGTATTTTATCCTCAACGGAGAGGTAAGGATCACAAAGAATTTGTGAGGGTAGACCGAAACCTCGCCATACCGCGATTGCATGTATACATGTGAAGAAAACATGGTTTGTCGTTTCTCTTTATGTTGTGCATCGAGGAAAATTTTCATCAGCCCTGATATTCTTGCTCCGCAAATTTTCCCCCGTAGCTAGTGTCGTTGATAATAATCTCCACAAAAAATGACGTAATTTTGGAGCAATGTCCAAGTCCCATATTCCTTTAGCTAAATCAGGGTTCACGGCCAAAGGTAGTGTCATATCGTTAGCATTGACTAATTTTGTAGAGACTAACCAATAACCTGATTTAATAGTATAACTACCATCTTTCGTATAACTCCAGATAAGTGAATCTTTAGTAGCCTAATCTGGCAGGAAAATCTTCGTGATAAGATAATGATCTGACGGCTCAATGAACTGATTAAGTTTATCCTCATCCCAACATCTATTCTCACGATCCATGAGAATATTAACCTTTATATCCGGATCAATCGGAGCACATAATCTTGGAGCTCATGGTGGGCTCGTTGGAAGCCATAACTCCGTACTTAAATTGGTATTTTCCCCATTACCAATCAGTACTTGCATGCCTTGTTTCAACAGTTCAGCCCTAAACCGAAGAGAACTCCACCCATAAGATGGTTGTGTGCCCTTGTTACTTGAAGAAAAATACCTTCCCTAAAATACCGACCTTTTAAGACCTTGTAGATGAGACTCTCTGGGTGTCGAAGTATTTTCCATACTTGATTCGCGAGAAGTGCTTGGTTAAAGTGATGAAGATCTCTGAAACCTAACCCTCCCTTTTATTTTGGGTTCTTTATTTTATTCCACGAAACCTAGAAAATTTTTCGTCTCTCCTCCGTTGTTCCCCACCAAAATCTGGCGATCATCTTACTTATATCGGCGCAAATTTTTATAGGGAGCTGAAAAACATTCATCGAATACACCGACATAGTAAAAGCAACGGCCTTAATTAATACCTCTTTTCCAGCTGTGGAGAGGAACCGAGTTTTCCAACCACCAATCTTACTTTTCACCTTTTCTTTAATATATTGAAACATATCCTTTTTGCGTCGACCAAATTGTTCCGGCAATCCTAGGTACTTCCACCTCCTCCGGAGTTAGGAATTTGTAATAATCCCATGATACTAGACCTAATATGTTAGAAAACCTTAATCCCAAATGTGATCGATGATTTCTTCAGGTTGATACATTGACCTGAGGCTTTCTCATATTCACTAAAGATACGTAATAGTTGAGTACTATTACTATGATCTGCTTTGAGGAAAAACAAAGAATCATCGGCAAACAGAAGATGCGATAACATAGGACCACCTCGACTGATCTGAATCCCTTGTAACCATTTCTCACTTTGAGATAACGTGATTAAAGAACTGAGGACATCCGCACATAGAATAAATAAGTATGGAGATAGTGGATCTCCTTGCCGTAATCCTCAACTTGCTTGAAACTCCCCATACGGACTGCCATTAATTAACACCAAGAAAGATACCGACCTCACACAAGCCATAATCCATGTAATCCATCTACTATCAAAGCCTTTCTTGTTCATAACACCTTCTAGAAAATCCCATTCTACACGATCATAAGCCTTACTAATATCCGTCTTGACAGCCATATATGAACTTGATATTTTCTTCCGTACTTTAAGAGAGTGCATTACCTCTTGAGCGATAATCACATTATCGGTAATGAACAGGCCGGGAATGAAAGCCGCCCAATTCTCCGAAACCGTATGAGTTAAAACTTTTTTCAGTCGTTGCACGAGGATCTTCGAAATTATTTTGTAAACCACGTTACAGAGGCCTATCGTTCGAAAATCCTTCATAGTCTTTGGGTCTCCTATTTTTGGAATTAAGCATAAGTTTGTGTGATTCCATCCTTCCGGGATTACTCCTATTTCAAAGAAATTCTTAACTTCGGAGATGATAGCTGGTCCAACAATATCCCAATGTTGTTGAAAGAAAGAAGCGTTAAGTCCATCTGGTCCCGGAGCACGTGTTGAACCTATCGATAACAAAGCTTTCTTAATCTCCTCATTAGATACCAGCCGTATCAACTCCTTATTCATATCGGCTGAAACCACAACTTTCGTATTCCTTAAAACCGATGTAAGGTCACTAGAGGATGAACTAGTGAATAGATCACTAAAAAATCGTGTAGCTTCATCCGCAATATTCTGTGAGCCATATATCTCGCTTCCGTCCATCCCATTAATCATAGAGATATGGTTCCTTGCAAATCTGTTTTTGGCCGACGCATGAAAAAACTTCGTGTTTCGATCTCCCGCATTTAACCATTGATTTCGGCTTTTAAGTTTCCAATAGATTTCTTCATCTCAATAAGCTTGTAGAAGATCATCCCTTAAATCCTGGATCTTCGCTGTAGATGTAAAGCCATCAGTATGGACCTTATCAATACACTTCGTAAGCTCTTTAATTCGTTTGGCCGAGTTGATATTTTGGTGTTGTTTCCACGAAGCAAGCTCACAGCGGCAACTCCTTATTCGGTCAAGAACTGTATTATTTTCATCCATCACATTAAAGTCCCAGCCTTGTTTTACAACATCACCAATCCCCGGTAACTTTCCAAGTCGTATATCATATTGGAAAAATTTTCGTCCAATCTCCGTTGTTCCTTGAATCGAGATGATTGCTGGACGGTGATCGGACCCAACCATTTCCAAATATCGAACACGAGATGCTGGAAAAAGAGAAGTTCATTCCTTGTTCGCCATCACTCTATCTAACCATGATTCAGTAGTGTAGTTTTGTCTTCGACCAAGCCAAGTCATATTATTTCCGGAATAAGGAATGTCACAAACTTGGCAAGTAGTAACCATGTTCCAAAAATTAACAAGACTCCAAGGTTCTCTTGGGTTTCCACCTTTCTTTTCACATGCATGTTCTCTTGGACTTATCTATTTAGAGTTTGGACTTATTTATTAGGAGTGTTTCCTAATATAATAAGGATTGTGTGTTAGGTTTTTCTATATAAGGAGTTATCGAGGTGTGATATCGTTTAGAGAGTACCTGAGAGCTTTAGACTTTGAGCGAGTTTAGTAAAGCAATAAAAGAACGTAGTCTCTTATAATTTGAGTTCGTGTTCTATACTTAGATTCAATAGTCTAAAACAGAGAAACAGAATGTAAAAGGATGTGTTTATGTGAAAAAGTAAACTGCAAACTAAAATCTTTAAAAAGGAAATAAGCATAAAAAAGGAATTATTCAAAGAAGAAATAACATTATTGGCTGCCCCATCAATTTTGAGATGTCAATAATATTTAGGGGTGTCAAAGAGAACCAAATAAGCTAAAGACTCATTTTTTATAATGGTTTATTTTTTTTAATGGGTCAACTGCATCCCCTACTTTGAATGTAGGTCCGCTCATTTATATTTTACATACAAAAACCAATCAATTCATATTCTACATTTTTTTTGTAACTTTAGTATATGTAGATTCGATTTTTTAACTACCATTGTGATTTGATGTGCACTTGTAGACTGAAGTGATTGTTTAGACTAAAATTTGACCGTATCAAAGTCACACTTACACGCAACCAATAGGCAACAGTTTAGTCACCCATAAACATGATTGACCATCAATGAACTAAACACCATGTTTAAATTTTAGTAAACTAGATGTAAAGACCACACTATCTTCCTAAGCCACTAACTTAAAACTTGACACTAATTGATGGATAACCACTCTCAGTAAACTAGTTTAACAAATGAAGAATACCATCAGGTATGTTAATCACAACATAATTCTCCATAAACTTATGAATCCTTCAATGACACAGTACCCTTTAAGCATCAGATTTACCTTTACATAAACACCTATTTAACTGACAATGTAATTTGTTATTGCATCAAATACTTAACCCAGAGTAAACCGGTCGGTACAGATCGGTTAGCAATCTCTGTTAAAAAATTAACCTAGCCGCTTAAAGTTCTTTTGGATTTGGAAACCCGCAGCATCGGAAAAAATGCTACTCCGGTCAGTTCGCACCGTCGAGCTTCTCCGCCGAATCTCCACTTCTTCAGCTTCTAGTTATCTCACTTCTCCCTCTTCCTTACAACGTTGCAATGGCGTCCAAAGCTATTTACCACGCAGAGTAATAACAGAGAATGCTCTTCCTACTCATATCTCTCGTTTCTGTTACTCTGTTTGCCTGAATTCGTCAAATGAGAATCGATACACGACTGCATCAGCACCGTTTTCTCAACGACGGTTTAATAGTAGAAAAATTTCACGGCGGAGGAAGGCGGGAAAATCACAGCTAAACTCGCCGGCGGCGGATGCGGTTGAATTGGCGTTAGACTCAGTCGTGAAAATCTTCACCGTTTCTACAAGTCCTAGTTACTTTCTTCCTTGGCAGAATAAGTCTCAACGAGAATCCATGGGATCTGGTATCAATTAATCAATTTTTTCATAAATTGTCAAATTCAAACTCCATAGTTTTAGTTTATTTAGCACTTTAGAATTGTATGATGTGTTATGATTTATCATCAGAACTGCTTGATGATCTATCATGGTATGGTTTGGGTTGAATTGTTGTGTTATGGCATTGATGTAGGATTTGTAATTTCTGGAAGAAAGATTATAACGAACGCGCATGTGGTGGCTGATCATTCCTTTGTGCTAGTTAGAAAGCATGGATCATCTATAAAGCATCGAGCCGAAGTTCAAGCTGTTGGACATGAATGTGATTTGGCTATCTTAGTAGTTGATAGTGAAGTGTTTTGGGAAGGTATGAATTCGTTGGAGCTAGGCGATATACCATTTCTACAGGAAGCTGTGGCTGTCGTTGGCTATCCTCAAGGTTTGTGCATACATATTTGGCAACTAGAGAACTGAGTAAAGTGTAAATGCTTGAAAGAAATAAAAACTTTTTTGTTATCTACATATATTATATGATGATTGATGAGCAAATTTATTCACATTCTGTAGGATTTCTATTTTATGGAAAGTGATATACTTGAAATGTGCATTGTTTAAGTGAAAGATTACTTATGATGCTTGGCTTAAGGAATCCATTTATATGGAAAAATAAAGTTCTGGTTTTGAGTTTTAATATTATGTGCGATAGTGCAGGTGGTGATAACATCTCTGTTACAAAAGGTGTTGTGTCTCGAGTTGAACCTACGCAATATGTTCACGGTGCTACCCAGCTAATGGCTATACAAATAGATGCAGCTATTAACCCTGGAAATAGTGGTGGTCCAGCAATCATGGGCAACAAAGTAGCTGGTGTAGCGTTTCAAAATCTTTCAGGTGCTGAGAACATAGGGTGAGTCAGAACTGTAAATTTTGCATAAGTTTTTAGCTCCCTTTGCGATAACAAAGTGAAATAGTAAAACAAAGTTTCCAGATCGGATATGATTTGTATACCTTGAGACTTACACTTATGTAACATGAATTTATTTGTCGCTCTCGAAAAGATTTATGATTTCATTGCTGTCTTGAGAGATATCTTCCAAATTTGAGATTCTAATCTTGGTTACATAATAATTGAAGTATAGTACACATGTCTCGACATGCCAAGGTTTAAACTAACATTTTGTTTGTGGTTTCAAACTGTAGTTATATAATTCCAACACCAGTAATTAAGCATTTCATAACTGGCGTTGAAGAATGCGGTAAATACATTGGCTTCTGCTCAATGGGTGTATCATGTCAGCCAATGGAGAATGCTCAACTGCGTAGTAATTTTCAGATGAGTTCTGAAATGACAGGGGTACTAGTAAGCAAAATAAACCCTCTATCAGAGGCTCACAAAATTCTGAAGAAGGATGATGTTATTCTCGGATTTGATGGTGTTCCTATAGCAAATGATGGAACAGGTACATTTTCCTTTATTTCTATGAATCTCAGTGCTTAATTTTTCACCTATTTTATTTGTGAAAGTGTGTTTTCATGTATTGCAGTTCCTTTCCGGAACAGGGAGCGAATCACTTTTGATCATTTAGTTTCTATGAAGAAACCAGATGAAACAGCCTTGGTTAAAATCTTGAGGGAGGGAACAGAACATGAATTTAGTATCACTCTAAAACCTGTAAGTCATTCGGTCTGACCGTTAATTAAGATATAATTAAACCGTTGTATGTATTGTCGTCTAATCGTTGGTTCATATTCCATCTCTAGAATGGACAATCATCTGTTCTTCTGAGCTTTAACAGTTTTGTGTTGTATGCAGCTGCAACCGCTGGTTCCAGTGCATCAATTTGATCAGCTTCCAAGTTATTACATATTTGCGGGCTTTGTATTTGTACCTCTCACTCAGCCATACCTTCATGAATATGGAGAAGATTGGTATAACACTTCTCCCCGCAGATTATGTGAGCGCGCGTTAAAAGATTTGCCCAAAAAAGCCGGTCAACAACTTGTCATTGTCTCTCAGGTTTGTGTTCTCCTTTTGCCTAGTTCAAAGAAATTCAGATTTTCTACTACAAACTTTCATAACATCTTCCTACCTGTTACGATGTGTTTTGGCATACTATGCTCTGAATTCGGCTTTTAGAAAGATTGAGGATCACTTGTGCTACAATGATAATAATTACTTACAGTTGACCCGATCTCCTCTGTTTCATAAACAACGAAAGCTTGCTTGGAGCTTTAGAATTTCCACAAAATATAACAATAATGATGTCTCGCCATTAGGACATCACACTGATGGTTTAATTTCTGGTTGATAGGTGTTAATGGATGATATCAACACAGGATATGAGCGTCTCGCAGAGCTACAAGTAAGTAAAAGCTACTTTTAAACCTTGTTGTAGTTAATAGCAAAATACTCCTGAACCATTTTGTCGTTGATTCTTCTCAACATGGCATAGATTTTAGGGAATCAGCAATTAACATAACTAAATGAACATAAAGGAATACCATATGATTCTAATAACTACAAGTATGAAATATAAAATCATGACACATCTCCAACTTGGACATGATAGTTTTGCATATGCTTTATTAGTGCCTTGAGAGGCTGAGAACAAAAAACATCTGTTTTTGTGGTGAAAACAGGTGAATAAAGTGAACGGAGTGGAAGTTGATAATCTGAGACATTTATGTCAGCTCATAGAGAACTGCAACACAGTGAATCTGAGGATGGACTTAGACGATGAGAGGGTAATCGTCTTGAACTACCAATCCGCAAAAATTGCTACTTCTATGATTTTGAAACGACACAGAATAGCATCTGCGATTTCCAGCGATCTGTTGATTGAACAAAATCCAGCAACTGAGTTGGCTTCTTGTTCTGCGGTTTGAGCCGCTTGTTGTACACTTCAAATTCATTCATATTTGTTAACCACAATGTTGTATGCTCGTAAACATTTAGGATTTTTTAAAGCGTTTATTCAACGAGCCTGAGTTTTGAAAATTATTTATAGAAGAATTGTGTTTTTTGTTAAAGTAGAAAAATTGTGTTTTACTTGTAAAATATCATTGTCTCCATTCCCAAGTTACGGTTAATGTCCCTTGCTCAGGTATAGGGGTACACATTCGGGTTTGGGTTAGGATAAAATCCAATCGAGTTCAAGTTTTCGGGTTTAGAGATTTACGATCCAATGAAATATTTTGTGGACACGGGTTTGGTTTAGGTAAAACTTTTTGGGTTCGAGTTTGGATTCGGGTTTTTTTTTGTTTTCTTGGGTTTTTTCTGGATTTTTCCGAATATTTTGGGTTTTTTTCAAATTTCGCATTCGGATTGGATTTGTGTATATTACACATATAAAACTTACTTTTAAAAGATATGGTCCTCGAATTAGAATATATCTTATGGGTAGTTATATGTTTTCGGGTTTTATGATCGAGTTTGCGGATTTTGGATTCAGATCGGGTTTGGATATGGATTTTCGGGTTTAGGAATTTACAATCCAATAAAATAATTTGTCGGATTTAGATTCGGATACAGGTACAAGTTTTTAGATTAGGTTTGGATCGGATAAATTTTATTATTTATAACCAAACATTTGATAACTCGCTTGACTGCAAGAATTAATTTGAGGAGATTTGAGTTTTTGTTCTTGAATTCGAGTCTTCATTTAGAATTAGAAATGATGGTTTTCATGATTTCATCTCACATATATTATTACCAGCGAATGGTCTTGGATCGAAAACAATGTTATTGTATCCGGTTTGTTTTTAATATAAACCAAAATAATTAAACTTAACAAAAAACAGTTAATATTTAAAAGCAAATATAAACCAAAATACGATAAAAATATATACGCCTAAAGTGAATATGAACCCGAGTTTGGTGAGTGTTAGGAAACTAGAAGACAGACTTTTTGTCCTTTTCCAAAGGAAAGAAAAGAAAGAAAAAAATATATTCCTTTTCCGTGTCTTCTGCGGACTGTCATATCCGTACATGCAACATACAAAGACGAAAATACCCCTCCAACTATACCCATTACTCTCTTTACTCACTCAACGTCTCTTTGGTTTCTCGGATAGTGGAAGAATTGGAGAAAGAAGAGTTTTAAAGATGTCGTCTTCGTGGGAGATGCAATTAGTGGAAACAGCTAAAGAGGAGCTCGAGATTCTTCAGACTCAATATCCTAATCGCTTCGCCTACCTCAAATCTGACCTTCAGTCTTTCATTTCTCACCTCCGTGATGATCACGGGCCGCCGCGTGACTCCTCCACCTCCTCCATAATTCTTACTCAAGGTACTCTCATTTTATGTGTCTTTGTCCGAATTGCCTTCGTTTTTATGGACTGATGATGAAATCCCGGTCGAAAATTGAAAGACTTTGTTTCTCAAGTATTTGCATATTTAAGATTGTTTTTTTGCCCCAAAAAAAAGAAGATTGTTTTTGTTTTTTTTCTCTCTTTAATCAGGTTATTATATTTCACTAACCTTTTTGGGTCGTCACTATAAATTGCCCAAACATAAACAAATATATCCTCTCTTTTATGTCTTATACAACATTTATATGACATTTTCGATTTTATCTTTAATAATTAAAACAAGTACTACTATTAGGTATTGCAAAAGAAAAAATAAATATGCGCATAAAAAGTAGAAAACTGTAAAACATTTAATCTTATAGATTGGAGTATGGAAGAATACATTTGTATATACGGAATATATTGAGTTTATTTTCTGACCCTTTTACTTCGTTCGGTTCACGAGAAATCTTTTACTTTGGTCATGTTCGAAAGTAATCATTTTGAAAAGTAAAGTAACACTCCCTTCTTTTCAAAATATAATATGTTTTAAGGTTATTTATTGTTTCAAAATATAAAATATTTTTATATTTTTATGTAGTTTTTAACTTTATTAAATTTTGTGTGATCAATAGTATTTTACCTATTTTCGTAATTAGTTGAATTGTTTTTATTTTATATATTTAAATAATATTTTTTAAAAGTAAAAACTACTTTTTAGTTGCCGTGATTTTGGATAAAACATCTTATATTTTAAATTTTAAAATAGAGAGAGTAATCAAATATGTTCAGATAATTTATTTAGAATGTAAGCAAACCTACTATTTGAATAATAACACAAAACATGATTAGTAGTAGTTTCTCAATAAGTCTCTCAAATAATATTAAAAATATATAAATAAAATATTAGAAGTCTTTTAAATAGTGTGAGAATCCCATGAATGAAATGAGAGACTATTGCATAGGATTCGAGATTCTCAATATTTTATTCATATATGAGATACTACCACCAATCATGTTCTAACAAGCTCTGTGATACATGTCCAATGACACTAACACGAATATTTGTTTTTTTGTTTTTGTATGGTGCCTTACTATTTGACAAAACAGTATTTACCAAAAACATGAAAATTTTGTTCTTGGATGTTACTTATATAGTTAAAACTTTTTAGTTTACATTGTTTTTTTCATAAGTTAACTATTTTCCAGTTAGATAATTCTTGTACTATTCTAGTAATTAATAATTTCAGATATTTTATTAGAAGTTTTTCACTAAAGAGTTTTTAATGTTTCTTTCATATAGTGTTTCAAATGTCTTTATTTTGTGCAAATACATAAAAAATGTCATGATAATCAATCTCTATATGATTCGTTTAATCACAAGAAAATTAGGATTGCAATGATATCTAATAATTCCGCTTGCCTGTCGTAGTGAAGATTCACTTGTCTAGATTTTAGTATAGTAAAATCAGTTATTTGTGGGATATTCTAGGCATATATGCTATATATAAACATAAGTTAAAAAATTATAAACGACTACTAAGTTGTTGTTGATCCATTGGACAGAGTCATCAAATTGTAAGAATAAGCAGAAACACAAAAAGAGAAAGTATGTCATAGACAATTTAGGAGATCGAGCATCGTCGTCATCGTCATCATCAAGGGGAAAGATCGAGAAGAACAATAACAAGATGGGTCAGAGATTGGTCACGAAGAGAAATAATAGAGCTGAAATGGTTCTAGAAAGGGCTCAACTTTGTCTCCAGAAGTTAAGAGACGTGAAAGCCTCTTTGTGTTGACTTTGTTTTTACAACTTTTCCTCGCTTTTTTTTTTGGGGTTGAAATGTAAGGAAAGATAGTTACCATCCGAGAAATGTTTTGCAAGTAATGAAAAGTAAATGCTTTTCAAAAAGCGGTATAGACAGTTCAACAATATCAGTAAGAAAATTTCCATTTTTCAGTCTCTCAATGGGAAACTTGCGAATTTTTTATTTTATGACCATTCTGAAAACGAAGACAACATAACCCCAGTGAATATAATTAAAATTTCCTTTTCTTTCCTCTTAACTTTATCTTTTTACTCATCCTCTATGCATTATGGATGCAAGTGATTGTACAATTAAAAGAATAAAATAGCATGTAATGCATCTCTAAAAATTTCACTTATTGAAACGAAAAACAATTGAAAAGTATTCCAACCATTATGTTCGAAAACTGAATTGTTACCAAATCTAGAAGAAATTGTTTTACTACTATATTCAAAAGGAATTGAACAAAATTATTTCTCTATTATCTCAATTCCATTTAGAGAATATTGGGTAAATGGGTAGTTTTTAAAGTTTTTATTAGGAGATAAGGTAGTTTGTAGTTTAAATTTGAGAAAATATGATTTTTAGGGTAGTTTTTAAAAAGTGGTCAAATTAAAATATAGAATGAAGAGTGAGAAAGTGGTCCACGACATGTGAGAATGTGACAGTGTACACCTGAATTGTAAGGTAAATTTACAAAGAAATTTATCCAAATTTCTGTTGATTCCTGGCAGAAACTCGATTAGATGTTTCTTGGCCTAATCGAGACGGTTTTTACGCGCAAAAGTGGTGAAAGGATTTAGGGTAAAACCCTGATTCATGTGGCCCAAATTCACCAGAAGTATGCTATAAAAGTTAGATAGTGCTTTTTGAGAAAACATTGAAATGGAAAACCCACCAATACCTAGAGAAAACATTTAAACATTGAATCATTGTGTTTTTTTGGATGTGTAAAATCTTATATATCCTTCACATTTTCACTATTTGATATATTGTCATTACAATAAAAATAAATAATTAAAAAAATTACGATAAAATCACCAAAACCTTATTCATGTGGCCCAAATTTGTGGCCTCGTATGTATGTAAATGTTGTAATTGGAGGGTATTAGTGCATAAAGTAGGTGATACAAATGAATTTGAGGTGAGAAAGGCACATCTGACACATAATTTTGATGTGGATGCAAGGGGCAATTCACAAAACATGCAACCTCCAGAGTGTTATCTACTCTGATAAGGTCTAAATACAATACAATTTATCGTGGGCCACGTGCACGTAAGCTACCAAAAATGATGCTTAAAGAGCACAATGTCAATGTCACGTATTGGAAATGTTGGAAATCGAAGAAGTTGGCCATTGAAGAGGCTCGGGGGATAGATGAGTCATCATTCAGGCTATTACCATTGTATTTGTATGTGAGAAAATTGGAAAATCCAGGAACAATTACACATTTGGTGACAGAGCTGCATGAGAAGGGAAAAAAATAGATTCAAGCATTGTTTCTTAGCTTTGGACGCAAGTATCAAGGGGTGGGAACATTTGAGAAAACTAATTGTGGTGGATGGAGCTCATTTGAATGGTAAGTACAAGGGTTTTCTACTTACAACAAGTGGTCAAGATGAGAATTTCCAAGTTTTTCCAATAGCTTTTACAGTGTGGACATCGAAAATGATGAATCATGGGCTTAATTTTTGGAAAAACCATAGCTATCATAGTGGAAAGTCCAGAGCTAACAATAATTTTATATAGACAAAAATCGATATATCCTGCCATTACTCTTGTTTATCCTCAAGCACACACATGGCGTATCTTGTGCGCTTTCAGAGGAATGTTCAAAGTAGATATAAGGGGAGAGGTCTTAAGGCAGTGGTTGGCAGCGTAGGGCAAGCTTTTAGATTGAAACATTTCAATAGTCTATGAGTCAATAAAAAGATGTGATCCGAATGCTTGGGAATACTTGGAAGATATTGGTGTACATCACTAGACAATGGCTCATTTTATTGGAAAGAGGTATAATTTGATGAAAAGTAAAACATTGTTGAGTCACTAAAAAACGCTCTTATCCCTGCGAGATATTGTCCAATAATTTCATTGTTGGATTTCATCTGAAAGATTCTTGGTAGGTGGTTTGAGTCTAAGAGAAAGAAAATTGCAAAGATGGTAGGGGAAAAGGAGGTGGAGAAATAGTTGGTTGTTCAGTTCAAGAGTTCAATTGGGTTTTCTACAGTTGCGTGCTCATCATGGGATTTCGAAGTCAGTGGAAGTCCTAAATGCATATACCATGCATCACTAGATAAGAAGACTTGTAGTTGCAGAGATTTTGAGATGTTAAACTTACCATGCCAACATGCAATAGCAGCAACAACATTCCAAGCGCTAGGCTACAAGGGGTTAGTGTACAATGTGCATAAAAAAACAACTTGGACTGCCACAATTGCGGAAATTATTCTACCAATTCCAGATCCCGAAGATATAAAATTGTCGGATGATGTTAGAACCATGGAAGTTTTCCCTCCAAAAATACTTCGACCGTCAGGACGACCACTGACAAGAAGAAAGCTATCGGTAGGGGAATACCAGGTACATACACCATCGATATTTGAAAGTTATCGACAAAGTTTAATTTTTTTCAAATAGGAAATATCAAAGTTTTATAATTCATTGTTAAAGGTATCTAAGAAGAGAAATCAAACAAATGTGGAAGGTGCGGGAAGGTTGGCCACAATCTAGTCACTTGCAAGGCTGCCATGGAATAACGTGGTGTACACGTTGTTTTGGTGTATACATGTATATGGTATACACCTTTTTTTTGTTTTTATGGTGTACATTTATCTCTCTTATGGAGGTGTACACTTGATATTTATAAGATAACGTACTCTAAATGTTTTCATATTGGTATTGGTGTACATCTATCGTATGATGGTGTACACCGTATGTTTTCCTGTCAATGTACACCTATGTTACTAGGTGTACACAGTATTTATGAGATTGACGTACTCTAAATGTTTTTATATTGGTATTTTGTGTACATTTATCGTATGATGGTGTACACCGTATGTTTTACTATTAATATACACCTATGTTATTAAGTGTACACTTGGTATTTATGAGATTGACAAACTCTAAGTATTTTTGGTTGTAAAAACTGGAATTTGAAGAGATTAACATTAAGTATTTGGTGTATTATTTGATACATTTTATATTAAAATATTGAATGTTCACTTTTGCTTAGAGAATCCTGTATTATATGTTGAATGAAAAATTTAGATTTTGTTAAATGAACAGTGTTTTGATAACATAACTGAACATACAAAGAAATTCAATCCTGTAGAACCGAAATTAAAAAAAATTGCAGGAGCATAAAAAGTAGTTTAAAACTACATCAACTTATTTGAAAACATTGAAACTACAAAACTACATCCCAATGGCGATGATTAGATCAATGACTAATATGATAAAAATAAACGCAGAAAGCAAGAGTCCATTCATTAGTGGTGAAGCTTTTGGGACGGCCAATTTGTTATCGCGTAAGGCATCATATGCGGCTTTGCATTGCTTGTAAAACTCAGCTTTAGTCCTTAGCTTGCAGATCTCGTTTCTGGCATTCAAAGCCACTTTTTGTCATTCATGTGGTGGTTAAGAATCAACCCATTGAAAAAAATCGCAATCCCTGTTAAAACAACTGTTGATAAGACCATATTTGTAGAAGTCTCTCCCAGGGTATGCGTCGGTCCATGCGGTAAATACTTTTGGAATATCACCATAGTCGCACTAGGGGGAGCTCTAAACAAGCGTAGAGGTCGAGCTCCGAGCAAGCGTAGAGGTCGAGGTAAAGCTCAAGTTGGATCTCGTGATCAAATTTGGAGGAAAAATTGAAAATGTGAGGAAGACAGATAAAAAGGTATATAGAAAACTGTAAAAAAATGGCTCACTACCTATAAAAGTGTAAAAGTGTCAAGATGTAAAACATATATAAAAAAGACAATGTGGCTTATTCTCGATCTAAGATTAAGAGATGTACTAGGCGGTGAAGAAAAGATTTGGGGATTTCAATATTCAAAATTTAAATTTGGGGATTTCAAAATTCAAAATATAAATTTAGAGATTTCAAAATTCAAAATTCAATTGTGGGTCACTGTGCTAAATTAAAAATTGAAATTAAAAATTCAAGATTCAAATTTGAAATTCAAAATCAAATTCAAAATTCAAAAATCAAATATAAAAATTCAAATGTAATAGATGTTGATTATTTTAGAAGCTGGTGTACACCAATACAACAGGTAGGTGTACACCAATAATTAAAAACCGTTAAGTGTACATAAAACAAGCTCCACCATGACTGTGTACACTAAAAAAGGTGTACACCCAAAAAGGTAGGTGTACATTAACAATCTAAAACAACAGAATGGAACATGTATACACGAATAGGCTAGGTAGGTGTACATGGATAAAAAATATAGGTGTATACTAAAGATGTGCAATATTAGCATATGTACGCTTAATACCACCGTTATACAAGCCTGCAAACCTCTCACGCGCACTAGTAAAGATAGTAGTCATTACAATGGTAGTTACAATCTTCAAAACATCAGTCTAGTGTAGGCAGATCATCGCAATCAGGGAACCTAAAAGTATATCCATTTCTGTTCTCACAAATAGGATGCAACTCTTCAATATCCCTTTAAGACCCTCTCCCAATTTCCAAAGACTCTGAGAACGGTTGGAGCATGATGCTTAAATAACAATCGAAACAGATCCATTGCTATGTCGTCTTGGCCAAGGCAGATCTAAAATTGTGCCGTTGTAGGAGTAGAGTGAGGATATTCATGGACATTTGTTGAAGCAAGTTGATTGATCTTGTCAAATCACAGGTTTCAACGGCTACTCTAAGACCTTCGTGGTAAAATGATGTGGGGTTACCATTAAAAATCTATTTTTTGGTGCAATTCCATTAAAAATCTAATTGATTAAAAAATTAAATTAGGTAAAAGTATTGTTGGAAGACAACTTTATACTAAAATTCTTAATAGCTATATTCCCAAACAATTTTTCACTCTACTAAATTCGTTTACAAACATCAAAAAGTTATGTTAAACAATATCTTCTTATATCTGTTTTTATTCGTTAAATTAATTATTACAGAATTAAGACATTATTTTTAAACAACGAATTTTAGAAAAATAACTAACATATATTTTTTAAAAATTAAGTTTAGTGAATAACGAAATTAACTTACATCTATAATGTTTTGAACAAAGTTAAAATAAAATTAACTTATACTAATATTTATTTAAACTATAATGTCAATTTTCTTTTTTATCTTTTTAAATTTTCCCCTCAATCACAACTACTTTTATACCCATTTTTGTCGTTTACTTTCTAACTCCGTCTATTTTTATACAGGGTGCTATTGTTTAATTTAACATATTATTGTTTAAAACCCCACATTATTATTTTTGTTTATACGTTAAGTTTTCAAATGAAACATTATTAATTGTATATGCTATGTTATTTTCTCACAATTCACAATGTTGGTTAACTTATTTTGATTTATCATTTGCTATCTTACTGGATTTACTTTTCTTTCTATGAAAAAAAATAATTCTGTTTTATCCAACATTTCATATTATTTTATATTATTATGCTATATTTTCTATTACAATAATTTATTTATATATCGTGTTATTTTAACAAGATACATACTATTTGGGTTAATCCCACGATCTAACAAATTCTTTTTCAATTTTCCCATTTTCTAAAAACGTTAGTTACCTAATTTTTCTGACACAAGATTATTTTCTTAATTAATTCTACTGTTGTGGTTATCTAGCAAGGAAACCACTATTTTAATTTTCATTACTATAGTCTCTACCACCACACCATTCGCATAAAAATGTAGAGTATAGTTTTATTAATTTTTACAAAGTGTTGAACAAAATTGATTATTCTTTAAAAAACGAAAAAAGTAAAGGAAACGATCCTGGGTCGGGGCGTGGGGAGAACTATGACACTCAACCCCTCCGTATTTTTAATGAAACTTATGAAAAAGAATAGTAAATAATAAAATAATTCTGAACTGAGAAATGAAATTAATTATAGTCTAAACCTGTATTTGCAATTACTACTTCTAACCCTAATCACATTGTTAGCAGCCAAGCTATCAACGGATACACCACACCTTACTAAGAATCTTACTTCCATCAACTTTAATTTCCCGAGTTTGATCCGAACCGGTTGGATAACTCTAATCCGTAAAGGTATGCTTCCGGTTAACCGTTGTTGCTCTTGAAGTGTCATCATCAAACTTGTTGCATTCTGATTAAAACCAGTCATTTCTACGAATATAATAGTAGTATTCTCATGTCCTTGGTAAAATTTCGGCAACGACCCTGTATATATTATAAAGCTCGGTTAGTCTTTTGTTTTTCTTGAATTTAACACTAATTATTTGTTTTTTTTTTAACCATTTTAACGTACCATTACTGAGTCTGGTTTGCATGAAAAAGACACTAATTCTGCTTCCGTCTTCATAGTAAATTCCGATTTTCTCGTTTGGATTCTTGGCGGTGATGGTGACGTTAAACGCAGTGGACAAACTCGAGTTTTGGTTAAGTTCAAACCGGGTTAGCTGTAACCGGTCAATATTGTAATCCGGCAATTTCGGTCTAAAGACAAGGTAGAGTATACCAACGACCGCTCCTATGATGACAATAAGGAGAAATATGACGAGGAGTGTGTAGCACACGCACTTGCACCAACAGCTTCTTCTTCCTTTCTTCTTCCTCGAAGGATCCAACGGTGGTGGCTGGTTCACAGATTCTTTGATAGGATGACCTTGTTCCGATCTTGAGGAGCCACGTGGAACAAGGGGAGCCGTTGGATGTGGTGGAGCTTCAAGGTCGCTCACCGGATGGATTTTCTGGTGATCGGACATGTTTAGTTACGTAACTTACGTTCTTGATTTTGGTACGAAGATTCGGGCTTTTAAAGTTGATAATATGAAACAGGTTTTAATGGAGAAGATTGTCTTCACGCATTCTTTTAGTTAATTGTATTTATAGCTGTTAGGTCTTGTTTAATAGTATGAAGAGAAAGGTAGAAAAAGCAATCCTACACGGAATAAAAAAAAACATTTAATTTTCATAAAGAACGTGTCTTTTTTGAATTCCATGCGCCTTTTTTGGACCGTAATTTGTGACTAGTTTATTAATTGATTATTTTGGAAATCAAGTCAAACCAGAATAAAAATTAGTTGTCAGTCAATTCTGGGTTCCGCGGACACACGTATGATAAATTAGTACATGCTCCACATATACAATGGTTGTGGATAGTGACGGGTTCATAAATACTTTATGTTGGGGTCAAATAAATTTAACTCATTAAATAATTTATATATCACCATTTGCTCATGGATATGGGTTAAACGAAAGTATTTGGTGCTACCTTTTACAAAAAAAAAAAAGCTCAATCTCTGTACATTGTTTAGACAATTTTTAACAGGTTCGATTGACAAGTTTTACGGATTAAGAGAAGAAAATTATTCATTTATTAGTGAATATTTTTTCAACAGAATTGTTTTAAATTACAATTGATCGAAGGTTCTAAGCGATTTTTGATGAAGGATATTCAGAAAATCGTTTGTAACAAGTCGGATCTTCGTTCTTTGAGAAGGTATGTTCGCTGGAATCGTGTTTTTTAAGTTCTCGGCTGCTATTTCTATGGAGCAGCGAAAATATGTTTTTTAGGGTTTGTAAGCTCTATTATTTCCTCCCCCTTTTGACTATGAGGTCCTTTCTATTTATAAGGTAGTATTCTGGGACCTGATTCCATCAGGATTAAGTCTGACATGTCGCTAGTAAATTTCAATTCCCTTAGGAATCATACCTCACTAAATTTTGGAGCTTACTCCATTTTGTTGGAGCTAATCAATTTCTTACTCTTTTTTAGAGCTTGCACAATTTTTTTTGGAGCTGTTACGATCTCTCACTAGGTGTTGGATCTTATACAACTTCTCACTTACTTTCAGAGGTTGTACAACTTCGTTTTCTTTAAGTAACGTTTATTGCTTACTTATTTTGGGAGCTTGTACAACCTCTCACTCACTTTGGGAGGTTGTATCGCTTCAATGTTTTTAAGCAGCTTCCATTGCTTACTCGCTTTTGGAGCTACTACAACCTCTCGTTAATTTTTGGAGGTTACAGTCCTCTACTTTTTTTCAAGCATTGTCTATCACTTACTTGTTTTTGGAGTTATACAACATCTTATTAGTTTTTTTGAGGTTGTACTCCTTTATTTTCTTGAGCAGCGCTATCGCCTACTCGTTTCCGGAGCTGCTACAACATTTAGTTAAATTATTTTTTAAAAAATATTATGTAAAATTATATTTAAAATTTTTTCTTAACAACAAATATGACTTAAATGTTTAACTTAAAAACTGAAAAAACTCTAACATATATAATCAAAAATTGTTGATTCATTAAAACCCAAATCCGAAAAACCCGATTAAAACAAAACCGGATTTTGGAAAAATAATATAAACCACTTTCAATTGAATTTAGAAAATCAATAAATTAAAAAAACATAAAACTAAAGACATTAAACTATACTTGAGAACCAAACTTGTAAACCCTCCAACATAATTCCCTCCAACATCTCCTTAATTTTTGGAGATTTTTCTCTTTTATTTTCGTCAGCAGCGTCTTTTGCTTACTTGATTTTGGAGCATATACAACCTCTCACTCACTTTTGGAGGTTGTATAGCTTAATTTTGTCTTCAAGTAGCGTTTTTTGCTTACTTGGTTTTGGAGCTTAAGCAACCTCTCATCACTTTCGAAAGTTGTATAATTTTGCTTTTTCTTCAAGAACCGTCTTTTGCTTGCTTGGTTTTAGAGCTTATACAACCTCTCGCTCCCTCTCGGAGGTTGTACAACTTCATTTTCTTCGAGCATCGTCTTTCATTTGCTATATTGTAGAGCTTATACAATCTCTCACTGACTTTTGGAGGTATTACAACTTCGTTTTTTCAAGCGGCATCTTTTGCTTGTTTTTTGGGAGTGTTACAACCTCTCATTCATGTTTTGGAGGTCACAGTCCTTATATTTCTGCAGCTGAAGCTGTAAATTTTTGTTTGATCGGTAGGGATTATTTCCTCTAAACTTTTTATAGTGATCGTAACCCCAACCTCATACTTACTGATAGAGAATTATTCATGGCTTGCTTTATAGCAATTACCACGGAGTATTTGGGATCTACTGACACTCATATGTATAAAATTACTTTATTAAACCAACTGTCTGTAGACATGTCTAAATCAACACCAAAGTAATAAAAAGACAACTGAAAAAATATCAGCTTGTATGCTTTTTATACACGTACTTTTGTTATTTTCGTTATGTTTTGTTTCGCTGCGAGGTTTGTAGTAAGGTTTATTATCTCTAAATGTTATTTCATTCCCACCAATCACGAATCAAATAATGGGGAGCGTTGATAATGGTAAGCTGGATATTCTTCCCACTTTATTTGTGTCCATGCTCCAGAGAGTACGTCCTCCATAGTTTTCCATTTGTATTTTGCATTGGTATTTCGTCAGTTCTTTTTAGTGTTAAAATAGCAATGGACGTGTTGCAACAAGGTATAAACACTTTTTCTTTGTTGAAGTGTTCAATGTAGTCGGGTAGTGGCTCTTCTTTTCTCTGGAATATTCGTAAAGGTCATCAGCTATTTTTTCAAGTTTTTGCTTGGAAACTGCTCAACAAATCGGTCGACAGTAGCGCAAACGAGTCTATTGAAGTATTGAAAGGGTGGTGAACCATGCAGAGTTGGCCAAATGAGACTTGAGCCTAAACCTTTGCACATACTTGGTTCACTGTATTTGTTTTCAATGGGGGTTGTCAACATCCATTGTTTGTACTGCACTATATGGTTTTTTGGACCACTTGTTCCATCATACATCTTCACTAAGGGGAATGTAAACTTCTTTGGCATATCTACTAGCACAATCTCATATGTGAAAAGAGTGTCCACATAGCAGTTGGGAATGCTCTTCAGAATCAGAGGTGTCACACCCAAAAGTCTCTTATGTAACACTTCCACCTCGTCCATATGCTTTGAAAACCTTGCCTCAAAATAAGAGGCTTCTTTTGACAGGTCATTTGGCAACGTCCGATGTTCCGTCCACACCTGTTTCAGGAGCGTTACCATCTTGCGGCAACCCCAATCTAACGCCTACAGTATTTAGAAAACGCCTACACCTACAGTATTTGGAGTTTTGATAAGTGTACGAACCCTAGCAGTATTGGAAGCCAGAGCGCTTCCATCGCCGGTGAGTATGGAAGTGTTTTCTTTCCTTAGAGATGTGTTCTCTACTTGAAGTAACGCTAGCTTTTTTTACATTTCCTTCATATGGGCGGTGAGTGCCTCCAGTTGAAAAACATGATCAAAAAGGACGTTACCTTATATAGGAGCTCCGTTGTTATTTTCTCCGCATGTGATGTCTCAGGTAGTTAAAACTATGCCTCTCCTTCTAGTGCCAACTGTTTGGAAAATTTTTAACATGTTCGATTGAAAATTTCTACGGGTCAAGAGGACAAAAATAATTCTTTATTAATGAATAATTTCTTTAACAGTCGCTTTTAATTACAACTGATCGAAGGTTCTAAACGGTTGCTGATGAAGGATCTTCTTAAATCGTGTGTAGGTCGGATATTCGTTCTCTGAGAAGGTCCGGTCGCTAGTAATCATGTTCATTAAGTTCTCAGTCTCTATCTCTCTGGAGCGGTGAGAATATGTTTTCTAGGGTTTGTAAGCCATATTGTTTCCTCCCCCTTTTGGTTATGAGGTTCTCTCTATTTATAAGGTATTCTCGGACATGATCCCCTTAGAATTATGTTTGACGTGTCATTAGTAAATCTCAATTCCCTTAGAATTCGGACCTTATGTTGGTCACCAGATATTTCACCATTCATATATTCCGTTTTCCTTAGAATTTGGATCTTACGGTGATTGGATCTACTTTTTCTTAGAAATCAGAGCCTATGTCGGTCGAACCTAATTCTCTTAGGTTCGGACCTTATGTCGGACGTAGTTCCCCTTATGATTCAGACCTTTCACTTGTAGTTGGGAGATTCCGATAATATTTGAGAAAAGAGTGAACATATCACTTATATCTCAACCAATTTGAAACGGTATCCGATTAATAAGTTAATTTTACCAACACATATGGATAATAGCTTTTATAATTTATGATAGTTACTCTGTTTGAACTTTAAAACAGAAAACGAAAATAAATAATGTATATTTGTCGTAAACAAAAGAGATTAGGTATCATTTTGTTGTTGTTGTTATTATTCAGACAATATATATAATGATATAAAGATAGAGTTTAGCTTGATGAACATGTAATTTAAAACATTCTAATGGGCCGATAATGAGCATCCACATAATATGGCTTTATTCATAACACTCCCCCTTGGATGATGACCATGATAACAAGTTGGTATCCAATGCGTTTGAGATGCTGCCTTATTAAAAATCTTACTAGGAAAAACTATAGTTAAGGGAAAAAGAGTGCAACGCGCATTTACTCCCCCTCATGAATACATCACTAATATCCGAGAGATACGATCTAATCTTGGTGAACTAACTTCTTGAAAATAGAAGTTTGAAGCATTTTTGTAGATAGATTTTCAAAATCTTCCCTTGAACGAATCTTCAATCCACGTCATTGATATTCTTCTATAGTTCATCGGTCTCGTAGATCACTCATCTTGATCATTATCTTTTTGCTACAAGCGATCTCATTAATGTATGCTCAAGACTTTAAAATAGTACTAGACCTTCGTTATTGGATTAGAATATTTCCCATTAGGTGTCTATCATTTTTTTGTTGCTTGTTGTCTCATTAAAAAAATTTTCATGCAAAAACGCAAATGGGACAAAAACTATGATAAAAAAAGAGTACAAGTACACATATTCATATTTCTCTCATTGGAATCATTATCTTCAGGAGATGCATTCCAATCATATTCTTCTCCTTGTAAGAGTTACTATTTGCTTTTCTTCTTTCAATCATGGAAGAGATTAATAAATTATTAGAGTAGCACTTTAAGTATGATACCTCTATACCAAACATATTTCAGCATCTCGTATGTAAAATCCTAGAAGAATCTTTTCATCATAGTACTTATAAGAAACCTTCAAGATTTTCGTTGATGTTCAAATTAGATATCTTTTTGATCTGTGCAAAAATCAGCATAATCTGGTTCGTGCAAATTTCGAGAATCACCAGATACAATATCTGCAAATGTAAAAAAGACTCAAACTCGTGCAAAATTCGAATGAATGCTTTTATCTCAAAATTATTATTTAAATATTCCACTGAATAGAAAATCTCTACGGGAGTTCTTATAATTCCACATACTTTCACTAAAATTGCTTTTAACATCCTAAATCGTTATGGTTCTTCTAGCAGTTTAAATCTTCCTAGGACTAAATTATTTCTCTTATTGCCAGATTTTTTTAGAAATTTAAAAGTAGTTGCATCACCACATGTGAGTTCTAGGTTTTTCTGAAAACATTTATGTATCTCTTACAATTTAATATTTTTCACTCCTCTTGTCCCACTAGTTTTACATATTCAAATGTACGGACTACTGGTCCACATACTTTTGTGTACACTTCTAATAAATTTTTGTTTACCACGGTTCATGATCCTCTATGTTATCTTTACATCAACTGCTATATAGCATGCATAAATATTACGACGTCGATTTGTTTTATGGTTCAATTCCATACATGACTCAGATAGTTGGAATCTCTTATCATTATCATTACTAGATACCTAGATTTTTTTTGTTTTTCATATCTAATATCATTAACATCTCTTATAGATATCTTTTCTACCTCGGTCATGCCATTTTTCAATATATGCTCCTTTTATTTTCCGAGGATTTTTATCTTTGGAACTCACTTGCGGTTGATATTGTCTTTCTGGGATATACATTATATACTAAATTGAGTTATCTTTCTAGTTCACATTCTTTACTATAACGAGGATCAATGATAACTCCTTTCAATTTATTTTTTTCTACCTGTTTATTTTCTCTCTCTTATGTTGGAAGTACTGACTCATTGAAATAACAGTCTCCACTTCAAGGGAGTATCATATCCAACATATTTTCCAACCTCCTTTGAGGTCTCATCTTAGATTGCTCTTGTGGAGTAACTCAACATATATAACACATTCAAAAACTTTAAGATGAAAAATATCTGGTTCTGACCAAAACTAACTATAAATTGGAGATCTTATAATAATTCATTGGCTTGATGTGAATCAATGTTTCAATGGAATCCGCCAACATTATCGATTAACCAAGTATTCTCAAAACACATAGTTCTTTAATAATAAAGATATTAAGTGGGTGATCAATTCACAAACTTTTTTTGTAATTGTATACTAGAAAATTGATAGAATCCAAATTAACTAGGTGGTAAAAACCCACTGATTATTTTCTTTGCATCATTACTAAAACCGGAATGGCATAACCTGTTATGCCAAAACAATGAGATTTTTCAGTGAATTTCTGGTTTCACGTAAACTTCAAGTTTCAATAAACTTTTGATAGTAAACATATATAACTATTATAATAATTAAATTAAATTAAAAACTAATAGTCATATAAAATAACTCAATTAATCATCACAATTCATTAGTTTGCTACAATCAATCAGTCAATTAAATTATTTCACTAAATGAGATCAGATGACAAGCAAGTACAAATTTCGTGCAAGACCAAGTTATACATGAGAATAAACAAGCAGCAGATACTAGTGCAAATGCAATACTAAATCACAATAAACGATGATTGTTTTGTGTAAATTCTGTGCAAAATAATGTCCGTGCAAAAATCCGCGTGAACATTTTTTCAAAATCTTGAATAAATCTGTTACTAACAAAACTCGAGATATAATCATATATGTGCAAATCCGAGATACAATATTGCAAAATTCGGTTAGTAAAATTTTGTGCGAAATTCGAGGGAAACAATATTTAATTTAATGACTAAAACCGTGCTAAGTGAAAATTTCGTGCAAATTTAGGTTAAATGAAATTTCGTGATTAAAATACCAGTAACCTCTATCAATTATATAATCAATTCATCATAGTTTATCATAATTTTAAACTAACATACCGGTTTATTGAGATGCATTACAAATAACATAAATCATGAGTTACATCTCATACTATGAGAAAAGCATGTAACGATATATGTAAATCATAAATATTTATATCTAATAAGAAAGATGGAGATATCTGAGCAACCACCAACAGAGAACATAAGCGGCTATGTTAGTAAAACATCAAGATCATGATCACAATATTACCAGATCAATTAAACTGTTATATGTGCAGAACCAGGGTGAAACATATTTATGAAAAAACAAACAATCAGTTGCAGATAATTCATGCAAAAATTGGTTTCGTGCCATATCATGCATAAATAATCAAAAATCAACAACTTATATTTCGTACATAAATCAGTTCAGAGAAACACATCAATATTAACAACAATTATTTGGTGCATAAAGTGTACAAAAATGCATAGAGAAATGATAGCAGATAAATCGTGCATAAATCGTAGGAAAACACATATAGTATTGATAACATATAATCTGTGTATAATCTGTACAAAAAAAATATGAACAGAAAATTTATCTTTGCTCAGGTGGCTAGGATATCATGGATATCTATCTAAGCTCAAGCGGATAGAATTTCGTGGTGGTGCTGATAACATGTCGTGAATAAAATAAATTAGAATATTGTTCTCTTGTTTTTGTTATTATTCATGTGAGTTATAAAATAATATATATAGGAATAGAAATATATGGTTTATCTTGATGAACAAGTATATTAAAACATTCAAATAGACCGATAATGAATCTATACATAATATGGATATATGGCTTTGTTCATAACAATATTTGTTTTAATATTTCAAGCAAAAAGAAATGCATTAAAAATAAATTATCTTTACTATGAAAAATATAACTGTAAAACTAAAATCTTTTAAAAGGAAATAATCTGCCAAAAAAAATTGATTATTAAAAAAAAACATTATGGAGTATCATCATGTCATTTTGACTTTACAGCTCAATATAGAGGAAATACCTAAAAATACCTAAAAATATAAATAAAGAAAAATTTTGTGTAACTCATTTTGTATAATGACTAAAGCAAAAATTTACCAGTCTCAATTGCACCTATGTTGAACGTAGGTACGCCCATACCGTGAGGTCTGGCAATACATTTTTAAAACACTAATCTTTGATAATTGATCATTTTTACAAAAAACAAAAACAAAAATATAAACAATTACATTAGGATCATCGTTTGTGGCGATATTGACTAGAAAAATATACTCACTACTAATAATAAAGAATCATTTTAAAACTAGATTACTTTTATATAAATTTTGAATTTAAACTCTTAAATTTTCATATTTCTAGATTGCAAATCTTTCTAATTTTCATTGAATTTAACATCAATTGTATACAAATCACCAAATTTAATGGATCAATAATTTTCTAGAGCTAGATTCAATTTTCTAATCGTTAAATTTAATAATATTTTTGTTAAATAAAATAATATTTAGTCATCAATATACCAATTTTTGTTTTTACCAATTTGGATCTATAAAACTTTTATTTATATTATTCCTTATTTTTTTCATTATTCTACATTTCATATATTTTTCTTCCTATTTAATAAATACACTAATATAATTTAAACTTCACATATACAATAAATTTTGGATTAGAAATATAAGTTTCAAATTGTTACATTGATTTTTTTTAACAATGATTGATGGCAATAAATAGAAAGCTAATATCTTTAACTGTTTAATAAACAAACAAAAACCATAAATAATGCCCGAAGAGACTCTCTTCATGCTTGACATGTCACCTTCCTTCTATAGATCATAGTTGAAGGGTTTGACCAAACCCATGAACCCTAATGGGTAAAAGATTTGGATCCTAATGAGTTAATGAGTCAAATGTGTTGATGGATAAATGGTTAATTGGGTCAAACGGGTTGGATTGTAATGGACTGGTTGATGGATCCATAATTTTCCCACCAAAAACTAATTTTTTCACCAAATTACAAATCTGTAATTTTTCTGCAAAAATGAGAAATCTGAAATTTCCCGCCATTTTGACACTCCTACTCTTACAATCCCCTGACCCCCAGACAATTATTTAATAATTTATCTGTACCATCTGTCATTCAATCATGTGATATTTTAGATTATCCCAAGGTACATTTTTGACACATTTTGATATCTAATTAATTGACAGACACATATCTTTTGTTTTTGTTTTATTGTTAAAAAATTAAATTTATTGAACAACAAAAGATATTATGTACAAGAGTTTCAGGTTTTTAAAAGATATCAACAATGCAAAACGATCAAATCATTAGAGAAACTTTGAACACAACTGATACATATTTTAATCATGTTAATCTAGATTAGGACCCATGCTTGCACTCATTAAATAGAAAAATATATTTATGAATTATATTAATATTTAAAAATAGATTTAATCATCAAAAACGATTAAAGTTTATGTAGATTTCTTATGTAAAATTTTATATTCAAAATTGAATTTCTAAATATGTTCGTGTTTCTATAAATTACTAGGTAGGACTCGGTGAAATTTATGAAATTTAATTTATTATAATTTTATATAGTATTATATATATATAATTTTTTTTTCATTAATAATATATTATGAATTTTAATACTTTAAATATATGTTAATGTTGATTTATAATTTGAATAATTGAAGAAATATAATATATATATATATATATATAGTTTAATGAAAATTAGTAGTATTGAGGATTCAATTATGTAAAATTTTTAACACAATAATTTAAGGAAAGAAGATTTTAGTTTCAAGTTTTATGGAAATATTAAATAAACAATAGTTAGTGTTTGGATGGGTTAAAAATTCTATTATAAGATATTTAAGTTGAATTGGAGTGTTTGGCTAATGGAGTAAGTTTTTCAAAAAAAAAACTTAATTAAATAAACAAAAAAGCTGAAAATAATTGTGGGGTTGCCACGTAATAAAAAATGTTTCTTCTAATATATAGATGATAAGTCTCAAATTTTAGTTTAATGTAACATTAGATATATAGAAATCACCAAATTTAATCAAACTATAATTTTTAAAGTTAATTCATTTAGTTTCCTCGAATTGGCTAACCAAATTTTAGACATTAAACCATGTTCGTTTGGTAGTTGCTAGCGACCGCAATTAGAGACTGAAACAACGACACATTGTGTTGTTTGTTTCCTTATCGCGCGACCACCGGTTTCTAAATGTTTTGTTTCATAGTCAATCTGACCAGTCACAATGTTGTTTCTTTTCTAGTCGTTGTGACTGATTGCTAGATTTTTTCTAGTTTATGAAATTTTTTAATAAAAATATGTCTTTTCTATTTTAAAATAAAACCATATAAATCTATATACTTTTATGTTTTTAAAATAAAAAAATCAAATTTAATATAATTTGATTTGATTTGATTTAATCAGAGGTCTAATTGGTTCATATTTTTGTTTGAATTTAGCTTAGGTCATAAAAAGATAATTTAGTTATTATTAGAAAACTGATCCTTATTAGGCCATAGAAAGGATTATTAGTTATTTGTTGGTTCATAATTTCTTTAAATTTAGCTTAGGCCATAAAAGGATATTTTTATAACCCACTCAAAAGAATTGTAAATACTACAGATTGATATCCTTATTACTTCATGAAATAAATAAAAAATGAATCGTCTCATACTTTTTATAGTAGTTATTGCTACGTATTTTGGGTTGAATGAAGCTTGCAAAAGAAATCAGGTAGAAGTTCATAACCAACTTGGTATTGGTCATATTCTCGAAGTTCATTGTCGTTCCAAAGACAACGACCTAGGCGTACAAAAATTAAATTTCAATCATCCTCCACATCTCATTAGATTCCATGATGAGATACCCAATTTAACAAGATGGGCTTGTATTCTTAGGCAAGGACTTTATATGAAGTATTCTTTTGATGTTGAAGTATACAAAGCAAAAGCAACAATTATTCCTAAATGTGGTCAGTTACGCAGATGGACAGCCAAAGTTGATGGGATATATTTTACAAGGAATTGGGATAAACCTTCGCTACATGTATTGTCATGGAATAAAGGATAATATTATGCTTTTCTTTTTCATAAAACATAAAAATGTTAATGTAATTGGTTTCCTTTGCTTCTTTGTTTTATAATATACAATAAATATAATAATAAAATATAAGTTTATTTTATATCTGTTTATATTGTATCAATGTTTTGAACACTAACAAAATATCTTTTATCAGTACAATGAATTTTTTTTTTATAGAGAATGATTTAAAAAACTAGATTACTTTTATGTAACTTTTGAATTTAAAATCTTAATTTTTTATATTTCTATTGATTGCAAATTCCTAATTTTGATTGAATCTAACATCAATTGTATACAAATCACCAAATTTAATGGATCAATAATATTTCTAGATCTAGATTCAATTTTCTAATGGTTAAATATAAAATATTTTTTAATAAAATAATAATTTATTTATCTATATACCAATTTTTTTTACCAGTTTGGATCTATAAACTTTTTATTTATGTTATTCCTTATTTTTTCATTATTCTACATTTCATATCTTTTTCTTCATATTTAATAAATACACTAATATAATTTAAACTTTGCATATACAGTAAATTTTGGATTAGAAATATAAGTTTCAAATTGTTACATTGATTTTTTTAACAATGATTTATGGCAACAAAATAGAAGGCTAGTATATTTAATTCTATAATAAACAAACAAAAACCACATATATAATGGACGAAGAGACTTTCTTCATGCTTGACATGTCAACCTTCCTTCTATGGATCATAGCTTTTGTAAAACCCATGAACCCTAATAGGTAAAAGATTTGGATCCTAATGAGTTAATAAGCCAAATGTGTTGATGGATAAATGGTTAATTAGGTTAAATGGGTTGGATTGTAATGGGTTGGTTGACGTACCCATAATTTTCCTACCAAAAACTGATTTTGCAATTTTTCCACCAAATTGCAAATCCGTAATTTTCTGCAAAAAATGAGAAACCTGAAATTTCCCGCCATTTTGACACTCCTACTCTTACACCAAGGTAATGAACATTTCCATTTTGGTGTTCTTTTGTAGACATACATACATAAATTATTATTATATATATATATATATATATTGGTGTTCTTTTTGTAGACATACAATCATAAATTTAAAAATATATATACTTATATATGATTAATAATATATTATGAATTTTCAATACTTTAAATCTATTTTAATGTTGATTTATAATATGAATAATTGAAGAATTATATATATATATATATATATATATATATATATATAGTTTGCTGAAAATTACTAGTATTGCGGATTCAATTATGGAAAATTGTTAACTCAATAAGTTAAGAAAAGAAGATTTTAGATTCAAGTTTTATGGAAATATTAAATAAACAATAGTTGGTGTTTGGATGATGGGTTAAACTAACATAATAAGATATTTAAGTTGAATTGGAGTGTTTGGCTAATGGAGTAAGTTTCTGAGAAAACAAACTTAATTAAATAAATAAAAAAGTTGAAAATAATTATGGGATTGCCACGTAATAAAGATGTTTATCTTTTAACATATAGATGATAAGTTTCAAAATTTAGACTAATGTAACACTAGATATATAGAAATCACCAAATTTAATCGAACTATAATTTTTAAAGTTAACTCATTTAGTTTCATCGAATTGGCTAACCACATTTTTGACATTAAGGTCCTGTTCGTTTGGTAGTTTTTAGCGACCACGATCAGCGGCTGAAACAGCGACACCTTGTATTGTTCATTTCTTTAGCGCGCGGCCACCAATTTCTAAATATTTCGTTTCGTAGTCAATCTGACCAGTCACAATATTGTTTATTTTGTAGTCGTGTTGACTGATCGCTAGATTTGTTTCTAATTTTATGAATTTTTTTTAATAAAATAAGTCTTTTCTATTTTAAAATAAAACCATATAAATCTATATACTTTTTTATTTTTAAAATAAAAAAGCAAATTTAATATAATTTGATTTGATTTGATTTGCTTCAATTAGAGGTCTAATTGGTTCATATTTTTGTTTAAATTTAGCGTAGACCATAAAAAGATAATTTAGTAGAAAACTGATCCTTATTAGGCCATAAAAAAGATTATTTAGTTATTTATTGGTTCATAACTTTTTTAAATTTAGCTTAGGCCCTAAAAATATATTTTTATAACAAAGAATTATAAATACTACATATTGATGTCCTTATTACTTCAAGAATTAAGTAAAAAATGAATCATCTCATACTTTTTATAGTAGTTATTGCTACGTATTTTGAGTTAACTGAAGTTTGCAAAAAAATCAAGTCATAACCAACTTTGTCATGGTCGTATTCTCGAACTTCATTGTCATTCAAAAGACGTCGACCTAGGTGTACAAAAATTAAATTTCAATGATCCTCCATTTCTCATTAGATTCCATGATGAGATACCCAATTTAACAAGATGGGCTTGTATTCTTAGGCAAGGACTTTATATGAAGTATTCTTTTGATGTTGAAGTATACAAAGCAAAAGCAAGAATTATTTTATGCAGATGGACAAGCAAAGTTGATGGGATATATTTTACAAGGAATTGGGATAAACCGTCGGGATGCATATTGTCATGGAATAAAGGATAATAAGATGCTTTTCTTTTTCATAAAACCAAAAATGTTAATGTAACTGGTTTCCTTTACTTCTTTGTTTATAATATAATAAATATAATAATAAAATTTAAGTTTATTTTATATATATTTATATTGTATCAATCTTTTGAATAATAACAAAATATCTTTTATCAGTACAAATGAATTTGTTTTATAATAACTATATACCTATATTGTGTTTTTTACAATTAGATTATTTTTTTATTCAATTATTCATTTTTCTTTATATTGTCGTCCATTTGTTTTTGTAAAAAGTATGAAATGCCGCATGCATCTATTGTTAAAAGACATAGTGAGGTTTGGAGGTTAAAGATGAAATATAGTGAACTTTATTTTGTTACTAATCTTGTTTCCATTTTTGTTATCTTAGTTATAAGGTTTGACTATAGAAATCCTATAAGTATGTTTTTTTTTGTCGTCTATTACATCAATAGAGATAATTGATCTAATCCTATTATGATGATATGACTATTGTAGTGTATGCGGTTATGATGAACATCTTCTCCAGACGACGATTCCACGATGCAAATTATCTTTGATAAATGGTTCTACATGTACAACATTGATAAGTTGTTTTTCACCTAGTCTATCAAATAAACCTACTGTGCATAGCACTTTAGGGTCAAATCCACAGAGAAACAAGATTAACTCACTAACAATATAAACTTCATTTCAATATAAGCAAAGAAAAGTGTGTTTTGGAAACCAAATTCAAAGTAAATAAAAGTAGAAAAATAGTAAAATCGGTTTTAAAACCATATAAAGGAGAGTGACAAGTCAAAGGCATGGCAAAAGGTTTAGATGAGATGACGAAACTTTGATGATGCTAATAACATATTATGAACACTATCATTGGTTATAGATCACTAATCAAGAATAATCCACTTCCATGGTACTAACCCCTTCATTAATCATCTAATTACCATCAATTTCTGTTCACAATTAAATGACCAATGAGCATTAATTACCCTAATCAACTATTTCCATAGGTTAAGTAAGAAAATCTCATTTAAGTTATTTCAACCATTTCATCGAACACCTTCCGGATATGAAATCCTATTGATCTAGATTCTCAATTACAATCTTAAATCTAGCATTACTATCAACCTAAATGAAGGATAACCTTAGTTCTAATCCTAAACATCATCATCAACCCATCAAGTCATAATAATCAACCAACTCTTAACTCATCTAAAATACTATTCACAATCTATAATAATAACACAAAGCAATTGGTAGAATCTTTGCATAATCATGATTTAAAGAAATGTAGATGAAATATTTAAAGATAAAAAGAGATTTGATAACTTAAAATAGAGAGATTCATAGAAAGTATTTCTTAAAACCCAAAAATGCTAAGAGAATCTCTTAAAACAAGCATGAATAATAAATTAGTTTTTTTTTGTATTTATAGTAGGAAGCAAACAAACTTGGTCAACTCAAACTAAACTAGGTTTGACCCGGTCTACAAGATGTAAAATGAAATTCAGAAGCGTCACAGCGGTGTCATATGGCCGCTTGACCTGGTCGCTGGCTCCCAGTGGTGTCACATGGCTGCTAGGAATGGCCGATTGATCTCTAAGTGGGTTTTGAGACTTCTTCAGCTGGCACGCGAGACCGCTGCATAAGGTCGTTGGGTTATACCGGTTTTCACTCAATGGGTCGTATCTTCTTAACAGATGATCCAAATCAGTTGAGACTACTACCATTGGAAAGATAACTAAATTTTCTATAACTTTTAGCAAAGGTTATAGAGGCAAATCTTAAGGGAAGGCTTTCATCTGAGTTGATATTTAGACACTTTGGACTTGTTTTGGATCGTCATTTATGTTCGCATCCAAATGATCCCTCTTGTTGCATATCTCACTCCAATACCTATAAAACAAGTAATATATGCAAGCATGCACCTAAAGAACTAAATATGAAATGAAACACAAGAAATTAATGAGAAATACAAACCAAATTATGGTAAGAACTCAATATATCAACTCCCCCAAACTTATCTCTTGCTTGTTCGCAAGTAAACAATAAGAAAAAAATCGAGAAAGAGGTGTAAAAATAGGGATTCAAAGCCACAAAGTATCAAACAAAGGATTAAATACATTGTCCTTAAAGATAGCTAAATGGTGCAAGAAAAAAGATCTTACTCTTTCGTACTTCTCCATCCTCATCTCAATACAAATTTCTAATGGTACCCCTAAACTTAAGCAAGAATTACAATAAAATTGAAGAAATCTCTTTAACATTCATTAACATGTTTTAGTGCGGTCTCTCTTAGGAAAATAAAATTGATCTCAATCGGTTTTGGGCGAAAGCATTTTTAGGTGGTTTCAAAAGAGTTTTTCTTTGGGCAGTTGCTCTCAAAACATAGGAATGCTAGTCAAATGCATAATCTATTTAAAAAGGGGAACAATTGATGTATACAAAGTTTACCTCTGATTATTCTACCCCATCTCATCAAATGCATACTTTTCTACCATTTTTACAATCTTCTCTTTTACAATCAATCTTTAATTTTCACCTTCTCTTTTCTTTATTTTCCAACACCCAAACCAAGTACCTAATTTAACAATCCAAGTCTTTCATTCCCATCTTAATCGCTGAACTTACCATTGCTAGTTAAAACGAGAGTTAATCCTTTGTCATTCCTAATACTCTCAAGTGTTTACATAATCATAACATTATCAACAAGATGCCTCAATCATCAAATCAATCAAAGGGTTTGAAATAATTGGTTAATGTTAAAAGGAGGTGAACCACTTTAAATGTCAAAATGGCCGTTCGGGTTAGCACAAGGGTGGTGAAGTAGATAAGAAAACCCGAATGTGACTTATAGTCGACTATGAGAATGTATCTAAATCAACCTAAGCGAGAATATTAGATTCAAATTAATTCCAAGTTCATTGAGATGCTTCAAAGATCATGCATGCCTCACAAAAGTAGAAGTATTTCGAAAGATGCAAAGGTCTAAACGTGAAGTTTTCATTTTTTTCAAAGATGCTCAAGCAACAAATAACCATGATTAAAGGAAAAGATCTTAATCCTAAGCATGAAATTCTACAAGACAAATATCCTATATGCATATACAAACTTATATGCTTCTACACTCAATCCTAATATGCAAATGAGACTACATACTTCTTTTTTTGTTTTTGAAAATTTTCATTTTTTTCTCTAAAGCATACTATTGACAATGCATGACTCAAAGAATAAAAATCAAAACAAAACACAACTTAAGATAGCATCTATCTCCCCCAAACTTATTTCGCACCGTCTTGGTGTGAGAATAAATTGAGGAAGAGACCAACAAACATAAAACACAAAGGTAGAAAAATAAAACTATATACAAAAGAAGCAAGGTGTACCTTAATGCGAAGAGATGGACTCAGGTGAGTCCATTGATGGGGGGGAGAGTGCTAGGTGAGTTGTTGAATGGAATCCATCCTTGGAGCTTGATTCCCAATTAGTGAGCTCAATTTTAAGCACCTTTGTCATGAACCCTTTGATGAAGTCCAATTCATTCTCCTTTAAACCCGGTGCTAAAATCACTCTTGTCATGGCGAAAGGTTTGGGAACACCTTTGCTCTTGACGTTGCTTTCAATAGTGCCTTCAAGGTGTCTCACGGGATGTAAAGTGAAAATGGATAATTATTGGTGTTCATAATGAAGCTTCTTGCATTTCTTAAGTTATTTCCTTGGATCCACCATCTTTGACTCATCAAATAAAGAGTTTAGGCAATCACCATTATTAAGGAACCCCTCATCATAGTCCAAAAGTTTATTCTTCACATCTTTTGGGTTCTCTTGAATGCTTAACTCCTTATGCGCAATTGTACCACAAAAGACTCATGTAGATGATTCAACAGGGTAAGATACATAATGTCATCATGTCAAAGAATCACTCTCTTACTTGGGAAGTCAATATTAGGATGAGAGGTACTTTACGGTTTTTTCCATCTCCACTACCGTTAAATCTGTTGGGATGAGGAAATTCTAACCTTAAGAGGGAAATCCTCAATAAAACCATGTGAGTATTTAGAAGAAGCATCTGCATACATGATGGAGTAGGAGCAATGCTTCATGTTGGTGATATCTAAGCTCTTCACCATCTTAAGGGAAATAACGTTCATAATTTAACCCGAGTCACACAATGCATCATCAAGTTTCAAATCTCCTAGGGAGCAAGATATGATGAACTTCCCCAAATATCCAACCTTTGGAAATAACTTGGGTTCAAGTGGTGTTGCACTTGGTGGTTCATATAACCTCATTACTTCCTCTACCTTTTCCCGATTGTCAAAGATGTTTTGAATGAAATTTTGTGAATAGGCACTTTGGAAAATTTATCCATAGTAAGTAATGGAACTCCAATCTCCTTCATACTTGTTTTGAAGCTTGAAAGCACATTCTTTTAAGCTTTAGTATATAATCTTCTGGGAAATGGAAGAAGAGGATTGTATGAAGGAAGCTCAACTCTTGGTGCATATTACATTTCAACCTTCTTGGACACTTCTTCCTCTTTTCTAGTGTCTCTCTCAATCTTCTCATCACCATTACTTTCATTATCTAAACCCTCATAAACATCACGATCCTTCACTTCTCTTGGGTGGCTTATGGTCTTAACCTCATCCCCATTACTTGAGAATATGACACTGCAAAATTCTTTGGGATTGCACTCGGTTTTAACGGGAAGTGAATCCACGAGCCTCTTGGAAGATGAAGACACTCGAACAACTCGGTTATCAAGGCTCTTCACATGAGAAGCCAAACTCTCAAATTTGGTGTGAAAATCATTATATGCTCCATCCATCCTCGAGTTTCCCTTCCATCCTCAAATTCATCTTATCCATCCTCTTGTTCACCTCCAAAGCACCTTTATTTTGTCCTTCAAGCAATTTCTTAAGAATGGAGAGTATTTGGATCTTTTTTAACGGGTTGGTTTTGTGGTGGTGCTTAGTTTCGGTAGTTTTGGTTTTGGAAGAAGGGTTGGGTAGTGTTGTTGTATTGAGGTCTAGGTTGGAAATTTTTATTAGTGGCTTGGTTATTTTTTGGATATTGTTGGTTTGTTTTTTGATAGGGTTGATAGGATTGGTTTGAGGTTTGGGGCCTTGGTTGGATGGTCCTTTTGTTGTAGGTGTATCCTTGGGGTTTAGCGGGATAGTTTGAGTTG
Source organism: Cardamine chenopodiifolia (assembly GCA_963922655.1). Classification (NCBI taxonomy): domain Eukaryota; kingdom Viridiplantae; phylum Streptophyta; class Magnoliopsida; order Brassicales; family Brassicaceae; genus Cardamine; species Cardamine chenopodiifolia. The sequence continues at coordinate 17,611,300 of OZ000481.1, forward strand.
AAGGATTGTTGTTGGTAGCCACCAACGAATTTTATCTACTCTTGAACACCTTGACAAACTTCAATACCAACCTCTTGATAGCACTGTTTCCCATCAAATTCTCCCACATAGTTCACATGCCTTTGAGTGTCTTGCATCAACTTGTCAAACTTCTCACTCAAATCCTTTATCTCTCTTCTTGTTTGATCCTCATGACCACTGCTATTCCTTATAGACCTATCATAGTCTTCACTATAATTTTCATCCCTAATGGCAATATTCTCTACCAAGATCATACCTTGATTTGTTTGTTAACCCAAGAAGTAGTTGTTACTTGCGGTATCCAAGAGCATTCTAATCTTTGGTAACACATCACGATATAGAGTTGAAAGTAATGACTCTTTGGAGAAACTGTGGTGAGGAAATTGTGATGTGTAGCCCTTGAACCTTTTACATGCTTCACTAAAGCTCTCATTCCCCTTTTGAGCAAATCCAGAAATCCCATTCCTAAGGCGAGCCATTCGTGAAGTAGAGAAAAACTTCTCCAAGAAGACACTCTTGCATTTATACCAAGATGTGATGGAGTTGTGAGAAAAATGTTTTTTCCATTGTTGTTCCTTATCACCAAGAGAAAATGGGAATAGTCTTAAGTTGAAAGCATCCTCGGAGATACCATTTATCTTCATGGTTCCAAAAAATGATCAAATTGATCCAAATGGTCTAAAGGATCCTCCATTGGCAACCCATGAAACTTGCTACCTTGGACCATGTTGATGAGGCTAGTCTTGATTTCAAAATAATTGTTCTCCACTGGTGGTGGAAGGATTCCGGCTCGGCTCCCATGAATGTTGGGCTCATCAAATGTTCCAATCACATTTGGGTTCCTTTGAGGATGATTCACCCCATGAGCCGCTCCATTACCTTGTCAAGCCCCTTCTTGATCAACATTACCCTCAAAACCCAATGGAATTTGATTGTCTTCCATCCCTAAACATGCCAAGTGATCTAACTGCTTTCTAGCTCTTCACTCTCTCGCTTCCCTTTTATTCACTCTCTAAATTTGACTCAAATCCTCAACAAAGTAAAAAACTTCAACTTGTTGACTTCTTCTTTACATATACCTTTAAAGCACAAAAGAGACAACTAAGAGAAACAATTAGTATCAAAATAAAGAAAAGAAAAACTTAGTCTTGAAATGAAATCAAATCCTAGTGGCTAATTGCTTGTTTCCCCGATAATGACGCCCAATTGATAAGTGGTTTTTCAACTAGTCTATCAAATAAACCTATCGTGCGTAACACTTTAGAGTCGAATCCACGGAGAAACAAGACTAACTCACTAAGAATACAGACTTTATTTCAATCTAAGAAAATAAAAATTTTTGTTTTGAAAACCAAATTCAAAGTAAATAAAAGCGGAGAAAGTGTAAAATTGGTTTTAAAACCAAATAGGAGAAAACAACAAGTCAAGGGAATGATAATGATTTGGATGAGATGATGAATATATGATGATAACAAAGAAAATACCATGAACATTATCCTTGGTTATAGATCACTAATCAAGGCTAATCCACTATTATGGTACTAATCTTTTCACTAATCATCTAATCATCGTCAACTTCTGTTCACAATTAAATGATCAATGATCATTAATAATAAAGTATAATCTAATCACTAATCACTCTAATCAACTATTTCCATAGGTTAAGGAAGAAAAACTTATTTAAGTCATTCAAACATTTCATCGAACACCTTCCGAGCATGAAATCCTATTGATCTAGATTCTCAATTACAATCTTAAATCTACCTTTACTATCGACCTAAATGAAGGTAATCTAAGATTTAATCCTAAATATCAGCATAAACCCATCAAATCATCATAATCAATCTAACCCTTAACTCATCTAAAAGACTACTCACAATCTATAATAATAACACAAAGCAATTGGTTTAATCTTTGCATAATGATGATTTAAAGATAGGTAGATGAAATATTTAAAGATAAAAAGAGATTTGATAATTTGAAAAGAGAGATTCATTCAAAGTAATTTCTTAAAACCCAAAAGTGGCTAAGAGAATCTCTAAAAAAAGTATGAAACAATAAATTAGTTTTTTTTTTTGTATTTATAGAAGAAGCAAACAAGCTTGGTCAACTCAAACTAAATTAGGTTTGATCTAGTTTAGGAGATGGAAAATAAAATTTGGAAGAGTCACAACGGTGTCGTATGGCTGCTTGAAGTGGAAGCTGGCTCCCAGCGGTGTCACATTGTTTCTGGGAATGACCGACAGATCTCCAAGTGAGTTTTGTAACTTCTCCAGCGGGCACACGAGACCGCTGCATAAGATTGCTAGGTCATACCAGTTTTCACTAAATGGGTCATATCTCTTTAACCGCTGATCCAAAACACTCAAAACCCCCGCCATTGGAGAGCTAACTAAATTTTATATAACTTTCAGCAAAGGTTCTGAAGCTAAATCTTAAAGGAAAGCTTTCATCTGAGTCGATCTTTTAGACACGTTGGACTGGTTTTGGATCATCATTTCTGTTTTTTGCATCCAAACGATCCCTCTTGTTGCATAACTCACTCCAATACCTAAAAACAAAAAATATATGCAAACATACACCTAAAGACCTAAATATGCAATGCAAACCAAATGATGGTAAAATCTCAATATATCAGACATCCCTATAAAATTTTTTGCATCCATTAATATGCAAGAAACTATGCTATTTCAAAATCAAACCCCAAATCTGATGTAGAAGTTTAAAAGTCTTAACCAATGAGCCAAGTATATTCACTCAAATGTTTTCGCTTCAAAAAAAATTTCAACTCTTCAATAAATATCACACTCTAATAACATATACAATTCAACATATATATTAAACTGTTATTAATCAGATTCACTACATCACTTTAAACCTTCATATAATATAAAATATTTCACCCAAAAAATTAGTAAAACTCGACAATCAAACCTCTATTGAGATAGACACTTTCAAAATAAACACAACTTTCAGTGATCGACCTTTTAAAATCGATTTGGAAAAAAAGAAGAGATCTTTAGGGGGTCGATCATTGAAAGTTGTGTTTATTTTGAAAGTGTCTGCCAATAAGAGGTTTGATTATCGAGTTTTACTAAATTTTTAGGTGAAATATTTTATATTATATGAAGGTTTAAAGTGGTGTAATGAATATGATTAATAACACATTAAGGATCTCGAGAATGAGGAGATCTTTAGGGATCTCGAGAATGAAAAGAATAAAGATATTTATTATGTTGGTTAGCGTTTGGTGGTTTGATCATATACATTTGTTGGTGTGTGTTCTTAAACTTCCACATGTTCATTCTTCATTCTTCACTAGCCTTATCTATTTCTCTATTTAGTACCCTCTTCGGGAGAACATGGAATCCGTCTTAACTATTTGGTGCTACCATGACATTGGTATCCACATGTCGCTTTGTAATAAAGAGGTAAAAAATCTCCGTCAAGCCGTCTAATTGGATTGATTTTTCCTGTTATGTTACGTAAATAATTGAATTCCCCTTGAAATTACATATTTTGTATTCCCTCTGAATTATATTTACATAACACAATTATACAATTCTAGGGATCTACTTGGGATACACAAAATGTATGAGTTATATATTATATGATCTTCACAAATTGGATAAAGGAACTACACCTCCTTAATATAGTAGATACATATCACAATGATAATAATTTACCATAATGCATAAATAAAAGAAAGTTAGATGAGTTAATCAAATAAAAAAAACTTTAATGATAAAGAAGTCACAAAAAACTTTAATGTCCATCCAGTTTTGAGGAATGTCATAGTCAAATTTTTGTGTGGATTTTATGGTTTTTATAGAAAGTAAGAAAAAAGAAGGTGTTCGAAGGAATTCATCAAAGGCCTTCCAATATATTATTTCCTATCAGGAATGAACAGTTGGCTTGGGAGGAAGCTCAAGTAAGTTCTACATGGGCAACAGAAATTGCAGAGGTACATAGATGTTTTTTTCACCCAATTCATTGTCGGATCGATGGCTCGTGGAAATCTACTAACCCATTTTCATGTCTTGGGTGGACATGTGTCCAAGAAACTACATTTGTCCTCTTTTTAGAGACAAACATCGGAGGAGTTTCTCGCCTCTACATTCAGAGATGAAAGTTTTAATATGGGTTATGAAGATTATTGTCTCAAGAAGAATTGATTGTGAGATATTTGAAACAAATTGTGCAGAGTTAGTCTCTATAAGATTGGCTCACCTTCTCCAAGATCCTTGACGAGTTTGGTTTGTTCCGAATCAATTTTCTCCTTTTCTCGCTTTCTAAGATTCTCCGTTTGAGTAATATTCAGGCAGACTATTTATCCCGAATCTCTAGATCTTTATTTTCTGAATTTATTTGTTGTAAACTCTTTTTCTCCTGTTTGGATTATCAATCAAGGAGTGGTTTTCTAATTAATGTGTGGTTGAAAAAAAAAGTCATACATACATATCTTGTAAAATTTTTTTATTGTTTATTCTTGTCTCATTTATTTTTATTATATATAGTTGTTATTATATAAATCTCTCTTTACTCCAATAATGATCTTAAATAAAGATATGATCTATCTCATACTTTTATGGTATTTACTGAACACATTTTGGGTTAAATGAAGCTTGTAAAAAAATCAGTTAGAAATTCATAACCAACTTGGTCTTGGTCGTATCTCGAACTTCAGTCATTCGAAAGACAACAACCTAGGCACACAAAAATTAAATTTCAATGCTCCTCATTTTCTCATTATATTTCATGATGAGATACCCAATTTAACAACATGGGATTGTATTCTTAGACAAGGACCTAAAATGAAGTATTATTTTGATGTTGAAGTATACAAAACAAAAGAAATAATTATTCCTCAATGTGATCAGTTTCGTAGATGGGCATCCAAAGTTGATAGAATATATTTTACAAACAATTTTTATAAACTGTCAGTGCACGTATTGTCATGGAATAAAATTGTTTTCTTTGTTTCTCTGTTTTAAAATATATAATAAATATAATAATAAAATGTTAGTTTATTTATATCTTTGTATATTGTATCAATTTTTTGAATAATAACAAAATATCTTTTATCAACGCAAATGCATTTTTAATAAGAACCATATACCTATATTGTGATTTTACAAAAGATTTTTTTAATTCAATTCTTTATTTTACTTTATATTCTCATCCACTGGCTTTTGTAATAAAAAGAAATGCCACATACATTTAATTTTGTTAGAGATCTTGTTTCCATTTTTGTTATCTAAGTTATAAAGTCTAACTATAGAAATCCCCCAAGTATATTCACTCAAACGTTTTTGCTTCATACTTCTAACATCCACGACTTAGAATAAAATTTTTACAACTCTTCAATAAATATCACACTCTAATAACATATATACAATTCAACATATATATTAAAAGAATTGATCTTCGTCTAATAAACTGTTGTTAATCATATTCACTACACCACTTTAAATCTTCATATAATATAAAATCTTCCACCCGACAATTTAACAAAAATCGATAATCAAACTCTCTTATTGAGATAGAGAATTTCAAAATAAACACAACTTTCAATGATCAACCCCCTAAAATCGATTTGGAAAAGAGAAAACTTAGGTTTTTGAGGGATAAATGGAAATCGGATCAAATCAACTGGAAAATTGTCAAGCTCTAGAGAAAGAAACGAATAATCATGACCACACTCCTGGAAAATTTAAGTTATTGGTTGATAAACAATAATCTCAGATTAGTATTCCTCTTTTCCAATATTGAATACAACGTCTCTTTCACAAACAACACAAACTGACTCGATCATGAGTCAGTTTAATCGATACTCATTTTCTAGTCTCTCTAACATTGTAAAACATTAGTTTTTGAAAAGCATTAGTCCCCAGGTAGGCAAACATGAATATTCATCATATTTTTTTTTTGGAATAATGTAACTATTTTTTGGATACATTTAATGAGATTGTTGATATAGTATTTGATGATCATACTTATAAAATGATTACTGTTTTAGGTACTCGAACATTCAAAATTTCAAACTATAATGATTCGTTTCACGATAAAATATAACATATATAGACATATGAGTCTTAACATCAATATCGAATAATAAAATGTGTTTCTTATGTTCATAACAAATAAAAAAACAAGAGTATATTGGCTAAATGTGTAGTTTTTAAGTTTTTATAGGGAGATAAGGTAGTTTTTAGTTGAAATTAGAGAAAAAGGTAAATTTTAGGGTTGTTTTGAAAAAATAGGTGTGATGAAATGATTAAATAATTTTATTTTTAGAGAAAAAAATAATATGAGGAGAGAGAAACGTGGAAACCAAAAGGGGGAGAAAAACTTGGGAATCCAAAAAGAAAGGAGAGAAAAAAATATATGGAGACATGTATATCAAATAACAGTGTATACATATATATAATGTATATTTGTATAGAACGGTGTACACGTATAATTGTGGAATAGTGTACACATATACGGTGTAGACTTATATATAAAACGGTTTTAACATATAATCAAGACGTTATGGTGTATAAAAGGATACATATATACGATGTACATCTGTATATAAACTATATACGGTGGACACATATAATCAAAATTTTATAGTATAAAAAGATATGCATATACGTCTACACTTGTAAATGGAACGGTATACGCATATAATGAAGATTTTATGGTATAAAAATATACATATATACAATATCGTACATATATATATGTATAAGACCGTGTACCTCTATATAAGATGATATATGCATGTGATACACGAGTTTTAAATACAAAGATAAGACTGCAAGTATACAGATAAAAGCAGTAGTATAGAAGGGATCAAATCTTCAGAGACCAAGTTGCACTACGATTTTATCGAAAGAATGCTAAGTTAAGACGAAGAGAATGATTATTTATTTGAGAATTAAACTAAAGAAAGCAATTGAAAGTAATAACAAAGTAAACTTATGGATTAAAATCGTTAGATTTTAGGAAATTCTCCGGATGTAAGAGATCATGAACCAGACAATTATTCAGGACATTCATTAAAAAATATCTCAAACTCGAATATAAACGTCTAATCAATCCACTTTCGTGGCATCAGTTACTATGACTAACCACCTAAGTATCTAAAATTTTGCTTGAACTAAAAATCCTAGACAAGCATTAACTAATGAGTTCGATATATTCACGTATCGCCTTAACATCAGCTTTCGTTGGCTAAGGACGATCCATTCATCTATGTTCTATATGATAATCTATATGATTTTGGAGAATAAATTCAATCTAACATCATATACTAAGTATCTAATCTAGTATAAACATTAGTAATAACAATAGATGAATATGACATAAGATTCAAGCCCTATTTGTGTCTGATTCAATGAGTTTTCATTCCTTCAAAACCCTAAACCCTAACTAGAGGACTACTCAGCCATGGAAGTAGATAAACAAATAAGGATTGATGAAGATCTCATAAATAAATCCAATAAAAATACCAAAGAATTTTCTTCAATATGTGTATGAAAATAAAAGAAAGCTTAGCCTAAACAATGGGTTTAAAACAAGTATTTATAGGGTAGAAATCGTCTACGTCGAATCCTAATCCAATTAGGAAGAGAAAGCAATATTTCATTTTTTCTCAGGCAGAATTTTAAGCCTTGGATCGATCGATCCAAAGCTGGATCAATCAATCTGGTTTCTCACAACCATTTAGCTCTGAGTCTGCTTCATCTGCTCGTCAGACCATACTGTCTTCACAAAAATTGGCATAACATTTGATCTCACCATTGGATTGACTTCAAACTACTTCCAAATCTAATCTAACTCAAAGATATATCTTGTGTCAAAAATTTAGCGCAATCCATCGGTGGAAAGTGCCTCAACGAATGACAAACTTCAGTCGTCTCTGTATAATTCTACATCTTCATGTGTGGAATCAATCGATCTAATGGTGGATTGATCAATCTGACTTGGAAAGATAGATATGGCTTCGTCTGTTCGACCTAAAACTTCACGAAAATGTCTTAGGAGGAGGGATCGATCGATTTAAGTAAAATTGATCGATTTGGAAACTTACGGGAACTCCACAGATATGGGATCGATCGATCCAGTGGTTAGATTTATCTATCTTGTTAGGCACAACAAGTTCCTCAGATCGATAGATGGATGGATCGATCTAAGCTTCAATCGACTCTTTTTTGCTTATTTTGTTCCAAACTTCATTTCAACGGATATGACTTCTCCAATAGACTTTCTATACTTGATAAAGACATAAAAGACATAGAAAACGACAATAAAAGTATACTAAAATGCGTAAAATACGCAACCTATCAGCATGGATAAGATAATATACATATGAATATAAAATTATGTACACTTGTATAAGATGATACATATATATATATATATGTGTAACAGTTGCAAAAGAGATTAAAAAAGGTGAGAGAGAGAAATAAAAGAAAAATAAAGGAGAGAGATATATTTTTTATTGTATAATGCCAAAATAGCAAATAGTGAAAAAGGGAAGGACGTTTTTCAAATTAAAAAGCTACCTAAAAAGCAAAGTACCCCAAAAACTACATTTTCTTTATATTACAAACTTAAAAACTACCCATTCTCCCATTTCTCAAAAAAAATTACTAAACAAATGTTATGAGTTTTCAATAAACTCAAACCATAAAACATATAATAACCACAACAGCACCAATCGTCTTCTTGATCGAATTTATCATCTCAAGACGTAATTTATTCTTATTATTTTTTGCAACAATGAGCTATTTCTCAATAGTCTCATTAATCTTCACTTTCAGTTCTTCTTCCTTCTTCTCAAATATCTTCTTTTGGAGCTCAAAATTGTCTGTCATAGTATTGTTTTTAAAAATCGTTCACATCTTATGTTGATTTGAAATGAAATGAGATGCGTTGATTGTTGGTTCGACAAAGTGAACAAAATGAAGACACATATTAACTATTTTTCAGGTGTATGCCGGAACAAAACAGTTCTTTTGAAGGCAATTGAAAAAAACTAACTTTACAGAGTCGAGGAATTACGAGAAAGGATTGCAACATTGGTTTGCCTTTTAAAAGTTTAGAGTTTGTTTTTTTTTTGTTTTAAAATTCAATGCTATTCTGTATCTTTTCAGCTCTTTTGATAGTGATGTGTACTTTTTTTCCAAAAAATTGGTTTTGTCCCAAATGTGTTTTCCAGTTTTGGATTTTTAACAAGACATCCACTTATCGATCTTAATTTTTAGAGCTTTTATTTTACTTTTTAAAAAGTTCAAAAACGGTTGCAATTGATGTAAAATGGTTTTTTTTTTAATATAATTTTACATATTAATCAAATTTTTTTTGAAAAAACTACAAATACTTAAATTTCTCATCAAAAATATAAAATAAATAACTATATATATATATATAATTAAATTTTAATAAATGTTTCATCGTTCAACAGTTTATGTCTAATGATCCTAAAATAAATGTACATATATATATATAATACTGTCAAATTAAAAAAAATTGATACGTAATTAAGTTTAATTTGCATTTTTGGAAATATGCAAAAGCTAATAGGTAATGAATTTTATAACTGTTTTATTTTCTAATGCATGATTAACATTTAAACTGGATATTAGTGACCAAATAAAAACTTCTTCTGAATTCGTATAACCAAACTTTCTATACCTGATAAAGACTTAAAAGACATAGAAAACGACAATAAAAATATACTAAAATGCGTAAAATATGCAATCTATCAGCATGGATAAGATGATATACATATGAATATAAAATGATGTAAACTTGTATAAGATGATATATATATATATATGTGTGTAATAGTTGCAAAAGAGATAGAAAAAAGTGAGAGAGTGAAATAAAAGAAAAAGAAAGGAGAGAGATATATATTTTTATTGTATAATGCCAATATAGCAAATAGTGAAAAAAGTGAAGTACGTTTTTTAAATTAAAAAACTACATAAAAAGCAAAGTACCACAAAAAGTACATTTTCTTTATATTACAAACTTCAGAGCTAAACCTTCCAGTGCTTTAGATGAGTTAGAAGCCGCAACTGAAGTAAACAATTTTTGAAATATTCAATTGTTTTGTTTCCTTTTGATCCTTCTTCAAACTGTTCCACATTATTATCATCAGTGAGGGGAAACCTCTGATTTTGTGCTCTTCTTCGCTCCACACTAGCATGAAAATATTTTGTGTTTTGATCACCACTTCGTAACCTATTTTCTTTGCTCTGTAACTTCCAGTATGCTTCTTCTTCTTTATAAAAGCATATGAGAGATCCCATTTCCATGTTTTTAGCAACTGTTAATTAGGATAGAGATTCTTACCCTCTTCCTCTAGCTTTTCTCGTAGACATTTAATCATTGTTTTTGAATTTGAACCTGTAAACCCTTTCCAATGAGATAAGGCCTGACGAACATCATCTATGGGCTCCATAACACCACGAGAATTCATGTCATCACCATGAAACCAACCTTCTTTAACTACCTCCACCGAATCGGCTTTTAACAGCCCATCGCTTGTCAAACACAAATCTTCCGGCGTGAGAAAAAGTCTCATTAGTAAACCGAACAAAATGAGGCTGATGATCAGATCCAACACGTTCTAAAAATTCAGCTTGTACGTGAGGGAAAATATGGAAGCATTTGGTATTTCCTAATGCTCTATCTAGGCAGCATTGTATCCACTCTTTCTTTCTCTCACCCCCACCCACCCACCCACCCCCCAGGTAAAACGACAACCTATGCTTGGAATTATTCGCAATCTACAATCATGAATCATTTTGAAAAATGGAAAATGATGCTTCATCTCTTAATGGTCCATCAAGCTTTTGAGAATTGTCTAGAAGTTCATTCAAATCACCAATAAAAACCCATGGCTCATCTCTCTTCTCGCCTAAAGCTATTAAACTGTCCCAAAAATGCTGTCGCAAGTGACGTACATGATCTCCATAAACAAAAGATATAAAGTTCTAAAACTCAAGATTCACTTGTACATCAATATTTATTTTGTCAGAGTGAAGCACTTGAACATTGAAAGACGATTTCCAGAAAAGCTCTAAATCTCCACTAAAACCTCTAGATCCACCAAATGTGAATGATCGTAACCTAACCACTTCTGCATCTTCGAAACATGATTAGTGGAGTTTTTAGTCTCCATGAGGAACATGAAATCTGGAAAAATGTTCGCGATGCGTTTCCTTCAAATTCTGAATTGTCAAGTCTCTCCCCAATCCTTGACAATTCCAGCTCAGTAGACTTATAATTGTATTGGCGGTTCCTCATATGGATCCACCTCTTTCTCATCACACTTCATTACCAGCTTTCTTTTTGGAACCATACCCTCCTCATCAATCTCTTTTCTCTTGTCCCTTTAAGTTTTGATTTTATCTCTGCCACTTGTTTGGATGTTGTCTAGCCTTAACATTCTTCCCCTTCTTTCTAGAAAAACTAGCTAAAGCGCTAGCTCTAGATACCGTATAAACAAAGGTCTAACTGGTGCTATGACTTGACGAGTCCCCCTCATTATTAGCAGGTCTAGACAAGCAAGATTTGATAGACCCATAGAAAATAGCCGATGCCATGAGCTTCTCACCTGTATGCTCAGTCCTCTCTGTTTCATCAAACTGAAACACCATGCCCTTCCCTTTATCTAAATCCTTAGTTACCGTAGTAGCTGTTTCCAGTCTTAACAAGTTTTTTTACCATGAGTATCACCTTCCAAGTTCCAAACTGAGCGTCGTACTTTTTCCACCCGTACTTGCTTCTCATTAGGGTCTCCTCCTGACATATATGTTTTCATCTCATCAACGACCTCTGATGTGGACATCAGAACCATTCACCAAATAAGCTAACCAGACTAGCAATTTTACACACCATTCCATGTGAAACAAGCCTACAAGGAGGACTTTTGTACCAATCAAGTTCTGATCAAGCAAATGGAATAGGATTGGATATTCCCCATGAAATCAATCTTAAGAAGACTAATGGTTCAGGTGAAATCATTAACCAAAAAGCCAAACTACCAAACCAACTTGTAGGCTTATCTGAACTCGTTCACAATCAAGGCGAGCTGCCCAATGTGTTCAACCAATGGACCTTGGCTTCAAATTTCATCAGTAAAACCATATATTCTAAGGAGAATTATCAAAGAAAATCATCCTTGGTTCGAGCTGGTTTAAGAGTTTACCATGGAGGTCCAAAACCGGATATAAATAAGGAAATTTGTGAACCCAACTTGTCATCAGCTGAAGCCACGACTTGGAGACCATCTAGGAGCATCAGAGGGTTCCCTTTTAACCCAATAATTCTCTCACATTCATCCCAACCAGCTGGATTGTCAAAACAGCAAGTTAAATCTACATTTGGCTTATTTGGGTGCGTTCACACCTATGTTCCCACTCAACAGCTCCTTGACCAATACTACTGCCTTTTGGACACTCCCCACATGTATAAGAGACTCCTTAAGGCTTTTCTACACGATCCTAGCTGAACAACACCACAATTGATCAAATGGATTCAAAGGAGACCAAACTTGCCTTATTTGGAGTCAAATGCAATCAAACCACAACGGCTCTTTCTCTCACTGTTTGTGCATGTTTTGAAGACCTTTTTCATATCCAAAGACTCCCAAAGGTGCATCAGTTCCTTCCCAAACTCTCAAAATACAAGCCAACAAGACTTTCCTTCTCTTGCCGATTTTCTCTTAAAGTCACAAACGGCTCTATTCTTTAAAGTTTACGATTCTTTTCTTGTTTTAGATTCATAGGACCGTTGTCTATGAGCTCCATCGACATGTAATTTTTCTCCATCGACATGTAAGTCCTGAGAACTCACAACAAAACCTAAGAAGATAAGTGTATCACTTCAAAAGGTGCATTTCTCGAGGTTAGAATAGAGTCCCTTCTTTCGGAGAATTTCTAAAACTTGCTCAAAATGTATTAGATGTTTCGATAAGCATTTACTAAATATCAAAATATCATCAAAAATAAACAACCATAAGCTTACTAATGTAGTTCCTTAGAACTTGATTCATAGTCTCATGAATGTACTCAGAGCATTAGTTAAAGCGAATGACATAACCAACCACTCATATAAATCTTGTTTGGTTTTGAAAGATTTCATCAAATCGTCGCCTTCTTTCATCTTCACTTGGTGATATCTACTCTTTAGATCCACCTTTGAGAAGATTTTTGCTCCACTTAAATCATCTAGCATGTCATCTAAACGCGGAATTGGGTGCCTATACTTGATGGTGATGTTGTTGATTTCTCAACACTCCACGCTTATCCTCTAAGTTCCATCTTTCTTTGGCACCAGAAAGACTGGTACGATACAAGGCGTGAGATTCTCTCTTATGTATCTTTTGTTCATTAGTTCTCTAACTTGTTTCTCGAGCTCCTTAGTTTCGTCAGGGTTCATCCGGTATGCTGGTCTACTGGGAAAGGGTGATCCGAGTACCAGTTCTATTTGATGCTCTATGCCTCTCAATGGGGTTAAACCAGCTGGTATAACCCAAAATCTTAATGACTCTCGGTGATAGTTCTATTTCTACAAAACAAGAAACTAACACTTTCTTGTAGACCATTAATAGCACAGGGTGTTTGGAAGTTAAATACTTGCAAATAGAATGTGGTGATATATAGAGACTCGTTTACTTACCCAGCCCTCCTTTTACATCTTCGTTTGCATTTCGTGTACTTAAGAGAGGCTAAGTGGAGTTGGGTTATACTTATGCTTGATGTAAGTAAATGAGTAGTAGTTGGTCCTCCCATCATGATAAACCTCTATATCAAACTGCCACAGTTTTCCTATTAAAAGATATCTGGCGTGCATAGGTACCATATCACAAACAACCTTGTCATGGTACTTTCTGATGCTAAAGGGTATGATGACTTGTTTGTCAATCTTCAACCCCACTTGATCATTGAGTGATCTCAATTTGTAGGATCTCGGATGCTTGGTAGTAGAAAGTCCTACTTTCTCCACCATATACTTACTAACAACATTAATGCATGACCCTCTATCTATGATCAAATTACAAACCTTGTTGTTGATGATGCAACATGTATGAAAGATGTTCTCTCTCTGAGCTGTTTCTTCCGGATTAACCATAACACTTGGAATCCTCTTAGTGATGATCATCTCTCAAACTTTTGGATACTCGGTAGGTTCATCTGGTTCGATACTAGCATCCTCTTTTTCATCTTGGGACTCCTATTCTCCACTAGGTACCAACATCATAACTCTATGGTTGGAACAGTCCCTAACATAGTGTGAAAGATGTTCTCTCTTTGAGTTGTTTCTTCCGGATTAACCATGACACTTGAAATCCTTTTAGTGATCAACATCTCTTAAACTTTTGGATACTCGGTAGTTTCATCTAGTTTAGTACTAGCATCCTCTTTTTCATCTTGGGACTCATATTCTCTCCACTAGGTAGCAGCATCATAATTCTCTGGTTGGCACAATCCCTAGCATGGTGCCCTCTCCCTTGAAATTTAAAGCAAGTGATATCTCTCGATTGTTGGGTGTTGTATACTATCCATTTTGGTTTTTACTCTCTAGAGCTTGTTCATTGCTCTTCGTTTTGAACCTAGAGTCAACTTCTATAGCTTTGCCTTTGTCCATTGGTTTGCATGCGGTGGAAGTAACCAAGGGTTAATTATATAGTGGACGTGGGGTACTTGATTTCTTCTTCTTGATTTGGTATTCGGCTTGGAGAGCAAGATGAAGAACTTCATGTATTTGATTGGTAGGGTTGCCTCCTAGAGATACTCTCTTGCAAACCATCAACAAACTGAGCCAGTAGTGATTCCTCGGTCTCATTCAGCACCAAAAATCCTCTCAGTGTCTTAAACTTGTCATAGTACTCTTCTACGGATTTTTTACCTTCGATGAGCTTCCAAAACATATTTTGATTCTCTCGGTGATAATGTGGGGGGGGGGGGGGAACATATATCCTCTTCATAGCATTTTTCATGTCATCCAACGTTATGATATGTTCATATCTGTTCCTTCTTCTCTCAACTAGCTCTCGGTCCCACCATGTTAAGGCATTGTTGGTGAGTTGTGCAGAAGCAACCGCTACCTTCTTTTGATCAGTGTAATTGTAACACTCAAAGATGTACTCCATGCTCTTCTCCAAGTATAAATAAGCATTAGGATTGACCTTTCGAGCAAAGGTTGGTGGAGTGAGCTTCACGTTAGAGCCTCCTTCCCTAAAAGGATATTCTTCTCGGTACCTTCCCCGGTGATTAGGATCTCTTCTTCTGGATCTAGGCTCTTGTAGATGATCATCTTGTGTGTCATCTTCATTAGTCTCATATAGGTCTTCTTCAATACGAGCTCTTCTCCTAGGTTGAAAATACCTAACATTAGCAACGGGAGGCTGCTCCAAGCGAGTCATCCTCTTATCCATGGTTCGTAAGCATTCTTGGATGTTGGAAAGGATTTGAGCCATAACATCAATTGGGGAAACAGGCGGTGGAGTTGGCGCTTGTGGATCATCCATCTCGTGTATTGTCTCCACATCAGTGAACAACAATAAACTAGATCAATGTATTCAAGAACTTGATCACGCAACGACAAACAACTTAAACAACTTAGATATTTTCTAAATTATTATTGCAATGTGGTTTCAGTTACTAACAAGCGCTAAACATATTTTTATGGTTTTTATGATTACACAACAAGACAAAACGGTATTGAAACAATATGTAATAATTTTTCATTTTTTATTTTGAAATAGAAATAAGCAAGATTGACGAAGCAAGGAACTAAAGAATTTGAAACAACCTTATTTAGAACCGCTTAGGCTCTGATACCAAATGATATAGGCATCGGAGATGAGGTCTAAGAGATAGGGATGGTAACTACAAGGTTGGACTTCGTACCCTCCTTTAAGCCAATCAAATGAAGTGAGTGATGGGGGAAAGACAAGTTGGCTTTAGCTCTCTCTTGTGATTCCTTGATGATATTTTGATGGTGGATTGTTAAGCAACACAGAGGTATGAAAGATCTCTGATACAACTTTAAACACTCGAGTTCTAAAAGGGATTCCGCTACAAAGAACTAGAGCAAAGGATTTCTTGTAAAAAGAGAATGACGTTATTTTATTGATAAGAAAAAGTGACGAACTACAAAGCTGAAAAGGAGCTTATAAACTGCTCGTCATCTGTGGCCTTCGAGAGCCTAGGGTTTTTACCCAAAAAAAGAAAAGAACTAATACTTTCAAGGAAATAGAATAACCACTCTTTATCTCTTGTGTAAACCCTACATGTACATCACTATATATATGTGTAACCTCTCATCTAATAATATATTAAAAAAATATTACATTCACATGGTATCAGAGCCGTAGGTTCTGTAGACCTAAAACATAATTTTTTTCCCCATACTTCTCTTTTCTTCCTCCAGCCGCCGACTATTCTTGCTTTACCTCTTCACCATGTTTCAATTTTCTGATGTTAATGTCTCAGAGACCAACTAGACGCAAGCAGTTCTCAATGTCAGCATGATAAATGTGAAAAAACTTAATCCCACTGAACGGGTGGGACTAAACAGGACCAAGAGGTATCCACTGAACTAACTACCTCATATGGAGCAAATAAGTCCATTCTCTCCTAGATGGGTATGAGTTTGATGGATCCGAGTCACCACCATCTCCTACGATCATTGTTGAAGGCCTTGTTCAATCAAATACGGCGTACACCAAGTGGAATCACCAAGATTATGGGATTGCCAAGATATGGTGCAGTTTTAGGCACCATATCGCTCAACATTCAGTCTCTTTTGGCTCGATCTGTAACATCCTTTGACTTGTGGAGCACACTTTCTGCGAGTTATGTAAAACCGAGTCGCGGAAACATCAAACATCTCAGGCTTCAGTCAAAATAATGGGCCAATGGAGACAAAACCATCGACACGCGTGTTGATCAACTACCACAACTTGGGAAGCTTGCCAATCAGGAAAACCAGATCGAGTATGTCATAGAGGGTCTCCCCGATGAGTACAAGTTGATCGTAGACTGTACAGAAAAACGGTCCCACCCACCATGACAAAGCTCCATGAAAAGCTCTTGAATCATGATGCAAAGCTTCTTCGTCTTGCTGCATCTCATGGATCCGTTCCGATAGTATATCATCCTCGTGGTTCTAGCAACAACTCCTCATGTCCGCCACAAAAAAAAAACTACCAGAACTGTTCACATTCGAAATGGCAGCCTCAACAACAACAATTCCGGCCTGGTCCTCCTTACGCTCTGAGATTCTATTTCGACCGTTGTCAAATTTGCATAACTCAGGGACATTCGGCCAAGCATTGTCCCCATCTTATGACGTCCATGGTGTCTTCTCCTCCTCCTTTTTTATCTCATCATCATCAATTTTCCTTTAACCTCAAGTAAATGTAGCGCTCGGAACTAACTACAATGCTAATAAAATGGCATACAATGGAGGAGATGAAGTGCTCCTTGGTGAAAATTCTGCTCTCTCCATCACTCATACTGGTTCCATTTTTTTCCCTCTTCAACAAATCCAATTAACCTACATGATGCTCTTTACGTAACCAAATTTAGAAAGATCCTCATCTCTGTTTACAGGCTTTGTAATGTTAACCGTGAAAGCTGGTATTCAATTAGCTAGAGAGGAAGACAAGGCTAAGGCAAATGCCAGTCTAATCGTGTGTCTGTTGAATTCTCTTTCCTTCTTACTTTCATGTGAAGGATCTCAACAGAGGGTCTTGTTACTCCAAGAAAAAACTAAGGATCTTCAACGTTATTATCACTTTGTTTTTTTGCTTCACCAAGTTCTAAGTCCACATTCTCAACATGCCATCATATACTAGGACGCCCGTCGCTTCTAACTCTTAAAAGTGTTGTTTCTCATTTTTCATTGTCTTGCTCTGATTCAAGAGCTTCACATTTGCTGTGTTTGGATTATTCTCTTAATAAAAGCCATCATTTACCTTTTTCTACATCAACCATTGTCTCTACAAACCCTCTTGAAGTTATCTCTAGTGATTTGTGGATATCTCCAATCATCTCTCAAGATAACTACAAGTACTATTTAATACTTGTTGACCACTATACTAGGTATTTTTGCCTATATCCCCTAAAAATAAAACCTCAAGTCAAAGAAACTTTCATTCGGTTTAATGCACTTGTCGAGAATCGATTCAAAAAAAAAATGGTTACCTTATACTCGAATAATGGGGGTCAATTCATCGCACTCCACTCCTTTATATCCGCTCAAGTTATTTCTCATGATTGAAATGGGGCTAACTCTTGTTTCTCATGCCAATTCCCCCTTTCTTATTGGCCTTATGCCTTTGCCACTGCCGCTTACCTCATAAACCGTATACCCACTCTAGTTCTATCCAACCAATCCCCGTTTCACAAACTCTTTGGTGTAGAACCCAATTATACAAAACTCAAGACCTTTGGTTCCCTTTGCTTTCCTTGGCTATGGCCTTATGCACCAAACAAACTCCAAAATCGATCAGCTCCATGTGTATTTCTAGGGTATTCTCTCACCCAAAGTACATACATATGTCTTGAACCAACCTCTGGTTGAGTATACATTTTTCGACATGTACACTTTCATGAAACCCAATTTCCTTTTAAAACACTCAAAACTGCCCAAATAGTCACCATAACCAAAATCCCAACCCAAACTCTCATTGTTATACTTATTCTTATACCTCCACAACTCGCGAGATCACCTACGTCGCTACCATAACCTCCAGTTGTGACTCCTTAAGATTGGAATCAACCAAATCTTATTGGTCACAATATGTCAAGAGTTGCCAAGCTTTTTTCGAAAATTGATGTTGATAGAGATGGAGGTGGAGTTTGCGATTAATTCCACAATCACACACGAACAAGAGGGTTTGATTTCCCAAGATATCTCATCCGAAAATCAGTAGAAATAAGTAATTCCACACTTAGATTCTAATTACAAGAACAATAACAAAAAGACACAACTTTGTAAGAAAACAATAGTTTTTTCAATCAATAATAATGGGTGCCTTAAAATGAAATAAAAACTGAGTTTTTATAGGCTCATAGAAAACAGTCTAAAAAAGCAAAATCTAGAAAAGAATATGGTCGTTGGAGCTTTGATGAGAAAATCGGCCAAATATGGAAATGTCTTGAACCTTGTATCTAGAAAGCTTGGGGAGGTAGGTGCGACTTCTTGGAACAGTCTGAAATAAAGTGAGAGCGTCTAACTCATGCCCAAACATGAAGAGAATGAACCATTCAATGTGAACACCTTAAATGAAAATGGCTCCAAATAAAGCAAGTCTTGGGGATGAGGTTTGGTGAAGGTGGGGACGCTCTTTGGAAGTCTCTTTTTGTTGTAGAGGATCTCAATTTCATGTAGAAACTCAATAAAAGGAAGGACCTGTTGTGAAAACTCTTTTATTGCTCCTAGTGTGAAAGCGTCTGAAAAAGGAAAGTGTAAGTGTTAAAGGATCCACCTGATCTTGTGGGTGCTGGTGCATGGTATGGTGTATCGTGAGGCCTATGGATGTCTAAGAGTCTCTCCTGGTCGCCAATGGTAGTTTTGGAGTGAACCAAATATGGATAGATCTATATCTAATGGTAAATGACTCATAGATCTCAAAGTAAGTCGATCCAAGCCCTTTTTTCTTCGATAATTCTCTTCAGCATAGTTTTTTTCTGATGAATAATGAGCCTAAGGTGAAAGGCACGAGTATTTTCTCCTAGGGGCAGCTTTCATGGCTCGATTAAGGCCCTGAGAAAGATTTTGTGAACTAACTCAAAATATGATTGATCCAATTGGTTTCTTGCTTGATCATTCTTCTTAAAATAGGTTACTTGCGAGTGAATCTTAAAACTTAGCTCATTTGCTCGAGTAGGTTGAGTGGTTGTACGTGCTTCTCTTTGATTCTCGTCTTTGGGCGAGGATTCTCTATCATCTTCAGGTTGAGGTCAGTCTTAATGGATTCTTGCTCGTCTAATCTCTTCTTAATAGGGGTTTGTGTTGAATATTTGATATGGCATCATTTGCTCGAATGAAACTTGATTCGGACATTGTTTCTCAATTTTGTTCGGTATCGGGTGGCACATGTCGTATAATAGTCAGCTTGAGCGGCTCTTCTTTGAATCAGGTACTGATGTCCGCATTATACCCTCTCTCTTCAAAAAGTTTTAACTTAAAATTTTTATTACCTGTACATAGATAAGTCAAGTTAGCCCTCACTCTTAGGGGCATATTCTTCTTCATCAATCGGATAAGTATCGCCTAAAATGATTTGACTGTCGGTTTCTTCATACCATGGTTTGTCTTCTTGGTAGGATCCCACGAACTGGTCTTCTTCTTCATATTGATTAATGTCTCCATGTTCTGGCTCATCTTCGTGGTCTTCCTTTCCTTGACTGAATTGAGATTCAGTCTCATCTCACAATGACTCACTCTCATGGTTTGCTTCATCACATCCTCAACTGCTTCGTTCTCCATCATGCTCTTCCTCTTCCACCAAACTCAATTAACTTTTGTGGCATTCTTCTTCTTCAAAAGCACTCCCTGATTTTGTCTCATCATCCCAAGGCTCTATATTACGTTCATAGAGTTCTCATGTACTGATTACAGAATCAATACGTCCTCTACAAAAGCTACTGTCTTAATCTGCTTCTCCTCTCCATGAATGGTCTGGTTCATCACCCCCAATCGATCTCATAGCTTTTAAATTCACTCCTTTCATCCTCTTCATCTCCATAATCCATGGCTGCTCTTCTTGATAGTTTCTAGCAAAAAAAAAGAAGAGAAAGAGATTAAGAGCGTATTAGGTTAAAAAAACAAAAAGGAAAGAAATAGGGAAGTTGTTTTTTTACTTTTCTTTCGAAATAAACTAATAAAACGAAAATATAATTCTAGCAGGAGAAAATAAACTTTTATATTTTTCTGTTCTAATAAAAAGTAAATTACGAAAGTTAACTAAAACAAGCAAGGAGACAAAAAAACGTAATGGATTTTTCCCTTTTAGAACGAAAATAAAAATAAATAAATAACTGAATCAATTTTTTTTTTTGATTTTTGATGAAATTAAAAAACAGAAAACTAACAAGAAACAAATTTTAATTTTCGTTTTCGATTTAATAATAATTAAAGCAAGAAAAACTGAAAAATAAAAAGATGAAGGTTGGATGAACACAACTTCGGTTTGATAGGAGATTTGAGCTCTGATACCATATAATTTAAGATTGGAATCTATCATATCTTTTTTTTGAATATTATGTTAAATTATATTCAAAATAAATTTTTTACAACATGTATAACTGTTTTTGAATTTTTTTTTTAAAAAAACGGAGTTCTATTTCTGAACATCGATCAGTGGTGGTCTTGTTAAAACCCAATATTAGAAAACCCATTTGGGACGAAACCAATATTTGGACAAAAGAGTAAAACCCACTTTCAAAAGAGCTGAAAATTTGAAAAAATTAAAAAAAAAAAGCTGAAGATGGATGATGAAAAGATGTCTAAGCTAGCCTAAGATGGCTGAAGATAATTAACTCCTAGAAGCAAACCAATGTTTAAGAATTCCCTCCACTTTTCGATCATGAAGAGAGCTGCACCATTTCTTATTTTTTTGTCAATTAGTTTGATGAGATCAAGGATGAGTTTGGTGTTTCTCCATGCCGTCACCCATTTCTTTCTCTCCAAATACTATGAACCACTACTTGAAAAGCATAACGAGTTAGGAACAGAGTTAACCTGTCAAGACTTTGTGTCTGAGATGAGGTTAAAGCATGCTTATCCATTATGTGCTAAACTTATTCTTCAGAAGGCCTTGCATTAAAAAATTCCAAACCTGTCTAGAATAAGTACAAGAAAAGAAAAGGTGTTGTCTTGATTCTAGAGGATCTCAATACATGATGTATTTGCTCCAACATTCCAAGTTGTCATACGATCCCCTATCGCTAGACGATTATGAATAGACAACCACACAAAGACTGAATATTTTGGCATTGCATGCTTGAACCAAAAACCTTTTGACCAAACAACATTGGGAAATGTTTGACGAGTTATACTCCAAGTGTGCTTTGAGCTGAAGAAGTCTTTTTACTTGTCCCCCTTATACCTCCAAAGCAAGACGTCTTTAATATCCGGTGTAGACCTGCTCCGTTTAGCCTAGTGTTGATTCTACATGCTGTAAAAAATCTGTCTGATGGCGGTGTTTCCTTCTAGATGTCCAGACTGAAACCACAGAAGCTTCCAGCAAGATTCCTAGATCAATTACACCTCGCATACCAAGATTATCATACAAGTGGCCCAAATCTGACCAATTATCAAACCAAAAAGATGTTATCTCTCCACTATGGGTATCAACTTTGTATAATGTACGAGGTAGCAGAAAGATTTAAAAATTTTTTTCCACATCCAAAACCCCCATAGTGTCATTACGAATAGACCAAAATAAAATTTTCCGTATTAAGTTGACTTGAACCCACTTTACCCACGGCAAGGAATGCGATGAGATTTAACGCCATATCAATCTTAGACAAGACATAGTATTTACCTTCGATAACGGTCTTATGTCTAGTCCTCCTTCATTCTTAGACTTACAAATGTACTCTTAACCTAGTTTTGCTTTCTTTGAGCTCAAAGCTGGACCTGACCAAATAAAAGCAGAACATAATTTCTCGATCTCCCTGATACATGCCTTGAGAAGACAAAAGCAGATAGCCAAAAATTTGATATACTCATCAAAACAGAAGTAATGAGCTGCATGCGTCTTGTAATCGAAAAAACCTAGCAGACCATAAACTGATGCGGTTCCTTATTAATTCTAATAAAGGAAAATAATCACTTGATGTCATCCTCTTAGTTAATAATTGTATTCCCAAGTACCTTATTGGGAATATCTCAGAAGAGAAAACAAACCGCTAACTAATCTCATCAGTTCAGACTTGGCGATACGTGCAGTGAGTTAGTCATCGTGTTCCAGATTCTACTACATTTTTTCTTTCATGATACTTCCTTGGCTAGATGATTCTTTAGGGTTGATTTGCTGATGAAACTTGCGGCTTAGCATTTTGGCCCGATTATATTCTTCTGTATACCATGTCATCGCTTTCTCGGCACTGTCTTAGGTATTCTCGGTGCCGAGGATGGTTGCCGGTCGAGTATGCTTGGGTTATCTTGATGGCCGACTCGTCCACGCAGTGTATAACTCATTCCACGAGCCAGTTCCTTTATCCATAAGGCTTGGACTGCCTTATTGAATTTCTCTCGGAGCCTTGTTAACTTATTTCGAGTCATGGGACATGTCCTAACAATCGATATGTCGGATATGAATTGGATTTCCTCATCAAGATCACCATGAAGAATGGCATTAAATATCCATTTTGTAAATCTCCCACTGAGTAGCGGTCACAAGACAAAAAAGAGTATGTCTCGTTGTTAACTTAACCACTAGAGCAAAAGTATCATTGTAATCATCTCCTTCTATCTTCTTATTAACTTGAACAAATAGGCATGCTTTATATCTTTCAATAGAACCATCAACATTGACTTTTGTCTTATACACCCATTGACACCCAATCGCGACATTGTTAGATGGTAACGGAACAATGTCCCATGTAAATTTATTTCAAGAGCATTTCTTTTTTTGACATAGCATTATTCCAAACCTTTATACAAACTAGTTCCTTAAAGTGCTTAGATGCCATATTAGACGTTATGGAAGCTAAGAAAGCTCGATGGCCTGCGGAAAAAGCTTAATTGCATATATAATTGTATAAAGGATATAAGGAAGTACCTTAGCTTGTGGAGGACTGAGATGTGATGGTGGGACGACCGTGATGTGTTTCAGAAATATCATTTACGAAGAATTGTAGAGTATATAATCGGGAACTTGAACAGACTGTTTACATTCACGTTTTTGGGAAAAAATTGATGTGAAGGTGCAGTTTGTGGTACAACCAGAATAGAGCCTGAATGACCTTGATTTGAAGCAAGAGGTACAACTGGAACTGGGGTGCCAACTTCTGCCAATAAATCAACAACCTTGGACGAAGCTTCTTGATGAGGACATCCATACCAATCCAAACGAGGCTAAAGAAGAAGTAAGCATACCCGTCATGAGGCGTTCACCAAGAACGAGATCAGGAACGAAGAGCTTAAGGAGGAGTTCAACAAATCACTAGAGAGCTTACTCACTCTCATCAAGCATGAAGAATTGAAGGAAAACTTGTTGACAACGGAAATCACACGAGAGACTCCCATCGCGTCCCAAGAGGAACCGAGCCTCGCTAAGCTTCACAATATGGAAGAAGAGCAAGACAACTCCAATGCTGAGCCTAAGAGATACCAAAGACTTCACAACAGAGAGCGCATCAGCATTTGCTTGCTATCCAAGAAACAAGATATCTCCTTCCTACCGGTGTTACAAGGCTACACCACAGCCTCGGTTTTTGTTGTCTCGGTAAAGGCGAGCTCAGAAGCTCCACCCGGATTAGGAGAACTGCACCAAACCCTAGTAAGTGTTTAAATCTGATTTAATCTAAGTTTCCTTTTTCTGTTTTGCAAGGTATGATCTTTTAGGACTTTATTTTCGTAATTTAGACTTAAGTCCTTGTAATTTTTGTTTTAATTTCTTTTGGCCTTAGAAGCCCTAGCTACTAGACTATTTAATAAAGTCCCTTCTCAGCTTGTATGCACGTTTCTGAATTAATAAAATACCTCTGTTCTCTCAAAAAAGAACCCTAGCCGCTTCCTCCTCAAGGAGTTTTCACCGTCCTTAACGCGTTCTTTGATCTATCTTCGCCCTGCTCACGTGCCCCTTCTGTTTGCCTGTAATCTGGTGAGTGTTACCACCCCGAGTAGACTCCGCCCTCCACCCCGCGCAGCTCTAACTTATACGACTTTAGCGAGAGTGTTACCACCTGCTGCAGTCTTTAGTCCCACTTCCTACTCTCTTTCCCTGTGCGTGCCTCTATCAGTTGGTATCAGAGCTTAAAATGCTCCACAGGTTATCAAACCTTTTGATTATTTCTTTGTTTCAGTTTCATTGTTTTCATTGTGCTCTGTTTTCTTTGCGTTTGGTTTAAAAAGAAAAATTAATTGATTACTGCCATTGTGTTTGCATCTGTCTTGTCAATCTCTAAACCTACATCTTTCTCGATTGGTTATCGTTTTGAGTCTGTTCAATCGCTAGTCTTCATAGCGTCTGTGTCTGTTTCCATTACAACTGCTTGGAGTCTGTTTCAATTGGTCATCTTCATCGCGTCTGCATCTGTCTCAATTGGTTTTGAGTTGTTTCAATTGTTAGACTGCATCACGTATTGTCCGAGTAGATTTCAGTCGATTTTAATCATTGTCCAATCAATTGTTGCATCTGTTATAAGGTACTCTGTTTTGTCGTGATCAGTTCCAATTGCGTCTACAACAACATTAATCTAGAAACTGTATCACAATTGCATCTGTTGAGTTATTAGCCTGCACCTGCATAAGTTTAAGATAACATCGAGTTTGTGTCTACATCTGTTCTCATTTCCATCACATCTGCCTTAGTGTTAGTCTAGAACCTGCAGTCCAATTGCATATTGTGCTGTTAATTCTCGTCTGCATTCAATCTGCATCTTTGTTAGTCTAAAATCTGCATCACGTTTGCACCTGTTGCTGTCCATTTCCGTCTGCATCAAATCTGCATTTGTGTTAGTAAAAAAAAAACCTGCTTCACACCTGCATCTGTAGCTAACAATTCAAGTCTGCATCAGCCTGTGTGGCGTTAGTCCTAGTCTGCATCAGTGACGTTTGCATCAGTCCAGGTCTTCAACAAGTCACGCCTGTGTTTGCTTTACTGATTAAATCACCTATTGTTGCTCTTGTACATGTCATTTACTCATCTCTTGGCCTTGTCTGCATTTGTTTTTGCGCCTCATTGTACTTGGATTAACTAACTCTGGATCAGTGCTGGTTATAGCTGCTACCGTCTTTTGCATTTGATATGTTCGCTAGTGACGTGCATCAAAGGTAATCATGGGAGAGGAAGCCCCCATCAACATGGTTCAGATTCTAGAGGCCATCAAATCCGTCAATGATCGACTAACATGCCTAGAAGCACGGCCTCAGCCCGCTAGGGAAGAGCGGAGAGGACGCCTCAACAGGCCCCAGCCTCCACTTGAGGATGAAATTGTTGAAGACTCTGAGGAGTTCGATGAAGATCCCTTACTAGAACCCAACCTACATTTCCAGAGACCCGAAAGAGATCGAGAGTGGTACAACCAAGATGATAGGCCTCGACACGGCGACAAGAACTTAAAGTTGTTTGCCCCAACATTTGCTGGACGAGTTAACCCTGAATCTTATCTTGACTGGGAAAAGCGGATGGAGTACATTTTTGACTATTATGAGTACTCAGATGCCAGGAAAGTGTCTCTAGCTGCAGCTCAACTCACACACAATGCGCTCGCTTGGTGGGACAGGGATGTTTCTGAAAGGAGAAGATTTAGGCATGGCCAAAAAAATTTCGGAAGTTATGTGCCGTCCTATTACCACCGGGAGTTACAAAAAAAATTCTGGAAGCTGACTCAAGGACACAAATCAGTGGAGGAATATTTTTAAGAATTCGAGACCCTTAAGAACAGGTTGGAGACTACGGGCTCAGAAGAGACCTTGATGGCCCAGTTCCTTACCACAATCGCACGAAAAGTGGAGAGACAAGCTTACCACAATTTCAAGGAGCTATTAAACCTCGCGGTTCAAGCAGAACAACACATCAAGAGAAAAATTACGTCTGTTCCTAGAAGCAAGCTGGCCTGGACTGCACCACCACCGAGGAATCTCAACAAAGGAAAGTCCATTGCGGAAGACCCCAGAACCAAGAAGACTCCACCGGGAACGTCCATGGGTACCAGACCTGAGCAAGGTAAGTTTTCGACCCAAAGATCCCGTGACATTACTTGTTTTAAGTGTTAGGGCAAAGGTCATTACGCAAGAGAATGCCCAAACCAAAGAGTGATGATACTCAAGTCCAACGGCGAGTATGAGTCTCATGACGAAGCTGAAAGACCCACAGGTAGATTCTGAGGACGACATCGTCGATTATCCAGATACGGGCAAGTTGCTAGTCATACGGTGGGTTCTTAGTGCACTTCACAAACCCGAGGCTATTCAGCGAGAAAATTTTTTCCACTCACGGTGTACCATCAACTCCAAGTTATGTAGTTTAATTATAGATGGAGGTTCATGCACTAACGTGGCCAGCAAGTACTTGGTTGACAAGTTAGGACTTCCAAGGACGAAGCATCCAAGGCCTTACCAGCTCAAATGGCTCAATGACGAGACCAAGCTCAAGATCTCTGAACAAGTTACCATTCCTTTCAGCATAGGTAAGTACACGGATCAGGTTGTGTGCGATGTAGTCCCCATGCAGACCGGGCATCTGCTGCTTGGGAGACCATGGCAGTTTGACAATGAGGCTGTACACATCGGACGCACCAACTATTACTCGTTCACCCACAACAACAAGAAGCACAACCTCGCACCTCTTACTCCACAAGAAGTGTACGAGATGCAAAAAGTAATGGATAAAGGAGTTCAGGTAAGTAAAACCAATCTCTATATCACTCCAACTGCTGTTTCTAAATCGCTTATTGCAAAAGAAACGGTACTGCTCATGATCTTCAAGGAAAGTGTAGTTTCAGGTCAAGGTGCATCAGCTCCACCTATAGCCGTCCAAGGACTATTGGAGAAATTTGCGGATGTGTTTCCAGAAGAGATTCCACCACGCCTCCCTCTAGTCCGTGGAATCGAGCACCAGATCGATCTAGTGCCTGGTGCCCTATTACCAAACTGAGCCGCCTACAAAGTCAACCCGGAAGAGGCTAGAGAGCTTAAGACTCAAGTACCAGATTTGATGTCCAAAGGGTACATCCAAGAGAGCCTAAGCACGTGTGTCGTACCTGCGCTATTGGCTCCCAAGAAAGATGGAACCTGGAGGATATATGTGGATTGTCGAGCCATCAACAACATCACCATTAAATACAAACATCCCATTCAGAGGCTTGATGACTTGTTTGATGAACTTAGTGGTGCCACCATATTTTCAAAGATCGATTTACAGAGTGGCTACCATCAGGTGGGGATGAAGGAAGGAGATGAATGGAAGACCGCCCTAAACGAAGCGGGGCCTCTACGAATGGTTGGTGATGTCGTTTGGCCTTACCAACGCCCCTAGCACCTTCATGAGACTCATGAACCACGTCTTAAGGGCCTACATCGGTAAGTTTTTCGTAGTTTACTTTGATGACATTCTTGTTTACAATACTTGTCTTGCAGATCACCTTATACACCTGGAGCAAGTACTCGAGACACTACATTTAGAGCATCTCTATGCAAATCTAAAGAAATGTACCTTCTGCACTGACCAAGTTGTGTTTTTAGGATTTGTTGTAAGTTCACAGGATTTGAAAGTCGATGAGGAAAAGATAAAGGCCATACAAGACTGGCCAACCCCAACCTCAATAGGCCATATTAGAAGTTTCCATGGCCTTGCCAGTTTCTATAGATGCTTCGTACGAGATTTTAGTACCATAGCGGCCCCACTAACCTCCGTGATCAAGAAGAACGTCCCTTTCAAGTGGGGTCCAGCGCAAGAAAAGGTGTTCAACCAACTTAAGGATCGCCTGACCCACGCGCCGGTTTTGGTACTCCCTAATTTTGATAGAATGTTTGAAATTGAATGTGATGCTTCTGGTACAGGTATAAGAGCTGTTTTAACACAAGGCGGAAAACCGGTGGCTTTCTTCAATGAGAAAATTAACGGGGCATCCTTAAACTACCCCACTTATGATAAAGAACTCTATGCCCTAGTAAGATCCCTGGTAACTTGGCAACATTACTTATTATCCAAGGAGTTTGTTATTCATACAGATCACGAGATGCTCAAGCATTTGAGGGGTCAAACCACCTTTAAGAGGAGACACGCCAAGTGGCTAGAATTCATAGAGACCTTCCCGTATGTGATTAAGTACAAGAACGGTAAGGAGAACATCGTAGCGGACGCCTTGTCCCGAAGACATGCCTTGATCAGCACCATGGAGGCAAAGACAATGGGGTTTGAGCATATCAAAGGGTTGTATACTGGTGACCCGAATTTTCAAGAAGCCTACCAAGAGACCAACACAGCCGCCTTTGGGGTATTTTATCAACACGATGGGTTTCTGTTCAATGATAAGCGGCTTTGTATTCCCCAAGGCTCCATGAGAGAGTTACTAATCCGAGAGGCGCATGGAGGAGGACTTATAGGCCATTTTGGACGCGACAAGACTCTCAGCGATCTGATGGATCACTTCTATTGGGCGTGGTTAAAAAGAGACGTGGAAAGGTTCTGCGCCAAGTGCATCACATGTCTACAAGAAAAATCCAGGTTATATCCTCACGGTTTATATATGCCTTTACCAATTCCTAACCTACCTTGGGTAGATATTTCCATGGATTTTGTGCTAGGATTACCGCAGGTTAACCACAAGGACTCTATCTTCGTAGTCGTTGGTAGGTTCTCGAAAATGGCTCACTTCATCCCTTGCAACAAAACCAACGACGCTACCTAAACCGCCAATCTCTTCTTTAAGGAAGTAGTCCGTTTGCATGGAGTACCCAGAACTATTGTCTCAGACCGCGACACCAAGTTCTTGAGCCATTTCTGGAAAACATTGTTGAAGAAGATGGGAACTAAGCTCCTTTTCTCGACTACCTGTCATCCGTAGACCGATGGTCAAACCGAGGTAGTAAACCGTACACTCTCGACACTACTGAGAGCAACGGTTGGTAAGAATCTAAGAAATTGGGTGTCTTTTCTGTCTTATATCGAGTTTGCATATAATCACGCGCGACATTCAACTACTGAATTATCTCCTTTTGAAATTGTTTATGGATTCAATCCTTTAACACCTTTAGATCTCTCACCGTTGCCCCAAGCTATCTATTCTAGTCCTGCAGGTGAAACAAAGGCCGACTTTGTGAAGAAGCTTCACCAACGGGTGAAAGAAAACTTGGAGAGCAAGACGGAAAAGTACAAATAGTAAGCCGACAAAGGACGGAAGGAAATTACCTTTGAACCCGGAGATTAGGTGTGGCTATATATGCGGCCCGAGAGATTTCCCGATCAATTGAAGTCAAAGTTGGTGCCTCGAGGAGACGGACCCTTTTGGGTTCTAGAACAAATTAAAGACAATGCCTACAAGCTTGAGCTCCCAGGTGAGTTAAACATATCTCCGACCTTCAATGTCACTTACCTAGCTCCTTTTCATGCAGGTGAATCAATTCTGGGGTCAGAACTTTCTCAAGAGGGAGGGAATGATGAGGACATCCAGACCAATCCAAGCGAGGCTAAAGAACAAGCATACCCGTTATGAGGCGTTCACCAAGAATGAGATCAGAAACTAAGAGCTTAAGGGAGGAGTTCAACAAATCACTAGAGAGCTTACTCACTCTCATCAAGCATGAAGAATTGAAGGAAAACTTGTTGACAACGGAAATCACACGAGAGACTCCCATCGCGTCCCAAGAGGAACCGAACCTCGCTAAGCTTCACAATATGGAAGAAGAGCAAGACAACTCCAATGCTGAGCCTAAGAGATACCAAGGACTTCACAACAGAGAGCGCATCAGCATTTGCTTGCTATCCAAGAAACAAGATATCTCCTTCCTACCGGTGTTACAAGGCTACACCGCAGCCTCGGTTTTTGTTGTCTCGGTAAAGGCGAGCTCAGAAGCTCCACCCGGATTAGGAGAACCGCACCAAACCCTAGTAAGTGTTTAAATCTGATTTAATCTAAGTTTCCTTTTTCTGTTTTGCAAGGTATGATCTTTTAGGACTTTATTTTCGTAATTTAGACTTAAGTCCTTGTAATTTTTGTTTTAATTTCTTTTGGCCTTAGAAGCCCTAGCTACTGGACTATTTAATAAAGTCCCTTCTCAGCTTGTATGCACATTTCTGAATTAATAAAATACCTCTGTTCTCTCAAGAAAGAACCCTAGCCGCTTCCTCCTCTTGCGTGAGACTCGCTTAAATTGAAGTTGAACTTATCAAGGAGTTTTCACCCTCCTTGTGGCGTTCTTCGATCCATCTTCGCCCTGCTCACGTGCCCCTTCTGTTTGCCTGTAATTGGGTGAGTGTTACCACCCCCGAGCAGACTCAGCCCTCCACCCCGCACAGCTCCAACTTAGACGACTTTAGGGAGAGTGTTACCACCTGCTGCAGTCTTTAGTCCCGCTTCCTACTCTCTTCCCCTGTGCGTGCCTCTATCACTGCTCAGAAAACAACGCTAGCCAAAGAGGACGATGTAACCTCAAGTACCGGCATAAGACTATCGTGTGAAGTAGAGACCAGAACTAGTTCTGTTATGGGTACAATTGATTCTCACTTCCTGAGTCGAAAAACGACAAAATAACTGCCTAATCATCATCATCATCATCACTAACCCTAGTGAGCTGTTTTGATGCACGGCAAAGGGAAAAATTTATTTGGGAAACACCACATCGCGTGAGACTAAAAACTCATTCTTCTCCATATGAAATACCTTCCAGTATTTCTTTCCAAACAAATATCCAACAAACACACACAAACGACTCCTTGACCTGAATTTATCCTTACTTCGAGCAACATGATGCGTACAACACGCAGAGCGAAACACATGGAGTTGATCATAAGGAGTCAAACTATTAAGCACTCTATACGGAGATCGGCCTTTATGAACAGAAGATGGACTACGTTTGATAAAATATGCAGCCGTTGGAATAGCCTCACACCAAAACTTGATATACAAGCTAGATTGAAAAAGCAATGCACGAGCGACATTAAGTATGTTTCTGTGCTTACGCTTGAAATGTCCATTTTGTTGCGGAATGCCTACACAAGAGGTTTGATGTAAAATACCTTGTTGCTGAAAATATGAAGAAAGACACATGAACTGTCCCATTATCACTACGAATTGTTTTCACTGTCTTGCCGAATTTGTTTTCCGCATATGCAAGAATGCCCGTGAGAACACTTTTAACTTCTGATTTATCCAATAAAAGGCCTGTCCAAACAATTTCTTATAACACTATAATTGTTATAAACTATAAAATAAAATGTATATATATGTATAAATCTCACTTTATGTAAATAAAAGAAAAAATGACGTAGAGAGATGAGAGAGTTTGGACAAATGAAGTGTTTAAAACTCTTATCACTTATCTCTTTCGTACAGATGAACACATATTTATAGTGTGACATAGCTTTGAGATCAAGTTACTTTGTCTTCAAGTAACTAATGGATAATCTCAACGTTATCTAAAATATTAAATAGATAATAGTAATGGATAATTACAATCAACTTTATCAACTTACTAATGGATCATCACAAACACAATTATCTATAACACTTTCCCTTAATTATCCATTGTTATTATTAGTAGATTACGTACTGCCTCGGTTAAAATCTTATTATGGAAAACCCCATTTGGATAAAACCCATGACAGGGTAAAAAGAGTGCAGTGATGTCATCTACCTCCGGAAAGATATGTATAATCTTTTCCTTTATGATATTGTAGATGATTCTCATTCTCTTGACTTCTCTTGATCTCATAGATGTATGATATTGAATGTTGAAGATTGAGAAATCTTTATGATAATACATCCCTTTGATGTATATCTTTTGTATGTTATTTTCTGCCTCGTTAAAAACCTCATCATGAAAAAATTCAATGGGATAAAAACTATGATAAGGAAAAAAAAATGCATCCACACATATGAACATATTTCTCCCCTGGAAGGATTATTTTAAAGAGATGCATTTCCATTATCTGAATTTTCCTTTAAATGTTGGAGTAGGGAGAACCTTTTTAAATAGATCTGTCGCATTCTCAGTTGCACAAACATGTTGGAGATTGATTACTTTATGAGTTCGTGCGAATAGGAGAAAAAGCTTGAAAGAATATGTTTGTTCATGTCTCTCTTAATATCTTCTTCTTTGATTTGAGCGAAAAATTATTTAACATAATGATTTTGGCTTCATTTGGAGGTGTGGTGAATAGCATATCCAACATTTGCAAAACCAACTATACTAAATAAAATAAAATAATTCTAAGTCAAGTAAATTAGTAGAAAATATAATTTCTTGTCTAATACAATTTGTATAATATAAAAGTCCACTGATGGTACTCATATAAGGTACTTGGGGACAGTACTTCCTTGTTATCTTGACAAGGTCAGCATGGATATTTTTCAACATTCAGATGTGTATTGACCATTGGAGTACTCAAGAATTTTCTTTATCTAAGATAAAAAATTATAAGATCTTTTGGTATAATTTCATTGATGCATAAATATTCCATCATGGAAATACGCTGTTTATAGTCCGAGACAAAATTTTGTCTTTTCAAGATCTTTTACTTTTGAACTCCTCTTTCATATGAGTTTTTGCAGTATCAATATCATTTTGAGTTTGAATTAAGGTTAAATCATCAGTATATACAGTAATGATCACAAATCCAAATGAGGATTTCCTTATAAAGACGTAAGGGTATATTTTATTATTTACATATACGATTTTCTTTAACAAATATTTCCTTAAGTGCTTATACGACTGGATTATTTTAATCCATAAAGTGATCGTTGTAATGTGATTTCACAACCATCCTCCTTGGAAGTGTTTAATATAACATCTTTTTGGTACATGTTCAATTGGAATACCTAAAGACAATTTTTTCTGTCCAAGATCTTTTATTCTAAATAATTTATCTAGAGTTTTGATGATGTTCAAAACATCATGCTTAAAAGTTTACTGGGAACATAATTATGAAATCATATATCTTTCAGGGATTAAGATCTTTAAGTATTTTCCCATGAGGCATGATTCAAGTCCCTCATATAGCATCAAAAATTAATTATCGGATATTTTAACAAAAACGGGTACGACATACCGTTCTGTTTTTTATATATAAATACCCTTTTGATTTTTTGACTAATGCTCCAAAATCTCTCGCTTTTCATATGAGTTTAACATAGATTTGTCTGCCTATTTTACTTATTGGTCAATATATTTCTCTCTACGTTCATCACATAGCGAAGATTCATAATCCTCATTAATCATATCGCACGCGCTATATATTTATATGTCAAGAATTATTTTGTCTTTGGTTCCATATTTTCCGTAGTGACATGGGTAATCCATCTTTAGGTATTCCACTATTAAGAGGTCATGATAGTCTTTAGGTATTCTAATTGAACATCTAAAGTCTTTAGGTTCCATATTTTAGACAATTGTCTTTAATTTCCATATTTTAAACAATCATCTTTAGGTTCAATATTTTCTGTAGTGACATGATTAAGAGGATGATCTCTTAATCATTGGTCATTATCAATGATTTAATTCAGATATCTGATTATATATTAAGCATGTCAACGGTCTCTTACTCCTTTTCAGGAGTATAATCTTCTTTTCAATAGTTATTTGCTCCTTTTTCGGGGATGTTCTTTATTTATAGAAGCAAAGTAGTTTATCACGTTTCTTACATGCCATAGGCTTAATACTTCATGGATGTATATGGAGCATTTTAGCTGGAATATGAGAATGAATTATCCTCTAAATTTAATGGTCATATTTATTCATATGAGGATCTATAGCAATATTTCATTCATCAAATCACTTCCATCAGTTGTTCGATTTGCAATATATTAGAATAGTGATCCTTTAAACTTTTGAACTTAAAGATTACCATCATTTGTTCAAAGATTCAAACTATTCAACTCTCCATATTGACGAGAGAAAATTTATCATAAAAATGATGGTATGCAAATCTTTCAATAAACACATATATGAATGATGACTCGGTTTTAAAGTGGAGATATATATCTAGTAATATATAAAATTCATCCTTTTTGATCATTCATAATATATATATCACACACTCATAAAATTCCAAATGAGAAATATTTGATCTCCAACAATGCCTCAATACATGGGAGAAATATTTCTTATAACTTGTTGGTTTTATAACTAAAATCATTTCTATATGCAAAACTACATGTTTCATGCCAACACATGGGGATTAAATTTTGCCATAAATTGGTTTTGAAGACCCCTTGGATTTTCTTTATGGAAGATTCATTAAAGCTCATTTTCAGTATGTACATCATCTTATGGATGTCCAATTTTATTTCAGTCGACATAAAATTAGTGATAAATTTTGGGAAATAAATTCACCAAAATTAAAAAATTTTGGGATGTAAACTCGGCGAAATTCAACTTACTATCGATGTGGGGTTCTTTAATTCTTGCCCTCGAGATGATGACTTTTGTTGTTCATTCATCTCGTACTGAATCTCACTAGGATCAGTAATATATCATATGGCCAAATGCTATATGATTCATGAGGCATAATCTACTATTGAATCAAGGAGGAGACATAATTTTATATTCTATAAATAATATATAAATATATATATATATATTCAAATGATATATAAAATAAACTTCAATAAATATAATATAAATTAAATGTTACCTTTGATGGCATGAACCTTAAGCATGCAAGACTGAAAAAGAAAATGTTGTTCATTCAGCATAAATTTTCAGTGATCTTTGATATCATTGTTTAACTAAGATGGCTTAACCGGTTCTGTTTTGCTTTAAGCAATTAGTAAACCTCACGTTTACTATCATTTTGCCATCTTTATTTTCCATTATATAATGATATACATGCATGTGTCTATTGTTATAGAACATTCGATACCATGTTTATCGAATTTTTTGAACATTTTATTAAACACTCAGCCGTGCCATTTTGAAAATGAGGAACTGAATGTTCAACATTAATTCCGATTGACTTACAATTTCTTTAAAGGCTTGTGAAATATATTCACTAGCGTTATCAAGCCTTATTTATGTATTGCATAATCAGGGAAATTTCTCTTAACCTGATTATTTGGGCAATAAATCTGCGGAAGCCGTATTTCGTGTGGTCAATAGACACATACGATCATCTACTAGATGAGTCAATCAGTTACCTTAGCGCCAACATCAATTACCTTTCTCTTCTTTCTTTCTTTACTTGTTTATTATCCCTAAATTTTGTCTCAGCTCTGGTCGCGTGGAAAGAATATTTGTCGTTAGATTTTTCATTTTGGGTAAAGGATATGCTGAGCAAAAGAGTCGCTAGATAAGAAAGACAGGTACACTGTTTTTGGAGATGATTCAAACGCCTCACCTCTTGTTGTTCTTATCTTTTTTTCCTTGTCGGAAGTTTGTGGATCTCGCTATAGTTTATCAGAAACGGTTACCCCGTTTCGATTAATTTCTATCAAACCTAATAAAAGTCAAACCTAATATAAGTTTGTGGATCTCGCTATAATTTGTTGAGATCTAATGAATTGTTGTGCCTATCAAACCTAATAAAAGTCAAGATAGTATCGACACAATTGGCCCAAAACATTTGATGGTAATTTCTACTAATTAAATAATAATTAAGAATATTTAACATTGATCCGATCATTGTTTTTATTTTTATCTTTTGTTTTCCACTTACCAATAATATATACTACAGTTTGGTGATAAACATAATTTTTATACAATTCATGTAATATTAAAAGTATATATTATTATTTAAACTATTATATTCATCATTTTATTGATATTCATGATGAAAAATGAAAATATTATTGCAAAGAAAACTTGATAACTCGATTTAGTTTTATTATATAGATGAAAAAATCAAATATGATGAAAACTGAAAAATAAATTTACTGCGGATAGATGAATGAAAAGTAATTTATCAAAGTTTGGAGAAATAGAAATATCATAAAATTTTAATTAAAACCAGTTCAAATAGAAATAAGAGGATAATTCTTGTTTTTTCCTTCTGTCAAATTCTAATCGTATAATAAACATGTTTCACGATGTTGTTTATTAAAATTTTTAAGTTTTTCTGATTATAAAAATAAATAAATGTTCAGTATAATTAGGTAAATATTAATTAATTATGTTGATTACCTTGAGTTAAATCTGTTGAAAATTGGAATATATAAAAAATATTTGATTTAATTTTTCCGATAGGATAAGTAACTTTTAAATTTTATTTTTATGAATATATTAACAAATTTCTTGTCTCTGGTATATTTAAAATTTGTATAAATTAAAAAATTCTTTGAAAAATCTCATTAGCAATAAATCGTTACGTTCTGACTTTTTGTGAATATATGAATAAATCTTTTAAAAGTAGAATGAGGTTGGTAAAATTAACAATTTTTATTATATAAGCAATAGATTTGACATGTACCGATATATGAGATTAGAACTCATATGTATATCAATCCTATTAATTATAATATTAACACGTGTTGAGCTTTCGTCGTAGTGATATCTGAGGTTAGAACTGATACGTATATTAATCCTGTTAAATATAATTTTGACACATATTGAGTTCTCGTGAGAATAACCAAGATATATATAATAAGATTCTTACCGTTTTAACTTCACTCAGCCGCTTCGAACCATGAACATCTTCTTCATTCTTCTTCTTGGATTCGTCATCTTCGGAATAAAAAATTATATTATACTCTTCTTCGTTTGTTATTTGAATATGACTTTGATGGATAATTTGACGGCTTCAGATGATTCTTTGCAATCGGAATTTTCAAAATAAGATCTTGGATTCTCTGTGTGTGGAGGGGGGATAAAAGAGTGTTTTTGGACAACTATTAATTTCTTACCTTTTACTTTTCCAAACAAAAAGAAAAGAAAACTTATAGTGAAGAAAACTTTGAAATTAAGAAAAAAACGATTGGATATTTGGATTGTACAGAAATATTTATTTGTCAGAATATATACCCCTAATTAAAGGTTAGAACTTCTAACTTAGAAGTTCAACAACTTTTTTTCCTCTGTATCAGAATATTTTATTTGTTTGAATAAATCCCCTAATAAAAGATTTTTTAAGTTTATATTATTGGTATGAGATTTGTTGATTTAGTAATTATCAATTATAAAAAGAGTATTGAAAGCGATATCAAAATAAACTA
This sequence comes from Cardamine chenopodiifolia, assembly GCA_963922655.1. Taxonomy (NCBI): domain Eukaryota; kingdom Viridiplantae; phylum Streptophyta; class Magnoliopsida; order Brassicales; family Brassicaceae; genus Cardamine; species Cardamine chenopodiifolia. The sequence goes on from OZ000481.1 coordinate 17,649,381, forward strand.
ATAGTTTTTTTCTCGTACTAACTTTTTGTTGTTGTTTTTAATAATTTTGGTAGAGTTTACTAAATTTCTCATACTACTTTGGATCACTAATCAATCCGTTATATATTGATAGAACATATGATAAAACAATTGTTGTCATGGAAGAAATCTGGTTTTTTACACGTATTTATATCTAATTGATTAACTAATAACAAATGACATTTTCTTAATAACCAAGAGGTTCTGGGCCAAGTACAATACATCCCCTTAGGCTCGAACCACCCATTACTAATTTATCCGTACTACCTGCCACTCAATCACCCATGGTATCTCTTGGGAACATTTTGATATGTAATTAATTGACTGACACATATCTTAATCATGTTATTCTATATTAGAACATTTGCTTGTAGATAATTTAATAAAAAATTAAATTTATGAATTATATCAATATCTAAAACATAAATGTTTTCATAGAAAGTGATAAAATTTTATGTAGATTTATTTTAAGTAAATAAGTATTAATAATTCTCCAAATTTAATTTAATGTAACACTACTTATATAAAAACCACAAAATTTAATTAAACTATAATTTTATACGTTTAGTTTGGTTTGGGCTTCATGGCCAACTATAAATTTTAAAGTTAATTCGTTTAGTTTCATAGTGTTGGCATGTGACAATAAGGTCATGTTCGTTTGGTAGTCACCAACGAAAATCATATTGTTTGCTTCATAGTCGATGTGACCAGCCGTTGCGATTAGTCATTATGTTGATCGTTTGATAGTTCTTCTGACTTATCGCTATATTTAATTTTTCTAATTTTACAAGATTTTTTCAAAAATTATGTCTTCTATATTTTAATTAAAAAAATATAAAATCTATATACTTTTCTAGTTTAAAGCAAAAAAAAAAAAATTAATGTAATTTTTTATTTAATGAGACATTAGTTGGTTCATATTTTTTGTTTAATTTTAGCTTAGGCCATTAAAATATTATTTAATTATTAATGGAAAACAGATCCTTATTAAGACTTAGGCCTAAAAATATTATTAAGTTATTAATTGGTTTATATTTTGTTTAAATTTAGCTTAGGCCATAAAATATATTTTTATAAGTACTCAAAAGAATTATAAATACTACACATTGATGTTTTTACTACTCCAATAATGATCTGAAATAAAAAAATGAATCATCTCATACTTTTTATAATAGTTATTGCTGCGTATTTTGGGTTAAATGAAGCTTGCAAAAAAAATCAGGTAGAAATTCATAACCAACTTGGTCCTGGTCATATTCTCGAAATTCATTGTCGTTCCAAAGACAACGACCTAGGTGTGCAAAAATTAAATTTTAATTATCCTCCATTTCTCATTAGATTCCATGATGAGATACCCAATTTAACAAGATGGGCTTGTATTCTTAGGCAAGGATTTCATTTCGAGTATTCTTTTGATGTTGAAGTATACAAAGCAAAAGCAAGAATTTTTCCTGAATGTGGCCAGTTACGCAGATGGACAGCCAAAATTGATGGGATATATTTTACAAGGAATTTTGATAAACCGTCGGTGCGTGTATTGTCATGGAATAAAGGATAGTAACATGCTTTTCTTTTTCCTAAAACAACCAAATGAAATGCAACTGGTTTCATTTGCTTCTTTGTTTATTATATATAATAAATACAATAATAAAATATGATTTTATTTAATATCTACTTATATTGTCTCAATGTGTTCAATAAAAAATATCTTTTATCGATACAAATGCATTTGTTTTTAAAAGAACCATATACCTATATTTTGATTCTACAAAAAAGTTTTTTATTCAAATCTTTATTTTACTTTATATTGTCATGCACTGGGTTTTGTAACAAAAATAAATGCCACATACATTCAATTGTTGAAAGTCATAGTGCAAGTTTGAAGGTGAGAGATGAAATATAGGAAACTTTATTTTGTTACTGATCTTGTTTCTATTTTTGTTATCTTTTTTATAAGGTTTGACTATAGCAATCCGCCAAGTATATTCACTCAAATTTAGGGGTCTTAAGGAAAAAAGGGTAATTGGATAAAATCAACCAAAAATTTGTTGAGATTTAAGAAAAGGATTCAAAGGCAGGTGAAACCTGTCAGACTCTATAGAATGAAAAGAATGAGCATGATGTTCAAGGTAAAAAAGGATCAGGGTTTCCAAGGAGAAAATGGGTCGAGTTTTCTAAGGCTAATCCAAAATGAAATGGCATAAGTTTTGCTATATATTTACCTCTAATATTTGTTATTCACTTGTAATCGTAGATTTTACTAGGTTAATTAGTTATAAATTAGGAAAATTAATAGTTCTGTACACATAAGTGATGGATTAGTAAGGATTTTGGAGTTTAAACATACAAGTGTTTTGTATATTTTTTGATAATGACAAACTAGAATGAGACAAGGATTATGAAATGTGTCTTTTAGAGTGATCAAAAGAGTAATGAAGACAGTGATGAAGAGTTTAAGTGATGCAAATGTGGGAGATAAAATGAGAATGCAACTGAAGGAGAACGTGATGGTAATGGTAATTATGGATCCAAGGTCGATGAGGAGAATGAAGAAAGCAAGAATGGAAAGAGGAAAAGAAGGATAAAAAAAGATAGTAAAAAAATGATGATTATATAATGGAACGTATTGAATATAAAGATGAGTATTCAGTAACTAAATTGTAACACCCTAAATTTTAAAAATTTGGTAGTGCACGAGGAGCGTTTAAGATATTTAATTTGGTTAAAATAAGTGCACTAATTTTGGCCATCACTTATCCAGAGAGAATTCTAATTTAGTGTGCTTGAGTTTGAGCAATTTAAAGATGAATGACCTACCGGAAAGTGATTTTTGATAACGTGCTACTGAGGCCAAAAACATGAAAAAAATTATTTGGTGATTTGTAGGGATAGTAGTATGTCTTTCAAACCTCCCGGAGTAGCGCACCAACTGTCGGACAAGGCTGAGAGAGGACATGGAAGCCTATAGACGATAGCGGTCGAGGTGTTACAAGTGGTATCAGAGTCGAATCTAGATGAGTGTAGAGACATGTGGGCTCACACCATTGAGGGTGATGGTCTTGGCACCCAATGAGGATTTTGTGATCTCTTAGTGGAGGTGATTATAACACTCTGCATTCTAAATAATAGTGGTACATAAGGAGCACTTAAGATTTTTGATTTGCCTACCTATGTCACCAAAATGTACTTATCTAGAGAAAACTCAAGAGCTCAGCATGCCTGATATAAACCAATTTAAGGATGGGTGACCTAGTAGTATAGTGCAAGGGCAAAAACAACATGAAAGATCACGTAGTGATTTGTAAGGATAGTAACAAGTCTTTAAAACTTCCTATATTACCGCATTAACCATCGAACGAGGATAGAGCCCTTCAGGGCAAGAGAGGACATGTGATCCCACAAACCGTGGTGATGTGGGGGGGGGGGGGCAGGTTACATAAACTTACTAATGAGATGTGTATTGACTGAAATACAATTCCAAAAAGATAAAATGAAGATGATGATCCTATTGTGTTGAGAGATAAATAAATTACAAGGGAAAGAGATGATATATTGGCAATGGGAAATGTATTATTCACTAATGTTGAGTCCAAATAAACAATGCTAGGGTAAGCGTTTGAGAAAAAAATTGAACGTCATTCTAGAAATATGGGAGAAGAAAAATATTGGATTCAAGTGCGGCATGGATGAAAAATATCAATGGATGTATTGGTCATATGTCTTAAGCATGAGATACTTGTACTCCTACCGGAAAATGGAAAATACTAAAGATTCTTGTTATAGGAAGGTTTTTCATAGACTTGGTGAGGCTAAATGCAAAATTCATGGCTCTTAATATTTAAATAGATATCAAAGAGCAATGAAAATTGGTCCATCGATACTTCAATGCCAAAGAGGAAGAAATCTTTTCTTGAATGGCTTAAACATAAGTATGGAGAACAAATTTCTCAGCTTCGAGGTCATGTCATAGATATACATGACACAAACCCGAGATCAATAATAATCATTGAAACATTTCAAAATAGCTGTAAGAATATTTTAAATTATTTTTCAATGTGTGCTTTCACATACTCCAAAATTTTTGAAAAATTGATTTGTTTGGCCAATCATTGGACTTGTTGGCACATTCTTAAAAGTTATGGTTAGATGTATCATTTTATTAAGGTCAGTCATAATAAAAATAACCAAATATATCTAGTAGCTTGGATTGTGGTACAAATATTTTATTGTTTAAAGTTTAGGAAAATGCATATAATTGGTTATGCTTTATCCAGCAAATCAAGTCAGACTTAGGTCTAGATAATGGCAGTCGAGTTGTCATTCTTACAAACTTATAATGCCATAATAAGATATTTTGTGACATCACTTTGGTTTGTATGGTTAATTAAATTTCAAAATCCACACACTAAACAAACTTTGACTTGACTGTACATTTGTTTTTGGCAGCAAATCTTTGACTTGACTAAACATTTGTTTTTGGTAGCAAATCTTTTGACTTGACTAAACGAAAATATAGTGATGGTAACTTTTTTTTTTAACTAGTAATGATTGATTATGTTGCATATTTCTTTTTATAAAATCCATTATACAGATTATATGATTATCCATTATTGAATTTTTATTTTACTATATATAGTTGTTATTATATAAAATTTCTCCTTACTCCAATAATGATCTTAAATAAAAAATGAACTATCTCATATTTTTCATAATAATTATTGCTACAAATTTTTGGTTAAATGAAGCTTGCAAAAAAACCAAGTAGAAATTCATAACCAACTTGGTTCTGGTCATATTCTCGAACTTCACTGTCGTTCCAAAGACAATGACCTGGGCGTACAAAAATTAAATTTCAATGCTCCTCCATATCTCATTCGATTCCATGATGAAATACCCAATTTAACAACATGGGCTTGTATTCTTAGGCAGAGATTTTTTTTGAGTATTCTTTTGATGTTGAAGTATACAAAACAAAAATAAGAATTTTTCCTCAATGTAGCCAGTTACACCGATGGACAACCAAAGTTGATGGGATATATTTTACAAGGAATTGGGATAAACCATTAGTGCGAGTATTATCATGGAACATAGGATAATAATATGCATTTCTTTTTCCTAAAACAAACACATATTAATGTAATTTGTTTCATTTGCTTCTTTGTTTTATAATATATAATAAATATAATAATAAAATATGATTTTATTTTATATCTGTTTATATTGTAGCAATGTTTTGAATAATTAAAAAATAGCTTTTATCAATAAAAATGCATTTGTTTTTAAAAGCACTATATACATATATTGTGTTTCTATTAAAAACATTTTATTTAGTAAATCCTTCAACTTTCTTTATATTGTCATCCACTTGTTTTTGAAAAAAAAACCACGGGGACACTGTTTGTTAGGTGTCTCATGTGCCGGAAAGGTACCGAGGACGGAGAAGCCACGGGGACGGCTTGGAAATATCCCCAAAAATTTTCAGATAATGTAGATGGAATTTCTGATATAGGGATGTTTTCGAGACGTTTCGAGAAAAAACTGGTGTCCCCAATCAACAAAAATGTTATTTAATATATGTTTTCCAAAAAGCAAAAATCTTTATTTAGAAAAAGGTAAAAATATCTGTGGTTATTGATAATTGATTAATTTTTTTTGTGATTTGAGAAAACAATTAAACTAACATTTGACTTTTTAGCTTAAGTTATGTATATTTTCTTATATTTTTTATTGTCATATTCATGCCTCAGTCCCCATTTCTTGTCTCCGCATCCATCTTGGGGCATTGTTAAAAAAGAAATGTCACAATCATTCAAATGTTGAAAGATAGAGTGAGGTTTGAAAGGGAGAGATAAATATAGGAAGAAAAAATATTTTATTACAGCTTTTTTTTTCCAGTTTTGTTATCTTAGTATCAAGGTTTGACTATAGAAATCCCTCAAGTATAGCCATTTAATCGTTTTCCCTCCAGACTTCTCACATCTACGACTTATAATCCAAAAAATTATAACTCTTCAATAAATATCACACTCTATTAACATATATATAATTAGACATATATATATATATATAAATATTGATTTTCATCTGATAAATCGTTTTTAATCTATTCACTATACCGCTTTTAATCTTCATACAATATAAAATCTTTCACCCAAAAACTTAATAAACAAATCTTTCTATAATCGACACCCTAAAATTGATTTGGAAAAAAAAGAAAGAGTTAGGGTTCTTGAGTGACAAGGGGAAATTGGATCACATCAATAGGAAAACTGTCTAGACTTCAGAAGATAAGGATTCGAATGTAGGTAAAATGGCCAAGATTTCTAAGGAGAAATGGTTTAGAATTTCCAAGGAGAAATGGGTCGAGATTTCTAAAGCTAATCCAAAATGAAATGGGATAAGTTTTGCTATTTCTCTTTAATAATTGTTATTCATTTGTAATAATAGATTTTATTGTGTTAATTCGTTGAAAGTTAATATTTTTGTACACACTGAGTGATGAATTAGTGAGGATTTCGAGTTTAAATGTACAATTTTTTGTATGTCTTTTTTGGTAGTGACTAACTAGAATGAGACAAAGCTTATGGAATGTGTCTTGCAGAAGTGATCCAGTCAATAGAATACAATGAGAATATGGATACAAGGTTAGTGACGAGCGTGATAAAGAGATTAATGAAGAGCGTGATGAAGAGAGTTTAAATCATACAGATGTGGGAGATAAAAACGAGAATGCAACTGAAGGAGAATATGATGGTAACAGGACTTATGGATCCAAGGGTGGTGAGGAGAATGAAGAAAGCATAACTGGAAACAGGAAAACAAAGGTTAAGAAAAGAAAAAAATATATATAGATAGTGAAAACGATGTATATATAATGAAACGTTTTGAGAATAAAGTTGAGTATTCAATAGCTAAATTGAGATGTGTATTGACAGATATACATTTCCGGATAGATCAAATAAAGATGAGGATGTTGTTGGGTTGAGAGATAAAATAAACTACAGGGGAAATTGTGAAGATGTGTCAGGACTTGACCAACGGATTAATCAACCGAAAATCAAACCCATCACAACAGAGTTGGGCCATTGCTGGGCCATGAGAAAATCAATCGGATTTAGGCATGAAGACCCATTAAGCTTAATGATACTTATGCGGTGTTTCTTGACTTGAAAGGAAGCAAAACGTTTTCCAAATTGGAACAGAGGATCCTCGGCTACTAAAAATAGAAACACAAGAACAACATAAGAGATCATCCAGAAAATAGAAAACAACAAGAACTACAACGTTCGGTAGAAAGAGTTATAGTTCTTAAGAGTTCGTTGGGTTCTTCTGGTAGGGTTTACGCATATATTTCTTCATATTGTTCTTCTTCTTAGTCTCAGGGTTAAGAATGGATGCTACACTTCCTAGGCATAGCATCACGTTAGCGCTCTTCTTAGTGAGATACCTATCACAAAGAAAATAAGAGAGTTAATGAGAGACTAGATACAAAATTGTAACAAACAAAACTTATAAACTCTTTATTGGATGTTTGTGAGGTTAGCTCACTCGAGACGTACTTTTAATCGAGAGAAACTCGTTAAATTTTGATATTTGATTAGTCTTATTAACATACAAATTTGAAGTTAACCTAAGCACTAATCGGATTAAAACCTAACAAGTGCTATCTGAGCATCCAGGACAAAGCAGAAAGTGATTTCTATCAGGTTTTGCAATTCCTAAAGTCATCCGGAAGAGAAGTTTTGAGATATTATAGCTTTCAAATCTGAAACAGGATAATCATGGAGCCTAACTCTCGAAGATATGACGTGGAGAAGTTTGACGGAAAGGAGGATTTCGGTTTACTTGGCTAATATGCCAGTTGGAGTTACTTGGCTTAGAATCGTCTCTTAAAGAAACCAATCCGTCTAGCTCATGTGAAAGTGATTCCTCAGACAAAGGAAAAAAAGTTACATAAATTTTACATGAAGTAAAAGGGGAAACAGATCCGACACAACAAGGAAAAGAAAAAAATAGCCAAAACGACGATCTGTATGTGCCTAGGAGATGTGGTACTACGAAAGATCACGAAAAAAAGACAGTACTAGCTATCTGGCAAGCTCTGGAAATGGACTATCAATCTAAGTCCCAAGAAAACCGTATATACTTGAAATAGAAGTTCTCAAGTTTCAAGTTCGGAGAACATAGAAGTATTGAATACAACCTTGACATGTTCTTAAAACTGATCAACGACTTGGCCAGCTTGAATATCAACATCTGAGATGAAGATCAAGTTATTCAAACCTGTATGCATTACAAGATCCTTATGAAGCTCTAAGGGACACACTTAACTATGGAGCCAGAAAGTCTTAGACCTTAAGTATGGATGATGTCACTAGTACTACTTACTCAAAAGAGATTAAACTAAAGGAGAATGCCCCGTTAAAAACAAGAGGCAACTCTGAAGGTCTCTTTCTAAGCAGAGGAAGAAATGAAAACCGAAACAATGGAAAAAGAGGAAATCATTTCAAGAGTAGGGACAAGAGATCAAAGTCAAGGCAGAGGACACATGTAAAGAAAAGATAGTGTTGGATCTGCGGAAAAAAAGACATTTCAAAGCAGAATGTCCCGAAAGAAAAACCAACAACGCGGCTAATGTAGCTAAATATGCTACCTATGGTGCTAATAGCCAGCCTACGAGACACTAAGGACGAATGGGTGATGGATTCAGGATGCACTTTCTATATCACACCAAACAAAAAGAAGTGTTATTTGACCTTAAAGAAGTCAATGGAGGAAAAGTGTTGATGGGCAACAACACTCATAGTGAGGTCAAGGGGATATGCAAATTGAAGATACAAAATCTTGATGGGAAAATTGTGACACTAACTGATGTGAGATATATGCCAACAATGGGAAGAAGCCTCATATCATACAATCAGTTGGAAAAGAGAGGTTGTAAATATGCTGGTGGAAACTTACAGTCACATTCTACAAGCATGACAAACAAGTACTCACATAAAAATATCAAGATGAATTGTACAATTTGAAGGGATTGTTGTTAAAAGCTGAAGCATATGTGGAAAACCTTAGTGGAAAATCAAATAAAGAAGAACCTCAAATGTTTAAGAACGGATAGTGGTCTAGAATTCTGTAATCAACAAATGGATAAACAATGCAGAAAAACCGGAGTTAAAAGACCCAGAACATGCATCTACACTCCACAACAAAATGGATTATCAGAAAGAATGAACCGAACTATAGCTCATAAGATAAGATGCATGCTACCAGAGACCGGGTTAGAGGAGGAATTTTGGGCTGAAGCAGTTGCCACCGCTGTTTATCTAATAAACATGACTCCTAATGCTTCATTAAAATTCAAGATTTCTGAAGAAGTTTGGACAGGAGATAAGGTAAATTATAGTCATCTAAAAAGTTTTGGGTGTGTTGCATATGTACACATTCAACAAGACAAACTAAGTCCTAGAGCTATAAAGGATTTCTTTATGGGATATCCTCAAGGAACAAAAGGATACAGGATATGGTTACTAGAAGAATTAAAATGTACCATTAGCAAGAATGTGGTATTTGAAGAAGAGAAAATATACGAAGAAGCTAGAGATGAAAGTCAACCTAAAGATAAGAATAAAAGGGTCACTTTCAGAACATAGTTGATTCAAGGACTAGACAACATTGTCACGGTTCAAAGTTCCTCGGATCAAGGTGGAGCTATTTTAGGAGAACATGAGGATGAGGACAACACCGGTCAAGGTGGAGAATCCTCAGAAATAGAAGCTGAAACACAAGGTGAAACAAAGGAAGAATCCAAAACAGATGAGGTTTTGGAAGAAAAATAAGCAGACGAAGATGAATCATTTGATGAGTAATTACTTGCAAGAGATAGAGCCAGCAGAGGAAATATTCAGCCTCCACAAAGATATCGAGACTTTTCTCATTATGCGTCTTATGCACTAGCATGTGCAGAGGACTTGGAGCTGGATGAGCCTAAAACCTTAGAATAAGCTAAGAGAAGTAAAGAGTGGAAGAAATGGAAACTAGCTATGAAGAAGAGAAGAATTCCTTACACAAGAATGAAACATGGGAGGTTGTTCCAAAGCCGGTTAAACAGAAAATAATTGGTTGTAAATGGATTTTTAAAATAAAGGAAGGAATTCCCGGAGTTGAAGAATCTAGATACAAAGCTAGGCTTGTTGCAAAAGGATTCACACAAGTAGAACGTGTAGGCTATAATGAGATTTTCTCACCGGTTGTGAAACATGTTTCCATATGGATCATGTTATCAGTTGTGGGGAATTTTGACCTAGAATTAGAACAACTAGACATCAAGACTGCTTTCTTACATGGCACATTGGATGAAGTTATCTACATGGATCAACCATAAGGTTTCATTTAGAAAGGAAAAGAAGACATGGTATGTCTGTTGAAGAAATCTCTCTATGGTATAAAAAATCTCCTAGAGAATGGAATCACAAGTTTAATGACTTTATGAAATCACAAAGATTCCACATATGCATCAATGATCCTTGTGTTTATTTTAGAGGATCAACTATTGATGATCAGGTTTTTCTGCTACTTTATGTTGATGATATGCTTGCGGTAGCTAAGGATTTGGATATGTGTTCCAAGTTGGTGGAAACACGGTAAGATGGAGAGCAAGCCTACAGCATGTGGTAGCATTATCAACCACAGAGACTGAGTACATTGCTCTCACATAAGAAGGTAAAGAAGGGATTTGGTTACAGAAAATTTGTGATGAATTAAACACTGGTTCTAAGTGTATTAAGCTACAGTGTGATTCACAAAGTGCTATTCATTTAGCTAAAAATTTGGTTCATCACGACAGAACTAAACACATAGCTGCTAAATATTATTTTATTCGAGATTTAGTTGAAGATGGTTCTGTTAATATCATCAAAATCCATACATAACAAAACCCAGCAGACATAATGACGAAAGGCTTACCGAGAAATGCGTTCGAGGGTTTCACCATAAAGTGAAGATTGTCGCATGATTTGGTGAGAACATAATCTGAAATGGCCATGTCGATTGCATGTTTAAGAGAAAAGGAAAAAGAAGAAAAAGACAGTAGTTACAAAGCTGTAAATATCTTGATAACTAATCGACAAAGTCAGATTTGAGATTTGGAAGCAGTAAAGCTTAAATCGGAAAGAATCTAGTGAAAAGAAGAAACTTACTTTTCACAGAGCGGCAAGGCATCGAAATCCTTGCATTCTTCCTCATCTTAAAAGAGGAAAAGAACATGTTAAAGTTCGGGAGTACAAAACTCAAAGAACCAGAAAATCTGAATCATCACTATACAGAGACGAAGTTGAAGATGGTCGTTACCGATTACTTAGAGTCACGGCGGCATTCCAGCAAATCATATCCAGCATGTCGTGTTCGGAGATCGGAAAATTCTTGGAGGAGCTACCGGCATCTATTGAAGAGAGAGTGTTGGGAAGTGTCAGAGGGTTTCTTGGTGCGAGAAACAAGACAGACTGGTACAAGTCTCGACAAGGTGGAGATTTGTGATAATGTGTCAAGACTTGACCAATGGATTGATCAACCAAAGATCACACCCATCACAACCGAGTTGGGCCATTTTTAGGCCATGAGAAAATCAATCGGATTTAGGCATGAAGACCCATTAAGCTTAATGATACTTATGGGGTGTTTCTTGACTTAGAAGGAATCCTAATTCAAGTAGGAAACAAGGAAGCTAAACATTTTCCAAATTGAAACAGAGGATCCTCGGCTAGTATAAATAGAGACACAAGGACAATATAAGAGATCATCCAGAAAGTAGAAGAAACCAAGCACTACAACATTCAGTAGAGAAAGTTATAGTTCTTAAGGGCTCTTCAGGTGGGGTTTACGCATATGTTTCTTCTTATTATTGTTCTTCTTAGACTCGGGGTTGGGAGTGGGTGCTACACTTCCTAGGCATATCATCATGTTAACGCTTTTCTTAGTGAGGTACCTATCACAAAGAAAGCAAAAAATTTAATGAGAGACATACACAAGATTGTAACAAACAAAACTTATAAAATTTTTATTGGATGTTTGTGAGCTTACCTCACTCGACGCGTACTTTTAACTGAGAGGAACTCGTTAAATTATTGGTATTGATTATTCTTATTAACATACAAACTTGAAGTTAACCTACGCACTAATCGGATTAAAACCTAACAGAAAGCATTTTTCACTGGTTTTGAGTCCAAAGAAACAATGCCAGATTACGCTTTTGAGAAAAAAACTGAACGTGATTCTACAAATTTGGTAAAAGAAAATCAAATTGGATTCAAATGCGGCATAGATGAAAAATATCAATGGATGTATTGTTTTTATGATGAGCCGAATCAAATGTTTTTTGTGAAGAGGATTTACAAATGACATAGTACTAGTCCTACAAAAAATGCATTATATTAAAATTCTTATTATTGGATGGCTTTTCATGGACTAGTTGAGGCTAAATTTAAAATTCATGTCTCTTTATATTGAAAGACGTATCAAAGAGCAATGAAAACTGGTGTCTCGATACTTCGATGCCAAAGAGGAAGACATCTTTCTCTAAAATGGCTTCAACATGAGTATGGAGAACAATTTTCTCATCATTTAGTTTAAAGTAAAATATGATTAAATGTAGAATTCTAAAATCTAATAGGCTAACTAGAAATATAAATGATAATTAAATAATACCCACATAATACACGGAAATATATTATTATTAAAAATTAATATAGTTTAACTCATCTAATACTACATTTTAAAATCTAATATCTATAATGTCTAATATTTTTTTTTATTAATACATTTTTACTAACTTAATTCTGTGTATCAATTATCTATTCCAGATTGTGTATATTAAAATTAGGGAAATTTTCAAATGAATCATAAATCTATTTATAGAAATGAATCATAAATCTATTTATAGAAATTGTTTTTAGATGGTTTTTATAAGGTTTTATAACCTACTTTATAAAATCTTAAAATAAATAATAATTTTCTTTCTAGAATAGAGTTTATAATCCAACTTATAAAACCATATAAAATTTTATAATCCAACATACAATAAAACCTTATAAAATATTATAAATCAATTTATAAAACTTTATAAAATAGCTTTTGTAGGATAAGTTTGTAAACCAAGTTAACCTTATTAAAATTGTTTTGTAAGGTTTTATAAATCACCTTATATAACCTGATAAAAATGGTTTTATATGGTTTTTGTAAGGTTTAATAACCTACCTTATAGAATCTTAAAATAAATAATAATTGTCTTTGTAGAATAAATTTTATAATTTAACTTATCAAACCATATAAAATTTTATAGTCCAACATCTAATAAAACCTTATAAATCAATTTATAAAACCTTATAAAATAGCCTTTGTCGAATAGGTTTGTAAACCAAGTTGAAGCTTATTAAATGGTTCTATAAGGTTTCATAAACACCTTATAATCCTTATAAAAATTTTTTTGATGAAAATTATAAATTATTTTAAAATCTTATAAAAAGTTAACAATGGTACGATTGGTGTCAATTTACATGATTATTGCATAAAATTCCTATTCCTATTCACATGATCTTGGATGCGACTATTCGTTGTGTTTGGAGAGAGCTTTTGATATCAGGTTGCTTTTATTTTATGAAGATTGTTGTTGTTTCAGCTGGTCCTTTGCTTTTGAGTGCTTTCATTTTGGTTGCTGAAGGCAACGAAAGCTACAGATATGAAGGGTTTGTGTTGGTTGTGTTGATGTTTTTCTGAAAGATGATAGAATATTTGTCACCGAGCCAATGGTACTTCAGATGTAAACAAGAAACAGCAGAGCTTTTTTTCTTTGTTTACATGACTGCATAATCAAGCAAAGAAAAAACAGACTTGAAGTTTAGTCTTGACAGCCCTAAGAAGATTTCTGGCTATTGTAGTTGCAACTCTTGTGAGAGAAGTTGCAGGTCACCTGCAAGCTTACAAGGGAGATGAAAGAATGAAGAAAGATAAGCTTTTATCTAATGTTGACCTTTTTCAAATGACAAATCTCATAGTGGTAATTATGAAAATGGACAAAAAAGGTGGAAGTTGTGGAAAGTGACATCCAAATAGTAATATTTCTCAAAAATTCTGTAAATAGATCGACTCACGAACATATTTTTGTAATAAATTTATCATCATATTATAATAAAAATGAACTAATTGCATGAATTCAATAAATTATAGAATCATAATTTTTCAAGAAAAATTATAAAATTAGATATTTAATGAAAAATGTGTCATACATGCAAAAAAATCGAATATCAAATAGGATAAGCAAAAAAAACCCAAATAAATAGGAATGAACAAACCACTATCCAAATGTATCTTATCTTAAAAAAACAGATCAGATAATATAGATAAGATTGATATAGAACATTTAAATATACAAAATCACTACCTGAATGGATAAAGGTCATGTATTTTGTGAAAATACAATAAATTTTGAATAATTTATTTTCAGAAACTTTTGGATAAATTTGGTAATTTTAAGCTCTTTTAAATAATGTAGGTAATTTTATTATTAGCAGAACATAGGTTAGATTGGAGTTCAGATCTTTTGAATTCAGTTTTAAAAACAAATTTTGGTTTAAGAATTTTTTTGGATAATTGATAATATTAAGAATTTTTTTTTTTGAATAATATGTAAAATTATATTCAAAGAAAATAACATTTTTTACAACAATTGTTTACCGTGTTTTATGAACATGAGGAGATAGAAAAAAGCTCAAAATGTATCAATAATGGCGGCCTCGTTAAAACCCAATCCCGGAAAACCCAGCTGGGATAAAATCGGGAATTGGAAAAAAGAGTACACACCATTAATGATAGAGCTGAAAAGAGAAAGCAAAATACACAAGTAGAAAACAACAAAAACTGGGGATCCAAAGGACCGGGATTATGGACTTCGTCCTCCGAACCAATCCTACAAAATGCCTCTAAACCGATCCTTCCTTTCAACCGTGGAAAGACAATTACGAATTATACAATCAATGTCTTTGATAATAGCCGCATGTCCCTGAGGTAGATCCCCATGTCTACGCCGATTACGCTCTTGCCACAAGGTATAGACCGTTGCTTGAAAAGCGTATCTTAGAATAAACCTGCAATTACCAGCAAACACCAAGGTAGAAAGCATAGTAATAATCTCTGAGAACCGATTAACATACTTCGACTGAAGGTGGGCAGAGATGAGGTCAGTCCAAATGAGGGAATAAAACTTGCATTAAAAAAACAGATGGTCTCGTGTTTCCAATGCCCCGTGGCAAAGAACACATCCAGATTTAGCCCCATGGGCCCAAGCTAACATCCTATCTCCCGTCGAAAGCCTATTAAGAACCGCAAGCCAAACCATGAAAGAGTATTTTGGAGTGGCTTGAGAGAACCACACACCTTATACCAGACGGTGATCTCATGAGCTGTCTGCAATTGATTCCAGGTATTCTTTGAGGAAAAGACGATTTTGAACACCCCAAGGGCGTGACTCCAAGTAGGTCGATCCGGCTCCAAACTACCAAGGATTCGCCGTTTCTCTATTTCCTCCTCAATCGTGTTCAAGAGAACAGCCCCCCTACGTATTACTCGATGAGTCGCAAAGACCTCGGCCAAAGTAGAAGAAAGAGGAATACCCATGTCGATGCAGCCCCTATCTCCAAGAAGATCATGAAGGCGAACAAGATGAGTCCACACATCAAACCAAAAGGAGGTATCCTGGCCATTCCTAACCTCTATCCGATGGAAACTCTTTGCATTATCCCGATATTTAATTAGCTTCCGCCAGATCCAAGAGCCCGCCGAAGTATTCACGTTAACCGACCAGAAAGAGCCAGCCCGAATTAGGTTCTTCTGCCCACAGGGAGGTTCTAGCTGAGGTGATCCTCCAAATAAGCTTAAAGCAGCTAACCTTATTTGCTTCCTCAATTGACCTAATACCTAAACCTCCCTCCTTCTTTGGTCTACAAACCTCTGTCCAAGCCAACTTGGCCTTCTTGGAGTTGAGTTCCGGGTCCGACCAGTGGAAAGCAGTGCTGAGCCTTTCGAGCTCCCGGATACAGGCTCTTGGTAAACGAAAAGCAGAAATCCAGAAGTTTGTTACACTTGAAATAACCGAGGTAAGGAGCTGAAGTCTACCCGCAAAGAAGAGAAGACGATGCTTCCAGGAACTGATCTGGGTCGTGATTTTGTCTATGAGCAGCTGGTAATCCATCCTGGTCATCCGCTTCGTGAGAAGCAGTAGCCCAAGGTACCTAACAGGGAGGCTCCCCATATCAAGCGGAAAACGAGTGGATATAGTGGTGCGGCGAGAATCCGAGACCCCAGCCAAGAACAGAGTGGACTTCTCCGGGCTTATTTTCAGGCCCGAAAATCTACCAAACTCCTCAAACACCTCCAGGATCCCTGCGATAGACCGAGGTCTCCCATCCGAGAAGATTAGAATATCATATGCGAAACAGAGGTGAGTAATAGAGAGACTACGACAACCTGGGTGATAGCCGAATTTTCCGGTGTCTACCGCCTTATTTAGCATCATCGAAAGAGCATTCATGCAGATCACAAAAAGATAGGGCGACAGAGAGCAACCCTGTCTCAACCTTTAGAGAATTGGAAAAACCCCGCAAGCTCACCATTGACCTGAACCGAGAAGGATGGGGTAGTGATACACAGCCTAATCCAATGAATAAAGATATCCGGGATCTGAATGGTGGCTAGGAGGTCTAGAAGAAATGACCATTAAACTGAGTCAAACGCCTTAGAGATGTCAATCTTCACGGCACAGCGAGCCGCGATGTCCGGTCTGTGGTAGTCCTTGACCAATTCCGACGCCAAAAGAAGGTTCTCCATGAGGTAGCGGTCTTTGATAAAAGCTGATTGATTGGGAGCAATAAAACCATCCAGGACTGTCTTTAGACGGTTCGTTAGAATCTTTGAAATTACCTTGTAGAGAACATTGCAGCAAGAAATGGGTCTATAGTCTTTTATTACCACCGCATCTGTCTTCTTTGGAATAAGGGCAAGGATCGTCGTATTGATCCCCTTGAGTAGAAAACCAAAGGCGAAGAACGACTGGATCGCCACGACAAAATCCTTACCTATTAGAGGCCACATCTTCTTGTAAAACTCAATCGTGTAACCATCAGGACCAGGGGATTTGTTTGACGGCATGGAGAACAGAACCTATTTTATCTCTACTGGCGAGATGACTGCACATAGATGAGTCTTCTCAGCCTCCAAGCAACATAACTTGAGCAGGGAATTCAAAACTGAGGCCGTCGATCCAGTATAGTCCGTAGGGGAGTGAGTGAAAATTTCGGTGAAATACCTCACCGCTTCTGCGTTAATCTCCTCTTGATTCTTTAGGCTAACTCCATTTTGGTCCCGAATTTCCCTAATAGAGTTGCGAGCTTGTCGTTCCTTAACCGCATTGTGGAAATAGCGATTATTTTTATCTCCAACCTCTAGCCAATGAAGCTTCGCTTTTTGTCTAAGAAAGGCCTCCTCTAAATGAGAGATTTTCTCCCATCTTTCATAGCCTAAGCTTCCAAAGCCGATGTGAAGTGTCCGGATTGGCGAGGGTGGTCGCTTGGCAAGTGCAAAGGTCTGCATAAGCCTCTTCAGCTCGCCTAGATAAGTGATGTAGCTTTACATGGCTTAGTGCCCTGATTAGAGATTTCAGCGCCTTTAATTTCTTCAAGAAACGAAAGAGAGAAGACGTGGACACAAATAACCCCTCTGTGTCGGTCCAGTAAGCCTCCACCATTGGGTAGAGCTCAACCACCTGCAGAAGCGCATTAGAGAATTTAAAGGAGGTTCTGGGAGTTAAGGAGGTACCCTAGAGCTTAACATGGGCGTGGAGATGATCCGAGCAGCCCCCCCCCCCCCCCCCCCCGCTTCAAACACACAGTACAAGTCTGGATGTGTGTGAAGCCAAGCATCATTGACTAAAACCCTGTCGAGCTTCTTACAAATCAAATCGTTTTCTCTCTTGTTGCACCAAGTAAAGAGGGGACCTTGGTAGACCATATCCACCAAAGAGCACTCACGAACTATCTCCTGAAAAGCAAGCATACTAGGATACGCAGCCATAGGAAGAGCTCCAGAGTGCTCATCACTAGCCAAGCATTGACAAATGACACAAGAAAAACCATACCATCATCTATAGAGACCAAGCATGAAATGATCTGCGCACTCATCGACACTACTCTCAGAGAGACCCGGTTATCCCAAAGCACCCAAATTCGCCCCAGAGGATGACAAGCATAATTTGAGAGCATAGACCAATTAGGCAAGAGAGTAGAGATCATTGGAGCCGCTCTTGATTCACGGACTATAGTTTCTAAAACCGCGCCAAGCAGCAAATGTTTCGAGGTAATCTAATTTTTCAGAATGGAGTGTTTAAGCTTCTTATTGAAACCCCGCATATTCCAGAAAAAAGCAGACATTAAACTAATTTTTTTTTGTGGAGAACCCTTTTGCCGAGACCGCCTTATAGGGGCTGCTTATGTTTCTTTGAACCTTCTATTTTCCCTTTAGACTTGGATTAGCGGGGAAGGTAACCACGTGTCGAGGAGCCATCATGAACAGATTGAGAACCATTCTTCTCGTCATGAATGTTAGTGCTAGGATACTTGTCTACTTGTTTAGACATTAGTTCCAGATCATTTCCATGTCCAAACACCACTGTTTGGTGGAGACGTCCCCTTTACTAGCGTCCAACTCTGAACCATCCAAACCCGTAGTCCCATTGCCTTCCGTTAATGCCTTATGAAGAGTTTTTGTGAGCCCCGCTGGAAGAATCTTAGAGTTCTGGGGAACCTCTTGAGCCGGAACCTCTTGTGAAACATGAACAGAATCAGACAAAACCAAATCTGAAGCAGCAGGCCTAGAAGCAGTATTAACCTGAGCCGTGATCATAGATGAATAGAGGACAGTCGCAGCCCCTGTCGAAGAAGGGCCCGCCTGAACAACAGGGCTAGATGAAGAAGCCTTACCAGCGCTTGGTCTCGCTATAGGAGGAGCGAAAGCCAGAGTTGTCTGAAGCGCTAAGGGGTCTTTGATTCGCTGACTTGAGAGATTGGTAGTCGGAACCTGGGAGCCTGCAGTTTGAGAATTGATGTAACCATGAGAATTTTGTTTCCCATTAGATTGTGGTGGCTTTATGAGAGCGCCTGACGGAGATGAGGACAGAGCATCTCATGGGTAACCAGGGATAGCTAAATTCAACAGAGCACTCTAAGCCTTTAACATCAAATTTGAACTCGTTAGGTAGATCATTCATTAAATCAACATCAATAAAGATTTTTGCTTCATCAAATGATGTGACGAGCTCGGTTTCTTGATGGAGTCGAAGAGGTAAACTAACCCGGCTGGCTACAATGTTGAGACAAGGCCAAGTAAACATTGATGGAGGAACTTTGTGAATAGTAACCCACATAGGCATCGAGCGGAGTTGTGGCTGTGAGTCTGCAAGGATGGGTGACCACTTCGAAACAATCATAGGGAGCTCGCATATGTTCCACATTCTCCTTCGGAGAACACGGGTCCGGGCATTGGTGTTCTTGATCCTGAATTTGATATATGTTTCATCACTGACATAAGCATCTATCTTGATCTCCTTATCTCCAAGGTTCCAAATTTTGTTCACAACTACATGGATCTTGGCAATATGGGGTGCCACAACTGTGAATCGACCAATCAAGAAGTCCTCCCATAGGGAAGTTTCTAAGAGAATATCGTCCGAGACTACAAGGAGGTCGCTACCTTCAGTTGTATGTTTCGCAAGATCAACATTCGTGAGCTTTGACTTACTTGTAACCTGAGCCCAAGACTTCTTGGGTAATGCCTGAACATTATCAGAAGGAGCTATCGAACCACCCTCTTGAACAAGTGGATGTAAATCCATAGAACTAGTGTTGGTCGTAGCCGAAGAAACCATGGTGTCACCAGTCGTATCGGCAGAAACAGAGGCATGAGCTGAAACTGAACCTGAGACTGGTGGAGCCCTTGAATCCGTCGTACCCTTGTCGTAAGTCTGTGTGGGAAGCGAAGCAGAAACAAAAGACAACGGAGCAATAGAGACAGGGGTAACAAGGGTGCTGAAGCAGAAGCTGTTCCCGATGAAGCAGAACTAAGCAACTGCAGGGCTTCGACGGGTTAAACAGAACGTGAAATGTCAGCCAAGTGAACCGCAGCAAGAGAGGCTTCCGTAGAGACAGCGATAGCGGGAGTTAGAACAGGACAGAGGGTCGTCGAGACCATCAAATACACTGAATTGGAGACTAGCACAGAGGCCGGTGAGTGAGTCAGGGTAGTGTACGGGGAAGAGGTTGGGGCCAGAGGAGCAGAGGCGGAAGAGTTTTTTGGCAAGACTTCTTGTGTACCTGCAGTCAAAGAAACAGAGCATAGTGTGTTGATGATTGGAGATACCTGACGGACGGGTGAGGCGTCCTTAGCGTCGGCCGAGGCTGCCCCGGTGGCGGCGCAGCCATCAGCGTGAGGCTCAAGGGTAGCCCTAATCACCTTCCAAGTCTCCCTTTCTTTCCTTATTTTGCACGCTATAGAGAGAGAATTTTACAATTTGATTCTGCTTCATTAAGAAATTTTCAGCTAAATTACGTTAGGAAAAATTTTCAGATTCGCGTTTAGGTACTTTGAATTTAGTTTAAATTTTTTGTTTGATTATGTTTAAAATTTTACTACCCTCAATTAAATTTTTTGTTTAATTGTAAGAATGTTTAGAATTTAGTTTAAATATAGGGATCTTAAAACATTCTGGCAAAAGTTATGATTTTTCGAGATGATGCTATTCATCGCTTAACATCTTCTTTGCAAAATCTTTCATCTGTTTTGGCTTCATTTAGTGGCAACAATCGTCCCACCTTAATTACCATTATCTGATATCGAGAAATGGGGAGGCTTTGCTGCCTCATAAATTTGATACCAATCTACCTGAATTTGCTGAAAAGAGTAGTTTTTCGTTATATACTCCTTTCAGTTGTGCGTTCCCCTGAATACTAAGTTCCTGATGGAAATGAAGCGTGATAACATTTCTCTTTCATGCTGCATTTTTTTGTTTGAATATATGTTAAAATTATATTCAAAAAAATTCCTTTGTACACATGTGTGCTAAAGTTTAGAAATGGTCTAAATGCTTAGCTCTTATAGATCATTGAGAGCAGTGGCCTCGTTAAAACCCAAGACTGGAAAACTCATTGGGACAAAACCAGCTCCTGGGAAAAAGAGTACCTCCACCCTCGATCGAGCTGAAAATTACAATAGATAGAAACTGAATATTACAATAGAAAGTTAAACTCGTGATGCAAACCATTGCTGCAATCCCTCCTGCCATATTCATTGCTTCTGAAGTGTTGAGAGTCGAAGCCGAACTGTCCTTTTCACTCCTCTTGTTACGCCAGCTATGCTAAAAGGAACTTCTCCATGTCTTCGTTGATTCCTTCTTCTCCTTACGAAGTAAATACAGGTTTGAAAAACATACCTCTTCAAAACCTCATCTTGATGTTGATAGATGTGCTAGGATAGTAGTGAAATTTTCCGTGAAGTCTTGGTTAAACAGCCGGGATGCTAAATTATTCCAGACCTACTTAGTGATGAGACAAGAGAAAAACAAGTGGTCCCTTGTTTCCATATGATTTGAATAGAAAATGCATCCCGCAGCAGCATTAGCATTCCAGACTAGCATTTTATTTCCCGTTGATAAGCGGTCCTGAGCCGCTAACCAAACAATAAACGAGTGCTTCGGGGTTCATGTGAGAACTAGACCACTTTTGCCCAATTTTTCTCTGAGGTGCTGCCTCTGATCTGATTCCATGTATCCTTTGATGAGAACCGGGGAATGTATTTGTCTGCCCAAATACGCCACAGTGCTATATCGTCATCCAAAGATGCCTTTTCCTGAGCTCTTTTAATTTCCTCTTCAATCTGAGATAAGATATGAAATCTGCTACGCCTCGGCCTGTGATTTTTAAACACATCCTCTAATGTGGCTGGTCCTGGGATACCCATGTCTATACTCCCCCGACTGCTTAAAGCCTCAAATAGTCTACCAAGAGGGCTCCAATCATTATGCCAGAACGACATTTGAGCCCCCCCTCGGACTCGCACCTTGTGAAAGTATTTCGTTGTATCCTCGTATTTGAGGAGTCTTTTCTATATCCATGAACCCGCATTTGCATTTGAGTTTACCGACCAAAAGGAACCTTGTCGTATCAAATTCTTCTGAACCCAGTCCACCCAAAGACTCTTTTTTGCTGAATTCACTCGCCATATCAACTTGTAGCAGCTCACCTTATTCGCTTCGACTAAATATTTTATACCAAGTCTGGTTTGCATATATCTGTCCAAGCCACTTTCGCTTTCTTTGTATTTAGGGTAGGTCCTGACCATAAGAACACTGAGCTTATTTTCTCTATATCTTGGATACAAGCTCGTGGAAGTCGAAATGCAGACATCCAGAAATTCATTAGACTAGCTATTAAACGATTCTTCCAAGAGCTAATTTTTCCTCGGATCTTCTCTATAAGCAGCTGGTAGTCTGAGATAGTCATTTTTTTGTCAACAACAGCAGCCCCAAGTACGTTACCAGAAGTTCTCCAATGTTAAAAGGAAACCCCGAAAGGGTTTGTCTCCCGGCATTTGATATCCCCGCCGCAAATAGAGTTGTTTTTTCTAGAATTATTTTCAGACCTGAAAATCTCGCAAATTCATCAAACACAGCAAGAATACCTTTTATTGATCGGGCTCGTCCATCAGCAAAAACCATTATATCATCCGCAAAGCATAAGTGTGTGATGTTTAAACTTCTGGATCCCAGGTGGTAGCCAAATCTCCCTGCCCTAGCTGCCTTGTCAAGCATTAAAGATAAGACATTCATTGTTATGAAAAATAGATAAGGCGATACGGAGCAGCCTTGTCGCAAACCACGCTCACTCCTAAAAAACCCTACGAGCTCTCCATTTATCTGGACTGAGAACGATGGTGTCGTAACACACAGTTCAATCCAATGAATAAATTCAGCCGGTAAGTCGATAACCTTCAAAATCATTATGAGAAACTGCCAATCCACTGAATCAAAAGCTTTCGATATATCTATTTTCATCGCACTTCGAGAAGCTACATTCGGTCTATGATAATCTTTCACAAGTTCAAATGCTAACAGTAAATTTTCCATCATATAACGATTTTTGACAAATGCAGACTGATTTGGCTTTATAAAATCTGGGAGTATCAACTTTAGACGATTAGCCAAGATTTTCGATATTACCTTATAGATAACTTTGCAGCACGATATCGGTCTGTAGTCCTTGATGCCTATTGTTCCCGTTTTCTTTGGGATCAATGCTAATATTGTTGTATTTATTCCTTTCGGGAGGAAGCCGAATCTGAAAAAGCTTGGATTGCGATTGTGAACTCTTTCTCAACCATAGGCCAAACTTCTTTGAAGAACTCTACCGTGTATCCATCCGGACCTGGAGTTTTATTTTGCCGGCATTGAAAACAACACTCCTTTTATTTCTTCCGCCATGACAACTCTCATCAAGCTCCCCTTGACCTGCTCCGAGCAACGATAGTCTAGCAGACCACTTATTTCTTCCCGCATAATCTGTTCTGGAATTGAATCTCCCATCAGCCTTGCTGAAAACAGGTCTGAAAAAAACTTACCGCCTCAGTTTTGATTGCTTCTATTTTGGTTATAAGTCCCCTCTCCGCATCTCTAATCACATGAATAGAGTTTCGCATTTGTCTCTCCTTTATGGCGTTGTGAAAATACCTGTTATTTCTGTCCCCGACATTCATCCAATGGAGTTTTGATCTTTGCTTTAGGAACTCTTCTTCCAAAACAGAAATTCTATCCCATCTATCATAGGCCGCCGCTTCACTTAACATATTATTTGAATATGGGTTCAGCAATGTTTCCTCTTGCCTTTTTCATAGCTCCACAAACGCTTCTTCTGTTCTTCGAGACTGTTGTTGTATTTTTCCCTGTCTTAGGGTCCGAATGATAACCTTTAACCCCTTTAGCTTCTTTGATAATCTGAATAATGTTGTTGTCATGGTTCGTCAAAAGGCTTCAACCGCTGGCTTAAATTCTTCCATCTTCATTACCGCATTTACCACCTTGAATGGGCACTTTGGTTTGTAGGAGGAACCCAACATGTAGACCATACAACAGAGATGATCTGAGCATCCTTTAGCCTCAAATACACAATAAGATTTATTGTTTTGCTGCAGCCATTCATCATTTATCAAAACACGATCTAGCTTCTAGCAAATTAGCCCAGCCTCCCGCTTATTACCCCATGTAAACTTCGGACCATGGTGTGCCATATCAATTAAAGAGCAGTATCTCACTGTTTCTTGGAATTCAGCCATACCTGATGACACTCCCTGTTGTACTGAGTCTTGCGAGATCTCCAAAATTTCGTTGAACTCACCTAGACACATCCATTTCTTTCCCCGATAATGAGTTGTATCTCAGTGATGTTTTAGATCTCGCCAGAGAATGCGGCGCTCTTCCAATGAGTTGGATGCATAAACAAAAGTACAGAGGAATTCCTTTGGTATACCATTCATCTTAATAAGGCATGAGATGAGCTGCCTTGTCTTGAACTCGACTATTAGATTCACCTTATTGCTCCACACCACCCAAATTCTCCCTAGCGAATCATGTTCATAATTCGAGACCATCGACCAGCCCTCTAAGATCATCTTTGCGACTTGATCAGACTTGTGCTCTTTGACTCTCGTTTCCAACAGCCCGCCAAAGCACATTGTGTTTGAACTTATCATATCCTTGAATATCGAATGTTTTTTCTTTTTATTCAGCCCCCTAACATTCCAAGAAAAACTTGTCATTGATGTTTTTTCTTTTGACTCTTTTACCGATTGCACTTGTTTGGCTTTCTGCTGAGAAATATTTATGAGCAACTTTCGACGAACGAGGTAAAGGAGCCCGAGTTCCCACCTTAGCTCTGCTTATTCCTGGAATACTCGTTTTCCCGAGCTCCCTTTCCTCTGGACCAGATTTGATCCCTACTTCTATAATTTCCCCCCCCCCTCTGAACTTACGCCAGCCTTGTCCTTATCACATAACACCCCGGCTGGTTGATCCGTTCTTACTAGATTCGCAGCTTCCTCTAAAGATCCTGCTTCCTCTCCTTGAACATTCAAGACTGCATATCTAGATAGAGATGCTATAATTACTTCCCCACAAACAAGAGATTTTTGTTTCTTTTTTTTTTCCTCCTGAGTTTGAGACCACAGACCATTCCGTAGCTTCTCCTTGATTTCGAGATGAAATTTTTCCAGATTCCCCCCCCCTGGATGAAACTCGCGGACCTGAGTCCAACCTCTCCGTCGAAACCAAACTCTCTACACCTCCCAACAACTGACCTGGCGTTCCTGGGTCTGGGCTTACCCTCTCCGGAGCAGCCTTCCCCTCTGAGCTCACTATTTCCCCCACATCTTTCCCCCTCTGCATCTCGCTTTTCTCCCCCTTGTCCTGATTTAAACCCGTTTCTACCACAACTGAGACCTCCTTTGATTTTTGCGTAGGACAGCTCTCCCCCTTATCTTGCAACGAAGTCTTCTCCAAGACTGAGGCTTCTCGTGACAAACCAACCTTTTCCAAATCCCTTCCTGCCTCAAAGGAGGAAGGCACCAACAACTTGTTTCTTATTGCTCTGAATTTTAAAAGGCAGCCAGCCTCTAAGTGACCCCATTTCCCACATTTTGTGCACCTAGGTGGTAGCCAAGAAAATTCAAAACTCACTTTAAACATTTCTCCTTTAACTTCATAGTGATAGAAAGCTGGTAGTTTCTACGAGAGATCAATGTCGACCAGCACCTTTGCTTCATCAAATCATCAACTAGCTCTGTGTCTCGATGTAAATGGATAGGAATTCCTAGCGGGCATGCTAAGAAGCTTAACCCTTTCCACAAATACATAGCATGCGGGACATTCTTCATTACAACTCACATAGGCATCAATGTGATATCCGGCTGAGCTTTCTCTGCATTTGGCGTCCATTTTGAAACCAACAAAGGAATGTTACATATGTTCCACATACCCCGACGAAGCACTTGTTGTCTAGCCCTTTCATTTCGAATTTGGAATTTTATCGTCATTTCATCAACCTCATATGCATCAATTTTCAAGGATACTTCCACCTATCCCTCAAATATTGTTGTTTATCCAAGTTTCAACGCCTACCGCCTACGTTATTCTTTCAAAGTACAAGGTCATGTCTTACCTAACTGAAATTTGATTATAAGGTCCCTTGTCTCTCTCTGCCTTCAAAATTTTTATAATGAATCATTGTGATATGTCCTTCATGCCCGATCAGGGGTCTGATTACCAATTACCGCCGATCTCTCCAAAACTCGGAACTAGACTCGATATTTATTTTTCAAGCCAATGTTCGATTACGGTTGTGTCTTACTGATACAGAGGCACCATATGGTTGTGGAGACTGACGTTTGGTATAATCCTCTATTGGAATTTTTTTTTCCTGGTTCACGAGCATATGAGGAAAACATTTTTCTCCTTTTTCCCACAGTTTGTAGAGGAGCCTGCTGCTCTTCCCTCTCGTGTATTCGAGGAATCTCACTAGAACTTGGGACTAGACTCAACGTTTATTTTCTGGTCAATGTTTGATTACCGTTGTGTCCTGCTGACATGGAGGTACTAGATGGTTGTAGAGCCTGACATTTGGTATAAGCCTCTATTAGAAAAAAAATTCAAGGTTGACGAGCAGATGAAGAAAACCTGATTTTTCTTTTCTTCCGCAGTTTGTAGAGAAATTTGTTCGTCTTCCCTACTGGTTATTTTATCAGTGGGGTTAGCTCTAGCCTCTCCTCCAAGGTTTTAGGCTGACTCATCTTCTCATCGGTCTTCCAAGTAGCTTCGAACATTCATGTCAACTCCCTAATGGGAAAGTGGTGTGGGGTTGCTTGGTGGGCTTCGCCTCTAAAATTCCTTTTTTCTTTATCGTGGCTCCCTTTCTGAAAACTGAGATAGGTGACTTCATAGAAACGCCAACTTTCCCTTTTTTTAAGCTAGCATATTTTGACTATCTTGATATTCGAACTCCTCTCAAGATTCGCTTTCTCTGTGTTGTGGGATTGAAGAGGATGGCGGCGACGACGACTCCAGCTCTCAACGAGGTAAGATTTCTTTATATTTTTTTAGTTTTGTGTTGAGTTTTTCTCAAATTCTTGGTGTCATGATTTTTCATTCAAAATTTGGTATGCTTCCAAGACGATAGAGGTTTTGGAGAATAAGGTTTATGTGGTGAGGGCCAACCAGCTCCAAGTTGAACATGCAGGATTTTTTGGCAGAGGCACATTCTTCTCGACAAGATAAGGAATTCGACACTAAGATAATTCGCCTCTCCAAGACCTATATGTGGACGCATATGAGTTGGGCTCCCTCATGTGCAAGTTCATTAAAGAAAAAGCTATATACCAAAATGGGTTGGAACTCTCAAAGAGATAATTGAGATTGTTAGAGATCTCGAGAATGAGAGAATAAAGATATTTTTCTAATGTTGGTTGGCGAGTGGAGGTTTGATCCTCTAAGTTTGTTGATGTGTGTCATTCGTCTTCTACATGTTCATTCTTCGTTCTTTAGTAGCCTTATCTATTTCTCTATTTAGTATCCTCTTCAGGAGAACATGGGATCTGTCTTAGCTATTTGGTGTGACCATGACATTGCTTTGTAATAAAGAGGTAAAAAATTACCCCAAACACCTACTAGTATTGTCTAATTGGATTTATTTTTCCAGTTATGTTATGTAAATAACTGAATTCCCCTTGAAAAAACATATTTTGTATTCCCTCAGAATTATATATACATAGCACAATTATACAATTGTAGGGATCTACTTGGGATACACAAATATATGAGCTATATCTTATATGATGAGTGTCAGTGAGTATTTCATCTTCTTATAGATGATTGGTCTAGGAATGTATGAATATTATTTTCTTAGGACTAAAGATGAAGCATTTGATATGTTTATTGAATGGAAGAAGATGGTTGAAACTCAGAGTGAGAAGAAAGTCAAGAAGCCTAGGACATATAATGGTGTAGAGTTTTGTAACTACAAGTTTAATCAGTTATATAAAAGGGAATGAGTGCTTAGACATACGACTTGTACTTCCCCTCCACAACAGAATGGAGTAGTAGAGAGACTCAATAGGACATTATGAACAAAGTTAGAAGTATGCTAAGTCAGAGTGTACTAAGTGGAAGGGGCTGAGGCGGCTTCAACCTCAGGTAATCTGATAAACATGTCACCATCATCAGCCATTGACTTTAGTATTCCCAAGGAAATGTGGACAACAACCGCTACAAGAAAACAAGCTAGAAAAGACAACGCTATCTGTCAAAAAATAAGCAAGTATTTGATGCACCTTTTGAGATAGACGACTATATTTTATTGGAGCAATTAAGAGAATTTGGTGCAGAGCGGACTCTTTATTGTGGTGGTAATGGGCATGATCACGTTAACGGTGTTGGTGAAGTTCATAATTGACACAAAAAGAGTATTTTTGGGATTTACCTTATTGGAATAACCATTTATTGAGGCACAATTTAGATGTTATGCACGTTGAGAAGAACTTCTTTGACAATATCATGAACGCTGTTTTAAACGTCCAAGGGAAGACGAATGAAAATATGAAGTCTAGATTAGACTTGCAAGAGTATTTTCATCGTCATTTCTCGAAGTTTTGTCGAATGCTAAATATTTTTTCTTGCCTACTGGTTGGAAGCACCTAAGAAACAAGAATTTTTAATTAGATTTATGATGATGTGAAATTCACTGATGAATACGCATCTAATCTGCATAATTGCGTCAATTATGGAGAATAAAAGTTTATCGGAATGAAGAATTACGATTTTCATGTTGTGATACAGCGGCTCCTTCCATTTTCTTTTGCTCATCTAGTTCCTAAAGATGTCCACTAAGTAATTTCATGTAGATGTCATTATTTCCATAATTTAATTTAAGCATTAATCTCGGATTTATATATTTATCATAATTTGACTAATGTTTATATGCAGAAGTTGGTGCTTTCTTTCAGGATTTACGCACGACAACACTTGTAGTTGAGGGTATCCGCAATTTAGAAGACAATCTATCGGTGATCTTTCAAATCGTGTGAAGATATATTTCCGCCATATTTCTTTGATGTTATGGAACATCTCTCAATCTACCTCCCACGAGAAGCAGCACTAGGAGACCGTGTTCAATATCGTTGGATGTACCCTTTTGAGAGGTACATGTTCCATCTTAAGAAAAAGGTTAAAATTTAAGCAAATTTGAGGGATATATTTCGCACATAGCCTTCATAAAGAAGCTTCACACTTAGCCTTCATAAAGAAGCTTCACACTTTGTCGAATATTATTTTCCATCGGAAGTTCGTACGAAGAGTAGACGTCCTACTTGCCATGATGATAGAGGTGAGCGAAAGATTTATTCTGTGTATGCCACAGGGTTGTTTTCCCAATTTGGTCGAGTGAGTGGAAAAGAAAAAAGATGCAAACAATCACAGGAATAGTTTACACACATGCATGTGTATTTGCTAACAAATTGTGATGATATTGCGGAATATGAAAGGTACAAAACTTTTGTTATGTCAATAATTGATTCTTTGATATCTTATTATTAATTTTTTCATAAAATTGTGATTTTTTACAGGATTTACATGGCACTAATACGCGGCTTCTATGCGAATAAATCAGATTTCCACCTTGATTTCAATTTTATGTAAGTGTTTAGATATGGTTATTAATAAAGAATATTAATAATTTATTTAATATTAATTATTTGTTATTAAATTTTTTAGGTTCTGAAGGAATAAAAAGTGGTCAAACGTTTCCCACATGGTTAATGGAATTTGTTAACGGACCAAACTATATTACAATTTCATATCCTAGGAATTGCATTAAGAGATATGCATATAGGATTCATGAGGAAGGAAGAACGAGACCAACTTAATATTATGGTATTTCGCCTCAATCTAGTGATTTAGTTTACTATGACATTCTAAAAGAAATATTGCAAACCAAAGAATGTTGGACTTGAAGTGCATAGTTTTTATGTGCGGTTGGTATGATTTATTAGTTAGACGTGGCGTTCAAGTGGATTAATTTGGCGTGACATCTGTACATTCAAGAGGGAAAATACTTAAATATGACTCATTCACCATAGCATCACAAGCAGAGCAAGTCTGGTTGAATTAATATATATTACTAAAAATACGTGTTTTTTTAGTTATATCTTCAACTGAGCGTACTTATCAAATTATCTTTATTATGTTTTAGGTTTTCTACATTCGTTATCTTCGAGTTACACGATAGTGAGACCCTTGGATCACAGTGACAGCAATTAATCCAAGAGAAAGAATTTATGGAGTTCCTGAACACGATGCTTTGCAGCCAACCAAAAGTGTTCGAATAGATAAAGTTGAGCATTCTTTTGATATCCATCTTGTGGTCAATTTCACACAGATCGGTAATGATAAAGTGCATTCAGATTCCGAGGAAGAACATGGAGAATTTTATGAGGATTCAGGCTCAATTCTTTCTGAATAATCAGATTTAGTAGTTAACCAATATAATAGGAGTTGTGTATTTTTTATTTATGAGGATTTAGACTCAATTATCGATGAATTTTTTCAATATTTCCTTTTTTCTCGTTTGGATTTTTCTTATCGGTTTGATATATTGGATTGATCAATCCGAGGAATGATCAAGCGATTTGATTTAGAACCTCAAATCTGTCTGAAATTCGTCGAAATTTTTAATGTTTGACCGGCCAATGAATAGCATGCAAATTTTATAATCTGTCTTAAGGATAAACGTGTCGAACTTTTAATTTTTGACTGGCCAATGAATAGATATGCAAGTTTCATAATCCATCAGAAATCTATCAAAAATTTATGATGGATTTTCGACAGTGTTTACGATTTTACATGGATCGATCCATCCAACATATAAAGATTTTTTGCGAGATATTAGATCGATCCATCAATCCTCGGATCGATCGATCTAATATATGAAGATTTGCCTTGATATATTAGATCAATCCGAATTTCCACAATATGTCAGAAATCGATGAAATAAATCCCAACAGATTTAAGGTTACATGTCTCAGGTTTATAAACTTTGGAAGACATGCAATTTCATAAAACCGTCGGAAATTTCTTTTTAACTCCCGTGTGTCTAAAATTTCGCGTTTCCGTCGAACATTTCCGATGGATGTCCGACGGATACACAAAATTTTAGACGCGAATCTTTTGGAGTTTCGCTGAAGACCGCGCCTTATTAATTTTTGAAGGATATATTCGTTTTTTAAACTCCATCTTCTTCATGAGTTCATTCGCATAAATCGGAGAAAAATCACCAAAAACTCAAAAGCCACTCAACCCTTTCGAGATCTTCGATTTTCGTTCAACCCACCTTCTCATGCCTCTAAATCCTCCAAACTTGTAAGTTCCTAATCTTTTAAATTAGATTTATAGGGTTTATGAGTTAGATTGTAAAATTTAGGGAACTGGAATTTAGAGTTAGGATTTAATTATTAAAATTAGTATTTGGATTGTTACTAGGTTTTGGCTAGTTACATTTAGGATTTACCCAGTTATATTTAGGAATTGGATTTTTTTTTTTTGATTTTGATGAGGAATGAATATTTGAAAATTGTTTGAAATTGTATTTTTTATGATTTTAACTAGGAATGAAGATTTGGGATTTAGCTAGTTTTATTTGGAATTGGATTTTTTGGTTAGTTTCATATTGAAAATTGTTTTAGCTTTAAAATTGTGTTGGATTATTTGAATTTTAGAATTTTTTGAATTTTTTGAATTTTATAATTTTTCGAATTTTATAATTTTTGGATTTTTTGGAATTTTAGAATTTTCTAATTTTTATAATTTCTAATTTTGTATTTGTCTTTTTCTTATGATTAACTAGATTTTTTCTTTGAATTTTTTTATTCATATTTGTGTTGTGTGAAATTTTATTACAAATTTAATTTTTCTTTTATTTTTTTCAGGGATTATGGTTTGTATGATTCTACCTCCGGAGCAAGTCGTTTGTGACGAAGGCGACATGCTAGTGGTGGTACTCAAAACTACTTGACTCGTATTCTGGATATTCAATCACCGAGTGTAGCGGGTTCAGTACCACCACAAATGAGCATGGGGAATTTTGTTTCTCAACCGGAAGAGAATATTTACCATGAATTCATCAGGATTGTGTCAGAAGAGATATGTTGTAAGTTTTATATATCATTTTCATATTAGTAAAATCTTATAATTAATTACTTTTTATACTTACTAATCAAATCTTAAAAATCATTTTTTTGTAGTTTTCAGCTTTTCCATAATCGGATAATGAAGTCAATTTAGGAGCAACAAGCAAAGCAACCTAGGCAAAACAACTTGTAAGTTTCTTTTTTCCGAATTTTCTTTTTATTGACTCGTATTTTTATCAATTGTTTATTTTACAATTTCAACAAGATGGTGTTGAACCCTCAAACTCAGGTTGTTAGCGTATTCACACACACCCAGAATGACCGGTCAAATAGAAGATGCACTGGCTCGGGAGATCATCGACAATGTGACGAAGCTTGGTGGTCGAAGTTTTTCGAAATTTTGAACGAATTAATTTATGAAGTAAGTAACGTTTGTAATTTTCATTAATTTATTTTTGGATTCTAAATTTTATTTATACAATTGTAACTTTAAATTTGTTTCGCATGCTATTTCAAAGACCAAAGGTCGCATGTTTGGTCTTCCTGAAGATTGTCCATCTTCTGCTTCTTCACGGTATTCAAATAATGCGGATCTTAAGGCAGAACTCGCACACAAGAAGACTACGGAGCTTGAAATTTTGAGAATATAAATTTCCGTATGAAATATGTTGACAATCATTCCGTCGTAAATCTGTTGGAAATAGTTCCGTCAGACAGCCGTCAGCATGCCATCGTTAGAACTTTCTGACGGATTTTTGACGGAACTATTTCTAATGGAAATTTAAAATTTATTTTTTGAAAATGAGATTTAAAATTCAAAAAAATTTCTGACTAACAATCGTAGAATGATTTGGTATAATTTTTGACGGTTTTCTAACAAAAATGTTATGACAGACAACCGTCGGAATACCGTTGGTATTACTTTCTGACGGTATTCTGACGGAACTATTTCTGACGGATTTCTAAAAGATATTACCGACCACTGAATCTGTGAGAACTCAGTCAGAATTACAGCCGCTGGAAGTCTGTCAGAAATCTATTAAAAGTTTGACAGACTTCCGATGTTGTTCCTATTTCCGATACTCTAGAACATACATTGCTGTTCGTCAAAAATCCCTCGGAAACAATCATTTTCAATGGATAGCACCATTTTTTCTTGTAGTGGGAAGACGTTCCACCATTAGGTCTTGCTCATATGTTGATATAAGCTATAGAAGGATGTTAGGTTTCATTTCCAAATGGCTTGAAGGAAATCTAACAATGTGATCAAAGGTTATGGCCAATTTACTAAAGACAGGTCAAACTGTCTCGCAAATGAGTAACGATCGGTATAACTAGAGATGAATACCGATCGGTATTAGGAGTCCAGAAGACGCGATTCTAGAAGCCTAAAATAAATTGGAACCAACCTAAACCTAATCTCCTTACTAATATAAATCTAAGACTCGACTTTAGACCTAATTCTAGCCTCTCTATTCATTTCTAAACATTGTTTTCATATTCTTAAACTCTTTTGTTATTCGTTTGTAATTCTATAATTTTTTCATCTATATTTATCATTGTATTCTCTTAGCATGTGTGAGTAGATCTATCATTAGTTTTTGAGTTTTTTAAGGGGATATAATCATGTAGATCTTTGGTAGATTGATTTGGAATGATTCATGTAGTTCTTCATCTAGGATTGTTCTTCATTACTTTGTCTAATTTGGCTAATTAGGCTCTGCCCTTAGTCGATCTTATCGTAACACCAAAAGTGTTGTTATATCGATGGATCTATCCTTCATGGGCAAAGTGTCCTTAGCCAATGACAGTTGAAGTTATTGCACTTTTTGAACATATCGATTTAGGATCTTATTGCATGCATGGGTTTCTATTTAAAATAACGGTTTAGTTAATAGGGATTTTCATTGCATAGATAGTTAATACACGCGACAGCGCGATAAGTTTATATTCGTAATTCGAGTTCTATAACGGTTCTTAACGGATTCATATTAATTTATACATTCATAATCATGATTCTCTGAATGAATTATCATTAACTAATGATTTTATTTAATTGAATTTAATTAGTATTGACAATGAGTTTCTCGATAAAATCCTCGGCATCTTAGCTTAGTTTAAACCATCATAATTCAAAGTGTACTATATTGGTCTTTGTGGATTCGATCCCGATTATACTACTGTGATTGTAACTATGCTCTTGCTGCATTATTCTAAGATAAAACCTCTTGATAACGTCTTGATAACATTTAGTTTGAGATTTTTATTTTATTTTTTATTTGCTAACTTATTTTCATTCTTATTTTTAGTGTATTTCAGGTGCAAGCAAAGATAAATGATCAAAAAATTGTGGATCCTAATGTTGTAGCTCGTAATCCATTGAACCTTCCACCACAACTACCGATCGGTAACATGTTGATACCGATCGGTAATAACAACCATCCACCACCGATCGGTAACATCACACTACTGATCGGTAACATCACACTACCGATCGGTATGCTATCGGATAATCAGAGAGATGATGGTGCACATGATCCACCGTTAGAAGTTTGGCCTCCGATTGAAGACGTTACACCGTTAGATCTTTCTCATATTTTGACAAAAGCTATATGAGGATGTTATCTTTCACTTCCATATGGTTTGACGGAAATCTAACGGTGCATTAAAAAGTTATGGCCAATTTACATAATACAGTTCAAGCTGCCTCACAGATAAGTACCGATCGGTTTAAATGGAGGTGAGTCCCGATCGGTATAGAAGCTATACAGACCGGTAATGAGCCAAGAATACACTATTATAGAAGCCCAAAATTAATAAAAACCGACCTAAACATATTCTCTTTACTATATAAACTTAAGACTCGATTTTAGACCTAATTCTACCCTCTCTACTCAGTTTTAAACATTGTTCTCATATTCTTAAACTCTTTTTTTTATTATTCTTTTGTAATTCTATGCTTTCTTCATTTATCTCTATCATGTATTTTCTTTGCATGTGTGAGTAGATCTGTTATTAGGTTTTGAATTTCTTAAAGGGATAATCATATAGATCTTTGCTAGTTGTTTTGGAATGATTCACGTAGTTCTTCATCTAGGATTGTTGTTTATTGCTTCATGTGCACCAATCTGTTTATTTCCCTGTAGAAAATGATTGAGAAATTCTAGACTTAGCTTCCTCTTTAGTAATCCTGTTAATTATTTATTTGATATGCGACAGTTTTCTTCTACTCTTGATTTTCTTCACCTCATGCAGTATGGACTAAAGAACTCCTCGTACATGCAACAATCTTAGTAATTAAGAATAAATATATAGTAAAAAAAAAGAAATAAAAGGAAAAGAAAACTATTGGTAAGAAAGAATCGAGAGTATACATATATATATATATATATATATATAACGGACTGATGCTCTTGTTTGAATCTCTCCTTCATCTTCTAAGAGATTGAGAGATTTTTTGTTTGTGTTGGAAAATGGATACGCCTCAGAAGACTATTAGTACACAAATCAAAACTCCAACTTCCAAATCCAGATTCGAGGTTTTTTTCTGCCTTTTTACCTATTACTTGTTTTATCAAAGTTCTGTGTTTATTTTTTTCCTCTTTTCTAATTAATGTTTTTTGTGTGTTCTATGGTGCCAATTCTCAAAGTTTGGTATACATCTCTGTAATTTTCTACTTTTTCATAGATTTAGTGGACCAAAATTTCTTCATTTCCCTGTTTTACAAAAAACAGAGACTACTGTCATTTTTATTTTCCTTCATATCTTGGATTTTTAATTGAAATCTGGAAAGCTAAGTTTAACGACACAACACATTGGTTTTAGATTAGTTTGACTCAGGGCCAGCTTCACTAAGGGGTCAAACAGTGCCCCATAAACAAAACAATGCACAATAAAAAATATTTTTGGCTAAATGTAATTTCTAAAAGTTTATTTTACGTATCCGGTGGTGGCTTTGCTAACTAAATTTTGCCCTAGTTTCTTAAAACCTATAATTCATTATAAAGAAGGATTAGCAAAAAATTTGTCCATCTATACATTTTTTTGTAAATTGTCACTT
This sequence comes from Cardamine chenopodiifolia, assembly GCA_963922655.1. NCBI lineage: Eukaryota > Viridiplantae > Streptophyta > Magnoliopsida > Brassicales > Brassicaceae > Cardamine > Cardamine chenopodiifolia. Next base: position 17,685,770 of record OZ000481.1, read on the forward strand.
TTTCCTAAACTACCCATACTACTAGATTAATACCATTTAAAAAAAAACTATATAAACATGTAGATACACACCTATTAAGAAGATTTGAAGAAGAAAAATTTTCATTTTAGGCAGTTTTAAGTAGGTTTTTAGCTTGATGAAAGTTGTTCTGAAAATTCTAGAATAGGTATTCTGACGAGATAAAATTATTAGATTACGTATTCTAGCATTTGTTCATGGTTTGAAAAAATTATATTACGTATTCTAGCAATCGTTCATGTTCTAGGATTTTTAGAATACCTATTCTAAATTATTTAGAATATACATTCTGATATTTTTAGAATACTTAATCTACCATTTGTTCATGATTTGAAAATATTATATTACGTATTCTAGCAAGTAGAATACGTATTCTGATAATTTTAGAATATGTATTCTGAAAAAATTAGAATATGTATTCTGAAAAAATTAGAATATGTATTCTGAAAAAATTAGAATATCCGAAAGGATAATGACTGGATTTTAAAATTATTTAAAAAATATCAAAGATAATGACTAAATGATTATTTAATCTCGTAAATAATTTAAAAATAATTTCGGTTATTCAATAAAAATAGTATTTAAAGTTATTAAATCATTTATGTTATTAAATAAAAAAGATATTTATTTTAAAATTATTTCTTCGTTAGATTAAGTTAAAATTTAGTTTTGACGATATTTGTTTTTATTCTTCTTCTCTCCATTTACGCCTTCTGCTTCATGTAAAAGAGTTTTTGTTTTTTTCATAATTATGTTGCATATTTACGTTAAGTGTGGTAAATGAAACCAATATGTTTTTGACCTTAACCTCTGTTTAAACCTTTCATATTGTTGGTTATTGAACACTATCTATAAAAGCATATTTATGATTGCAGGTGCAAAGGTGTGGCAAGAGTATAGGGGAAAATGGGTGCGAGATCATTCTCGACAAAGAAAAAATACTTCAAAGGATCAGATTATAAGGTATTTGTTTCATATCCAAATTTTACTTCATTTAACAATAGCAATCATATTTCTTTATAAAAGTGTTACGTATTCTAATGATCGGTAAAAATAATGTTTCTAAGAAGATATTGAATCTCTTGCAGCTGGTCTACTACATATGAAGATCTTCTCTCAACTCATGAACCTTTTTCTGAGTCGATTCCTTTACCTGTAAGCTTTTAATCTAATCCTGTTTTCTTCTACCTGAGTTTAAATATGAAGAAGCTAAAACCATTCTCAATTCATGAATTTCTCATCTGATCTTATGTAGGAGATGGTGGACTTTCTGGTCGATATTTGGTACGACGAAGGCCTTTACGATTAGAAGAATCTAAGAATGCAACGAACTAGATTGACAAAGAACAAAGGTGAGAATCAGTTATGGTTTGAAGTTTAAATCTTTAGGAGTTGTGAAAACATCTACAGATATGATGAATTATCTATTGTTATATCCATATCTCTAGAGAAGAAGACTGACCACTCACATACTCCATCTTTAAAATTTATATGATTGTTGAATGAGCAGGAACAAGTATTGCAAAATGGATTTTGACCATATGAAATTTTAAACCAAATGAATATTGGCTACAGATTCGTTTCACAAATGATCAAAGAACATATCGGAACATGAAGAAAACTCTTCACAAAATTTAGCAAGGGAGTCCAGTTTTCGACCTTCTCACACCCAGTGGAGAAATTATACTACATCAAATCAATTATTACAGCACATAATATCCTAACACTCAGTTCTTGTAAAATTCTTTGCTTTCTCTCCTCCACTGTCGTCGCCAATCACAAAGTCAATCTAATGACATTCTCACAGACTCAACTAAGAATCTGTACTGCTTCCCAGTTATGTTATTTACATGTCTTTTCTGTTACCTCTTGTTTAGCTCGAGAAGTAAGGGTTTGATTTGAGTATCTTCTTTGCTAACTGCGTATGTCATCTCTACTCGAATCCACAGATATTCTTACAATGTCTGTCACGCTTCCCGTTCTTTTATAATCATTCGCATTTTCCTCTGAATCGAAAAAAGGAGATGCTCATATTAGTCATAAGTCTCAACCGGACAAAATTTTGATAAAAAGAGCTGTTTAGTGCGTCCAAAGAACTAGGCATGCTCTAAATAGCAAAATGGCAAAGAGGCTTACCGTTTTGAGCTAAATGGCAAAGCGCAAGCTCGATGTGACGTTGTGTTGATTTTGAATCAATATGTGAGTTTGAAGTCAACCATTCAAGAGCACCGTCTTCCAAGAGAAGAGAACGGCCTTTTCTATGCCCTGCAACACAACATTCCTTCATGTATTATGGCGATTGACTCTGGTGTGCAATTTATGAGGTATATTTGCAAGCAAATATGATGACTACACACACCTTGCATAATTTCTCGAGTCTCACACTTTGCAAAATTTGCCATCCCTCTTGCCACTTGAGCAATGATATCTATGTTTCCAGATTGTGCCATCGTGAGTAATCCCTTGATGCCTTCTTCTTCTTTCAGCAGCTTAAGAAACTTCTCTGTTTGTGCAGAACACAACAGTATTTAGATTTAGTATGTACTTAGCAGCATCATTACAAAAAGCTTCTTCACTTTGCTTTTGCATATGTTATACAGTGAACACATGCATTGAAGCAGATGAACGGATATGTTTAAAAATGTGTGATACAATGGATCCGAAATTCTTAAATCATTTGACTCACCATTCCCGCATAAATTGGCAAGTGCACCAGCTACCATTCTTAGAGTCGGTGGATCATCTGTTTTAGTCACCATCTTTGCTAGGAGTTGAGCACCTCCTTTATTCATTATTAGATCTTGACTCTTCTCTGCGGTAACAAATCAACGAAAACATATAAATATACAAAGCACATGATGACAAAAAAAATATATATACAACGCACATTTTCCCTTCCAAATTTAATAACTTGACAGCATGAAAAAAGCCATGGCTTCAAGAACCTAATGCAACTTACAGATCCAACATTCAAGCAAACAAGAGTTGTAAAGAAATGACACAACAACAGGGTACTACTTAAGTCTGAATTAGCTCTGCTTCTCAGTAGTAAGGTTAACAGGTTTATGAACAAAAATATCATAAAAGCATTTGGACCACCAAGGGACATGCTCACCGTTCATTGCCAAATTAGCAATTGCTCCAGAAGCCACCCTAAGAATTGTTGAATTTTGAGATGACTTCACTAGCATAAGCAAAGCTTCTACACCCCCTTCCTCCACAATCTTCACCTGATTAGTCTCTAAATACATACACACACATGATGCAAGTCATTTAGGTTCAGGCACAAACAAAATAATGTAATGTTGAGCCAGATTTTCTGGAAACTAGAGATGTGTCAACGCGCCAGTGTATCAGAAATCAAAATTTCAACAATTGAGAATTCATTTTTAGTAGTAGAGGGAAATAAAAACTTGAGGCTATTCACACATGCTAATATACAGAGATGAAAATGCACCTTCTGCGGCTACATTAGCCACCACTTTTACAGCTTGAATTTGAACTTCCAAGTCTTCAGACTTAATGAGTTGTAATATCTTCTGAATTCCAACTGAAACTGAAGTAAAGAATGTCTCCATTGGATTCTCCCACAATGAAACAAATAGAAAAATGTTTAAGCTTAAAAGAGCTCAGTTCAATGAGAAAGAATTATCCCTTCTTCACAAAGTCTCGCCATGGTAGCTCTCTGACCAGAGAGCGACTTTTTCAACCCTTGTGATCTCTGTGACCCTGTTAGAGCTCCAGAGTCCGATGATCCTTTAGAAAGATCGTCCTTCACATATCGCTTTTCCTGTGAAATGAAATGGACTTAGCAAGACCACGAAGTTCAATACATGTGAAAAAATGAAACAAGCTCATTGTAATTCACCTCAACAACAATTTCACTTTCCCTTAGATTCTTCTTTAGTTTCGAGAGCTCACTCTCCATTTTGCTTTCTCTGCTTTTCTTCCAAAAAGAGTCTTTCCTTCATATCCTGAACCTCTTCACCAAGTTTTTCCTATGCAACACAAGTTTTATATATAGTTAGACATATTCATCAGCCAACAGTAACAGTTGGATGTTTTTGAATAAGACCAAATCTGAACAACAAGTAAGCAGACATTTAAGCGCCACACCATTTGATGGAGCAAATCATCATAGTCTAATTTCACTGTCTGGATTTCATCTACTGTCGATTCATACATTTGAGAACCGTCGCAAGGGAGGAGAAGAACAGTCACAAGGGAGGAGAAGAACAGTCACGTTCGTCGGAGCCGCCGGTAGGAGCCGCCGCAAGAAATCGATTGTGTGCTTTGAAGAGAAGAGGAGAGTTTTTAGTGTTTTAGGAATTTTGTTATTTTTGGTTTTTTTTTTTGATTTCATATATATATATATATATATCATCTAAAATTAATTAAAAAAAAAATTAAATCAAACCTCTTTTTAAATCAGAAGTTTTGATATGTTTTATTTTAATTAAAAAAAATAGAAGGGCAAAATAAGATTAAATATTTTAAAAAAATTAAATGAATAACTTTTATCAAAAAAGGTTTAAATGGACAAATTTATTGAAATTCCTCCTATATAATAAATTTTCCCTTCTTAAAATTTGCTCTATGACCTAATAGGTAAAAGGAGCCCATAAAAAATAAAATTATGTAGAAGTTTTTTATTTTACTTTAGAGAGAGTCCATTTTCGAATCTTGCCTTAGAGGCTAAGGCTTACACCATGTTTGAGCTGGCGCTGACTTTGACTTTGACAATGAAGTGTTAGTTATGATCAACTCATCCCCTATTCACTACAAAGTTATGTACTTTTGTTTCTGTCCTGTTTCTTGAGATTCTTAATTGGACATGATCTTAAATTCAGTACGAAAAGATTCATAATGTTCTCTTTTTGTGTTTGAAAATGCAGGATTCACCAGTGTTCAACTACATAAACAGTTTGTCTCCAATAAGAACTGTTAAATCTCTCCCAATTCATCACCCATTTAGCTCTCTCAGTTTCACTTCCGCTCCCTCTGTTTTCACTTCACCTCACCTAACTTCTCACAAAGAATCTTGATTCTTCAAAACTCACAACTCGTCTTCTCATCCTACCAATCCCGTTGAAGAAGTTGCAGCACAAGCAGAAGATACAAAAGATGCTTCCATGGGAGAAGAAGTTTCAATTGAAATGGACTTGCCACAAATGAATCATGATGATCTCTTTGCTTCACCGTGTGGCAGAGATACTACCGATATTTCGCTTGTTCCATATGCTACTTGAGGTGACAATGGTTCTTCTGACGATGCAGGAATGGAGCTACCGAAGATGTATGATAACGTTAAGCGAAAAACGATACTCCGGATTGGGAAAGTTTGATTTCAAATACTTCTGATATCTTAATCTTCGGTGCACCTAATGATTCAGAGGCTTTGGGATGCCTTATAATGCAGAGACTATCAACCTCTGAATCATGTTTTTGCACTGGTGTAGAAATGCGAACAATGCAACACGAACCGGCTTCCTCTGATGCTATTCGTAATGATGTAAAATCTGGAATAATATCTTAATTTTGTTATCTTTAGTGTTTTATAAATGATTCTTGGTGTTTTTTTGTTGCGATAGGCTGTTTCACGTGTAAAAAGACGCTGCCTGGACTTTGAAACGCCTGGGAATAAGGTAACATGAGATGAGAATAACATTGCGGCTTGTGAATCCTCGTCGAGATGTGTTGTACCGAGTATTGGTCTTCATTTAAATGCTTGTTCTGAGAAGATACAAGTGGGTTTACAAAGCTCCAACTCTACACCGCAAAAAACTTTGGAGCAAAAAGAAAATGAAACCCGAGAAGAAACGGATCAAGATGTTCGCATTGAACAAGCCTTGGAAAAGTTACATATTAACAGTAGTAAGAAAAAGAAGTAAGTTTGTTTCCCTGAGAAAAAACTACTCGGTGTAGATTCCTTTTTACTGTCTTAATATATGTTGGCTAGATTGATAATCACACAGGCTTAAGATGGAATCTGGAGAAGGAGAGTCATGTAAGCGATGTAACTGCAAAAAGTCCAAGTGCCTGAAACTGTAAGCTCTCCAAGTTCCACTTCTTTGATATTTGGCTCTTTAAAACGTTTTGTGTTTTGAGTAGATGATGTTTGTGTGCAGTTACTGTGAATGCTTTGCAGCTGGAGTCTATTGCGTAGAGACATGTTCATGTAGAGACTGCTTCAATCTAAGTCAGCTCCTAATCCAATTAGGAAAAGAAAACAATGGCATAAAAACTAGTATTTATAGGGTAAAAGTCGTCTAAGTCAGCTCCTAATCCAATTAGGAAAAGAAAACAATATTTCTATTTTTCTCGGGCATGATTTAAAGGCTTGGATTGATCAATCCAAAGCTGGATCGATCGATCTGGTTTCCCACGGCCATTTGACTCTGCGTTTGCTTCATCTGCTCACCAGACGAAATTGTCTTCACAAATACTGACATAACATTTGATCGCACTGTTGGATTGACTTCAAACTACTTCCAAATGAAAGATAACTCATAGATCTATCTTTTTCCAAAATTCAGCTCAATCCATCGGTAGGAAATGCCTCAACGAACGACGAACTTCAGACGTATCTGCATAATTGTCTCCATCTTTTGCTCCAAATCTTGCTTCCAAATGCATTAGAACTCTTTCTACCATTATTTGATCTGATAAAACTCTAAAACACCTAAACGACTATAAAACACATATTAAATCTAAGTAAAAATCCATTAAAAACCTAACATATCAGTGGTCTTTTCCATCCAACCCATGCATACGTCTTTTACTCTCATCCGAGTCCCACCAGAATTGTGAAAGGAGTGAGTAGATCTCACTGCAGATAATGATAGAAATTTTGAAGAAACTCATAGCGTACATCGGCATAGCTAGTGCTATTGTCGTCAGAAGAACTTCTTTCCCAGCAGCTGATAGGAATTTATTATTCCAATTTTTCGGTTTTTCTTTCATCATTTCACTATTTACTCAAACATTTGAACCTTTGTCCTTGAAAATTCTTCTAGAAGACACAAATACTTCCCACATCCACCAATTTTATCGATGTTGATGATTTGTTTAACAACTTGTTGCTTTGACTCAGAGACTCTTGATCCAAAAATTATTGAAGATTTGTCAAGATTAACTTGTTGTCCCGATACCTTCCCATAGTTGTTAAGTTTCCTTGCTAGAGCTTGGCTATTCCGCCTATTTGATTGAGAAAAGTTTAGCAAATCATCGGAAAAGAGGAGATGACTAATACGAGGGCCGCAGTTTCTTATGGATAGGCTTTTGATATTCTCTTGTTGTTCTTCATGCCAAAGTTTCTGGGTTGACATCACAGCGCATAATAGAAATAGGTATGGTGAAATAAGATCCCTTAACGACTACCACAATGCGGAGTAACTACTCCATACAGATATCCATTGACAGGGATTGAGTATGAGATGGAACAAACGCACGCCATTATCCAGGCGGTCCACGAATCATTGGGTTTCAATGAAATTCTACTCCACACGGTCATAATAATTGGGTCCTAGCAGGCACATTACAGATAATGTCCTAGTGGCTCTTAAATTGATCCATTCTCTCAAATAACGAAAGCGGCAATCTAAGACATATATGGCCATAACAACCGACATAAGCAAAGCTTATGACCGTGTGGAGTACAATTTTTGGAGAAATTTGGATTTTTAATGAAATTTTGGGGGTCTTATGAGTTTTGGAAATTTGTAAGAGTTTTTTAAAGTTTTCGTAGTTTTGTTTGGATAATTTTGAGTGTTATGAAATTAATAATTATTTAGAGTTATTTAGAGTGAAAATGATATTTTGGATATTGGATTAATTGTTTTGTGTTTATTGAAAATTATATTGCTTTTTGTATTTTGATTTTTTTTTAAGTATTACATTGTCATTAGATTTTAAAAGAAACATTCAGAGAACGACAGTCTCTGAAAGCGCAATGAAACACATGGAAGTGATCAATAAATAGTGAGAGATTTCATTACCGATGTCCGAGCAACTCGAAACTAAAATTTATATTTGTTTTTGAATAATTTTTATATTTTTTTAGATTTGAATATTTTAATTTTAATTTTAATTTTATTAATAACATTAAATTTAATAGTATTAATTAAAAATAATAAAATAATGTATCCGTTGATCCGTCATAAAACTATCCATCATAAAATAATCCGTTGGAAATCTGTCAGAAATCCGTCAAAAGATAATCCATCGGAAATTCGTCGGAAAATATGTCATCAGAAATTTCGAGAAGTTTTTTCCGACACTCTAGAACTGACGGAAAATTCCATCAGAAATCCATCAAAAATATCATTTTCAACGACATACCGATAGATTTCCATCAGTTTAACATTTTTTTTGTAATGTTTTACCCGAATTGAAACATTACCATTTATCTTTAAAAATAAAAGTTACTTTACTCTCAGTAATAGCAACGGTGAGAAAAACAAACAAAAACCCTAGCAACAGCGAGAAAAACAACCAACAACCCTAGCAATAGCAAGACAATCAATGACAAGCAATCACTGACGATACCAGGCAAAATAATTAAAAGTAACAACCTCATTACTCATTTTTCCAGACAATACTTGACAGCGGTTCATTCTCCCTCAACACTTGTGGCGAAATTTCAATTTTGTCGGCGACCTCATCTAAGTTTTTTCATCGCAGGAAACGAGCAGCCTCAACAATTTTTGAATCATCTGTTGATTAGGACAACTGCCTCCCCCTCCGAATTTTCACCATCAATTGTATCATGCCACATTGAAAGATACACCAATATTCGACACCATCGGAAATTCTTGATTCAGTTCACTTTTCTCGATTCTATTTAGTAGATTCCCAATTTTTTGCAAGTTTATCCACATCCCCCTATGTACGCAATTAGTAACCAAGAAATGATATGAGTTGTGGATCTAGTTTGGTGAACATCCACTTTGATTTTCCTAAGCGAAACTAGTTGTCGTATCTGGATTGCCTTGTGGCAATTTCCAAAGGACTACAACTCAGATTCACAGCCATGAACCATGCCAGAATTATTGGGATAAATACATTGAAACTAATATGAAAGTCACTGTAATAGATATTGTGGCAATGCTCGCAGATTCATCATGTGTTTCTTGTAATTGTTCATCGTGTCCTTATTGTCACACATTAGACACATGGCCCTAAAATCCTAGGCAATTGCAACATAAAACTCTGTGTTTGCAAGGGTTCCCTCTTGCTCTTCAACTCCTGGTGTTTCACAACATTTAGGTCCTATTAGATAAGACACCTCAGGCGACAGACTCACAAACCTTCCTCGAATGGTCTTTCATAGGCCTTCCTAATTTCTCCACTCCAACTAACTAAAGTCCATGATGTTGAGTACGAGTCTAATGTAAGTCCTTTTTAAAGTCAATACTTGAATAGTATTTTCAATGGTTATCTCTTATATTAACTTGTACATGTATTGTCATTGATATTTAAATATCGATATGTATATTGAACTTGATACTCTTCCAGAAGAAAGCTGGGGAGACTGGGATATGAAGTAAGAGATGAGAAAGTAAATTACATGTTGGAGCAAATAAACAAAGGTCATATTTTCATGAAAGTAGAGTGGCCTAGTGGTGACAGGTCTTTACTTTCCTTTGTAGTTAGAGAGAAGAAGGTAAACGTTGGCCACAAAAGCACATTGTCTCAGGGAAGAAAAAAACATATTGCAGGAGTATGCGTGTTAAGGTCTTGTCATCCAATCATAGCGCATAGAATCTACTGATTTTATGTGCTAAATTCCTACTTATGTAGATAGTCCTATAGAATGGATGGAGTCGCAGTTTTAGGCTATAAAAATCGATTTTGACCTTCATGTGCAAAAGCTATATGCTAATGTTACCAGACATGAAAAAAATTCAAAGACCTCAATTTGCAACGTGCATGTAAGTTGAGTAGCCATTAAGCCTCTCAGGTTAACAAAAAAAAGGCCACTAAACCTGACCACTGAATTGATGCATCCATTGTGCACCAAAATTGATGCATCCCTTGTTCTTGATAGGGTTGCTGATGATTTATCCCTTTTCACCATCTCGAGATAGATTGGAACCAGTTTATGTCAAAGTTTCACCTCTTAATATTTTTGTTGGTGACAGTGTCCATCACGATTGGAAGCAGTATGTAACGTCCATGTTTGTAACTCTTAATTATCCTGCTTTTTAATTATTAATTGACTTGTAATACCCCAAAATATGAAAATATGGTGATGCATGAGGAGCGCTTATGAGATTTGATTTGGCTATTTATGTCACCACAATGCACTTATTTTTTTGTCACTTGTTTAGAGAGAACTCCAGAGTTAATTGTGCCTCATCTAGAGCAATTTAAGGATAAGTGATCTATCGGGAAGTGATTTCCGGTAGCGTGCAAGTGAGACCAAAACACGGACAAATATCATATAGTGATTTGTAGGGATAGTAACAAATCTTTCAAATCTCACAGGATAGCGCACCAACCATTGAATAAGGGTGGGGCCCACAGGTAGACACATGGAGTGGTGGCCCATAAATGGTGGCAGTCAGGGCGTTACAAGTGGTATAAGAATCGAACTTAGATGAGTGTGGAGACATGATGGTCCACACCATCGGGGGTGACAGTCTTGCTATTGTCTATTAGTGGGGTGATTGTAATACCCTGATGAGGAGAATTTAAACGATTGGATTTGCTTACCTATGTTACAAAAGTGCACTTATCTTTTCCGTCATTTTTTCTAGACAACTCCAGAGTTAAAAGCGTGCTTGAGTTGTAGCAATTTAAGGATGGATGACCTATCAGAAAGTGATTTCTGGTACTATGCGGGTGATGCCAAAACAGGAGAAAGATCATGTGGTGATGTGTTGAAATAATAACAAGTTTTTAAACCTTCCGAGATAGTGCATCGACCATTGAACGAAAGTGGGGCCCATGGGCTGAGAGAGTTGTAGAGCCCATAAACGGTGGCAGTTAGGTCATTACATGATTGGCCATAAACTACTATTTTCTTCTTTGATGTAGAACGATACACCCGTACAAGACAACATGGATGAAGACAAAACACCGATAATCTTTTTGTAAAATTTACATTGTTTCATATCAGACCTCCTACATCATTTTACAATTTTCATAGAATCTAGCAGAATGATGACAATGGAGAAACTACTATGGAAAGCGGGACAACTCTATGATCACCAAAAAATGTGAAAATTCTGCAATATAGGTCCCATTTACCAATCTTGTTATTTATTAACAATGCTAATGCGGTTGTATTTCACCAACCTTGCATGCTTAGCCCGATGAATGTGGGATCATGGATGAGTCTATTGGCGATGAGGTTGTGATTTTTGTTTATTCAAAACACAAATAACTGATAAAGAGATCAAGAAATGTTGATGCTTGTGTTTTTTACGAACCATGCAGGTGGAAACAGATGGATGTGGAAAATAGACGAGTCAACATACAACAATTTGGAAGAAAATTACATATTTGATGGATCCAATTTGTAATACCCATCTCGCCACACATGGCAAGACAATGTGTTACTTGTTGGACAGACCAAAAATTATTTCTTGTAAAACTTAACTTTGTACCTCAATTAGAGCTTACCATAACATATCATATATATCTTAACATATTATGACATCATGTCAACTAGGCTCGGTAACCGTTATTATTCAACCACATAGAATTTGTTTGAGATATGTGCTTAATCATCGACTACTGCTCATGTTGCATCACCAACTTAAAATTCTTCTCCAAGTCGAGTAAAGGGTCAATCTTGATGATCTGAGCTTTAGCTGATTCATAAGAATAATTAAAAAAAACTTCATCGCATCACTCTTTTCAAACAAATTATGCCACTGTTTATTCATAGCACAAACACAATTAGCCCAACCACAAGTATGATTCACTTGTCGTCTTCATCTCTTCCCAAATGGTAACTTGTTGAGTATAGTGTGAATTCACATCCACATAACCTTGACGTAACTAATACAATTAACAACCATTTATAACCTCTAATAACCAACATCGACAGAAAAACGTAACTTGCAACACTTGTTTAGCAAATGACATGAGAATAACAAGTGGTTAATTTCCATAACTTTTTTCTGCATCTTCCGCACATATCATCAACCATCATTCCCCTACTTGCATGAAGCATTGTAAAGCAGGTAGTAGAGACTCGAGAATATTTAATCTACAGGTTAATCAAGAGATTTGGGTAATCGAGAAGATTACCTAACTTAATTGAGAAATGCGACCACAATGCTTTGCAAATACACTTTTCAAGTTTTTCATTTCTATCTCATATCTCCTAAAAACGTCAACAACAACAGTTTTTCTACTAATTGGTTTGCAATTTGGATTCATCAAATCTTTATCTTTTGCTTTAACTTTCTCATACTCAACATACTAAAATGGTAGATCATGATAGATTATTATCTTGCTAGTCATCTCACGGTTTATCTTCTGATCATAAGAAAGTCTAACTATCACTCTTCTTAGCAATCTTTAAACACTTCTCAAAGTGGGATTTCAAATGATTTGTTCCATAATTTCCATGTGATTTACTATTTATCATAGTGGATGCATTTGGTTCTTTCTTTGCCATTAGTTATTACACTTAATGTAACAAAATCATCCCAAACAACTGAAGTTGTGCGTCTCTTACGTGAAGTTTGAGTTGGTTAAATTTGTGTTTCCCTTTGCTCCGGTGCATCTTCCTTAGCGGGGCCGGCCCAAAGTGATGTTGGGTTTAAAGCAAAGAAAAATAAAAAAATTAGCCCATTTATAAGGGTTTTTAAAAAAACCTACAGCTTCAAAGTCCGAACTTGGCACTCCTAATGTCTAAAAACTGTCGTAACCGCTACATCAAGACACATTTATATTTTTGGTGCCCTTACTAGATTATTATATTTTTGGTACCTTGCTAAAGCAGCTAGCGACGATATTTCAATTTAACAGAAAAAGAAGAAAAAAAACCACAAATGGTTTTAAATGGTCCCCATTTACTTGTGATAAAAACTCATATAATAACAAAACATACGACGATGTTTAAAGGGCTTAGCATCGTCACTTACATATAGATTTTTATGTTTCGATTTTCTTTTCTTTTAGTGTTTATAGGACAATATTTTTGATGATTTAGAAGAGTTATAAAAGAGTTTGCTTTCTTTCACTAATTGAATTTTTTTTCAGACAGGTCCATCATTATCACACAAGTATAATGGTTTCTGAGCATGGAAACCTCATAGCTCTGTAGCTCTACAGAGAGATCACTGAAAGTTTTTTGTCAAGAAACACATTTTTTCATTGTTAGTTCCAGCCACTGACTTCTCCAAATACTGTAGAGGAAATACTTTTTGATGCCAACATATTTTACTTCCATGGTGTCCTCATACATAACAATCCAAAATAGATAAATTATAATTAGGTAAACCACCAGTAAACCATAAAGTCATAGTTTGAAAAATAAAAAGAGACATAAGTTATCGATCTAAAATCTATATATCTAATCTGCTTGAGCGATGGCAGAAGTCACATCATGCAAAAGATTAGTCTTTTGCAACGCACATTCAAATTCTTTGTCTTGCAACAACTTTAACTTGTCTTCAATTCTCTTCTTTGTCTCAACCTGCACCTTACTCCATCTTTCTTTAACCAAATGTTCATCCACACCAATCCTCTTAATCCATCGCATAAGAAACGACTTCTCAAACCAATCAGACTTTGGTAACTCCACATCAACATCATCTTCAACCTTTTTACCATTAGGTGAAGAAACAACAACAACTCTTCCTTCAAAGAGTCCAGCTTCTTCTTCTTCAGCTCGCTCTTTTTCGATCCTCCACTAGCCTTAACATCAGACTCAAAAGCCATCTTCTTTGATTCTCCACTACCCTTTACATCAGATTCAAAAGCCATTTTCTTTGATTCTCCATTAGACTTAACATCATCAGATTCAACAACTATCTTCTTTGATTCACTATTAGACTTAAGAGAAGCTATACCATCAGGTCCCCAAATAACCTTACACAATTCAAAACACTTGTGATCATGAACTCTCAAAAAAGACTGTTTAAAACCATTCTTCTTTACTTGACCTAAATATTTCTTCTTTAAACTTCTAATCTTCTCCATGAATTGATTCGTACGAACGTTAAAGCTAATAGCTTTCCTGATGGTTTCGTAAAACCCTTCTTTTCTCCATTGATCAGTTTTGAAATCAATCATTCCTTGTAAAATAGCTATCTCATCTTCCTCACTCCATATTTTAGATCTTCTCCGATCAACTTCAATCTTCTTCTCATTTTCTTTCTCGAGTCGCTTCGAATTCACATCTGTCGAAGTCTCTTCACTTGGCCTCTTCGTCCCTGATTTCACCGCCGGAGCCTCACCGGAACTACAAACCTCTTCTTTCTTCTTCTCGGATGCCAAAACTGGAGGAGAATCAATTGGTTCATCTTCATCATCTGAAGAAAAGATTGTCTTCTGATCATAATCTTCTTCAGATGAACTCTCAATTTCCAAAGCGTCGCTTGAAGAAACCGTTGTTGGTGGATCTTCTAACTTTGCCATCGGAAAATTCTCAAAGTGCAAATTTTGGATTCTTTGTGGCGGTCAAGGTTTAGGCCTTCAGGTGTTCTATAGTATTAAGATTAGAGAAATGGAAATAATCTATGATTTGGAAAAAAAATCTAGGATTATGAAATATTCTTTCCTTATATTCTCCTTATATTTTCTTTATATTTTCCTTATATTCTCCTTATATTTTCCTTATATTTTGGTTTAGAAGATTAGGAGAAATTGTTTATATTTTATACTCTCAATTTCATTTTTCTTCCAAAAGTAATAATTTCTTTACAAATCTACTGGTCACAGATTCACAGTTCAAAGATGTATTTGCATGTCAACCACGTATTTACTTCTTACCGGTCAAACTATAGTATAGCTTTTTGGGTATATGGATGACGTGTCATCAGAGAACTTTGTTTTAACAACGGAAGATAAAACGGAGCGTTTCATTTAGGATCGGACATTCGGTTTTGGGTTTGAATTTGGGTAAAAATTGGGCGGATTTTGGATTTTTTGGATTTAAATATTATTTTTAATAGAATAATTTTGAAATTTTGGGTTGAGTTCGAGTCAGATTTTTTCAGATTCGGATTGGTTCGAGTTGGTTCGGGTTTCATATTTAAAACCTTATAAAAACGAAAAATATTTGGATTCGATCAGTTTTGGATTCGGATATATTCCGGTTGTTTTCACGATTTTCGGGTTTTTTGGAGTGTTTTGTGGTTTTTTCCAGGTTTTCGGATTTTGATTTGTGTATGTTACAAATACAAAACTAACATTTATAAGGTAGAATTCTCAAAATAAATTATTTTTTATGGATAGTTATGTGTTTTTAAATATTGGAATATCCTAATGGATATGGATTCAGATCGGATTTAAATTTAAATTTTTAGGTTTAGATATTTACTTTTCGATAAAATAATTTACTGAATCAGTTTCAAATTTAGATAAAACTTTTTGAGTCAGATTCAGATTAAGTGCTTGAATTTAGTTTTTTTATCCAACCCTAAATTTATTCGTGTGATAAAAATATAAATCATTACTTAACAAAATGTCATCTACTGCAATCGATGATTTATGAGAAGAAGAGGGATATAGATTTGGTTACAGATCTTTTAGCAGTGTAAACTATAATCCCAAATATAATTTTAAACAAAGCATACTATAAATGCACAAGAATCCACCACTAGCAAACCTAGTTGGGTCGTGAAAAGCCATATTTGAAACACGTTTTTTTGTTTTTTCAGCTTATAAACAAACTTTTTTTGTTGATTAATAAAGAGAAAAGTACAAAATTTCATTGTTATTTTATATCAACTTTTATGCATTTGTCAGACCAAAACGTTTCAAGTAGATGCAAAGAGGAGAATATAAACATCAACTCCATTATATATTATCAATGGACAACAGGCTTCAGAGGATAAGCTCTCAGTTTCGAAAAGTCCAGTGAAACGTCAAGCTCTTCGTCGAGCTCCCCAACAACACCTCTGATCAAAGAGACACACAACAAAAAGGATTTTAAAGGACATTTTCAGACGATCATCAGATTTATGTATAGTAAATAGATTAATAAGTGATGACATTACATGTTGTCTCCTCTGATAATCTACAAACCCAAGACAAGTTGATATACTCTTTCCTGTGAAAATAACATCAGAAACACCAAGCCATATGCTCAAAATCTGGTAGAAGCACAGTCAAATGAAAGGGATTCTAAGTCTGATCTACCACCACTTCAGGGTTTGCTTCTGGAAAATCATACAATTGTTTCCTCATACTATATAATTTGGTCTTCTTTGGTCAAATTTTTTGGTTAAAAAGTGAAGAAAAATACCACAGCTAGCCAAACTAAACATGTCATATACCATCTGGGCCATGAAGATACACATTTGTTTCTATTTTCCTACATAGGTGAAAAGAAACATTTTGGAATTTGACCATTTATCTCCAAGTATCCATCTTTACGCGTAAAATGGTTTAAGTTTAACCTTTACTAATACTAATACCTACCAAACTAGTGATAGCACAATATTAAAAATACAGAGAGGAATATCCAACTCTCGGGCTCTTTTTGATTGCTCTACTGTTTTGAGCGGCTCCTGAATCAGAAAGTATGTTAAAAAATTTCAATTGTAACTAAAAGGAGTAAAAGGAGGTTTGTTTTGCACCATTAGACCTTGCTATTAAAAGCTTGAGTCATCTAGCACTAGCTAAGCTTTCCTTGACCAATTATATTATCCTCCCAGCACATACCAAAACAAATATTTACAAAAAAAAAACATTATCAAACGTAAGATTTGTGACATGAGCCAAAACCTTAGAATTAAATCATGTAACTGGACACGTTCTTGTATTTAAAGAGGAATGCTTAGAACTTAAGGATTAATAAAGAATAACTCTCTTTATTATGTTTTAGAAAAATCACTCAAAAACTAAAGTTCTCAATCTCAAAACTCATAAGTTATGTCACACCTTGACATCTCCTTTTATAATGAGAACCTTAGACTAATCCTATTTCTATTAGGAACACAACTATATTTAGATAACTCCTAAATATATTTCCTAATTCTAATAGCTTATAACTCAAGCTATTTCAAGTTTATTCCAACATTCTCCCCTCTAAGCTTGAAATCGTCTTTTGCAATATCTTGAACACCAATAAGATCTCTCATTTCTTTGAATTTGGTCTTCCCGAGAGCTTTTGTTAGAATGTCTGCCTTTTGTTCATTCCCGGGAACATGTTTCACTTCTATTTGCCCATTCTCAACGCATTCTCTTATGAAATGATACCTAGTATGTATATGCTTGCTACGACCATGGAAAACCGGGTTCTTTGTAAGAGCAATCGACGACCTATTGTCATTTCGAATGACTACTCTTTCACTTGATAGTCCCGTGACCTCACTTAATAAATCTTGGAGTCAAATTGCTTGCCTTGCTGCTTTAGTACCTGCCATGAATTCAGCCTCGCAAGAAGATAAGGCCACGGTCTCTTGTTTTTGTGAGCACCAAGTGACTGGGCTTTCACCGAGATAAAATATGTGTTCGGTTGTACTCTTCCCATTGTCTGGATCGACATTGTGACTACTATCGTTGTAGCCTATCAGCTTTGGTATCGTCGAGGTTGATCGCTTGAATGGTAAGCCAAGAGTAGTGGTTCCTCGCAAATACTTTAAACATTGTTTCATGGCACTCTCGTGTGACTCTCTAGGACTCTGCATGTATCGGCTCAAAACTCTAACACAGTAGGACAAGTCAGGTCTTGTATGAAGTAGATATCGAAGACAACCGATAATTTTTCTGAAAAAGGTGGAGTCTACTTCCCTTTCATTTTCGGACTTGGATAATTTTAAACCAGATTCCATTGGTGTGTAAACCGGATAGCAGTCCTTCATCTCTGCTTCTTCGAGTATCTTCAGGGCATAACGTTTCTGATTCAATGTTATTCCTCCAGCGTATTGGTCTACTTCAATCCCTAAGTAATATGTCAGTCTTCCAAGATCACTCATCTCGATTTTCAAAGCCATCTCTTTCTTGAATTCATCAATGATGTTTAGGCATGTCCCTGTTACAAACAAATCATCAACGTACACCGCTATGAATAGGAGATTTTCTCGTACCTTCTTCCGATAGACCGACGGTTCTTTTGAGCATTTATTGAATTGTAGTTCCACAAGAATTTGATTCAACTTATTGTTCCATGCTCTTGGAGCTTGTCTTAGCCCGTACAATGCTTTCTTGAGTTTATAGACTTTGTCTTCTCTCCCCCTTTCTTCAAACCCTTCTGGTTGCGTAACTTAGACGATTTCTTTTAATTCTCCGTGAAGAAACGATGTTTTAACGTCAAGATGATGTATTTCCCATCCATTAGAAGCAGCGAGATTGATTAGAAGTCGTATTGTTTTAATCCAAGCAACTGGGGCAAAGACTTCTTCGAAATCAACTCCATAACGCTGCACGTATCCTTTAGCGATGAGACGGGCCTTGTGTTTGTTAATACTTCCATCAGAGTTTCGTTTTAATTTAAAAACCCATTTTAGACCAATTGGTTTCACTCCAGCTGGTAAGTCTACAAGATCCCAAGTGCCGTTTTTCTTGATGGAGTGAATCTCATCTTCGCAGGCAAGTGTCCATTCTTTTGATTCTTTTGCTTCATAGAAGCTTCTGGGTTCGTTGTTTAAGCATACTAGTAGCATCTCTCCTTCTTCTTTGGCAAGCAAACAGAGCAGAGCGTAATCATCAAGATATTTTGGTCTGGTGCTCTGTCTGGTTGTTCTTCTTAGGATTGGTGGAGTTCTGTTTTGGACTTCGGGGCTCTCTTGTTCGTGTTCATGTTCATGTATTGTCTCTGTTTCTTCCTCTTTTTCTGCTTCTTCAAGCTCCTCGGTGCTGTCACTGACTTGCTCTGTTTCGGTATTTTCTTCCTCTCTTTGAATCCTGCGATTTCCGAATTCTCCGAAGGTAACACTAAAGCTTATGTAGTTTTCCCTATCTATGTTGCTATTATTCCAGTTCCAGCCCTTTGTCTCGTCGAACACTACATCCCTGCTAACTATTATTTTTCGAGATTGAGGATCAAACAGTCGATATGCCTTTGAGCCTGGTTCTGTTCCGAGATGAACAAGCATACGCGATCTGTTGTCTACCTTCTTCAGATGAGGTTTGTCCATCTTTGCGTAACAGATACATCCAAAGATCCGGAGGCGATCAATGTTTGGTATTTTACCTCGCAAAGCTTCATATGGTGTTGTGGTTTTTAAGAACTCTTGTAGTTATCCTATTCAAGAGATAGGTGGAATGGCGTGTTGCTTCTCCCCATAAGTAGTTTGGTACATGCATGTGTTTTAAGATGCTTCGCGCCATTTCCATTAACGTTCTATTTCGTCTTTCAACCACACCATTTTGTTGCGGGGTGTAAAGTGCGGTGAGATGTCGTTTGATACCGAAATCATCACATAACGTATTAAACTCTTGCGATACGAACTCTCCTCCTCTATTTGTTCTAAAAATTTTTATATGAGTTCCTAAATCTTGTTCTACTAACCTTTTAAAACTCTTGAACTTGTTAAAGGCTTCTCCTTTTTCCTTTAGTAATATGGTCCACATATATCTTGAGTAGTCATCAATGAGGACGAAGATATATCTATTTCCGGCGATCGTACTTGGTGTTATAGGACCACAGGGATCTCCATGTACGAGTTGAAGTGGTTGAGCTGCTCGGTATGAGGTGGCTTGAGGAAATGATTGTCTCATTTGTTTCCCGAGTAGGCAAGAGCCGCATATTTATTTGTTATCTCAACTTGTGTTATTCCTTGAGCGAGGCCTCTTTGAATTATGGATCTTATTGTTTCAAAATTTATGTGTCCCATCCTAGCATGCCACCTGCTACTCTCGCTTATTTCAGACAGATTTAAGCATGTCGTGTTTATGATTCCCATGTGTACTTTGTATAATCGGTTTCTTGACCGCTCTGCTTTTACGAGTAATTTCCCATCTAAGTCATGCATTTTCAGGTATCCTCCTTTCATCCTTATGTCGCATCCCAATTTTGTTGCTTGTCCTAGGCTAATGATATTACTTTTTAAATCAGGTATAAAGTAGACATCAGTCATCATCCTTGGTTCACCGTTCATGTCAATGAATGAGATTGAGCCTTTTCCCTTTATATCAATTCGTGAGTCATCCCCGAATCTGACCTTGCTGGTGATAGAGCCATCAGTCTTGTTAAAGTATCTTTTATCACCCATCATGTGGTTGCTGGCTCCGTTATCAAGATACCAGACATTCTCTTCACCAGTGGTTGTTTCATACTCGCTTGGTATGCAGTTTTTTTCGTTTAAGTATACTACCTCATGCATCATAAGCTCATCTGCATCTTGTGTATCATGTTTTTCATTTTCTTGAGCTTCTTGCAGCTTAAGTAACCGGTCAGGACAGCTTGACGCATAGTGACCTATCTTGTCACATCGGTAACACGTCACTCTTGATGCACCTCTTCCACCATTGAACCGTCCTCGACTTCTTCCTCTGTAGCTGAAACGACCTCCACGGCTTCGACTTATGTATTCTCCATTGTATTCTCGATTAAATTGATTTGTTTGTGTTTCCATGTTGGCATACATGAGTTTGCTTTGATCTTGTTGTGTTTGTTCTTCTTCGTCGAAGATACGTTCTTCGTAAGCCTTCAAACGTCCTATAACATCTTCGAAGCTCGTGGTGTTAAGATCTAGCACCTGTTCGAGTGATGCTACAATATGTATGTATTTTTTTCGAGGAAGACTTGTGAGGAATTTCTTGACTAATTTTGATTCTTCGATGTTAGCTCCAAGAGCTGCAGATTTTGAAGAGATCTCGGACAGTTTTCCTGCAAAGTCGTCGATTTTCTCGGTGTCTTTCATCTTGAGATGATCAAATTCGGACATTAGAGTCTGCAATCTGGCTTCTTTGACTCTTTCGGCTCCCATATGTCTTGATTGAATGGCTGTCCAAATTTTTTTTGCTGTATCTAGTTCCCCAACTTGCAAAATCAAAACCTCAGGTATGGATTGAAATAACAGGGCTATGGCCATGTTATTCTTCTCGTCATCAGCTGGATCCGTTGAGTCTTATTCTATGATATCCCAAACCTTATGTACTTTAAGAGCAATCTTCATCCTCATGGCCCATATAGTATAATTGGTTGGACTTAGCATAGGACACTGGATTGATGAGGATCCTCCTTCTTTTGATTTCCCCGTTGAAACCACTACGTCACTCATCTCTCTTTCTCACACAAGAAGCTATGATACCAATTCTTGTATTTAAAGAGGGATGCTTATAACTCAAGGATTAATAAATAATAACTCTCTTTATTATGCTTTAGAAAAATCACACAAAAACTAAAGCTCTCAAGTTCTCAATCTCAAAACTCATAAGTTATGTCACACCTTGACATCTCCTTTTATAATGAGAACCTTAGACTAATCCTATTTCTATTAGGAACACAAATATATTTAGATAACTCCTAAATATATTTCCTAATCCTAATAGCTTCTTATGACTCAAGCTATTTCAAGTTTATTCCAACATAAGTTGCTAAAGCTTGAAACTAGAAAAAGATTAAAGCAAAACTTCCTCTTAATCCAAATTCAATTAGGTTCATTGTTGGAAATTGATTTTTTATTAACCATAAGAAACCGTTATATAGGTCAAGGTACAATCAATCATAAATCTAAAACGAAAAGGAAAAATACCTTAAAACTAAACAAATAAAAAAAAACACATCAAAACCTCAACTTAAATGCAAAAACGAAAAAAATCAATTCTATATGATACCATAATCCGTATCATTACTCTCCTCCTCTGAGCCAAAGCTCTGATACTAAGTTTATGAACCAAAACCTTAGACTTAGATCTCATAACTTGACATGTTGCTAAAAGCTTAAAAGTAGAAAGAAATCAAAACAAAACTTCCTCTTAACCCAAATCTCTCTTAGAGAATTAGGTTAATTGTTGGAAATTAATTTTTTATTGATCATAAATAACTCTTATATAGGTCAATGTACAATCAATCATAAATCTAAATTGAAAAATAAAAATACCTTAAACCTAAATAAATAAATAAACCACCAACACTTTAACTTAAATGTAAAAAGAAAAACAATCAATTCTACGTGATACCGAAATCCGTATATACAAATGCATTTAATGCATACGCTCACAATTTACTTCTTGAATTGTAAGCTCCAAAGAAGTATTAGTACTAAATTAGCGATCAGTATTATAGCTCTAGCATATTTTCTCAAAATCTGCCTAAGGAATAGTTGTTACCCTTAGTCGACATTCACGCTAACTGATTTATATTCATCCATTTAGAGACTCCTAACAAAGTTGACAATCTTAACTTATATGTCAGGATAGGTTTGTAGCTCAATTAGAACAAGACACTAAACAAAGAAAAACAAACAATTATTATTACACTCATTAATGCACCAGCAATAAATTAACCAATATGAGATAATAAAGATTAAAATATGTTGATGAGAAAGGGAAAATTAGCATCCTCTTACACTCTGAATTTTTATTGTATGTTCTGTGTGTCTATAATATGCAACATAAGGCCACTAATCCATGATCTAAACCTCATGAAATTGACATAATAGTGAAACAAAGCTACTAAAAGATACAGCCTTCAAACATTACAAAATGTGAGGGAAGTTATGCATGTTCTAAACTAGTTAATATTGTGAAGATTTCAGTACCTACAACTCACAAAATTTGTAGGAGATCAGTAAAATTTGTAGCACTTCTACGGAAACACTGAAAATAGAAAGATAAAAGCATACCTTGGTTGAAAAGACACTGTCATGAGACTCGTCAAGGATATTATTTGTAGCCTGGCCAAAACCATCGAAATTATATTCTTCAATAAGGTCACTATAGCTTCAGAAGCATGTACAACATATGAGAATGTACCATACCATAATGTTGCGTCCATCATTGGAGATTACATAAATAAACTATGCAGCAACCCCCAAGAACTCGAATGTTCAGACAATTATGCAACAAGAAATGAATCTAGAAATCATGTTTTATGCATCAAGAAATGAAAATCGAATTCATGTTTTACCATGGAAAGACAACGTACGATCAACAAGAGACTCCAATCATGTAGTGGTCGCCATGCTAACATTATGTCTTCCAGAAATAAAAGTCCAAAGAACTATAATAACCTGAGACGCTACTTCTAGAATAAGGAAGGAATTTCATCGCACAGTTAGTGGGCAGTTCCAGTAAACGCTACAATTATTTAGCTTCGATTGAATTACTTATTTCGAGAGATAATTCTTACCAGAACTTGACATGAAGCTAGAAATTAAACATGAGAATGATTCCAAAGTACAATTATTTTCAAAATGGAAACTTCAAATGAACCTTGAAACGAAACATCAGAATGAAGGTAGAAATAAGCATGAGAATGATTCCATAGTAATTCTTGTCAAAATCAAAACTTGAAATGAAGATTGAAATGAAACATGAGAATAGTTTCTAAATTGAAATGAAGTTAGAAACTAAACATGCGAATAATTCCATAGATAATAGTAACCCATCATCTAGCTACCTTGTCACCCTCCACGATCGTCAAATAATAGTAACCTACCTCAATCCTTTCTGATCAAAGATATATGGCAAACAAATGGAAAACAATGGGATGAGAACAAACTTCAACAGCATCTGAGCATTGAAGACGCACAACATGCTCGGCAAATTTATATACTGCAACTTCATACTAAGGATAAACTTCTTTGGCACTACACAAAGAATGATTTATATACAGTCAAATCTTGTATTGGTTATCAACTCATTATCTGAATCCGTTGGCTCAACCTTCTACTCCACCTCTCAGTAACACACTCATTATCTGAATCCGTTGGCTCAACCTTCTACTCCACCTCTGAGTAACACGAGTCTAAAACTCTGAATATGGAAATCATAGACCTCACATAAGATCAAACATTTTCTTTTGTGAATGTTGTCTTCGGCCATCGGTACTGGAGCAGAGCTAAAGCGCAGGGGATACCCATCGATGCCACATGTAAACGTTGTTGTCAACATATAGAAACTATGACTCACTTATTTTTCAATGTGAAGATGCTATAGTGGTTTGGAGAGTTTCTAATCTACCGGCTTCTATGATACATATCTCATTAAACTCATTGGAGAAAAGTATTAAAGGTATTCTTGATGTTTATGATTCAGCCATGCCACCAGAGTCTCACCATAGAATATTCTGGATTCTTTGGCAGATTTGGAAATCAAGAAAAGATCTAATATTTAACACTAACAGTAATCCGTCTAGCATTGGATAATGTTACAGAATGGTTGGAGGCCAACCCTCATTCTTCATCTTCAACACGACGGTCTTCGTATTCACCGAAGCCCACTTCTCAATGGTCAACTCCCTCTCCAGATTTTATAAATGTAATGTGGACGAAAGGTACTGATATAACCAAGATTCGATAGGCGTTGGATGGATATTATGACAAGGATACATGGTTTCTTTAAACTTCAGGTATCCTCAATACTATGACAAGGATCTAATCCGCTCGAGGCAGAAGGTTTAGCTTTACTACATGCTATACAATCGCTTTGGTACAGGGGATTTTGTAGTATTATCATGGAAGGCGACTGCCAACTCTTGGATGATCTTCTCCAGTCTCGCACTGCAAACACAAATTTGGATCGTCTTCTTGTTAATATCCGCAGTTGGGCTGATCATTTTACCAATATATCGTTTACATTGGTGCCAAGATATTGCAATTAGGTAGCCGAAAAATTGGCCAAAGTAGCACACAACCAAAGTGTTGCATCTTGTATTTACTTTTATCCTGCTAGAATGTTGTGGAGGTTTTTGTTTCTCGATTATGTATACAGTTAGTAACTTTTCTAATAAAAACAGACGTTTCAAAAAAATAAATAAATAACACGATTGTAAGACTAATTTCTTAGATGTCCATTGGGGTGAAAAAATAATCCCAAATGCCCCTCTTCTATATTTTTTTAATAAAATAATAAAATTACGATTTTACCTTTAATAAAAATAATAAAATATGTGTATCGACCAAATCAAGTTATATAGTTGTAATTGTAAGTGATATCAAAAAAAATATGGTATCTTAAATGGTTTAAATCCTCGATGCCCATCCAGAATTCAAATCTGTTATTTGTGGTACAACCAGTACAACACGATATCTCATATGGTTTATACCCTCAGCACGCATACAGAGTTCGAATCTTCTATTTGTGGTATAACTAGTTTTTTTTATTAGTCCAAATACGACATAAATGATATAACTTTGTACAACTTAGCTCAGATGGTAACAACTCTTATACAAAAATTCATTATTGATGGATGAGAATTAGTAATTTTTATGAAACTCTTAGCGTGTGCGTGTGCCCAGACTTTGAATCTATTATTTGTGCTGCAAGTGGTTTGAATCTATTATTTGTGCTACAAGCGGTTTATTAATTAATACAATTAAGACATAACTGATACAAGTTAACTCATATGGTAACGAATTTATACAAATTTTTATTATTGATGGATGAGAATTAGTAATTTTTATGAAACCCTTACCCCCAATGTGAACCATGAAGACGATATATTCTATTGAAACGATTAAACTGATTACAAAAATTAGTACTCTGCAACCAATAAGAAGAAACAATAACAAACAACGAATTCATTATTACATTGAAACTGCAGCAACACGAGTTGTTGCCTGAAGAACAGTTTTACCTGACGACGACGAATCAACAACAGCTACTCTTTTGCGTCCAACTTCAACACCATTCTTCTTTAATGGATCAAACTCTTCTTTCTCATAACTCACACCAAGTGAATTTTATCACGTTCTTGTTTCTTTGATCCCATGCTCACTCGATCCGTAGATTCAGCTGAATTCAGTTCCCACGAAGAAGACGATGAGTATCCTTGTCGCTGCACCATGCAGCTACTTCCCGTGTAACTGTTACTCCCTGAAGATTCTTGCTCTTCCATGTCCTCCAATGAAGAACCTCCTATTTTAACAGTCACATACTTCTCAGAGCTTGGCTTCATTAGATCCGTTTTCTTTGCTGCTGCAGATGAGAAACTGATCTCGATTCTTTGGGATTTAAGATCTGCAACTGCTTCAACAATAGAGCAAGCCTTGGAAATAGATGAACTTATGGCATTGACATTGGTGACAGTAACACTCTTCTGGTGAAAATTCTGAATGTCTTCTAATAACAAAGCTGTGTAAGATGGTATTGTTGATCCTGCTGTTGCATTGTTACTGTTAATGTTGTTGATATCGATATTGTTTGAGAGCAATGCTTCAGGACTGAAATCGAAATCACGAGATTTCCTCAAGGATCTGCTTCTGCTCATCATTTGAGGCTTAACCAATTCAGTTCCAGATGATAACACTATCTTACTCTCCTCCACTGCCTCTTGTTGTTCTTTCGTGGCACGATTCAGGCTTGCGGCTCTGCGGATTGGAGGGGCTTTCATATTCAACTTCTGAAAACACAAACATTTAGAAACATTCAATCCAACAATACCAAATTCTTGTTTCAAACTTCAGAAACACAGAAACACATTCATTCCAACAATACCAAATACTTTGATTGGATTATATTTTAAAACACCTGATTTGTGAAATTTCCAGATTCTTTGATCAATCCTTGACCTTCACTTTCTCTATTCATCATCTTCTTGTTGCAATTGACATTACTAGATCCCAATTTCTCACCTTGAGAGAGTGGAAACGCTACAGAGTTTGTATCAATCTCTCCCAGTGGATTCCTCCTGTACGGAGAATGATCCGTTTTCCGGCTAAGCTTCGACGGTGAAGGCTGAGTCGCAGCTCTTGCCGGTGACTGTGACCTCGGAGACGCAATTTTTCCGACGTTTCTCTTCACAGTAATCCGTTTAATAGATGCATCTCCATTGTTGCTTAAAGCCTTATCCGTTGCAGGAACAGATACAAATTTCTGAGGTCTATTATTACTCGAATTTACAGAACTGCCACTGCCGGCGCACGAATTAGGGTTAGGGTTAGGATTAGGGTTTATCTCCGATTTTCTTCCCGGAGATCTACTAACCCGTCTACTACCACCACCACCACCAGCGTTGCTACTTCCTCTCTCCCTACTTCCCGATCTATAACTCTTTGAATCGTCTCTGACTCTGCTCGGAGTTCGTCTTCTCCGATCTCGTGGCGAATCTCCACCACGGTGACGTTGCCGATGAATCCGCCGCTCAGCTTCTTCTTCTCCGCCGTCTTCAGCATCTGCTTCCTCCGCGTCACCGTTCTGGTCAAAATCAAAGCTCCTCTTAGATCCAGAATATCTCCTTGTCTTCGTAGCGGCTGAGTTGCTCCGGCTTAATCTTCCACATTGAATCAATATAGCATCTACATCGACTAGGTTAGGATTCGAACCAATTGATTGTTCATCGGAAGCTGTTGAATCTTCCGGATCTGTTGTCGTCTTCGATCTCTCATGGCTCATTCGGTGTTTAATCACGAACACTTCTTTCCTTGGTTTGCCATTATCTTGTAGCTCTGTTTCTTCATTCTTTGGTTTCGATTCTTCGACTCCGAGCTTCTCTTGTGGTTCTTTAGTCTCTTGTTTTAGAGGTTTATCAATGACGGATTTGTTCGGATCTGGTGTTTTTACAGAACAAGATCCGTTAATGGGAGGCGAAGATGAAGAAGAAGATGAAGAGTTCTTCTTGCTGAGACAGCAACCCATTTGCTGAAGAAATCGAAGTAGACGCAAGAATGAGAAGAGAGATTTTGAAGGAATGAGAGAGACTGAGGAAATTCAACAGTTCAAATTCTGCGGAGATGAAACTTTTAAAAATGCTATTAGGAACAGATACAGGTACCTTTAGTTTATAAATATCCTGATATGGCTACTTACTTTTTTTATTTTAATATAGGTTGGTTTGAATTCTTGGTTAAATTGAAAACTTTGAGGAGTTTTGGGGGTGAATTGAAATCAACTTTATTAGAAGAAAAAGAGAAGTGACGTTTCAAATTTTCAACAGTTGGCAAAAGAGAGCCGTTAGACGTGGAAGAGAGAGAGAGACAGACAATCGATGAAAATGTATATTTTACCAATTAGTCCTCTCAACTTTTTCTTGTTCGTGTTTCCAAAATAAAATTCATTTTCTTAAAGTTTTAAAATAACCTTTAGTTTATGCAGGTTTA
Organism: Cardamine chenopodiifolia; assembly: GCA_963922655.1. Classification (NCBI taxonomy): domain Eukaryota; kingdom Viridiplantae; phylum Streptophyta; class Magnoliopsida; order Brassicales; family Brassicaceae; genus Cardamine; species Cardamine chenopodiifolia. The sequence continues at coordinate 17,714,125 of OZ000481.1, forward strand.
AATTCCCAACGGGTAAATGCATGTTAGGTGTATTTGTCCGACAATAAAAGGAATATTGGAAGGATTTCCATGGTATTGGTAATAACATATAAAATAAGGGATTTTAATGAAAATAACTTTTAAGTATCAGTTCATCCATTTTAAAACTGTCAACTAAATTATTAATGTAAAAATATTTTTTGAGTTTTTTAATTAAAAATTTTCTCAAATACGGGCTAATACATTTTGAAATCATTAACTAAATTATTAATAAAAAGATCTCTCAGTTTAACGAAAAAATTATTTCGCTTATAATTCCGCCTAAATATATGTCCTTTAATCATTATTGTGTGTAATTGCTTGCAAAAAATTGATATTTTTGTTTTTGTTTAAATTTATAACAGTGCAGATTTTTTTTATTTAAAATTCTCAAATTCGTGTAAAATATAAACCAACGTTCATCCTCGTATTTCTCTTTTATTTTAGATGTGTTTAATTTCTAAAATCTAAATGAGTTTGTTAATTTTCACCGTTTTATGCAATTTAGGATGCAATATCTTAGTTTTACTGATTGAACGTTTCAGATTTGCAATCGATTACATCACACTTTTATCTTTTTTTCAAATAAAAACAATGTTCTCTTATATTTAAGAAAAATATAAACGTCAATTTTTAACAAACAAAAATGCAATATTATCAATTTGATAGCAGTCGATACTTGAGGGTTTTTATGTGATTAGATCTTTACTTCAGGGTTATTTTTGTTAATGGATATTTACTTGAGGAGTTTTTCATTAAAAACATTAGTTAGATGAGTTAACATAGATTAGTCGATATTTGAAAATTTTCATTAATAATTTAGTTAAATATTAAAAATGGATCAGACGTTATTTGAAGGGTATTCTCATTAAATTCCCATAAATTAAATGGCATTCATGGATAACTCTTAATTTTTGTTTCGGCAACATTGATAAATTTTAATTATGGTATTATGATTTGTATAGTAATTTTTTATGAATAAAATATTTTTTTTTAGAAACAGTTTGTGATTTTGCTTTCAATCAACTTTTTTTTAGTAACTATTGTTAGGCTGTATACAATGGACATGTTGTTAAAAAAATACAACATGTTGAATCACTTTATTGGAGGTGTTGAAAGAGAATATTAAATGATGTGACAAAATTAGAGTTATAATTTTATAACATATTATATTGGAAAATATGGGATCCATCATTAAAGCGTTCACATGCAAAATACTATTAGTTGGATCACGTGTTTTGTTTGTATTGACTATTGAAATTTTTGAATTTTTGTTTTGGTTGAAAAAAAAACTGGTTGAAAAATCTAAAAATCTGAATTATTGATTTTATTTGAAAAATCTGAATTATTGATTTTATCTGAAAAATCTAAAAAATCCCAGCATGCCATGTTGCAAGTTCTGATTAGCTATTGGGATTTTTTAGATTTTATCTCTTCTAAATTATTTAAACTGAATTATTGAACGTAAATAAATATATATATATTTTAATTTTTTATACTAAATTCGTCATTTTTATCTTCTATAAATAGACACTTGTTTCATTGGATTTGGACAAAAAAAACACATTTAAGCCTCCATTAAACTTTTTTTTTTTACAATTTTAAACATCTTTTTAAGAAAAATGGATCCCAACAATAATCTTTTTAACTCCCAAAATTCTTCGAATTATCCTTTTAATTACCCAAACCCCAACAATTATTAATTTCAAAACTAATCTTCTAGCCAACCCCAAAATATCCCAAATTATGGTTTTACTCCAAATTTCTTTATGCCGTCATCTGTTCTAAACTATCCTCCGTTTTTGGATCGATAATGCCACCTCAAGCAGACCCTTATTCTTATACTACACCGAGTAATAAAAATTTTCTGAATGCTTCAGAAACTGAATTTCCAGAATTTTTCTACACAAATGTCTCGTGGCGACATGAGCGGTGCTAATAAAACCACTGAAGATGATGCAGAGGATTCACCTCCAGTTCGCCGGAGAGGCCCCAAATGGACCACTGTGCAAAACTTGGTGCTACTTAGTGGGTGGATTAAATATGGAACAAACAGTATTGTGGGTAAAAACCAAAAAAAGTGAAGCATATTAGGGTAAAATTATTAATTATTGTAATGAGCATGGCTCATTTAAATTTCCATGTGATGGAGGTTCGTGCAGAAATCATTTCAACTACATCAACAAATATTGGTGAAATGAAGTGGCGTTTACAACAACGCCAAGCGTATAAAACAAAGCGGGTGGTCGAAAAATGATGTGTTGGCAAAAGCGCATGAATTATATGCACCTGGTAAGAATGGACATTTCAATTTAATGGCATAATGGATCGCTGTTCGTGATCAACCACGTTACGTTAGTCTGGTAGGAGGAAATACTGGCTCTGAGAGTAGTGGATCTAAGAGAACCCATGAGAGTGATGCTAGTGACTCCAACTTAGTAGGATCTAGTGCTCGTCCAATGGGAAGGGATGCAGCTAAAAAAAGAGTAAAAAGAAAGGTAAGAGAGTAGCTTTGGAATCAGTGGATGAAGATTTTAATAAATACCAACAACTGAAAGAGCAAGAGTTTCAACGATTGAATAACATAGCCAGAAAGCAAGAGGAGGCAACTGAGGCGATCATAGAACAGACTCAAGCCAAGAAAATGGCGATGTGGATGAAGATAAGTGAAAAGGAGCATCTCGATGATCATAGTCAAGAGTTGTTCAAGAAGTTGGGCCATGATCTGTTTGGAAATTAGTTGTTGTTAAGTGTATAGTTAATCTTTGTCACCATATTTAATGTGTTTGTCAGTTTCTACTTTAATAAATGCGTATTTGTCAGTTTTTGCTTTAATAATGTGTGTTTGTTAGTTTTTGATTTAATAATGTGTGTTTGTCAGTTTTCGCTTTAATATTTTGTATTTGTCAGTTTTTACTTTAATAATGTGTATTTGTCAGCTTTTGCTTTAATAATGTGTGTTTGTCAATTTTCGTTAATGTGATCCGTGACTTTTAGCTTTTAATGGAAAATTCTTATCCTTATCTATTACTTCACTATATTCCATCACTTTATCCCTATCTTTTTCAATACTTTTGGATTTTGTCGATTCTGACCACTCCATATGAATCCAATCCTTATTTATTAATAAATTTCTTTCCATTATTTTTTTTTAATCCATCTATTTGAACCATTCATTTTCTTATAAATAAAGATTCATTCTTCCATTGATATACCAATACCAAAAATCTCATCTTTTAAAAAATGGATCAATGGATCAATCATAATTTTTTTTGATGTTGAAGCTTACAAAAAGCGGTCTGAAATTGAAGATAAGTATATTCTCAATTGGTTTCGGGAGCGTCAAAAGAAAATTAAGGAAGATTATGCACCTTGTAGCAAGAGAAATATTTCAAGAGAGATCATGTAGCGGCAAACCAAAGACTAGTGGAAGACTACTTTTCCGATCAACCTACATATGATGATGGAATGTTTCGTCGGCGGTTTCGGATGCGAAAATATATTTTTCTTCAAATCGTTGGAGACCTATCAAGTAGTGACAACTACTTCACCAAAAGAGTTGACGCAGCCAATAAAGAAGGTATATCTCCATTAGCAAAATGTACCACACCCATGTGAATATTAGCATATGGTGTGTGGCCGACGCGATCGATGAATATATCAAAATAGGATGTACTACAGCATTGGAGTGCTTGCGTAGATTCTGCATGGGAATCATAAAATTATACGAGCCAATGTATCTCAGATCCCCAACTCAAGATGAGCTACAAAGAATATTGTGTGTTAGTGAAATTCAAGGGTTCGATGATCGGGAGTATTGATTGCATGCACTGGGAGTGGAAAAATTGTCCGACAGCGTGGAAAGGTCAATTTACTCGGGAAGACAAAGAAACCACCACTATTATTCTTGAAGCAGTCGCGTCTTATGATCTATGGATCTGGCATGCCTTTTTTGGGTGTTCAGGCACATTAAATGATATCAATGTTCTAGATTGTTCACAAGTGTTCGATGATGTTGAACATGGAAATACTCCAAGAGTGAAATTCTTCGTGAATCAACGTCCATATAATATGGCATACTATCTAGTTGACGGTATCTACCCTTCTTATCCGATTTTTGTCAAATCAATTGGACTTCCTCAAAATAAACCAGACAAGTTATTTGCACAACATCAAGAGGGATATCGCAAGGACATCGAACGTGCATTTGGGGTGTTGTAGGCTCGATTTAAAATCATTTGCGAACCGGCTCACATGTGGGACATAGGCGATTTAGCTATGATCATGAGGTCATGTATCATATTGCATAATATGATTGTTGAGGATGAACGAGATACGTATGCTCAACATTCAACCGATTATGATCAATCTAAGGGAAGTGGATCTAGTACATCGCAACCATTCTCGACTGAGGTGGTACCTGCATTTGCAAATCATGTGCATGCTAGATCTGAGTTATGTGATTCAAATGTACATCATCAATTGCAAACACATTTGGGCAAAATTTCGTGATTAAAGAGATTATTAAGTCTCTATATGTTATTTAAGAGTTTTATTGTTTATGAGTTGAGTCTATTGTACTAATTAAGGTATGTGTGTTTAATTAATTGTGTACTTGTATTTGATGTGTTTTATCAGTGTGTTATATTAGTGTATTAGAATAAGTATTTGGTGTATTTATCAATATATTTTATTGAAATTTAAGTTGTACGTAATTAAATTTTTTTAGTACTAAATGTTTTTAATTTTGTGTCGTAATTTTTTCGAATTTATTATTAATATTTTTAGTTTAATTTTGATTGATAACTATAGAAGTACAAAAACATGAAAAAATAAAAAATATGAAATAAAAATAGTAAAGTAGGGTGTTGTATATTTTAAGACAAAACCATTGTAAGTAGGTGTTGTATAAATGAGTGTTGTATAATTAAGTGGAAGAGAGAAAAGATGATGTGGAGTGTTAAAAAGTAAAAAGTAGAGTGTTGTAATTTAAAACCAATGTAGATAGTCTTATGCATCTCTAGTTTAGTTTTATTTATTCTCGTTGGATAACCAATAATAATTGTTGCACAAAATAAAAAGGACAACCAACTTTAAAAAAGTAGTGAATTTCTCGTTGTTTTTAAATTGTGATTCCCTTGATTCCTCAAATTTTGGCTGCCAGTAGTAGTCGATCTAGAAATAATTTTTATTATGTAATTTTTCTATAACTAATTGGTATATAGTATAAAAATTTTAATTTATTGAGAGTCAAAATATTTTGCTCTGTAAGCAATTGACATAACCAATCAAATATACATTTTCGTTCGTAAAAATTTTACTTTATATAGGGTAATATGACACCATTGCCCCATAGATTATCTGTCCTCTTCTATTTGGCAGTATTACTTGACCACTCCTTCCACCTAACCCTCTTAATTTATCCTAATTATCTCCTAAGCCTTTCCTTGGCCTTTCTTTACATCCTTTCTCGAGCTTTGGTTCAAACTGCTCTTGTTATTGAGCTTATATCACATTTTACCTATTAAGACAGACGCACGTTGCAAATAGAGGGGTCAATTAACATTATTTAAAAGATTTGAAAATTTATTTTACTTGTGTGAATTTTTTTTTGGGGCTTTGATGCCTGTGTAATGATTGAATTTTTATGATCAGTGAAAATCTATCCTACACCAGCTGATTTTGAGTGTCATCGTCAAGCAACATCAGTGTAGCAAAGGATGGTATCAATTGAAGGCGCTTTGGTAATCGGGTATATCTTGATCAGTTTAGGTACTATCATTGTATCTTGGGCTAATTGCCACTCTCGTACGTCCTTTATTGTTTTGAATAGGGTTTCTTCATGTAATTTCGGTCTTCAAATATGAGATGATTCCGTAAAGACCAAATGGCCAAAAAAATTTACGGGAACTATTATCTAAATCTCAGGCCGGTGGAAAAGAGACAAACAAGTGTTCGTGAAGCTATTAACACTTTCTTGAAAGTGATGTTTCTGGATATGTTTACTCCCCTGAAAGGTGCAAGTCTCCGTATTGATCTGACAAATTGGCATTAAAAGAGCACATATGAGGTATTTTCAATTTTACCACATCTCACACATGTTGTATTAGTCATCGGCCCTCTCTTCAATATGTTTTCTCCTACAGGTAAAGCACCTTGGAAAGCTTTCCAGAGGAACAGTTTAAGCTATAGGGAGATTTTTGCGGACCAGATTTCTTGGTTCCAGTTGAAAGCCATGACTAAAAGATCTGCAATTGTTGTATGTGTCATTGAGGCATAGTGATATCCTGATTTTGTGGTATATACTCCCGAGTATTGCGGCATCCAAATGAAAGAGTCTTCCACTTTTGTGAAGCTTGGCCTGAGACAAATGATCTCTTGGGTTAAGTCATGTATATTTTCATTGATCTTGATGGCATATCAATCCTTGGATTCAATTGATAAGATTTTTCAACCGTCATATCTCTAACATATTCCAGGATTGGTCCAAAAGGTTTCAGATGATTTGATGTGGAGATCCAAGAATCAGCCCATAATTTGGTTGTTTTGCCATTGCCAATTGCTTTGCCAATATTTATAGCCAGTATACCTCTTCCTAGTATGATATTGCGCCATCCATGGGAAGCATATGCATTTTGCACTCAAGAAAGGGGTTGTCCTTACATTATTTTCCACATAGGATTCGAGCCACCAAGTGTTTTTAAAATATAGACGTTATAACAGAGAAACAACAAGAATAATTTTACTGAATAATAATTTGTCTCTGATGATTAAAACTGAAAAAGAGTACATAAATTTGTCGCCTTCTTTTGATTTTGCTTGATGTCTTCTAAAATTCTTCTTAACCAAACATCTTGACCAGCTGTTACAGTAGTTGTTGTATACTCAACTTCTGGTGATGACAAGGCTGTCACGTTTTGCTTCTTTGAACTCCAACAAATTGCTCCAGAACCCAGATTGACAATATGTCATGAAGTCATTTTTATGTCTTGTAAACAACATGCCCAATCACTGTCTTTAAACCCAACCAACAACTCTGAAACTTTGTTGTACTACAGACCAAAATCTGTTGTACCAAAAATATACATCAACAACCTCTTGTTGCTCCATAATGTTGCTTGGTAGGACTGTGCATAAACCTGGAAATTGCATTCACCGCAAAAAAAAATATCTAGTATGAGTCAGATAATCTCTAACTAAGCTTTTAAATCTTGTTGCATCTGTTTTTTCTGTTCTATCTTCCAACTTCAGTTTCTCATTGACATTCATAGGAGTGTTTACCATATTGCAGTTCTTCATGTTGAACCTCTTGAGCAAGTATATTGCATACTTAAGCTGCGACATAAATATCCCTTCCTCCGCTTGCTTAATCTCAAAACCGAGGAAATAATGTAGTAAACTCATATATAATATTTCAAACTTCTCCATCATTCTAGATTTGAAATAAGCAACAAGTAAATCATATCATCTACATATAAGCAAAAAATAAGGATATCACCTTCATTTTGCTTCTTTATGTAGAGAGAGTAGGCTCACTTTTTCTTATTTCAAAACCAATATGTGCAAAAAAAAAAATCAATCTTGTTGTACCATGCTCTAGGAGCTTGCTTGAGCCTATACAAAATGTTATACAACCTGTAGACGAATCCCTATTTGCCTTGAACCACAGAACCTTCAGGCTGATCAATATAAACCTCTTCATGTAGCTCATTATTCAAGAAAGCTGACTTGACATTAAACTGATATATTGGCCAATGCATATAAGCTCCTAAGGAAAGTTCTTACAGTGTCATACCTTGCCACCGGGGAGAACGTTTCTTCATACACTTGGGCATAACCCTTAACCACCAGCATTTTCTTATACTTTTGAATGTTCCCATTTGCATGATACTTAGTTCTAAACACCTACTTCACACTAATCAAGTGTTTACCTTCAGGAAGCTCAACTAGCTACCAAGTTTGAGTCTTCTTTATGGATGTTATCTCTTCGTCCATTGCTTTTTGCCATTATGTTTTCTCTACTGCCTCATTGAATGTTTCTGGCTCAAAAATAAAAAGAATATACTCAACCTCATAAATCTCTTGCAGAGATATGAATTTTTGAGATGGACTTGAGCTTGAACTTCCATCAACACTGCTGGTTGACCCATTGCCATTGCTGAAATTAGGTGAACTAGGAACTTAATTTGCAGGAGTATTAGCTTCAAAACTACTTGGACTTTCATTATCTTCTCGTTGAACATTTTTGTCCACGAAGACTTCCACAAGCTCCCCATTATCACATTCACACGAACTACAAACCGCTTCCTCATCAAACATAATGTTTTTGCTTCCAACAATTCTTCCATTCACGAAATTATACAATTTATACTTTTAGATTGTGAACAATATCCAAGAATTATGCATTTCTAAGATTTTTTGTCAAGTTTTTTCCTGTTATGAGCATCAATAAGAGAATATGCAACACTACCAAAAACTTTTAAGTGACTTACCCCATGTTTCTTCCACACCATGCTCCATATGGCGTTCTGTTTAGGACTGCTTTTGTAAGTGAAATATTCAACAAATACACAGTTGTCTTCACACTCACTACCCATAACTTTTTTGGTAGATTCTTATGTTTCAACATGCTTATAGCCATCTCTACCACATTTTTGCTTTTCTTTTCTGCTACACCATTTGGCTCAGGTGTGTAAGTTGTAGTAAGCTCATGATGAATCCTTTCTTTTTCACAAATTGGTTGAACTAAGTAGATGTAAACTCTTCTCCTTTGTGAGTCTGCAACACCTTGACTTGTTGTTCACTTTACTTCTCCACAAGCGCCTTGAATTTCTTAAACATTTTGAGTGCTTCTCCTTTAGTCTCCAAAAAATAAACTCAACTCATCATGTTGTAGTCATCTGTTAGCATCCGAAAGTATTTGCTCCCTCCAAGAGTTGTAGTCTGCATCAGCCCACATAAATCAACATGAAAAATATCAAGACATTGAGTTGCTCTCCTTCCTTTTGGTTGAGCACCCTCAACCCATTTTAATGTAAATGCCCATATCGTAAGTGCCACAACTTTGAATCCTCTAAAACCTTAGCAACGAAAGCACTTGCTTTAACAGAAAACATCTCTAAAGGGTACATATTGTTATACATCTTCCTCACCACTACTAAAATGAAACCAGATTTATTATCTTCGATAACACACACATTCCCATCAAAGAAAACATAACAATTGTTTTTCACCATATGTCCAACACTTAACAAATTTTGTGCTAGATCAGGAATGTAATACACATCATAGATGAGTTTGATATTACCATCACCATTCTGGACAACCATGAATCCTCTCCTTCAACTTGAACTTATTTATCATCTCCAACCTTCACCTTCATCTTGTGTGATCCATTTATCTCTTTAAACAGTGATTTAATGTCCGTCATATGATTAGAACAGCCGATGTCCAAATAAGATATTGTTTTGGATACATCTAGACTTTTGTATGCCATGAAAAGTCTAGGTTACACATCTTCTTGCTCTTGCTTGATTTTATTCCTTTTATTTTTCCAACAATAAACTTGCATATGACCATACTTCTTGCAATAATGACATTGAATTTTGCTCTTGTTCGTACCTCTATTGTACGACATATTAAAACTATCAAAATGACTTCTTCCACTTCCATAGTCTCCACGACCACCAGATCTGCCTCTTCCTCTACCAGCTCGAAAAACACATCTTCCTCTACCAGCTCCAAAACCATTACTATTGTTCTGTCTTGAGTACTCTCCCTCCACCTGGAAAGTTTTCTCCTCATAATTCTTTCAACTTTTTACCAAGAAGATCTTCATGGGACAACAACAAGCTCATCATCTCATCAAAAGTGTATGTGCTCAGATCATTAGCTTCCATAATCGTAGGAATAACATACTCAAAATTTGGAGTTAAGGTCCTAAGAACTTTTACTCACAATAGTTTTATTTGACAAAGAGTCACCATACGATCTCATTTGGCTGACAATGGTAGACACTCTTGTCAAATGCTCTTGTATAGTTTCTGTTTCTTTCATCGAAAGTGTTTCAAAACTATGATGCAGAGTCTATATTTTAATGGTGATTACCTTATGATCTCCCAGGTACTCACGCTTCAAAATTTCCAATGCTTCATGAGACATATTCACTGCTACAATATGTGACAAGATGTTCTCATCCAAGGTTTATTGAATGAAAACAACATCTTTGCATCCTTCTTGTGATTCCACAATAAATATTGCTCGGGTACTACTGGATTTGTATCTTCAAATCCATTCTCCACCAAATCCTAAATCTCTTGAGATCTGAACATTTTCTTCATCTAAAGACTTCAAAGGTGATGTTTTTCACCCTTAAACAGCGGAACTAAAGCTTGCTGGTTTGCTCCATTGCCTCCTAAGGCTCACTCCGTTTTCTTCTTAACAGGATCAAAGGGACTGAGACCTTTGCTCTGATACCATAATGTTGTTAAAACAGAGACACAACAAGAACACTTTTGGTGTATAATATTTATTTTCCAATGATTAAAACTGAAAGAGAGTACATGAATTTATAGAAAATAAAACATAATTGATACTCATTGACCCATGGACTCATTATGTCCTACAATTAAACAGAAAATTTTAAAACCCCAATTAAACTAGAAATCAAAACTGACAAAACGTTACTTGACCATTTATTCTCATGTTTGAATCATTTTTGAACACAAATCTTTCTGGATTGATGAGGATCCTCCAGGATAGCTTTGCAAGGAGAGTTGTATTGAAGTTCTTGTGAGGCCTCCTACTTTATTTGGCTGGGTGAGTTTCTCCCAAGATAGCCAATACATCTTCTTTTTTCTTGGCTTTGCATCCGACCAGATTCTGGTTATGACATATTGAATTCTTTTGCATCGGCTCACTGGTTGAAACCATGACATAGTATAGGTTGGTATAGCTTGCAAGACTGATTTTAACATTGTCATCTTTTATGTGCTTGATACGAACCTTGAAGACCAACTAATTGATTTATGTTAGATTCGATCAATAATTGAGGAGAATATCCTTTTTCTTTTTTTCCAAACATCTCAGATAAGCCTAAATATTTTCCAACACCACCTTCTTGTTGGATGTCCATTAATGTTTTGACTGAGTCTTTTGTTTCCTATGATGCTTTTGATGAGAATGTATCATAAATGATTTTGATTTGTTGATCATATGTCTTAAGGCTAAATCATACTTATCCAGAATATTTTGTAGGGCTAAGCAGCTTTTCTCGTTTGTTTGCATAAGATCATTGTATCATCTGCAAACAGTAGATGATTCAACCTTGGAATGATTCTTGCCACTCTTATTCCGAGAAAGCTGCCATAAGTTTGAGCTTGTTTGCAGAGACCAAAGAGGACTTCACTGCATAGTATAAAGATATAAGGAGACAGCGGGTCTCCCTGCTGCGGTCTGACTGAACCTTTGGATGTGCCATTGATCAAAATTGAGTACGAGACTGTAGAGACGCACTGCATCATCCAGGTAATCCATTTGCAATGAAATCCAAGTCTTTCAAATACAAGTCGGATGAACTCTCATTCCAGTCTGTCATAGGCTTTAGACATATCAGTTTTGACAGCCATAGAGCAATGCTTAGTAGCTCCTGAATTCTTTATAAAATGTAGGACTTTGTGAGTTATCATAACGTTGTCTGAAATAGCTATTCCTTTGACAAAAGCAGTCTGGGTTTAAGATATTATGTCATTGAGAACTAGTTTTAGTCGAAGAGTAAGGATCTTTGCTATAATCTTGTAATAAACATTACAGAAAGCAATAGGTTGGTAATCTGCTACCGTCTTTGGTCCTTTAATCTTAGGAATTAATCTCACATGAGTGCTGTTAATAGTTCTCGGCAATGAGTAGGGTGTAAAAAACCTTTATATCTCCTTGACTATTATAGGTCCCATTGTTTCCCAGTTTGATTGGAAGAAACATGCAGAAAGGCCGTCCAGACCCATGGCTTTTTCTAGGTGTATAGAGAAGGTAGTTGCCTTAATTTCTATAGGAGAAGGGATTGTGATTAACGTTTCATTGTTTTCCAGGGAAATACATGGTTGGAGCGCTTGATGTACATTTGTTGCTCCATAGTAAGGTTTTAAGTTAAATAAGTCATGGAAATACTGAGATATAACCATCACTATTTGTTTTTCCTCATGATAGCTTTTCCTTGTTTGATCATCAATGATAGAAAACTTATTTTCTGCCTTTCTCCCTCTTGATATTGCATGGAAATAGCCAGTATATTTATTTCCCAAGCTAAATCATAACTCTCTACTTCTTTGTTTCCAGAATTCATTTTCTGCCTTATTAATTTTCCTCAGTTTTATGTCTCTACTCTATTATACCTTGTTTTAAGTTTCAATAGTTTATTTTTAAAAATCACTTGGTAAGAATATGTGACATGCACGAAAAATATTTTTACTATTTAATTTTATTGATGTTTTTAATAGAATATTTTATTTGATAAATGTATTACAAATTTTCAATATGTTTTAAGATAACAAAATTGTTGTGTTTGATTTGATTATATATATAATTAACTTAATTTCTTGTTAAATTAACATTTTTATTATTATCTTATGTTTTTTTACTATTGTATATTTATATAGATTTTATGCATATTTATTCATTTATTGATGTTATGAATATTTTTGTATTTAAAATTTTAAACTAGTATATTTTTTAATATACTCAATTATTGTTATCATAAATTAATATTTTTTTATAAAAAATTAAATGTTAAATTGGTTATTTTAGCTGATTTTTAATTAAATTCTACTTCAGCAAAATATGAAAGTTAAAAAAAAATTGTTTAAAAGATATGTTTTGGCAATAATTAGATTTTAATTTTAACTAAAAGTTCACAAAATTTGTTTATGGAAAAAAATAGAATTTGATTTCAGTTATTTATGAAAATAAAAATTAATTAATTGTTAGTGTTTGAAAAATGGAATAAGACTCACATACTAAAGAATCTAATTAAAATTGAAGTATTTGGCAAATTGAATAGGTTTAAAAAACACGTTAAAATTGAATAGTATTTGACAAATTGAAATATGGGTTTGACACGTTATCATAAATGTTTCTCTTTTAATTTATAGAGAATCTAGTAATATCCTATTTACTCCACTATATTTTGTTAGTTTTAATATTCTATTAATTTACAGTTTCGAAAAAGCATTTTTTGATAACTTTTTAAAAGCATATTATAAATCCTTACACAACATGTAATCTACGAAGTTTATGCATCATTTCAATTATTTTTCTCTTTATAGTTTGAACATGTTAATTTTTATAAAATATAAAACACTTTTTCTCGTGAGTATGAAGAATCGACTTAATTGATTTATTTATAGATTCTCAATATTTTACATATTTTTATACAATAATTAATTACCATAGTAGGTAAATGCGTTACAAAAGAATTAAATTTTATGATTAGTGATTCTATACTAATTTCTCAGTAAATGTCATATGGAAAATAAACTATTAGAAATAAGATTTAGTTTATAAATACTAATCTATTATAAATAAAACATATTATCTTGTGATTAATATTTATATTTCTTCACTAGGTAAATATTACAGGTCTACAATTGTACCCACTCCAGCTCTCTTTCAACAGCTGTAAGTGAAGCATGTAAGCAAATGGCATGTCCAAAGTTTTAGAATATGGATTTAGATCTACAATTATATTAAAAAAATAAAACCTAGATATAAGCTACAGTACAATCCATAGTTCAAATGGAACAATATCTGATTGTTTTATTTGTTTATGTTATATTATAATTGAGTTTCGTATAATTTTGTATAACTATATTGTATTTAGTATAACATAAATAACCATTAGGTGGTTATCATGTAAGATAACCGCTAGTTGGTTATGATAAATAAACACCTTTTCACTTGTGTTTTTTACTTGTATTTATACCTTTATTTCTTTTCAATAAACTATCCATCCAGATCTATAGTGTGTGTTTCGTTGTTATACAAGAGATTAAGACATGATCACAAAGAGTTACAGAAAGTAACAAAAGAGAGACAAAGAGAGAGGTCGAGCAGAACAGACAACTTTGTTCTTGTTCCCACAACAGACTTTGAGTAAAGTAGCACACGGTATCAGAGCTATAGAGATAACATCACAACAAGTGATCTCGATCTTCAATAGAGATGGTTATGGGTTTTGGCACATCAAAATGAAGACAATCCTAAAAACAAAGAAACTTTGGGATATGGTTGAGAATGGAGTGTCATCAATCGTCTCTTCAAGTGAGAACACATTGGAGATGAAAATTGATCAGGAGGATCAAGTCATGTGGGATTTAGGGGCACTGCAAATACTCCAAATGGCGGTTTCATATGCCATATTTTCGTGAATAGCACCAGCAACGAGTGCGAAAGGTGCATGGGATGCATTGGAAATGGAATTCCAAGGAAGCCCTCAAGTGAGGATGATAAAACTTCAAGCTCTATGAAAAGAGTATGAGAATTTGAAGATGGTTGATAGTGACAACGCTCACACTTTCATAACAAAATTGATTGGGATAGGCAACCAACTAAGAGTGCATGGAGAAGAAAAATTGGACTATCAAACGGTCTAAAAAATATTGATTTCTCTCCCATAACAGTTTGATAGCATTGTAACGGTGCTAGAGCAAATGAGAGACCTATCAGTGTTATCAATAACAGAGTTAATAGGCACACTAAAGGCACATGAGAAACGTGTAGAACTCCAAAAAGAACGATCAACGGAAGGAGTGTTTTATGGAGAAAGGTTTGTTTCAAAGTTTGGAAAAAACACTTGGTGACAAACGTCAACAGGAGACCAAGAGATAGTGTGGCGTTTACAAAAAAGACAATCACAATGAGAGTGATTGTTGGAACAACATAGGTGTTGTTTCACAGAGAAAATGTTTCATGTGTGACAGACCGGGACATTTAGCGAAGGAATCCAAACTTAGGAAGGCTGAGAGAGTGAACCTAATCCTAGAAGAAACAGACAAAGAGAGTGCCAATGAGGGTCACGTGTTGTTCTATGAAGTTTTAAAAAGTTCATCGTCAAACGTGAATGATGAATAAGACAATCACAAAGAGGTTGATTGTTGGAACAACAAAGGTGTTATTTTGCCTAAGGGTATGAAGAACTGCCAGCTTAGGAAGGCCAAGGGAGCGAACCTCAGTCTAGAAGAAACAAATGATGACGAAGAGAGTCACATGTTGTTTTGTGTAGTTGAAGAAAGTTCATCGTCAAACGTGGATGATGAACGAGACAATCACAAAGAGGGTGATTGTTAGAACAACAAAGGTGTTGTTTTGCCCAAGGGTGTGAAGAACTGCAAGGTTAGGAAGACCGAGAGAGCGAACCTAAGTCTAGAAGAAACAAATGATGAAAAAGAGAGTCACATGTTGTTTAGTGCGGTCGAAGGAATCATCATCAAACGTGAATGATGAAACATGGTTAGTTGATAGGAGATGCACTAACCAAATTACCAAGAAAGTGAAGTACTTCATCACTCTTGATCAGAGTGTAACAATCCGATCAAAGTGGGGAATTTTCAGAGTGTTACGACGGCTGAAAAAGGAAGCACTTAGGTGATGACAAGCCAAGGAGAGCAGATCATCAAATAGGTGTTCTTAGCGCCAGATTTAGATGAAGAAAAGGTGGAGATATCACGAGATATGATATTCGATGGGGAGAAGAGTTGGAATTGGGAGAAGGATTGGGATAACAAAGAAGTGAAGAGAGTTTTTCTCTCGCCAATTGAAACCAAGTCCCAAGAGTATCAACAAGATCAAGGAACAAGTGTATTCGTGTTCCCTCAAGTTGAAGATGAAGAAGAATCTCCAATGAGATCAAGAGGATGAAGAGGAGGTGGCTCAAACACATGAGATATGTTTGATGATGGCTGAAGAACCTCAAGTATTTGATGAAGCCATGAAAGATAAAACATGCATGGAAGCCATGGAAGAAAAGATTTGAAGACTTAAGGTTGAAGTTAGGTGTGAAGATAAAACTCAATTAAGGGGGGGGGTGTTAGATTATAATTGAGTTTCATATATTTTTGTATAACTGCTATATTGTATTTAGTATAACATAAATAACCACTACGTGGTTATCATGTAAAGTAACCGATAGTTGGTTATGACAAAGAGACACATCTTCACTTGTGTCTCTTCACTTGTATTTATACATTTATTTCTTATCAATAAAATATCCATCCAGATGCAAAGTGTGTGTTTATTTGTTATACAAGAGAGTAAGACACGATCATAAAGAGTTGCACAAAGTAACAAGAAAGAGAAAAAGAGAGAGGTCGAGCAGAACAAACAACTATGTTCTTGTTCCCACAACAGACTTTGAGTAAAGTCGCACAGTTTCTTCAGCTTTTCTTACAGTCATCCTCTCAACTATTCTCCTTCAACCTGTTTAATTGGGAGATGATCTTTCCTTAACCTTAATGGCACAAACTGGTCAGGTGCATTAAGCTCCTTCTAATTCAGATGTCCAGTCCTTTAAAGTCACCATCTCTGCGTAAAAATCTAGCTACCCATGGTCACCATCTCCCTCTAATTAAGCTCCTTCTAATTCAGCTGTCCAGTCATTTAAAGTCACCATCTCCTTCTAATTAAGCTTCTTCTATTTCAGATGTCCAGTCCTTTAAAGTCAACATCCAAAATAAAAGTATCAAAAAATAAATATTCAAAAAGAATGCTCCAACCCAAGTTGGCACCCCTGAATGAGGTATTCATGCGTGGAGTAGAAGTACATTAAAATATAGAGGGATAAGCTTCTCTCTAACTTCTTTCTCTCTTAAAATTTTTTCACAAAAGTGATCTTCTATATCAACATTTCTTCTTTGTTTTTCTGTAAAATCATCGACTGGCATCGGCCGTACTCTTTCTAATTATATTATAAGATTTTATCTATAAAAAACTTTCAATATTTGGATACGGCAAATTGGAAAAGCATGAGTGTGGGCGATTTTTTGGATGATTATCTTTCTCTTCTTCACGGTTTTGCCGGTACCGGCGATCTGTATGTGATCTCGCCTATGAGTACGATATTTTCTTTCACACCACAATTGGTTGGGTTGGTGTCTTTTTGACGTGTTTTTTTACGTGTCTCTTCAACACGTTGTGTTTGTTCATGTGTTTTCTTGACAATCTCACCATATTTATCATGTATACCAGTTTGATAGATTGTATTGGATGGAAAATGAGTCGTATTTTCCACTCTGGTTTTTTGTGTTAGTTATTTTATGTCTCTCTTCGTAGAGTTTGATTCCGGTGAAGTTATCATTTGTGGTGTTTCTGCCGGTTATTTCTGATAGTTTGTTAAAGTCTAGGCGAGAGACAACCATTGGTTATAGAGTTCGAATTCTTCATGCAGTGGTGTTTTGAGATTTATGAAATTCTTATAGTGTGTCATAGTTGGATGATAGCCAAGAATCGCAATGGTTGAGTTCGAATACCAAAAAGGAACTTAACAGATTTGTTAATCTATTAGCGAGTAAGGCTTCTAAAGTTGAAGCATTGTCAATTTCGCTTCTTATGTTGTATCGTGCTTTAACCTCTTTGTTTAGAGTATAATTATATGAATACTATCTATGTAATCTTGTAAATTCTTGATCGAAGTGATTATAATATTTAGACGTTGAAAAAAAAATATAGTGATATTGATATATTTTTAGGAAGATCCATGTTGATTGGGAAAGTTTATCAACATGGATGATTTTCTCAATAATTTTCTCTACTCAATTGTTGCATGTGTCTAAACTTGAGACGCTTAGCGCTACTGACTTGGAATAAAATAAAGAAAACGAATAGAATATATGATGCCTTAAACTTATGTAAAAATCTAGAATCACTAACAATTTCAAGCATCACAACCTCACATTTATTCTTTTCATCGCTTGTTAAGAGAAGGAAATACAGAGAGTTCAAGGTAATGGATCCCATCGACCTCTTTTTCGCCCCGAACATTGTCGCTTATCTCCTGAACCTGAAAGTTTTGAGTCTCAGATGCACTAGAATAAACCAAGATGACCTCATTAAAATCTTGGATAAGCTAAAATGTCTTATGTAATTTTTTATTCAAGATTTTAATGAGGCCGTCTTAGTTTATTCTTGTGCATATGAGGTTGAGGACTTTCAACTTCGGGAGGTAAGCAATGGGCGAAGAAGAGGTCAACGGAACCCATTACCTTGAGGTTGCTGTGTTTCTTTTCTTGACGGGCGATTAAAAGAAAAAATATCAGTTTGTGATGCTTGAAATTGTTAGTGATTCTAGATTTTTACACGAGTTTAAGGCATCAAATATACTACTCGTCTTCTTGTTCCATGCATGGTATCTAGGCAATTCCATGTTTCATGTGGCCAAATATACAACTTATATGTAGATATATTCGGGTTTCATTTTCTAATCTTAAATTATTATTGAAAGTGATTGAAAACCATAAAATCTAATATTGAGAGGAATTAAAAAAAAACTCGCTCATTAATCTAGCAGCATGGTCTAATATATAAGATAGACCAATTAATCCTTTTAATATTGACAATATTTGTTATGTCAAAGAAATGATGAGACGTGCTTCATGACAACCACCCCACGTTTGGAAAAAAAACGCTTGTCTGCATGGCTTGGAAAATCCTGAGAAGATCTTGATCAACAGATCGTTTGAGAATTTGGTGGCTCGATCATTATTATTAAATTGCATCAACGAGGTTTTTTTGTAGCTTTCATCAAAAGATAATATTGATGGTGATATCTCCATCATTAAAACGATAAAGAAAAGAGAGATTTTGTGGGAGAGACATTAAGATGATAGATTGCTAACTCATACACCAAGAGAACTGAAATTGGGTGTATTGCTAATATTGCTGTAAAGAGACACGAAGTAAAATATTTGGGCAGTTCAAATATTTTCCTTGTGCTTTGGAACAATATCAACATATACACCTAATTTTATTTCTTTTAGTGGTTGTGTCAAGAGCACTATCTCCTCTTACTATCTCTCTCACCAAAACCCCTCTTTTTCTTTATCAATCCAATCCATGTAGATATCACCATCATCATCATATCACCATCATCATCATCACATGATAAAAAAAGGGAAGATGGTCCTCATGGATGCAGTTGACAATATTGAATCAGCAAACTCCCAAATATATGATATGTTGTTCAAGAAATTTTCTGATTTTTCACGGAAGACCCATGAGAACAAATGTTATATCAAAACGGTGGGTAGATGTGTGGAAGCAGATTTCTTATCATTCTTTATTAGCGAATCATTTTTATTAGCGAATCATCAATATTAATGGGATTATTCTACATGATTTACTAGATTGTGCTACTAAATTGATGACCAAATTCTTTTAAATATTTTGCATGTTATATCTTATTGCTTTCAATCACTTTTCAATAAACTTTTGGGACTTCAAAAGAATAAAACTCGAGCATATGTATATAACTAATCTTCTTATAAGAATTTTTATCTGTAAAATAAAATAAAAGCATGATACATGCTCATACGAGAATCTAAAATTTTACTTTTTATAGAAAATATCTTTTATAATAATAACTAAATTTCAAAATTAAAATTTATAAACAAATACTTTAAATTGTTTTCATAAATATGTTTTGGCAGAGTTTACTACAATAAAAAAATTTATTTTGTATTGCTTATTTTATATATTTGTATTACTTTGCCGGTTAGCGATGTGGGACAAAATACAAAGAAGTTACTTACATTAGTTTTAAATTATATCAATTTCTTATCATTTTTCTAAATGATGTTAACCAAAATAAGTAACTACATCATTATTTTATTGATGTAAATATTTTGTATCAATTTTACAAAAGGGATGCAAACTAATATAGATTTGCATCAATTTTAATAAACTGAAGTTAAATTAGTCAATAACAACATCAGTTATCATAAGTAATTCTAAATTATATATTTTGTATCATTTATTAATAAGTAATTCTAAATAATATCATTTCATTTTGTGATATTATTTAATTGATGTGACTTAACTTCTTTTGTAGTGGTTAATATATATATATATATATATATATATATATATAATGTACAAACTATTTTCAATTTTCATAAAAATACACAAATTTTTAGAGCTTCCACAAAAAATACACAAACTAATTTATTTGCACATATTAATTCACAGACTCACAACCTAGTTTCCAGTTTCAATTTTTGTCTTATATCCCATTAACGTCACTTTAGATGATGTTAACTATCTGTTTATAAATTGATCATGAGTTACGTGTTAACTCTCCAACGTGCAATTGAGTTAGTGGTAACTCCTCGTGGGTCAATATCGAAGAGGTTACGAGTTTGATTCGCGTTGGAAGGGGTTTGCTCTCCGAAAGAGAGTTAATTTAACATAATTTGGACTCTGCTCCAGGGGGAATCTATGGGTTTTGAATCTCCTGATTATCCAAAAAAAATGTGTTAACTCAACTCACATGTGTTTTGTTAGTGGGAATATCTTTGGGTTCGAGATTCATCCCGCGAAAGCTTCCCAATTAAAAACCCTTAAATACTTAAAAACCCTAAATCACCAAAATGAGACCCGACAAGTGGATCACAAGAGAGTGAATGAGGCGAATTATTGATTGAGAGAGTGAGCAAGGCAGATCTCGTCTAAGGCTGAGAAAGAGAACGAGATTTCTTCGGAGTCGCAAGGAAGAGGAGTTTCGTTGGAGGAATCGAACACGAGCTCGTCGAGACAGAGACAAAGAAGATGAGGTCTCTCTCTATCTATCTCTCTTTGTTTCATTGGACCAAATTCACGTTATGTGTTGATATTTGTTAATAAGTTGCACAAAGGGATGCTTATAATCTATTCAAAAGATTTTTTCAATTTGTTTGTGATTTTAGTGGACTTTGGTCGTTGTGGCTTGCACAAACTGCCTAGTGGAGATATGTCAACGGTAGAACCGATATACAAGGACAAAGACCGTGAGATCTTAAAGATGTCCGCAGAAGCCAAAGAAGTTAAAATAGTTGATGTTTACATTGAGCATGATAACTCTATGCCATGTTATCCTCTCGGGAATTCTGGTGATGAGCCTCATGTAGAACCTGGTGAAGGAGATTGTGTTGGTGATGATGAAGCTGAGGGAGATGGTGAATGGATTGATGAGCAAGAAAACAATGACCGCGAGAACAGAGAATAGTGAACATGAGGAAGATCCTGAAGGTAAAGATATACAATCTGAGGGTGAAGACCAAATTTTAGGTGTAGGGGATGAGGATGCACGGTTTGAGGAATTATTAAGTGAGCCATCACGCGAGATAATTAGTATTGATATTAATTGTCATTGTGCATGAGAATGAAGCTGAGAGTGAGAGTAATGATGAGAGACCAATCAGAGCTGATGAGTATTCTGATTCGCTATTTTTTATTTTTTCTGTCTAAAACAATACAATTTTTAGTCTATATGATTAACTAAATTATATTTAAAATTATTTATATGTAAACTATGGATTCGAACTCTGGTTCAGAAGTATTAGAAAATGACGCCAAAGCATTACACCATGTTAACTTTTCCGAAAAATGATGCTTCTTAATTATTAATATCTTTTGTGGTGTCTAAAGCAAAAGATTCATTAGTTTTACCCCAAGGTCGGCTCTGATGAGTAGGATAATTAGAACAAGAAAGATGAAAGGCAAAAAAGAAAGAAAACAAGTGATCCTTATCAGTATGACAAGCCCCCTTATTTATGGCAAACATAAACATCTTCCAACAGGAAAAGCAAGAATGTTGAAGCAGAATGCCAAAAACTGGTCGATGGAGTTTAGTCCAAAGATTACAGAACGAATGGAAGAAAACCGAGAAAACAGCAAGAAGTGTGTTATCATTACAAGTAGTGACAACCTGTACGAAGTTGTCTTATTTGGTTGTAGCTACGAGGTCAGTCTCCGCCTCCGTCATTATGTCTGTCAAATGTGGGATCTCTCAGATGTACACTGCAACCACGCCATCCGTGTGATCAATGAGATCCAAATAAGTAAGTATATGTTTGTCATTGTTTACAATTTTTCTTCTCATTTCCAAGTATTTATATGTCTATATTTTTCTCTTTTTGATAATATATTATATTTCTGTTTTTGGTTGAAAATGTTTATGATTGCCTTTTTTGTTGTTTGGATTTTGTTGCAGCTATGTTGATGACTGCTATAAGACAGCTACTTAGATAGATACTTACAAGGACAACATAAGACCAGTTAACGGGGAGATATATTGGGAAAAACAGGTAAAGAACCCATTAGAGTGAAAGGTTTTAGGAAAATGCCATGGCGTCCGAAGAAAAGAGGGTTAAAGCTGCTCATGAATCACCAACAAAACCAGGTAAATCGTCACGTGGTGGCAGAATCGTAACATGCAGTAACTGTGGACAGACTGGTCATAACTGTGGAACTTGCAAGAATCCAAGAAAAGTGATGGAAGGCCCGAAAAGAGGTCGTGGTAGACCCAAAAAGGCACATGTGTCTCTTTTCTCCCAATTTTTTTGTCTTCAATTTGTGTTTTTTTCTTATTAAAAAAAGGCAACTCTATGGCTATTTTTAGGTTGATGGAAACACTAGACCACCAAAAAGACGAAAACAAAACTCAGTCTCAGTCTTCTATTCCAACGTCTACTGATTATGTGCTTTTCTTGAACGAATTCCAGGCTCCATTGGTACATTTTCTTCGTTTGACATGTCCAGCTTACTCAAGTGCTCCACAACCATCAACATTGCAATCCACTAATGGAAGTCGGCGTGGTTGTGGTCGTAGTCGTCCTCCTGGTCTAGCGAAAAAAGTTGTTAGAAAGGAGACCATACCTAGAGGTTTTGGATGTACATTAGCCTATTTACTAATCGGATTTTCGATGTTCGAGGAAACAGAGCTGTGGAACTCGGTGGTTCAAACCAAAGGACTTCGGCACATCCTTCATCTCAAGGACTACCATGAGAATAGCTTCGTTTTGTTTCTTTTTTTTTTTTGTTAAATTTTGGTTACATCAGTGCTTATTATTTGTTTAAAATTAAAACTTATGCTTGTGTTGTTAAATTATTAGTTACATCAATCCTTAGTTTCAGTGTCCTTATTCTCTCGGCGTCCACCGTTATCGATCGATCCACTTGGTTGCGATTTATTTTATTTGATCTCCCTCACATCTTACTACTGTTCTTCTTCTCTCTTAGATTTCAGACTTAATTTCTCTGCTCTCTTTCTTGCGTGGAGCTCTCTTTCTTCTCACAAAGTTAGGGTTAAACGTCAATTTGAGGATTTTTTTTCTTATATAACACGTGTGAGTTGAGTTAACACTTAACCCATGGTTAATTTTTAAACAAGTACTTAACGTCATTTAAAGTGGTGTTAATGGGCGATAAGACAAAATTTGAAACTGGAAACAAAGTTGAGTTTGTGAATTAATATGGGCAAATAAATTAGTTTGTGTATTTTTCTGGAAGCTCTAAAAGTTTGTGTATCATTATGGAAATGAAAAAATAGTTGTCTATTTTTATAAAAAGTTCCTATATATATATATATGTATTGATATATATAGGAAAATTAGGATGTGATCATCTGACTTTAAATCCAAGAGACATTACCATATTTCTTTGAAATGATAAATTTAATTTTCACTAATGGTGGACATAGATCAAATTTATTGGAATTTTAAAATACTTGGATCCCGATTAGGATCCGCTTAGATTTGAGAAACACTTACCGGAATCTGAATTAAGATCCGTTTACCAATATCAGGTGATATCAAAATCCGATCTAAATTCACCAAAAATAGGAAAAAAAAAATTATAATATAATTTAATTTAAGAAAGAATCAAAATTTCAAAACAAATTTTAAAATTAAAAAAATAATATACACTTCAAATTAATTTTATAACAAATTTAGAACATATTTATCACATAATACTTATTTCAAAAATAGAGTTTATTTCGATGATATTTTGAATCATTTTTCTATTTATTTTATAATATATTTTAAAAAATTATATAGAAATACGGATCTAGATCGGATCTGGAAATCCTGATCTTTAAATCAATATCTAGATCCAAGAATTCTGACTACCTTCTTTTTTAGATTGCATTGGATCGAAGCTTAGATCCAGATGTTTTGTCCAGTCCTGGTCACCATCTATTTTTTTAATCTAAAAATCTCATTGATCTAATCACAAACAACAAAAATTTAAATAATAAAATTAAAATAAAAAATGTGAGAAGAGGAGAAAAGCAGTTAATGGTAAAGAATCCATTGATAACATCAACAAGACAAAACTATATAATTATTTAAAACATTAAACATAAACAAATTTATATTGTTTTTTCGTTGGCTCATACCTTTGTAAATGTTGAACGAAATTTAAAATTTCTTTTTGATGTATGTAAGATCTCACAAAAGCTCTCATAGTCATCTTCAAATCTTTAACAAATTTTGGATTTTAAGATGTACGGTAACAAATTTTGTTTTTTAAGATGTACGGCTGCAATGAACACAGACCAATTTAGAAAATTGGTGAATCTTATATAGAGAACCAAAACTAACCTAAGAAAAGGATTAACACACATTAAACTACATTGTATAGAATAATGGTATTCGTTGGAGTTAGTCGGGCCAAATGCCCAAAAGCTCTAACTATAACCATGCAATAAGAGTGTGATTAACGGCCATAATCATCTCTCTTTTTCACATCCATTATAAATATATAGGGAATTCACTACAATAACCTAGAAAATCTCCTAAATAACCTGCCAACCTTTTTACAAAATTTCGAAAAACTTATTTCCTATATCACCAAAAAAATATCTACTTATTTTATAATATATTTTGATGATACTTATAATACTTATTTCAAAAATAGAGTTTATTTCGATGATATTTTGAATCATTTTTCTATTTATTTTATAATATATTTTAAAAAATTATATAGAAATACGGATCTAGATCGGATCTGGAAATCCTGATCTTTAAATCAATATCCAGATCCAAGAATTCTGACTACCTTCTTTTTTAGATTGCATTGGATCGAAGCTTAGATCCAGATGTTTTGTCCAGTCCTGGTCACCATCTATTTTTTTAATCTAAAAATCTCATTGATCTAATCACAAACAACAAAAATTTAAATAATAAAATTAAAATAAAAAATGTGAGAAGAGGAGAAAAGCAGTTAATGGTAAAGAATCCATTGATAACATCAACAAGACAAAACTATATAATTATTTAAAACATTAAACATAAACAAATTTATATTGTTTTTTCGTTGGCTCATACCTTTGTAAATGTTGAACGAAATTTAAAATTTCTTTTTGATGTATGTAAGATCTCACAAAAGCTCTCATAGTCATCTTCAAATCTTTAACAAATTTTGGATTTTAAGATGTACGGTAACAAATTTTGTTTTTTAAGATGTACGGCTGCAATGAACACAGACCAATTTAGAAAATTGGTGAATCTTATATAGAGAACCAAAACTAACCTAAGAAAAGGATTAACACATTAAACTACATTGTATAGAATAATGGTATTCGTTGGAGTTAGTCGGGCCAAATGCCCAAAAGCTCTAACTATAACCATGCAATAAGAGTGTGATTAACGGCCATAATCATCTCTCTTTTTCACATCCATTATAAATATATAGGGAATTCACTACAATAACCTAGAAAATCTCCTAAATAACCTGCCAACCTTTTTACAAAATTTCGAAAAACTTATTTCCTATATCACCAAAAAAAATATCTACTCTCCTTCTTTGCCACATAAATACGAGGACTACAGATTTTTGGAAATTAAAAATATTTTATTATGTTTACACTAAATAATAAAATGTTTCATTGATGCTCATTTTGTTGTTTATTTTAAATGTTAAAAAGTTTTCTAAAACTATCTAAAACCAATTTAAAATTTAAATTATGTTTTATTTAAAAATCTATTTAAGAAAAAGGAATCGATTAAAATTTATATAAAATAGAGGAAATCATTGAATCAAATAGTTCATGTCCGACAATATACGTTGGAAGAATCTTTGTTTCTGTATCCGATAGATTTACAGTTTGTGTGAACATTATGTAGACTTCCATATATTCAAAAGTCTGCACACATTTTGTAGATTTTCTATAGGCAGACTTTCAAAGTTTGTGCATGTATAGCGGACTTTCTATAGGGAGACTTAAAAAATATAGTTGCAAGACTTATATTTAGCTGAAAGTTTGCGCGTTTTTAACAGAATTTAAAAGTTTATCCAAAAAATTCATTTTGCGGAGACTCGATAGAAGACAGGAAAATGTGTCATCCATGTAATGTGACAAGTGGAAGATTTTCCAAATAGCTACACCCTCAATTTATTGTAGAAATGCAAAACGTTTATCTTGGATTATTGACAAATATATAGAATCCATTTGGATTATCTCACAATTATTTGTTGTGTTATATGATCATGACTCCATATAGCTTACCCTCATATATGTGCATATAATAGTATTTGTTTCTCATAAGGGCCAAATCATATGCGAGCTAGTTTGGATGTCTTCCAACAATTATTGAAGAATTAAAAGAGTTGTTGTCCAATGAATTTACAACATACAACATTTTCTTGAATCAAAATTTCAATCTAAGGGGACGACATATGCGATATTGTCGTGTCTAATTTGCAATTGTGATACATATATGTTTCAATTGTCGAATGCTAGGAAGATATGTTTGTTTTTTTGTCACAAAAAGTTTATTCTTTTATTATTATTCTTTACGAAAGAATAAAAAAAACTTATTCAAAGGAAATCAGTGAATGACTATCCACCTCAATATCTTAATGGTGTCCGATTTTAATACGAGCGTATAAAAAATATTAATGTACCAAAAATATTTGCTTGTAGTGGAAATTCCCATTTAAAAAGGGAAGATGTCTATAGAAAGTAGCATAATTGGCACTACACAAATATATTTTTGAAGCTACAATCAGGGGCGGACGTATAGAGGCAAAGAGTGGGTCACTTGCCCTATGCTACTTTTAAAATACTTATAATTCACCTTTAATTACTTATGCTTGTTTGGTTAAATGGTTTTTGGTGCCTCATGTTTTTTTGTTTTCCTTAATGTGTATGTCTACCTTATTCCATCATTTTATTTGTGTACCATCTAGATTTTTTTCATGGGTCCGCTCCTGGCTACAATACTGGAAAAATTATACACTACAATATAATTTGTATGTGATATATATAAATATAGATATATAATTTTCTTTTGAAAACATGATGGATATAATTAATCAAATCACTGTTAAATCAAGATCAAATGTAGCAAGGAATCTGTTCTCAAAAAGAGTCGCATGTTGATGCTCATGGTAGAGCCCTATTAGTATTACATACGTTTATATTGACTTCAACACTAAAACAAAGATTAAAAGAATGAGCATAACATGAAGTTAAATTCTCTAACGCCTATGAAAAGTGGAAAGTTCTCGGGCAAGAAAAGTCATAACTACCATGCATTATGAAGTGTTTGTTTATGTTTGTCTTTTTAGAACTACTACCGCGACCTTGTGTTATCACGTAAATAATTTTTTTTTTGTTAATGAGCAAGAAAAAACCTATTTACGAATGAAAGCACCTCACACACACACATATATATATATGTATATTATACATAACTAAATTAAATAACAACTTAAATTTTAAATAATGTTGAGGTTGGACACTATAAAAAACATTCGATTAACAACGAAAATTTATAACGAAATAGTTTTGTCATAAATTTAAGACGAATTTCAAAAACAATGAAGAACAGAACGCTCTGTTCTCTCTCCTCGTTTGTTCGTCTTCTTCATTTTCTCCGGTCATGTGCCGTCACCATATCTCTTTGTTTTCGTTGTAGATCGATTGTCTGGCGTTCACTCCGATGCTTCTGCCGGTTTTTGTGGCCTCTATGGTCATTCTCCTCTCTTCTAAAACCGCCTTGGACAATTTGTCTCTCAACTATTGCCAAAATTTCTGGAAATAACTTCCCCTGCAACTTCCATTCAATCCGGTTTCTCTGGGATTTGGGACTTTTTCTTTATAAAGTTGACTCAATTTCGACATCCTATTACCACACAATCATAATTCATGTCTCGGTTCTATCTAGAATCAAACATCACAAACCTTGCAAACATGGCCATCGATGATACAGAATTTTCAATCCCGGATGATCTCCTCTCGCTAGCTTTTCGGGCGTCTCAATATAGCCTTCTCGTTCGTCCGGCCAATCCCCGTCGTCAGAACTAAGATCCCTTGCGTGTTTCTTTCCTCGCTTATGGGGTATGGATTTGATGGTGTCGAGTCGAATGGTGGACCAAAACAGAGTCCAATTCATGTTTCAGTCGGAAGAGGCACTTCAACTTATTCTTCGCCGGGGTCCGTGGAGTTTCAACCACTAGATGGTTGCGATGAGTGTCTGGTCTCCTACTCTTCATGTTGATGAGCCGACATCGGTTAACTTTTGGGTCCAAGTTCGCGATATACCCCTCCAATTTTTATCGGCATCTATGGTTAACTATATTGCTGGTACTATTGGTTTGGTGACTGAGCCAGTGAGGGAAGACACCATTGGTGAGAACGTTGCGTATGGACGAGTTCATTTGCAATGGCCATTGATACGCCCCCTGATTTTTTAGCAAAGCATAAAGTTTGGTGAAACCTCTGTGTTGGTGACTTTTCGGTTCGAACGACTAAGTAACTTTTGCTTCAGATGTCATCTTCTTACTCATGACATTGCTGAGTGTGTGCTACCAGAGACGGAGGCGGCTCCTGGTCATCAGGAACCTGAACCGGAACCAGAACATGAACCCACTTACGATACTTTGCGACTCTCTTCCCTTTTCATCTTGGATGCTCCTCCACAACGTGCCATTCAAGCAGTCCCAATGATAACAGTTGACGACTTTGGGTCTATCATCTCAACCTCTCTCCACCGTCCAGATGACACGGACAATATGGTGTTGATTGATGGTCGGTACTTCTCCGTGGATGATCTCCGGAGCTTCTAGCATAATTATACGTCCATATCGGATCCAACGGAGTCTGAAGCTCGAAGACGACGAGTTTTACTCTCCCTTGAACATGTCAGCACTGAGATTATTCAGAAGATAACTAGACCACTCAGTTCTACATCCAACACTCCGCATAAACAACGCAGACCTGTGGCGTCTAAGGCCAGTTCAAACCAAACTTCTTCTAGTGGCGAGGCAGGCCCAATATCGTCTACATTTCCAAGCAGTGTGAGGCGGGCCCTTTACCGCCAAGGAACGAATGAGACTAGGAAGCTGGAACTGCCAGGGCATCGGCAAACGGTCGGCAGTTCATCGACTAAAGGAGATATGTCGTCGATATCTCCTGGATGTGGTTTTTCTCATTGAAACAAAACAACCCTTTAGTTATGTGTGTGATCTATTAGTTTCCTTAGGTTTTTAAAACTACTTTATCGTTCCTCCTGTCGGTCTTAGTGGTGGTTTGGCGCTTTTATGGAAGCACACTGTTGATCTCACTATTTTATCTCATGATGCACGACTTGTAGAATGTAAAATTAATGACAAATCGCTTTCTTTCAATTTGTCGTGTATTTATGGTGATCCCAATCCGTTATTTTGAAATATCCTTTGGGAACGGCTACAACGAACGGTTACAACTCGTGTTAAATCTTGGCTTATGATTGGGGAATTTAACCAAATTCGAAATCACGAAGAGAAATTAGGCGGACATAATCATAATGAAGATTTGTTTAAAGACTTCAACACTACATTGGACATCTATGATATGTCAGAGTTGAGCCATAAAAGAAATAAATTTAGTTGGAGTGGTCACCGAAGCCTTATCAGAAATGGACAGAGGAAAACTGAATTGATTCAATGTTGCCTTGATAAAGCCTTGGCAAATACGGAATGGCTAATGACTTACCCTGCTTTTTTTTCCGAATATTTGGAGTCATCGAATCAGATCATCGTCCATTAATTGTCAATATCCTCTCAGACACTTACGTTAAGCGTGGACAATTTTGTTATGATAAGAGGCCCTTTGATCAGGAAGGGTTTAAAGACAATATTACCTCAGAGTGGAATAGATTGTCTTCTAATGAGGATCTTCAGGTTAAGTTGGCTTCAATTCGAAGAAGTATATCCACATGGAAAAGAGTGAATAATTCTAACTCGCATGTTGAGATTAAACTACTCAAGGAGGAGTTAGAGTTGACATTTTTACAATCTCCACCGGATCCGTTCAATATAAAGGCCATCAAATACAAGCTTAATCAGGCATATTATCATGAAGAGGTTTATTGGCAGCTCAAAAGTCATACTCAATGGCTTAAAGCAGGAGATCAAAATACGAAGTATTTTCATGGATGTGCAAAAACTCGGAAAGCGAAAAACCGTATTACTTCTATCTCTGATGATAATGGTGTGGAGTATACGAATGAGACGGATATTTCGCGGGTGGCGACTCAATATTTTCAGTCTTTATTCACAAGTACTAACACCACTGTTTGGGATGACTTCTTTGATGGTATTCAGACACCGGTTACTTCAGACATTAATTGGGTACTTACATCGGCAATCACTAATGATGAGATTTTAAAAGCCATTAAATCTATTGGTGCTGATATAGCCCCGGGGCCTGATGGATTAAGTGGTGCATTTTCCATCAATTTATTTCAACTGTTAGTGATAGTATAATTGTCGAGGTTCAGAAATTTTTTGCTACTAGAATCATGCCTCCTGATCTAAACAAAACCCATATCTGCCTTATACCAAAGATAGATCAGCCAAGTCATATGAGTGAGTACCGACCTATCAGTTTATGTAACGTCACATTCAAGATAATATCAAAGATACTTGTTGCTCGTCTAAAGCCGTTTCTCCCTGAAATTAAATCCGACCAACAAACAGCATTTGTACTAGGCCGACATATCACTGATAATGTTTTGATCGCACATGAGCTTCTACATTCCTTGAAAACACGGAAACGTCAAGCTAAATCTTATATGTCCATCAAAACAGATATCTCCAAAGCATATGATCGAGTGGAATGGAGTTTCCTGGAAGAAACCATGTTACGATTAGGCTTTGATGAGAAATGGGTCCAATGGATAATGACGTGTATCAGGTCCATCACGTATTCATTTCTTATTAATGGAAGCCCCTATAGTAATATCCATCCTTCTCGAGGCGTTCGACAAGGTGATCTCTTATCACCGTATTTATTCCTACTTTGCGCTGAGATGCTTACTCAGAGACTCAACCATGAAGAATGTCAAGGAAATATTCAAGGACTATTTATTAGCCTTAATGGACCTTGTGATAGTCATATCCTCTTCGCAGATGATTCGTTCTTTTTTTGTCAAGCAAATCGGAAGAATATTACCACCCTTTCCTCTGTGTTACGTCAATATGGGGACCTCTCTGGCGAACAAGTCAATCATACCAAATCCTCAATTATTTTTGGATCTCAAAGTGTCAGAATCTAGAAGAGAGGAGGTACAACAAATCATCAATATACAGCGCAATGGTGGATATAGTAAATACTTGGGTCTTCCTGACGAGTTTACTAATAAGAAGTGTGAACTTTTTGAGTATATTGTAACGAAGGTCAAAGATCAAACAAAAGTATGGAACCAAAAATTCCTTTCTCAAGGCGGCAAAGAGACTCTCCTAAAGTCAATCGCTACTGCTTTACCTACCTATGCTATGAGTTGTTTCAAGCTCCCAAAAACCACTACACATGAAATCGACTCCTTACTATCACAATTCTGGTGGGGATCATTGGAAAATACGAAGAAAATGGCATGGGTAAGCTTGAAAAAATTAAGTATTCCAAAGAAAGAAGGTGGTCTAGGCTTTAAGGATATCGAGAAATTCAATGATTCCTTACTCACTAAACAAGCTTGGCATATATTACAATTTCCTAATTTTCTTTTGGCTAGACTTTTGAAAGCCGGTATTTTCCGGAGACATCTTTGCGTAACGCAGTTATTCCAAGGAAATCTTCTCATGGATGGCGATCTTTGATGAGTGGATGTGATCTACTATTTCAGGGCTTGAGATTTAGAGTTGGTAATGGATAGATGATTAATCCGGTCATTGACCGATAGATTCCGGTTCACCCTCCAAGGGCGGCTACAAGAATTGCTACGATTAATCCCTCTCTTCTCTGTGAATTATGGCAGCCTAATCACCATCAATGGAATGAGATTGCACTACAACGATTTTTAACTTCCACTGTCGCCAAATATACTCGCCAGCTATATATTCCTCATCTTGACACTCCGGATAAACTAATATGGCATTATACAAAGCATGGTAATTATTCCGTTAAATCGAGGTATTGGTTGGCTACTCACCTTCCGGATCCACTAAGTAATATATGACCTCCTCCACATGGTAGTATACCCTTAAAAACTCGTATATGGAAAAATACCACAGCCCCGAAAATCAAACATTTCCTATGGCGAATATTATCTTCGGCTTTGGGTACATCGTCAGAAATATCCCGCTGTGGTATTCCGATTGATACAACCTGTAAGCGATACCATCAACATATTGAGATGTCAAACCATATTTTTTTTCAATGTCCCTATGCAACAACAGTTTGGAGGATGTCAAACTCACCGGCGTCACGAGTAATTCAGCAAACAAATACTTTTGATCATAATATAGATGGTTTACTTGGAGTTTATGAATCAACAACTCTCCAATCTATTCAACATGAAGTCTTCTGGATATTATTGCAAATATGGAAATCACAAAATGATCTTATTTTTAATAAGATTAACCAGGAGATAAGTGTTTTGTGTGGCCGTGCCAAGGATAACGCTCAAGAATGACTTGATGCTAACATCCATGCCTCTTCTACTCGGAATACTGGATCTATGCAACCTCAAACACAATGGACTCCACCGCCTCCAGGTTTTCTTAAATGCAATTTTGATGCAAGTTATATCTACAATAATTCTGCAATAGGGGTGGGTTATATAATTAGAGATGAATTTGGAAGCTTCCGTCTTGCGGCTTCAACAAAACTCAAACAAGGTACAAATTCTTTAGAAGCAAAAGGAATGGCCTTACTACATGCCTTACAAGCTCTCCATTGTCGGGGTTATCAAAAATAATCATGGAAGGCGACTATCAACAACTTCAAGATCTTCTTCATTCTCACATTCAAAATGCAACTATGGAGCCACTAATTAATGATATACACAGTTGGGCGGATCACTTTACAAATATATCGTTCGTGACGACACCGCAACAATGTAACCACATCGCGGATAGATTAGCAAAGTATGCTCAGATACAACGTCATGTTTCAAATATTTATTTCCGTCCTCCACGGTTTTTGAGGCCATTATTACTAAACTATTATGTATGATTTTTTCTAATAAAAAATGTTTAAAAAAAAATTTTAAGACGAATTTACGATGATTTTAAAAAATATATATTCATTATTAAATTGTTGTAAAATAGCATCAAAATCTTTTGTTGTAAACTCGAAGGTATCAAGCGTCGTACTTACAAGGAAATAACAAGGAAAATTCTGCTGAGTCTTATTATGTATAGTTCCCTTTAAAACAAACATATTAATATGTTAACACGTAAAATTATTTAAATCTTATATTAATGACAAATAGAGGTTTTAGATACATCATCACTATAAATAACACTTAAACAAATTAATTTAGTAAAATTATCATCACATTTGCAACAAAATTACAACAACGCGTCGTAACTTTATTGTACCGATTCTTCATTGTACATGCATACAATTAATTGTTTATATGTGCAATTTTAATGTTAGTAATATAACGATGCATTTACAATAAATCGTCGTAAATACGTTGTTATACGTAGCAACGAATCGTCGTAATGTGTTGTTATACATAACAACAAATTTGCAATGAATTATCGCAAATATCTCGTAACTTAACATGAATGTGTTGTTATACATATCAACAAATTTATAACGAATTATCGTAAATACCTTGTAGTTTAACAACAAATTAACAAAGATAACAAATTTTGGTTCGATAAATTTGGCTTTAGCAAAACTATAACAAATCTTTAATAAAAAATAATTTTTAATTTGGTTTGATTCAATTCAATTAAAATGTAGTTTTAAATAAGTGTATATGACCTATAAGGCTATATAACCTTATAATTCGATAAATCTCAATATCTGTGTTTTAAAAAAATAAAGGGTGATTCGTTGAAATAGAGTAGATTTGTTGAAAAATTACTTAAATAGAGCAAATGTTTAAAAATTATACAAATAGTTTTTAAATTTCATAATATACCATTTTACCCTTTTTGATGAGTAAACAAAAACGTAATTACGAAACTGCTATTAATGAAACTTGCCACGTCAGCAATTGCTTACGACCTATACCAAATAATCGAAATCAACTCTACTAAACTAATTGAATGAAACGTGGTAGAGTTGATAGTTCAATAATGTAGTGTATGGTAGAGTTAATTTTCCTCGTGGAGAACTGAACTTTACTATAAACAACTGAACTTTACTATAAACAACTGAACTCTACTATAAACAACTGAACTCTACCATAAACAACTGAACTCTACCATAAACAACTGAACTCTACCATAGACAGCTAAACTCTACCATGGACATATGAACTTTACCATGGAGAACCGAACTCTACCATGGACAACTTAACTCTACCATGGAGAATTGAACTCTACCATGGACAATTTAACTCTACCAAGGACAAGTCAACTATACCATGGACAACTGAACTCTACCATGGACACCTGAACTCTACCAATGACAAATCAACTATACCATGGACAATTGAACTCTACCATGGATATATCAACTATACCATGGACATATCAACTATACCATGGAGAACGTTCTATTACCTTTGGTAGAGTTAGCCTCCTTCGTAGAAGGGTTGTGTTTGATGTTTGGTAGAGTTAACATAAACGCATGGTAGAGTTGGTTGTGGAAAACCTAGTAGTTGTAAATTACAAATTTAACCCTAACTAACTTTATTACCTAACATGCCGCTCATTAAATGTCATTAGAGCTCCATTCATCTTATCTTCATTTGTAGCTCCATTTTTCCTTCAAATCATTTCATATCCTTCATTTTAATTGTTAAAGCTATTAGGATATATGGATCAAATCGTTTTGGTTTGTGGGAGTTGGAGTTTTAACCAAAACCTGTGGATTTTTTTGGTGGACAAAATTTACAGTAGTCCGATCATAGAGATTGGCAAAGATCTTAGTTATGATGAATTTCTTGGGATGGTGTATGAAGATTTCGGTCTGAATCAACAAACTATTGAGGTAAAATTAAGCTATATGTCAAATCTAGTAATGAAATCACTACCACAAGATACTCCTCCTGTCTTTGTGAGTAACAAAAGGCAATTACATGTGTTTGTGTAATAATTTCGTAAACAAATAATGCGCCTCTATGTAGAGATTTCCATTAGATCACGTGTTTCTGCGAGTTTCAACAATGGTGATGGCATAGTTCATTATAAGTGGGAGAACAATGATTCGACGTTTAATAGAGTTGACCCACGGTCAGGTACAATTGATGTTGAATGTAGTAGAGTTGATCCCCTATTTAGTAGAGCTGAAGCAAGGTATGGGGGTAGTACGGAAAATGTGAAACACGAATTTGAACATGTTGAGGACGAAGATGCGAGATTCAGATTCGACTATTGCGATGATATGGATGGTGCAAGCTCAGATGATGAAGATTACATCAGTGTTCGTAGAAAATCAAAGGAAGAAGAAAATAAATCAAAGGATGAAGGAAAGAAATCAAAGGAAGGTGGACTCCTTTCCTTCCGTTTATTCTTATTAGGTAGTTCCTGCTTCTTCTCTATCTCTTTGTTCTTCTCTACCTCTTTCTTCTTCTTATGTAGGTCCTGATTCTTCTGGGCCTCTTTATTATCCGGTATTTGCCAGAAGGACTCATCTAGAGTGCCATCAAGTATGTCTTAAACCATGTTGTCCACTTTTAGATCTTCAACATCATCTGGCCAACACAGGGATGATCTCAGCATGAGGCACTGGACGCAGTTGCCTTAAGCGTACCTGAAAGAGTAGAAGGAATAAAGGTTAGCACAAACAACTTTTCAAGTACATAGTAACTCTACCAAACGGATGATCAACTTTACCATGAAGTCATATTAACTCTACCAAGCTGACATATAAACTCTACCATATGAATATTAACTCTACTAAACAGAGAAACAACTCTACCAAACACTCTGCAAACTTTACTAAGTTGCGGTGACATATTAACTCTACCAAGCTCACTGTGAACTCTACCAAGCTCACTGTGAACTCTACCAAGCTCACTGTGAACTCTACCAAGCTCACTGTGAACTCTACCAAGCTCACTGTGAACTCTACCAAGCTGACATATTAACTCTACCAAGTTGACTGTGAACTCTACCAAACTAACTGTGAACTCTACCA
Organism: Cardamine chenopodiifolia; assembly: GCA_963922655.1. NCBI lineage: Eukaryota > Viridiplantae > Streptophyta > Magnoliopsida > Brassicales > Brassicaceae > Cardamine > Cardamine chenopodiifolia. The sequence goes on from OZ000481.1 coordinate 17,750,693, forward strand.
AGCGCTGACATATTAACTCTAACTAGCTGACTGTGAACTCTACCAAGCTGACTGTGAACTCTACCAAGCTGACTGTGAACTCTACCAAGCGCTGACATATTAACTCTAACTAGCTGACTGTGAACTCTACCAAGCTGACTATGAACTCTACCAAGCTGACATATTAACTTTACTAAATTGACATATGAACTCTACCATATTGACTATGAACTCTACCATTTGTAAGCAATAAATACCTTATCCTCCGCCATTTTAACCAACTTCACCATTTGTTCTATGTCCATGCATTGTTTCTTGATTGATCTCCACTATAGAAGGGGAACATCCACACCTTTTCTTCTCACACCAAACATCTCTGCTAATATGGGGATAGACTCAAATGCCCATATGAGAAGCGAGTGCACAAAACCGCTGAGAGTGAAGGTTGCGATTTTATAGGATGCCCATCAGATCGATCTGATCAGCGTGTTAAACGCCTCTCTTCCCCAAGGATGCCTCTCAAAGCGCTCTTGATCTGTAACCAAAGAAACAAAAGCAGATGGAATCCTACTATTACGGTGGAGACCATAAACACCAATATGCAATACCACTAGCAAGCCAACCATCCTCCTCTTTTCGAAAGACCATGATCTGCACTGCTGCAGATCCGTATTTAACTCTACCAAAGTAGGGCCTTGATCGACTGGTAAACCCATGTCCTCCTATAGAGAACGTACGACAGCCTCATCAACAACATAAGAAGATTCATCCACCAAATTGCAATTAAGCTGCGTGATTTCCTGAAACTCTAAGATTGAAAATCTCATAGGCCGACAAGCTACCAAGACCCATAACTCATACTGCTTTTTAATATCTAGTTAGTCCGCCAATAAATATTGTAGATGCCTCCCCATAAAATTGTAGTCAGAGTCAGCAAAGCTTCAAAAAAACTCAGAGGAATGACTTTTCTCTTATGTCTCAGTATGCATCTTCACCAATACCATTCATCATATGAAAAATATGATTCATATTGCAATTGTTGTCTATGCTCCGGTTCTTTATTATTTGAAGACGATCTGCAAAAAGCCTCTTCGGATAATCCTTTTCCGCAGCCATACATGATGAGTAGAAATAAGAAACAGTCAAAACGTAACTCTACCAAACGATATGTTAACTCTACCAAACTAGATGCTAACTCTACCAAACGATAAGCTAACTCTACCAAACTAGATGCTAACTCTACCAAAGTAGATGCTAACTCTACCAAACTAGATGCTAACTCTACCAAGGTAGATGCTAACTTTACCAAACTATATGCTAACTCTACCAAACTATATGCTAACTCTGCCAAACTATATGCTAACTCTGCCAAACTATATGCTAACTCTGCCAAACGATATGCTAACTCTACCAAACCCATAAATCCAGAAACCTTAGACGCAGAGAAAATACTTAACTCTACCAAACTAATAACTTAACTCTACCAGACGCATTAAACCGTTATGCAAATCTACCACAAAACTGTAATGCATTTAGCGAGAAGATTAAGAGAAGAAGAACGAAATCGAGAGAAAATGAGAGAAGAAGAACCCAGAAAACGATTTAGCGAGAATCATACCTTCGACAAATGTATGAATCTCTGCAAACTGGAAACGTTTCATAGCGAGACAGAAGACGAGAAAGTAGAAACGAGAAAGTCGAAACGAGAGAGAAGAAGACAAACGAAGAAATGAAAAAACGGAAATGGTACTCATACAGAGGAAGGAAGTTAATTTGGAGAGATGGAATGTCTTTTTTTTTTTCTTTTTGAGGGTGCAATTACTAATTGCATCTTTCTTTTTCTTTCCTGCATCAATAATCTATTTAAATAAATTCAGATAAATTAGACCATATTTAAGTAATTTTTTCAAAAATAAATTAAAATAGAGGTAACCACCGGATTTCGGGGGACTATTTGGTAAAACCAATAATATACCACTTATTAATAGATAACATTTGACCAATTTTTTCAACGTGGATCTAACCAAAAAAATCCAACAAAATATTTTGAATATTTTTTAATAGTTTAAAATCAAAACAAATTATGGAGTATTTGCCATTTGGTGTTTCTTTCTTTCATCAATGGATGGAGAAAAAAAAGATTTAATAATAAACAACGCAAACATTTATGACAACTCTATCTCTCTCTTCCAGATACTATAATTTCATTGTCCTTTTCAGCGAATCCAAGAGCTAAAAAAGAAAATGAATAGAAATCAATCAACGGTCAAGATCTCAAGATTAAAATCCAACGGTCAAAAAGAAATAACTCTGGTACTGACACCACCTCTCATAATTCTCGTTAGTAGGACCCTGTCTCTTCTTCCTCTTTCTTTTTTCTCCACTGTGTTAGAACCGGGTCGAATCCGTGTCGGGTCGGGTCAATTATAAGAAGAGCAAAACTACTTACTCGCTTTCACCGCCACGTACTCTTCTTTCTCTTTCTGACACATATCTTTTTCTCTCTCTTCTGTTTTGAAAGCCAAAGTGTCTCTCTTCTGTTTTGAAAGCCAAAGTGTCTCTCTTGGACAGTGATTGAACTGCTTCAAACGATTTATTACCACGAGAAACCAAGTTCAAGAACAAGAAGAACAGATTAGTCTATGTCTTAATCTTCTTTCGTTCATTTCTTCTCCACAAAGATCTCACAAGAAAGTTTTTTTTTTTGGGTTCTTGGTTTGTGGAGTGTGTTCAAATGTGTACTTTTAGTGTTATTCTTGGTATGATGATGAGGAAGAACAGATTCTGGTTTTGAAGAAATGGGGTTTAGTGTGTTTAAGGGTTTGATGCAAAGGTTTCACTGAGTCCTATGGTGAGTGAATGGTGTGAATTTGGGGTTGAGCAAAGGAGATGGAGAAAGATGAGTTTGTACTTCCGGAGTTAAAGAGTTATAGCTGCTGTAGTAGCTGGAAGTGAGAGAGAGTAGGAAAATTTTAGATTGTACGGAAAATTAGGGTTTTCAAAGTTTGTAAGAAGTTAAAAATTAGAAGACATGAAGCTGTCAACATCTGCATTCGGTCAACAGAGTCATGAAGGTGTTCTGTTTTTTCTCTTTTAGTCTGATTTTCATACTATTGTTTTCTGGACAAGTTTCTTAGTTTAGTGTTTTTGTAACAGGACAGAAATGTCTGAATTCTGAGCTATGGCATGCTTGTGCTGGACCATTGGTCTCTCTTCCATCCTCTGGTAGCCGAGTTGTTTACTTCCCACAGGGTCATAGTGAACAGGTTCATACTTAGCTTTTTGTTTTTGGGGTTTAAAGATTGGTTCTTTTATGTGATGTTGTTTAAAAGTATGGAGCTTCATTTATTTTTTTTAGTTGTTTATATTTGGGCATTTCCATTTAAATTGAAGTGTACTTGTAGGTAGCTGCTACAACTAATAAGGAAGTTGATGGTCACATACCAAATTACCCAAGCCTACCACCACAATTGATATGCCAGCTCCATAATGTTACAATGCATGTGCGTAGTTAGTTCCTGTCCTTTTCCAACTTCAGTTAAAGTAGTTTTGTGATGATGTGCTTTGTAAGTATGGGTTTTTGGTTTGTACTTTTCAGGCAGATGTTGAGACTGACGAAGTCTATGCTCAAATGACACTTCAACCTTTGACACTGGTACATAGATATACATTATGAGTTTTTTCGGTTACTCGAGTCTGTTAAATAAGTAACTTAAGCTTAGGAATTGGTGTTGTGTATAGGAGGAGCAGAAGGAAACATTTGTACCGATAGAGTTGGGGATTCCGAGCAAGCAACCTAGTAATTATTTCTGTAAGACTCTCACTGCTAGTGATACTAGTACTCATGGAGGGTTTTCTGTTCCTAGACGCGCTGCTGAGAAAGTTTTTCCACCATTGGTATTACACTTTTTCATTAGCTTACTTGCTAGAAAATGTTGTTATGAATATGTGTACTCCTTTTGATATCTTGCTTCTTCTCTGTTGCAGGATTACACACTGCAGCCACCAGCTCAAGAACTGATTGCAAGGGATCTCCATGATGTTGAATGGAAGTTTAGGCATATCTTTCGGGGTAAGTTTCATCTTTCCTTGGTACGAGGGGATCCCTATAATATCATGTTTATGTTCTATCTTGGTTGGTTTAATCCTTGGATGTCATTCTTTTTGGCCTGTAATCGCATGTGTAATAATTTAAATTGGCTGTTATTCTGTTAAGTATGTCCTGAAGTAGCATAAGGATGTTGTAGTTTTCTTAGTTTGGAGACAACTATGGCTACTCTGTTCTTGTCGTTGTGTATCATAAATTGGAATTATTACTTGTTCATGTTAGCCAATTGATCTGAATCCTTCTGCTTATTTTACTTGCAAATAGCAACTATTTACATGCTTCTTGTGATTATGCAGGACAGCCAAAACGACATCTCCTAACTACTGGATGGAGTGTTTTTGTCAGTGCCAAGCGACTAGTAGCTGGAGATTCTGTCATTTTCATCAGGTTTGATTCTTTCGTTGTACGCTCACTTTGTGGACTGTGATTATACCTTTAACCCTATTACTTGTTGTCAGGAATGAAAAGAATCAACTCTTTTTGGGAATTCGACGTGCCACTCGGCCACAGACTATTGTACCATCATCTGTCTTATCCAGTGATAGCATGCATATTGGACTCCTCGCTGCTGCTGCACATGCTTCTGCAACTAATAGTTGTTTTACTGTTTTCTTTCATCCAAGGTTGATAAACCTCTCTTTTACCTGTATCTTCTTCCTCTCTCGGCATTTTGGATAATATATTTTACTTATATGCTCTTCATGTTCAGGGCTAGCCCATCTGAGTTTGTGATACAACTTTCCAAGTACATTAAAGCCGTTTTTCACACGCGCATCTCAGTTGGCATGCGCTTTCGCATGCTCTTCGAGACAGAAGAGTCGAGTGTTCGCAGGTGATGATGCCACATATTTTTGTAACTGAGAAATTTATATTATTATGTTACACATATCACTTTAACATGTATTCTGACAGAGGCATGGGACATTTTCCAGGTACATGGGTACTATAACTGGTATCAGTGATCTTGATTCTGTCCGTTGGCCAAACTCTCATTGGCGATCTGTGAAGGTAACATTAAGAAGCCCATGATTTCATTAAGTATACATTTCACTGGAACTCCATTAACATTGAAGATCCGGGCACTATTGGTGTAGGTTGGTTGGGATGAATCGACAGCAGGTGAGAGACAGCCAAGGGTTTCTTTATGGGAGATTGAGCCTCTTACTACCTTTCCCATGTATCCATCTCTATTTCCTCTCAGGCTAAAACGTCCGTGGCATGCTGGTACATCATCATTACATGGTACTCACCATTTAGCTCTTTTCCTAACTGTTATTAACTATTGTAGCTAAAGAAATCTCCTACTGATCTTATTTATAAGTACTGTAACTCTGTAGCTATTGACTTATGTGATGATACAGATGGAAGAGGAGATTTAAGAAGTGGTCTAACATGGCTTAGAGGAGGAGGTGGAGAGCAGCAAGGTTTGCTTCCTCTAAATTATCCATCTGTTGGTTTGTTTCCATGGATGCAACAAAGGCTGGATCTCACTCAACTGGGGACTGATAATAATCAGCCATACCAAGCAATGTTAGCTGCTGGATTACAGAACATCGGCGGTGGAGATCCGTTAAGACAGCAGTTTGTCCAGCTGCAAGAGCCTCACCACCAATATCTTCAACAATCAGCTTCCCAAAATTCTGATTTGATGCTTCAGCAGCAGCAACAAGCATCACGCCATCTCTTGCATGCTCAAACCCAGATTATGAGTGAGAATCTTCCCCAGCAGAATATGAGACAAGAAGTTAGTAACCAACAAGCTGGTCAGCAGCAGCTACCACAAGCGGACCAAAATGCGTATCTTAATGCTTTCAAAATGCAAAATGGCCATCTTCAACAGTGGCAGCAATCAGATGTGCATTCGCCTTCGTTCATGAAACCAGACTTTACTGACTCAAGCAACAAGTTTGCAACAACAGTTAGTCCGATGCAACAAACCTCTGCCTCACCAGGTTCTGGAGATGGCAACAATCTTTTGAATTTCTCTATAACCGGTCAGTCTGTACTGCCTGAGCAGTTAACATCAGAGGGTTGGTCTCCAAAAGTATCCAACACTTTTACTGAACCGTTGTCACTTCCACAAGCCTATGCTGGAAAAAGTCTAGCTCTAGAACCCGGAAATCGCAACTTAAATCCGCAGAATCCATCTCTTTTTGGTGGTGATCATGACTCTGGACTTTTCCTACCAAGTACTGTTCCGCGCTTTGCTTCTTCATCAGGAGATGCTGAAGCTTCACCTATGTCACTAACAGATTCAGGATTTCAGAATTCCTTATATAGCTGCATGCAAGACACAACTCATGAGTTATTGCATGCAGCTGGACAGACTAATCCGTCCACCCAAACTAAGAACTTTGTAAAGGTGCTGGTTGGTTCTGGGCTCAGGGACTTCTTTGTGCCTCTGTTGTCTCTATAAGAAAAAAGTACTCATTTGCTTACAAATCCAAAAATGCAGGTTTATAAATCTGGTTCGGTTGGGCGTTCACTAGACATCTCCCGATTCAGCAGCTATCATGAGCTGCGAGAAGAATTAGGGAAGATGTTTGCTATCGAAGGGTTGTTGGAAGACACCCTTAGATCAGGCTGGCAGCTTGTATTCGTTGACAAGGAAAATGATATTCTTCTCCTTGGCGATGACCCGTGGGAGTAAGTAAAACTACTCTTCTTCTATTTATATATAGAATTGGGATAATCTTGAAAAGGTGGTTTGCCGAAAATGTGTTGCAGGTCATTTGTGAATAACGTGTGGTACATAAAGATACTATCGCCGGAAGATGTGCAACAAATGGGAGATCATGGCGAAGGGAGTGGTGGTTCTTTCCCGCAAAACCCGACCCATCTCTAAATGCTACTTTGGTGTCTGTGAACGCCTTTGTTTCGTTTGAAGTTAGTTCCACTGGTGTTTTTATATGCCATCTCTTTCGTTTTGACTTTTTAGAAAGAAACATGATCATATTTGTGAGTATGTGTCCTGAACGTTAGGGCTATCGTTAGCTTTGTACTACTAGACACTCTCTGGTCATAAACATAAGAACCTTTTATTAGGTCTCTCATGTAATTCAGCTTTTCTAGCATTATTAGCCACGTTACAAATTGTGATCCTAGCTATAGTACTGTGCGGGTTACTGAAGAAAGGGATAAACTACTAAATCAATTTCTAAACGGAGGTTGGAGAACGTTGGCCAATAAGTCCGAGACTGGAAACTACTAAACTCTCATATTCGAAAGTTAAAAACCAATCCCGGTCTTGAAGAAACCTCTTTGGATAAAGATATCACAACTATCATCATCATCATAAAATCAATCCCAACAATCATCATTCTCGTCCTTTTTTCACTTTGAAACTGTTTAATATTAAGCAAATTACTTAAAAGAACAAGGAAGAACAAATTTATATAATAATATATATGAATAGAAAGTTCAGATTACTTAATTTGAAACATAAGAGATATAAGAATAGTTTTTCTTCACTTAGTGTAAATTTAGAAGATAAACCAAAGCAAACCAGAAAATACAATCTATACTCTCTAGTAGAAAGTTCAAAACCCACAAATAGCACAATTCATAACCCCATAGAGAATTTGCAATGAAGGACATAGATGAATCTTTCTTAAATACGAGATGAGACTCCAAGAAAGATAAGAGTTGTACCAAGCATTCATTTTCTCTCTCTTTTTGATCCAAATAGTACTTAAACCTTTAGCAGAGCATCATTCATGACAGTTCTCAATCTCTTATCATCTTTAGCATGATAGAAACGTTTAATCTTCTTCGAATCCCTTATGAGTTTTGCCCAAATCGAACCACTACGAGCCAGAGTTGTCTCATTTCCAATCACCCATAAACAATGCCTTGCTCGAGTGAGTGCCACGTTAGCTCTTTGACGTCTTCTAACGGTGGATATGATGATAATGTCTTCTTCTCCTCCTTCAAACTAATAAATTCGATGTGAGTAATTATAATAGATTCTCATAAGAATAATGAACTACATGATACATCAACTTATATAGACGTAGAGATAAATCTAATTACCTAATTTAATAGAAAGATAAATGTACATAATATATTTAGAGATGATGTTAAACTTCATAATCTAAATATTGACATTTATCAACAATCTTCTAAATCTTTCTTGATCTCGGTTTGATCAATCTCAATTTGGTTTAGGTCGATCTCATCGATCTCCCAATACAAACCTGTCTACTGACTGGACATTCAAAGTGAAAAGCTGATCTGATAAGGAATTGCAATTCTCTCTTGGATTGCTCTTACTTGTCCTTTGTAAAGTGAAATAACTCCAATACTCATCTTCATCTTTTCACTTGAAACTGCTTCATAATTAAGCATATTATACTAAACAATCAATAAAGATTACTTAATACCTTTGAAAATATTAGATATTATCTAAAAAATCACAGCAGGTTCAACCATGTTTTTGGGACTATGTCCATCACCAAACTCTTCTTTCCCGCGACCCACAATGATAAACGAGAAAGAACCAAACATGTTTCCTTGAAGAAACCTCTTTTGATAATTGCTTTCTTGAACAATGGTAGCATCAGTGTTTCTCCCACTATAGAACTCCTTATTAGGGAAACGACTGATCGAAGGATGCATTCGATATTGAACATCAAGAAAATTTTTGTTATGACCAAGTAAAACCAATCTCTCAAACAAGATTATTCCAGATTTTGCCTTTTCACGTATCTGCCACATTGTTCTGAAATTACAATACTATAGTATAGATTGTTAGGATAATGAAAGATAGTTTTTTTTGTGTAACTAGAGAGTAGTACCTTGCTCTGCACCATTGCTAGTAACTGAAGCTCATCTCCTATTAGAATGGCTTGACGCAGTCTCTGAAGTTGCAATGCAGCAACTGATTCACATTCTTTAAGCTGAGCCGCCTCGTCAACCACAAGAAGTTCTATATTTTCTGTCCTTTCCACACTCATTTCTGCAGCACCTGAGGCTGTACAGATGATAATATCTGCATTTTTTAGGCAAAATTTCTTTATATCCTCGCTCTTCGATAAGTCTGGAATCTTATTAAAACTTTTGGGAAGCAAACGTAGAGCTTTAAGGCAATCAACATGGATATCTTTGTCCTGCATAACATCTTTGATACGTCGAAGCAATTTACGCTCTTTGATTATCTTCTTAACCTCTTCATCTGAAATGAAAGATTTGGGCAGATGTGTTTACAATGTTACCATACTCATCTCCAATTGTTCGTGGAGGCCATGAAAAAATCTTTACAACTTCTTCTGTATTCTTCTTCTTCTTTTTCAACTCGGCCTTTTTTCTCAAGAATATCTATGACTGACTCCAAACACTGCTTCCACCCAGAATATGGCAAAAACAGTTCCTGAAGACTACTGACGCAATGATCAAGAAACACATTGCCAAGATAATCGCTATTTTCGATCCCCATTCTGTCTTGGTTTCTAGCTAAGACAATATTCCCCAAACCATATGTGGCATGTTCTGAAGAATTTTTTCGATAAAGCCAATAGCCTTGATGTTACTTCTACAATAGTTGTGTTTGTAGGAGCACACACAACAGTTTTGCACCTTAGCTTAAGAAGGGCAAAGAGAAGAGTCGCAACCATCTTTATTTTGCCTGTTCCAGGAGGTCCTCATATCAGTTTCTTTTCTCAAGATAGCTCAAAATTGCAGCTTCTTGGGAAGAGTTCAAGCTCATTGAACGGATTATATCCAAAATATTTTGTCCCCAATTCTTGGAAGAAGCAGTTTGCTCTATACCCTGAAATAGAAGAAATCCATAATTACTCCAACCAAGACATACAACAAGCCATTATCTTAAGGGATTACATTGGAGCTTAATTATTATTCTCAACAAAGAGGAGACATATATAGTTTTCATATAAGTCACTTGAAATCAACAGTGGCAATAAACGTACCACAAAATTTGGCTGAAGAACACTTTGGATGAGATCAAATTTGGGAGCTTCATTGTGTAAAGCGTTCCATCTACGATTGTTTGTAGTTAAGTTCATGAGAAAAACACCAAATTCAAGTGAAATTTTCTCATCATGGGAGATTAATCTTGACAAAAGAATAGTGATATTTGGATGACTATCATCAGAAACATAGGCAAGAAGAAATGGGTTCAAGTCATGGGAACTTCTTGGTATTTTCTTTGTGAGAGCAATGAGATCTCCACATCGTTACTTGTACTTTGCATTATTCTCTACATCCACTAATTTTAAAATGTGTAATAAGTTGTTGCAACTTCCACTTTGTTGTAATTTGAGCTCTGATTTCTTGAAGAACTTTATGAATCTCTCTCGATCTCACAAATACTCACTCAATTAGAACTTATGAAAGAATGAAAATCAAGAACACAAGACAAGACTTTGTTAACCCGGTCCAGCTAGATCGGTGTGATCTAACCTACATCCGGAGCCGAATCCATCCGGCAAATCCACTAACTCAAAAAAGTACATCTCAATCCGAGCTTACAACCGTCAACAATGGTGATCTCTCAAAACTCTCTCTCTCTCGTATAATACAGGAAGGAGCAAGAGAATATGTGTGCTAAAGAAGATGATATTTTTTCTGAGATATACTTATAACACATCTACCTCTAAAGATGGAAAACCCTCCAATGTAGTTAGATACTTCCCCTTACCTTGATTATCTTTCTCGGTTTAATCAATAATCTCCAAACCAGAGATAACCAACTGATCCAATGCTTCTTAATTCAATCAAACCAAAGAAATTGAATCAGACTATTAAATCACAACACTCCACCTTGATTCATTTTCTTTCCTTTTATAGTAGATTTGCACTTACATGGATCTAACCTTCAGCTGTGATGATATACTCATCTTACCTAAGCAACTTTAGAAAATCTAAAGCTGCCTCGAACTTCTGCAACAGAATGCCTTTGGTAAGCATATTTGCAGGGTTCCGAGATGTATGAATCTTGAGGATTTCAACTCTTCCTTGCTCTATTACATCCCTGATGAAGTTGTACTTAATCACCATATGCTTAGTCCTGTCATAAAAAATGTTATTCTTTGACAAACAGATAGTCGATTGAGAATCACACCACAATGTGACCTTTTCCTGTTTGATACCCATATCTTCTAACAGTCCTTGAACCCACAAAACTTCTTTAAATTTTTCTGTTAAGGCCATATATTCGGCTTCAATTGTTGATAAAGCAACTGTACTCTGAAGACTTGACTTCCAGCTCACATCCATAACCTTCAGACTATTCCATATACAGTGGCTTATCAATATCTCCATGTAGAAATGCTATTTTCACATCCATTTGCTCCAGCTCCAGGTCATTTCCAACAACAATAGACATTAGAATCCTGATGGATATATGTTTAACTACTAGAGTAAACACCTCATTGTAATCAATACCTTTTCTTTGAGTAAAACCTCGAGCTACTAACCGAGCTTTATACCTTTCGCGTTCAACTCTAGGAATTCTTTGTTTCTTCTTATACAACCATCTGTTACTGATCACTTTATGATCCTTAGGACGATCCACTATTTTCCAAGTGAAGTTCTTCCATAACGACTCCATTTCATCTGTCATACATGAGTTCTATTTCTCCCAGTTTCTGTTTTCCTTGGCTTCATGAAAACATTTTGGTTCCTCATAGTCAATGTCTTCGGCTGTCAATAGTGCAAAGGCAAACTGTGAGTAGTCAGAGAATTTTACAGGAGTTTTGATTGCTCTTCTAGCTCTGTCTCGTGCTAGTTTGTAATCCTCTAGGTCATCTTCACTCTCAAGTGATCCTTCTTTTGGTACTGAATTCTCAGACTCATTATCACTAGTTTCTAACAAAGTAACTCCACCTGAAACTGAGCTTACTTCAACCTTTTTCTTTTCTTCTTCAAATTCAGTTACTGCTTCTCTGGTTTGATCACGATCTTCTTTCTTGATGCCTTCACTCTGTTCCTTCTCTAGAACATCTTTGTAGCTTAAGTCTTCATGAAATACTACATTTCTGCTTGTTGCACACTTCCTCTCATTTAAGAGCCAGACCGTGTAACCGTTTGTTTCCTGGGGATAACTGATGAACACTCCTTTTAGTGCTCTAGATTTCAGCTTGCCTTGGTCCTGATACACATATGCAACTGAGCCAAACTTCCTTAGATGCCTGTAGCCTGGTTTTCTGTTCAACCACAGTTCTTCTGGAACGTTGTGATCCACTGTAGAGGCGGGTGATCTGTTCACTAAATAAGATACAGTACCAGCTGCCTCTACTCAGAATTCTTCTTCTAGTCCTGATTCATTCAGCAAGCATCTTACCTTTTCCATGAGTGTCTGGTTCATTCTCTCAGCCACGCCATTTTGTTGGGGGGGGGGGTATAGGTGCAGGTTATGTGCCTTTCAATGCCCTGAGTCTTGCAGTAATCATCAAACTTTATATTGCAAAATTCAAGCCCATTATCTGTTCTCAAAACTTTAACATGTTTACCAACCTGTTTTTTAACCAAATCTTTCCACTCACAGAATTTTTTAAACGTCTCATCCTTTGTTTTAAGGAACATCAGCCACACTTTTCTAGTCTTATCATCAATAATTGATAAGAAATATTGCTTAACTGAGTGTGATGGTGTCACGTTTGATGATCCCCATAGATTAGTATGGACATATCCTAAGATATCTTCAGTGTTGTGCTTACCAACATTGATTTTCCCATTACACAGTGCTCACAGAAGCTTAGGTCTTTTACATCTTTCTTCTCAAGCAGGCTCTTTTCAGATAGTATCTTCATACCATTCAAACTCAGATGTCCAAGTCTGCTGTGCCATAAGCTCGTTTGTCACTGACTCTTTCTACATTGCAGTTTTCATCTGTAACAGTCTCACCATCCAGAATGTACAGTCCATTTTATCAGGTTTCCATACAGAGCTGTAGCATTCTTCTTGAAGTATCTTACCTTTCCATTTCCACATTCATGACTAAAACCTAGTCTATCCAAGGTGCCTTTGGATATTAAGTTTCTTCTTAGGTTTGGGATGTACTTGATATTATTTAGAATCTGAATTGATCCACCTTTTGTGTCTAATCTGATCGATCCTTGGCCTTTTGATTCCACCGAGTGATCATCTCCAAACAAAATTGTAGTCTTATCTTTATCTCCTTGAGGTCATATGAGATGTACATCCTAAGCCTAATACCCAAAGGTCTTTAACAAGTTGATCACCAATGCTAAGAGCTTCCGAGAACTCCAGTTTATCTGTGATGACTCCAGCCTCTCATTGGCTCTCATTCTTAAACTTTCTTTTCCTCGCATAGCAATCCTTCTTCAGATGCCCTTCCTTTTTACAGAACCAGCATGTAAGCTTTGACTTGGAGTTTGACCTGCTTCTTCCTTTTTCCTTAGGACCCTTTTGATGTGTCCTTACAAATTGTCTTCCTCTATCAGTCATGTAGAGAACTGTGGACGAACCTTTGTCAGAATCTTTCATCTCAGCTATTTCACGTTCCCGTGACTTCGCAGACGAAACAACATCCTGGACTGACAATGAGTTAGCTGGCTGTAACTGATAGGCAATGAGTTCAGAATCAAGATTGCTTGAACTTCTTCTTCAGCTTTTATCTCTAAGCTTCCTAACTCTGCTACAATCTTCAAGAACTCATCGACATTCTGATCAATTGTCTGAGTCTCAGTCATCTTGAAGGAATAAAACTTCAGTTGAACATATATTCTATTTGGTAACGATGTCTTCATATATAGCCTGTTCAACATAGACCACATCTCAGCTGTAGTCTCACAATGATTTACCTTTCTTAAAATGGTATCGCCAATGTGATTGATTAGTATGTTCTTGGCTTGTTTTGATTGCTCGATCTTTATCGGATTTGAGACCTCCTTAGTTTGAATCGGTCCTGTACCTGAGCCTTCTTCAGTAGCAGACTGTTTTTCTTCACTTTTGGTTAACGACACCATCTTTGACAGAGATGGATCGAGTAGACTGTTCTTTAATCCAAGAACCCCAAGCTGAACTATCATTCTGATCTTTCATAAGGAGAAGTCGTTGTCGCCGTTAAATGCCTTGATTTCAACTCTCGTCGTTGTTGCCATGGAAGAAATTAATAGTTTCCTGATGCTCTGATACCAATTGTTGTAATTTGAGCTCTGATTTCTTGAAGAACTTTATGAATCTCTCTCGATCTCACAAATACTCACTCAATTAGAACTTATGAAAGAATGAAAATCAAGAACACAAGACAAGACTTTGTTAACCCGGTTCAGCTAGATCAGTGTGATCTAACCTACATCCGGAGCCGAATCCATCCGGCAAATCCACTAACTCAAGAAAGTACAGCTCAATCAGAGCTTACAACTGTCAACAATGGTGATCTCTCAACAAACTCTCTCTCTCGTATAATACAGGAAGGAGCAAGAGAATATGTGTGATAAAGAAGATGATATGTTTTCTGAGATATACTTATAACACGTCTATCTCTAATGTAGTTAGAAACTTCCCCTTACCTTCATTATCTTTCTCGGTTTAATCAATAATCTCCAAATCAGAGATAACCAACTGATCCAATTCTTCTTAATTCAATCAAACCAATGAAATTGAATCAGACTATTAAACCACAACACACTTGATTCCAAGGAACTTATTTGAAAAAGAGGAGCTTTCGATATAGATTTGAAGCTTGTGCACAATGCGGTTCGAGTTTCTTCGATAAGGTGAGGAACAAAGCACTTAAAGTATTCATCAGTGGAACTAAACCTGTCTGGTATTGTCTATATCAGTTACAAAACCATTGATTATATTTATAAGTACCAAAAGATTGCATCCAAGAAAGAAGGATTAAAAGAAATGAAATAAAAAACCTTTTGCTTGTAGAGATATTTGTTGAGAATATCATTGATAGACCAAGAAAATATTTTATCAAGTAAACTTGTTTTCTCATTTCTTTCCATTGATTATCTTTGCGGTTGTCAACCTTCTTTCCTGCGATATAAGAAAGAAGAAAGCAAAAACTTGGTACGTAAGAACAACAATGAAAAACCGAGTTATTGTTCATATATAACTCTCTAAAGATGTGATTTTTCTTACAAGGCAAGTAAATAGAGTGATAGGTATGAAGCGAAGCTTCAAGAAGAATGGTGTAGAGAATCAAAAAAAGTAAAGAGAGACTACAATGACAACTGTGGAGAATCTATATGTAATTTTATTTGATTTACTTAAGGAAGAAGAAGGCGAAACGTCTAGAATTTGAAGAATTTTTTCTGCTAATTTCACAATTTTACATAAAATGTCCTTTTTAAAAAATCATTAATAAAATAAAGGTAAAAGGTATATTTTTAGTTGTTTTCTTTTCTAAACTTAAAAAATACATACTATTTTATTTTAAAAATTTTGCGGCAAGTTCCGCAATATCTTTAGACCGAAGACCAAAGCTAAGATATGGGTATTAAATCGACGGATACATTAGGGGAGATTTTCAGCTATCATCGTCGTCGACGTCACCACACAGTTATTCACTCACATGTAGAAGATGAGATTCACGATCTCAGAGGGAAGAGGATAACTGACTCAGACGTGGCTCTGTGGAGGGGTAAGAGAGGTCAGTTTAAGTCATTTTCTCCTCCAAAGAAACTTGGAATCAGTTCAGGGAGCAGTCATCTAAGACGTCTTGGTCTTAGGGCGTTTGGTTCTCAAATGCTACCACAAAATTCTCATTCATTGTGCTGGTTGACTATCCTTAATTGTTTATCTACGGAAGATTGTATGGTTTTGTGGAATTCAAATGCTCCTCATGGTTGTGTTTTATGTTCTAACTCGATGGAGACGAGACCATCTTTTTTTCTCTTGTCCTTTTGCCTCTTAGGTTTGGTGAAGACTGATTGCAGGACTCTTCCACCACAGGTACAAAGAGAATTTTCAAGATATTCTTCTATTGGTTTTGTCTTCATGTAGCAGGGAGCTACGGGATTTCATTGCCAAATGTGTTCCAAGTTGCAGTTTATTCCTATGGAGAGAACGTAACAAGAGGAGGCACGGGAATAACCCATCATCCATTGATATTTTGATAAGAGATATCGGGAGAATGGTTCGTAATCGTCTTTCTACGATGCAAAGTTAAGGAATAATGAAGTCGGGTCTATAAGTTTGGTTCGCCACCAGAATTTAAATTCCTCATGGTTGAAGTCCCATGTATCTTTCTATTTTTTCTATCAATAATTTTTCATCTCAATCGAAAGTGGGTATATTTTTTTTTCCCACGAACTGGTTTTATCCCAGTTGGCTTTTCCATCTCGGGGTTTTAATGAGACAACCACTTTGATTTCTATGTTTTTGAGCTTTTCTATTTTATTTTTGTTTAAACAAATTCTGAAAATGTTTGTAAACAAGTTATTTCTTGAATATAATTTTACATAATATTAAAAAAAAAGACTAAAGCTAAGATTAAATGGATATTTTTTAGGGTCTCACTGCTGCCATTATTCAACAGAGGTTCACCGATTGAGCAACCTCATCCAGGTAACTCTAGAGCATACATTTTTCAGGTTACCAGTTGATCAAATTAACGCAAAAATACTGGTAAAAAAAGACTAAACTTAATAACAAAAATATCAGGTGAAACTAAAAGACATGAAATTGTACTAATACTCGTCAAAACACAGTCTCTATCAAAGTAAATCAAACTAGCAATGAAGAATTGAAGTGTATATATATATTATCTGAAACAATAATTTTGATACAATTTTTGCAATCTATACTTATACAAACTTCGAGACTCATCATAAAGAAAGTTGCAGTGGAGCGAGAACATAGTACAAATAAATTAGTCAATAGGGTAGTTTTCAGCAAAGTTTTGCTAATTTATTGTTCCAGTATTGTCTAGGTCCGAATCAAATATCTTGGATTTCGGTGGTATTTATGATTTGATTCGTTTTGTCCGGATCATTATTTTTTTGATTCATATTCGCTTCGAATCTAAAATTTAGATTTTTTGCGAATATCCGATCTGCTCCTTAAAATTTAAAAATAATTATAAAAATAAACAATAAATATAGAAAAAAATTTTACCCGAGAAATAACAATATTTCATTAATATATATATATATATTTTCTTCATAATTTATTAAATAAATTAAATTTATATATAGATATAATCATTATGAAATGTATATATATAATTATATATATACACATATACGTAGATATATCACAGTGGAACATATATTCTCATCTTAAAATTTTAGTATTTGTTATTTGCTTTGGATTTAACAGATACTAATTTTTAACATTTGTTTTGATTTTTAAAATTATGAATATCAGATTTTTTTGGATCAAATCAAGGCGGATAGAAGATCGAAGGAAATCTAACAAATATTTAACAAATAAAAAAAGCTTGAGTGCGGAAGATTTAAAAAAAAAAGCCATCTCCGAAATCATAAAGTTGTCGGAGGCTAAAAGTCTACAAAAAAAAAAAAAAGCCAAATGTGAAATAATGTAAATGTGTTGTAGCTTGTGTGCTTGAAGACAGAACAACGTGTTCGGCTGTTAATATTGAACCATTTTCCTTATGATCGAGAGTGCTAGGTTAAGCGTTGGACACTTCTTCTACCCAGAAGTAGTGAGAGAAAAGAGAAATTATGGTGTCTAGTCTACAAGAAATTATGGTCTCTGTCAAGACTCCCGGAAATCTTTATCCTTACGTGCTTTCCATATGTACCAGGTAATCCACGAGAAAAATATATTCCTTTCTGTCTTTGGTTGCCGCCAAAGAATCCATCCTTGTAGATATGTCTTGATTTTTCGTTACTGATGTAGCAGAATTTTTTTAAGATAGATACAAGAATATTCATTTAATATAATAATATTCGAATATACTATTTTTTTTAAAATTCATTGAGATCTCTCGAAATCTACCAAAAATAAAGAATGGGAATACTCTTTTCAGTGCTTATAAAACTTTTTATATTTTATTAATCAAATTAACAACTAAATAATACAATGAGTCTGAAAGACTATTTATAATAAAACCCAAAACCCTAAAAACTATTAAAAATAATTTCAACTAAAGTAAGATAATTAATAAAATATACAATGTAATTAAAATACGAATAATTCGTGTTTATCCTAAATCTTCTATTCATCAATTATTCAAAAACAATTGTTGCATACAATTTTTTGTTCATTAAGAAAATCTCATGCATATGTTTGATCATCAAATTTTGGTATGAATTAATCTTTACATGTAAAATTGTCGTTGTTGGTTAAGAGTCCTTGGTGTATAACCGAAGATTCTTTTAATCTCCATTGTCTTTCTCCGACTCTTACATAGCCACTCCCTAACAACCGCCATTTTCCTCCACCACTCCTAGTATTTGAAAAGCCATCTCGACTTTCTCCATTCCGCCCTTCCACTATTGTATCTCAAGGGCTGGTTGTTGTCTCGGGTGTACTATTGAAGCCGCATCTTCAAATCTTACCCGCCACAAGTTTCCAATAAACCACCATCTCATGTCTTCAGATGTGGCATAACTATCAGGTTCTAAGCTTATAGAAATATGCACCGATTGTTTTATTGTAATTGTGTTAGTGTGGCCCGATTTTGATCGGTTAAGTCTATTTGCCTCCTCCATTATGGAAAGCTCAATGTCACCAATTTCCTCCTTGTTGGAGAGATCACTTCTTCTACCATCCTCCATTTTGGAGAGAACTTTTTCACCAATCATCTCCTTTACGGAGAACGTCCTTAAACGCTCGGCCTGGATAGCATCACGGGCTAAAATTTTCGTTCACTCACCCTTGAATACTAAAGAACTAGCCCTTTTGAAAGTGCTTTCGATTATTTTCTTTGAACGTAACCTATCTTTTAATTTTCAAGTTTTGTTTCTTATTTATGCTTTAATTCCAGAATCCTTGGCATCAAGTACATGGTTTTCTTGTGTTGTAACCACATTCTAAGTTTAATATAAATATGTTGACGAAAACAATATATATACAATTAAAAACTAAACCACCATGTCTTTTATGAAGTGGCAAAAATTATTATGTTGAGTAAGCCTTTATACAAATCCATTTCATTAATATTTTTTTGTTCAACACCTTTGCTGCAAACAATTTTTTTTCATTAAAGAAAAGGTAATCTCTTATATGTCCCACCAATAAATTTAGGCTTGCATCAATCATTTAATGTAATATGGTCATCATCTTATCCAAACAAAATGAATGTAGCTTGAATTCAAATAGATAAAACAACATAATAATCCATAAAAACTACATAGATTTATAAGAAAATGATATTTAGTCAAGAAAATGACACCAAATTATTTTGAGAATTGAGATGCAAAAATAATATGAAAACAAAAGACATTTAATTAAAGCTATAGCAGGTTCTGGTTTGGAGGTGGTGAAAGTGTTTCACGAATAGCACCGGTGCTTCTAGAAGCCATAGATGACCCAACTGATGTTGATGCACCATCATTTCTATGACATCCATCAATATTTGAAAGTAAAGAGTTTTGTGTAGGGAGGATATTATTAGGATATGATGGCACTTTATCTGGTCCTATGATGGATGCGAGATCACTCCTTGCTCTCTTAATTTTTTCATCCAAAGTTTTGAGATGATGTTGGTAATGTAAAAATATACCACAACAACCAGAGATGGGGTCAACTTCACGAGCCTCTGCCTCATAACACAAAGCGCTTACAGCATTTCATGTTGGGTTGATGATTACTCAAGATATTGAAGACATTGTCTCCTGCAAATACTCTATAGAGATGTTCCAATATTCCTGGCTTGGTCAATGGGAAATGTGGCTTCCATATGCATCCGAGAGTATATTCCCGTTTCATAACGATGCATACAGAACAAATGGTGTGATTCATTCTTCTTCTTGTTGTTTATCGCTTAGCTACAAATCAAAATTAAGATGTGAGAATAGAATAATCCACATAGGTTTTTATATGCTTATTGGATCTTAGATATAAACAAGCTTAAACAGTTGAACTATAAATCAAAGCATAGACCATAACAAAATTCAACTCTTGAAAATGATGGTATAACACTTTATTGGTTGTGATGAATAAAATTTATATAGGATGCATGTTTGTTCACATAAATGCTTGTTTTTATATGGGCCATTGACGTATGTTTTGAGAAACATTTTACAACAGTTCATGAAATATACATATGGAAAAAATTGAAGTAATAATATATTAAAGTCGAATAACATAAAGAAACATGAAATTAAACTATTTAAAAACTTATTAGGTCGTTTGAGATCATATTTTACCTCGAGAATATTGAAAATCTTTATACCGCAAAAGAAACGAAACTAATATAATTGATGAATTATAATGAGAAAAAGTAATTTGAATTTATAGCCATGACTTGAAAAATGATTCAAACTCTTAAGGTACTTATTTAGGTAAAAAGGTAATGAATCCAATAATTATCTAAAATTGACCTCTTAGTAAATGCTAAATTTTACTGTGGTACATCAATGTTTTGGCGAGATAACAACATGATTTGGCAGCCATTCAAACTCTTAGTTATTTATTTAGGCAAGAGGGTAATGAATCAAATATTTTATTGTCTAAGCTTTGACTTTTTAGTATATGCTATTGTTTGCTAATTTTGACTCAAGTACATCATTTTTTGGCAAGATAATAACACATTTTGGCATGAATTAACTATGTTACTTTTTTTTATATATAACTTGGCATTATATGTGATTTTCTCACTCAATGGGAAATGTCGCTTCAATAGGATATACATATTTGAGAATTGTTTTTACAACAGTTCATTGAATATACATATGGAAAAATCAAAGTAATGATATATTAAACTCGAATAACATAAAGAGATATGAAATTAAACTATTTAACAAATGTTCAGTTAGATCGAGATCATATTTTATCTCAACAATCTTGAAAGTATTTATACCACAAAAAACAAAAACAATATAATTGATGAATTATAATGAGAAAAAGTACTTTGAGTTTTAAAGCTATGAACTGAAACATGATTCAAAATCTCAAGTTATTTAGGTAAAAAGGTAATGAATCAAATAATTATCTAAAATTTGACCTCTGAGTAAATGCTAAATTTTACTGTGGGACAGAAGATTTGGTTGAAGTTGCAATGATTTCTGAGATTATATCTAATAATTTCAATGGTAATTAATCTTTATTAATTTTTTAGTATATATTCTTCTATTTTTTTTTTATTATTTTCTTGGTTTTGAAGCAGTCTCAAGTGATACAAGGATGAAGATGAATGTTGGAGTGGTTTCACCATACGAAGGTCAAGTCAGAGCAATCCAAGATAGGAATAACATAAGTACAGTTCCTTATCAGGTCACCTTTTCACTTTGAATATTCGGTCGGTGGATGGGTTTCAAGGAGGAGAAGAAGATGTTATAATTATCTCCACCATTAGAAGTAACGGTAACGGAAAAGTTGGATTTCTCTCTAACCGTCAAAGAGCAAACGTGGTACTGACTCGAGCAAGACATTGTTTATGGGTGATTGGGAACGAGACAACTTTGCCTCTGAGTGGTTCGATTTGGGTAAATCTGATAAGTTAGTCGAGGACACGTGGATGCCTCTACGATGCAGTGGATGAGAAGAATCTAAGAGATGCCATGAATGATGCTTTTCTGGAGGATGTGTCTTCAAATTTTTGATCTCTTTCAATCAGGTGTGGGAGAAGAAATTCTTGGTAGATCTTTTATCTTATTTTACGGTTTTTTTGCCTCTAAAATTTCTGTAAGGATTTAAGTTTTATTATGGTTTTAACTTTTCAGTTCGCATAAGAAATTCGATTCACTTTTATAAATTTTGTTTGCCTGATAATTCATGAGATTATGAATTTTTTAGACTATATTTTTGTTTTGCTAAACTGTCAAAATTTAAAAAAATCTTTCATTTTTGGATTTAGAATTTACTTTTTATGTTTCAGATTTATATTTTGGGACTAGGCTTAAATGCTGAATATTCACTACAAGAAAACATGTTGAACTTTGACGAATTTTCTCACCAACAAAATGGTCAAAAATAGTATTGTGAAATGATTGACCAAAATATGACGAAAAATTGAAATGATCGTGGTCGAAAATTTTAGACCAGTAACTAGTAAGAACCTTATATTTAACAAGTCATACTGTATATCATCATAATGTTGTCCGATCCCAAAGAGTCTTCTTCTTTGTGTAATATGTAGAGAAGTCAAGATTGTTGAATCCGCATCAGATTACAACGAGGGTTACGAGAGAATATATAGCAGAGACTTGTTTAAGTTAGCAAGGAGCTTAAACCAAGGACTAATAGGTTTAGTGTTTACGGTTTAAATTTTAGGGTTTAGAATTTGGTGTTTAGAATTTAGGGTCTAGAGTCTAGGGGTTCAAGGGTTAATGATTCAGGGTATAAGATTTAGGTTTTAGGGTTTACGGTTTAGGATTCCGGGTTTAGATAAACAAAATGTGCTATATGTGATTAAACCATTAAGGCTAAACAAAATGTGGTGTGTGTCTCTGGACATTTCTCCTCTACTACGCCTAGACCTTTTTCAACTCATTTTAGACAAAGCAAGTGTGTTATTAAGCCCCAATTGGGCCATTTTTGGTAAGCTGAACTGGCAATGCGGGATAAACTGAAAGCCGGGTTACGGTGCCTAACTGCACGTTAACCTATAACCCACAAAGAGGAAGATAAAGGGGAGAAACAAGAAAAAAGCCCAATAAGGTACCTAGCGGTCATGAATGCTAGTATAGACCGACACAGATGACATAACTCGACTGAAGCTTCAGTAGCTTCAGATGTCATCTGTAGCGGTCAGTTGGCTGTCAAGTTGGACCGTCATATATGACATGTGCTGATATTGGCGGTGGGGGGACAATAAAATTATACTGTGGAGTTATCTTTGTTTATTTATTAAGCAGGAGTTAAACTGTGATTACTACTACTCACCCCACATTTTTTAGTTGCATTAAAAAGTTCATACTCTATGAGCCACATCTCTTCGTAGCTACGTTTTTCGTTATTAGACTCTCTCGACCTACTCGTCACTGTGATATGATCTTCTTGAATTATTTTGTTACGCGTATTGGATCTGATTTCCGAAAATAACCATCTTCTTGAACTGTTCTCTGTCATAGGGAAACAAAATATGCTTCATAATTATATTTATGATCTACTCTAAACCCTTGTAATGGAAGTAATGAGTACTATTTTTTATTGTTATATTTACACTGACCCATTTTATTATCTTTATATGGAAATGTAGTCATAAAGAGTTTGAGATATTTTTTTTACTGTCACTACTTCCCCATGTAAGGATTAGGTAATTTGTGCGTCTGCTGCCTTCCTTGGATAAGGTAGCCATTTCTCAGGCTCCCTCTCGATGTGTCATGGTTTTAATGGTTTTCACCCATTGATTCCATGGTTTTTTGTTTCACTAATCGAGTCTAGGTTAGTTTTTTTGCCTTTTTGGTTTTGGTTATAGTACATATGGAATCAATGGGTGAAAATATGTAGATTATCATAATCTTGTCCGATCCCAAAGAGTCTGTTTCTTCGTGTATTATGTAGAGAAGTAAAGATTGTTGAATCCGCATAAGATTACAACAAGGGTTACGAGATACTATAGAGTAGTGACTTGTTTAAGTTATCAAGGAGCTTAAACCAAAAACTTATAGGTTTGTTGTTTATGGTTTAAATTTTAAGGTTTAGAATTTAGGGTTTAGAGTCTAGGGTTCAAGGGTTAACGGTTCAAGGTTTAGGGTTTATGGTTTAGGATTTAAAATTTACGGTTTAAGATTTAGGGTTTAGATAAAAAAAAATGTGCTATATGTGATTAAACCATTATGGCTAAACAAAATGAGGTGTGTCTCTGGACGTTTCTCCTCTACTACGCCTAGACCTTTTTCAACTCATTTTAGACAAAGAAAGTGTGTTATTAAGCTCCAAGTGGGCCATTTTTGGTAAGCTAAACTGGCAATGCGGGATGAACCAGAAGCAGGGTTACGGTGCCTAACTATGCGCTAACCTAGAGCCCACAAAGGGGAAGATAAAGGGGAGAAACAAGCAAAAAAAAGCCCAATGAAGTACATAGCAGTCACGACCGCTAGTATAGACCGCCATAGATGACAAAAATTGACTGAATCTTTAGTAGCTTTAGATGTCGTCTGTAGCGGTCAGTTGGCCGTCAAGTTGGATTGTCACATATGACATGTGCTGATCTTGGCGGTGGGGGGGGGGACAACAAAATTATACTGCAGAGTTATATTTGTTTATCTATTAAGTAGGAGATAAACAGTGTTTGCTATTACTCACCACACATTTTGTTAGTTGCATTATAACAGCTCATACTCTATGAGCCACATCTCTTGGTAGATATAGTGTTGGTTATTGGACTCTCTCAAACTACTCGTCACTGTGATCAGTCTTCTTAAATTGTTTTGTTATGCATATTGGATCTGATTTCCGAAAATATATGTCTTCTTGAACTATTCTCTGTTATAGGGAAACAAAATATGCTTCAGAAAGTATATTTATGATATACTCTAAACTCCTGTAATGGATTTGAATGTTTATAATATAATGCTTACTATCTATTTTTATTGTTATATTTACACTAAACCATTTTATTATCTTTATATGGAAATGTAATCATTAAGAGTTTGATATTTTATTTATTGTCACTACTTCCCCATGCCAGAATTGGGTAATTTGTGTGCTTGTTGCCTTTCTTGGATAAGGTAGTCGTTTCTCAAGCTCCCCCTCGAGGTGTTATAGTTTTAATGGTGTTTACCCATTGATTCCATAGGTTTTTCGTTTCATTAATCAAGTATAGGTTAGTTTTTTGCCTTTTGGGTTTTGGTTATAGTACCTTGCATGCGGCACATCTTGTGGTACGCGTTAAGAAGGCTGGAGGTGCCAACTCTTAAATCAGATTGGGTGTTGGGTGGTTTGTCTTGGAAATTAGCTTCTAAATGTTCAAGTTGCCGAGGAATCTCGAACCGTGAGTCCAGTGGAGCTTGGTTAGATGTGGAGTTTGCTTGATGACTCTGATTGTCGGTTCCGAGGAGATTTGCATGGACATTTGACAAATCTGCACACCAAAGGCGGATCGGCTGACCCATTCTAAAGTTCAACTAAGAGTTTTTTAACTGCAACAACTTAAATATACGCTATTGGAGCTGAATTTACCACGGCTGCTAGCACAATCTGTACTCATTCCAATTATGAAACTCAAAGAGCCCAGTATTGTTATTAATTGTCACTACCTCCCTGTGTTAGGGCTTGATCTGAGCCTGCTCCAAAAGAGAAGACAATGATAATCGAGAACCCAAGAGTTGCACCCATTTCTACCGTATCACGATCCATTCTGCTTCAGCACCTACCCGCATATTCGATCGATGCCCATGGGCGACACGACCGCCTTTCTACCCGCTGGGATGGCCGAAACGACTCCATGATTTTCCATAAAAAACACGCCATCCATAAACCCTGAAGACTGAAGAACTTGCCCATTTGAAGGTGCTTCCAGTTATTTTCTTTGAATATAACCTATCTTTTAATTTTCAAACCTTTTTTTCTTGTTTATGCTTCAACTCCAGAATCCTTGGCATCAAGTACATGTTTTTCTTGTGTTGTAACTGTTTTCTAAGTTTAATATAAGTATGTTGATGAAAACAATATATATACAATTGAAAACTAAACCACCATGTTTTTTATGAAGTGGCACAACTTTTCTATGTTGAGTAAGCCTTTATACAAATCCATTTTATTAATATTTCTTTAGTTTATTTTTTTGTTCAAAATCTTTCCTGCAAACAATTGTTTTTCATTAAAGAAAAGGTAATCTCTTATATGTCCCACCAATAAATTTAGGCTTGCATCAATCATTTAATGTAATATGGTCATCATCTTATCCAAACAAAATGAAACGTATCTTGAATTCAAATAGATAAAACAACATAAATATCCATAATTACTACATAGATTTATAAGAAAATGATATGTACTCAAGAAAATGACACCAAATTATTTTAGAAAATGAAATACAAAAATAATATGAAAAGAAAAGACATTTGATTAAAGCTATGTCTGGTTCTGGTTTTGAGATGGCGGAAGTGTCTCGCAGATAGCACTTGTGCTTCCTAAAGCCATGGATGGCCCAACTGATGTTGATGCACCATCATTTCAATGACATCCATCAATATGTGAAGGTAAAGAGTTTTGTGTAAGGAGGATATTATTGGGATATGGTGGCACGTTATCTGGTCCTATGATGGATACCATAATTTGTTCTCTCCTTGCTCTCTTAATTTGTTCATCCAAAGTTTGGAGATGATGTTAGTAATGTAAAAATATACCATATTAACCAGAGATGGGGTCACGTTCACGAGCCTCTGCCTTGTAACTCAAAACGCTTACAGCATTTTAACGTTAGAAAAGATTACTCAAGATCTTGAAGACATTGTCTCCTCCAAAGACACTATGAAGACGTCAAATATTCCAGGCTTGGTCAATGGGAAATGTGGCTTCATTATGCATCCGAGTGTACATTTTCGTTTCATAACAATGCATATAGAACAACTCATGGGATTCATTTTTCTTCTTATTGTTTATCTACAAAACAAAATTAAGATGTGGAAGAAATTCATCCACATAAGTTTTTTATATGCGTATTGGATATATATTACCAATATAAAAGTAATATATATTGGATCTTAGATATAAACAAGTTTTTTAAACAGTTGAACTATAAATCAAAGCCTAGACCATAGGTAAAAAGGTAATGAATCTAGTAATTATCTAAAATTTGACCTCATAGTAAATGCTAAATTTTATTGCGGTACATCATTGTTTTGGCAAGGTAACAACATGTTTTGGTAGCCATTCAAACTCTTAGTTTACTTATTTAGGCAACAGGATAATGGATCAAATATTATTGTCTAAGCTTTGACTTCTAAGTATATGCTATTGTTTGCTAATTTTGACTCAAGTACATCATTTTTGGCAAGATAATAACACATTTTGGCATGAATTAACTATGTTAATTTTTTTATACATAACTTGGCATTATATGTGATTTTCTCACTCAAAAATTTCGTAGCTTATCCCATTCAATCTTGCTTAATTTCATTATATTGCATAAAATGTTTATAGTTGTACTTAATAACTCCACTAGTAGAATCTATTTAGGAAAAGAATCAGTAATTTTTGATTAGAAAGTACGCACAAGTCAAGAAAGACAAATGTGGTAGGGAAAGAAAAAAATAGTTCAAGGCAATAGTAAACAGAAAATTTTGCACTTGGCACATTTTACATAGAAACAATGTTCTAAAATATGGCATGTACGATATTATATACGGTGAGACACCATATTATATTTTAACTATATAATTTTATTATACAATAGGAATTATACAGTCGTATAATGGTATTTAAAAAAAAGCTTTTCTGAAAAATGTTGTTAATGTTTTGAAAAGAAAAATTAACAAAAACAAAAAGATATCTCTAATAAAAATTAACCCTACAATAAAAATAAAATTATTGTATCGTCATTTGTCCATTATTTCAATTCTTATTAACTGTTTAAGAAATTAAAACGCTTTCTAATTCTTTCTAAAAAATCATAATTTTACAAAAATTATGTAAATAATTATATTCTCTAACTTAAAATGCTTTCTGCCGCTTTCTTCAAAAATTTTAAATTACAGTAAATCTTTTAAGATATATCACTTACAATAAAGCTTTTTTTGAGCTTCATTTCTTTATCGAAAGCTCCTGTCTTTTAAATATATTCTGTAGAGACAAAGGAATCAAGTGTCAGTTCATTAGATAAGTGGTTCTCCGAAATAGTAATAGTATAGGATACATTGAGTATTGGTGCGAAGTATGAGCCAAAATGTGGAGATCTTATTGCTCTAACAAAGGAAAGGCTAAGACGAATTGATGACTTGAACCCTTTACTTCTTGCCTATGCTACATCTGCGGGAAGTGATCTTATAATCTATGTTCAATCGTCTAGATCGATAGATCTTGAGTATGAGACATTTTGTTTTGGTGTTTTTCTCCTGAATTTAACCACAACAAAGCTGTTAAATCAACTCTAGTCAATAGTGTGCTTCAAAAAAATAATTTTGCTATTCTGAAAATGTTGATCTATATTAAAATCTGTTCGAAATTTCTTTGTATTTAATGGATTCAAGATACTTTCTCTCTTCCTAGAATAATCACATATCTCTTGATTTGTGGGTTTGCTTGTCTTGCCGAAAAGAGAACAACGTGTTAGTTGTGGAAATCATTTCGAGGGGTCTAACCGTGTTTTGGATATAATCCGTTTTGCAAAATGGAATTCTTCCCAAGAAATAGCAATCTTGAGCTGCCTCAACACAAAGAATTGTAATCACAAGCAAAGTGTGAACCTGATATGGGACCTCCTAGTACTGGCAAAACAAAAACAGTCACAAATCTTCTCTTTTTCATTCTCAAGCTAAACTTCAAAACAGTTGTGTGCACACCGACAAAAACAGCTATTGTTGAAGTAACATTGAGGCTCCTTTCTTTATTTAAGGAAACTTCTTCTACTGAACATTCCACTTATGGGCTGGGGAATATTGTTTTATCTGGAAACCGAGACAGATTAGGGATTAAAAAGAATGAAGTTCTTCTTGATGTGTTTCATGACCGCTACTACAGACTGCCACAGATGACAAAACTTGACTTGAAGCTTCAGTCGCTTCTGATGTTGTCTGTAGCGGTCAATTGGCCGTCAACTTTGAAGGCTTTGAAGGCTTTGAAGAAATTGGTTCTCAGAAAGTATATATCTCCAAAAAGTGGTTCTCAGAATCTGAATATTGTTCTGAAGGCTTTGAAGAAAGTGATTCTCATTCTGAGTCAAAGTCAGAGTCTTGAGAGAGAAAGTAAATGTTCGGAGGAAGTTAGGACTATGGCGGAGTATGAATTCTGGGGGAGTTGATAAACGTTTTTGCTAAGAAAATGCATTTGATTTTAAATTTGGTTGAAATGTACTTAATTTGAATTTTTTTAAGCTTCAAAATTTGGAGAATGGTTTCATTGTCTTCGTGTGAATAATTATTGGCTATGCTGTGATAATTTGTGCTTGCTTGGAGTTTGGTATGTGTTCTGTTCACATGGATTGCTGGAGTTGAGAAATACAATAAAAAAGGGAGAGACTGAAAGTGTAAGCTTGATAAAGCTACAACTTGTGGGAACAAAGAAGAATCTATCTACTTCAGAAGATGAACAATGAGCCAGCGATATGATGATGTAGACCATAACTGAGGTGGACTTAATCTTGATCTGTTTCGAATAAAAAAAAACACTACTAAATCTTTTCTTTCTATCTCGATTCTAATCGTTTCGTTTTGAGTTGTTGGAATTATTCATCAGATTTGATCGGTTTTGTTCAATACAAACCGTTGAGAAATCGCTGAGAGAGGACATCTTGAGTGTTGAGTGAATCAAAGGAGTGAAACACTAGTGAGGATCGACTTTTATTACTAACAGTTTGCTAAGTGTTGCAGGAAAAAAATAAAAAATAAAAAAGTAGAATGTCTAATAGCGAAGAAGAAGTTGCTCAAAACACCAGCCGAGCACGTGGAGCAAGAAACAACAATTTGGACGTGCAGGCTCTTATGGGAGAGATGAGGCGCCTATTGAAACGAGAGTTGGATTCAGTTCATGAGAGGATTGACACGATCCAAGAATCCGTTAATCAAGGACTGCCGCAAAATACTGCTGGTAGAAGAAGAAGAGAACAACCTCAAGAAGAAGATGACGAGGAAGAATTAAATTACTACAGCAGGGGTAGTCAAGCATCTAATCGGAGTCGTAGAAAGCCGAGACGTGTAAGAGAAGCTAGGGGTCGAAATGAGGATAATCTCAATGGTCTTAAGTTGAAGATACCACCATTTCATGGGAAAAATGATCCGGACGCTTACTTAGAGTGGGAGAAGAAGATAGAACTCGTTTTTGATTGTCAAAATTATTCGGAGCAAAAGAAAGTTCAAGTGGCTGCAACGGAGTTCTATGACTATGCTATTAATTGGTGGGATCAGATCGTGACAGGTAGAAGACGCAACCGTGAACCGCCCATAGTTACTTGGGAAGAGATGAAAAATCTGATGAGAAAAAGATTTGTTCCAAGTCACTATCACCGGGAGTTGCATCAAAAGCTTAGGCGTCTAACTCAAGGTAGTAAGAGTGTGGAGGATTACTTTCAAGAGATGGAGTCTCTAATGATCAAAGCTGATATAGATGAAGACACCGAGGCAACAATGGCAAGGTTCTTGAGTGGTTTGGCTCATGATGTACAAGATAGAATGGAGCTTCAAACTTATGCCGATTTGGAGGAGATGCTTCATAAGGCTGTTTTGGTTGAACAACAAATTAAGAGGAGGGGTACTTCTAGACTTTCCTATGGAGCTGGAGCGGCCAATGCTAGGACGAGTTACAGCCGAGAAGATAGGTCTGTTGTCAAGCCAAAACCCGATCCTAAGCCCTACGCCACTACTCAAGACCCCAAAGGAAAAGCTGTGGCAACTTCTTCTAGAAACCGGGACGTTAAATGTTTCAAGTGTCAAGAGAGAGGACACTATGCCAATGAATGCACCAACAAGAAGACCATGATTCTTTTGGATAATGGCGACATTAAAACAGAGGAAGAAAAGCTTGAGAGCGATACCGTTTCGAAGGATGAGGATTTAGAGTTACCAGCAACCGGAGAATTATTGGTAACAAGACGGTCATTGAGCATTCACGCTAAGGATAATGACCAAGAGCAGCGGGAGAATTTGTTTCACACGAGATGCTTGGTGCAAGGAAAGGTTTACAGCCTTATTATTGATGGTGGAAGCTGTACTAATGTGGCTAGTGAAACAATGGTGAAGAAGTTGGGGCTGGAAGTTAAGAAGCATCCGAAGCCATATAAGCTTCAATGGCTAAATGATGCTGGTGAGATGTCTGTGAGCAGCCAAGTATTGGTTCCTTTAACCATAGGCAAATATGAGGATGAAGTTCTGTGTGATATCTTACCTATGGAGGCCGGCCATATATTGCTTGGAAGACCATGGCAGTTCGATAGAAGGGTCTTACATGACGGTTTTACTAATCGATACTCCTTTGAGTACAATGGCCGAAAGACGATACTTGCTCCATTAACACCATAAGAAGTTCATCAAGATCAACTTCAGCTGAAACAACAAGGAAAAACCATTGTGAGTGAAACCCTAAACACGCCACCACAAAATAAAAACGAGAGTTTGAGAAAAACCAAGAAAAAGGCATGTGAGAGCAAACCCGTGAGGCCTTCAAACTTCTTTGTGAGATCTAATGTGGTTAAGAGAGCTTTCCTCTCTAAAAAAACCGTTCTTCTATTTATTTACAAAGAGGCTTTGCTGAACCAAACTAATCCCATACCAGATTTTCCGAGTAAAATCGCTCCTCTTTTGCAGGATTTTGAAGATGTATTTCCGGAGGAGAACCCCAAGGGATTACCACCAATTCGTGGGATCGAGCACCAGATAGATTTCGTGCCTGGAGCTTCACTTCCTAACAGGCCAGCGTATAGAACCAACCCGGTTGAGACCAAGGAGCTTCAAAAGCAAGTGAGTGAACTCATGGACAAAGGATACATCCGAGAGAGCATGAGTCCTTGTGCTGTGCCGGTGCTGCTCGTTCCAAAGAAGGATGGAACTTGGAGGATGTGCATTGACTGCCGAGCCATCAATAACATCACTGTAAAGTATTGCCATCCTATCCCTCGTTTAGATGATATGTTAGATGAGTTGCATGGTTCTAGCATATTTTCGAAGATAGATCTTAAGAGTGAATACCATCAAATTAGGATGAAAGAGGGTGATGAATGGAAAACTGCTTTTAAAACTAAGCATGGCTTGTATGAATGGTTAGTAATGCCGTTTGGATTAACTAATGCACCTAGTACTTTCATGAGATTGATGAATCATGTTCTGAGAAGCTTCATTGGAATATTTGTTGTAGTTTACTTTGATGACATCTTAGTCTACAGCAAAAATTTAGATGAACATGTTAAACATCTAGAAGCGGTTTTGATGGTACTTAGGAAAGAGAAACTTTTTGCCAATCTGAAGAAATGCACTTTTTGTACGGATAACGTTGTGTTTCTAGGTTTTGTTTTAAGTGCAGATGGCATCAAAGTGGACGAAGAAAAAGTTAGAGCTGTCCGAGAATGGCCCAGTCCGAAGACAGTAGGAGAAGTGAGGAGTTTCCATGGACTTGCAGGATTCTATAGGAGATTCGTGAAAGATTTCAGTACCATAGCTGCTCCACTCACTGAAGTGATCAAGAAAAGTGTGGGGTTTAAATGGGAGAAAGCACAAGAAGAGGCGTTCCAAGCGTTGAAGGATAAACTTACTAATGCACCACTTTTGTCTTTACCCGATTTTCTTAAGACTTTTGAAATAGAGTGTGATGCATCTGGTGTAGGTATTGGAGCTGTCTTGATGCAGGAGAAGAAGCCCATCGTCTTTTTCAGTGAGAAGCTTGGAGGAGCTACGTTGAACTATCCAACATACGACAAGGAGTTGTATGCGCTAGTCCGAGCTTTGCAAACGTGGCAACATTACCTATGGCCAAGGGAGTTTGTCATTCATACTGATCACGAGTCCTTGAAACATTTAAAAGGTCAGCATAATCTCAACCAGAGGCATGCTAGGTGGGTAGAATTCATCGAAACATTCCCATATGTGATCAAGTACAAACAAGGTAAAGAAAATATTGTTGCTGATGCCTTATCTTGAAGGTACACCTTAATTTCTACTTTGGATGCTAAATTGTTGGGATTTGAACACCTTAAAGATCTTTATCAATCTGATTCTGAGTTCCAAGAGAATTATAAGTCGTGTGAGAAATTTGCTTACGGAAAATATTTTAGGCATGACGGATTTCTTTTCTTTGAAAATCGTTTGTGTGTGCCTAATTGTTCTGTGAGAGAATTGCTAGTTAGGGAAGCACATGGAGGAGGCTTGATGGGACATTTTGGAATCACCAAGACTTTAAAAGTGTTGCAAGAACACTTCTATTAGCCGCAAATGAAGAGAGACGTGGAGAGAATTTGCGGGAGATGTGTCACTTGCAAACAAGCCAAATCGAAGGTACAGTCCCAAGGTATGTACACGCCCTTGCCTATCCCTGATCAGCCTTGGAATGACATTTCTATGGATTTTGTGCTTGGATTGCCTAGAACTAGGACTGGAAAAGATTCGATCTTTGTCATTGTTGATAGGTTCTCTAAAATGGTGCATTTTCTTGCTTGTCATAAAATTGATGATGCTTCTCATATAGCTGACTTGTTCTTTAAAGAAATAGTTCGTTTGCATGGAATGCCTAGGACTATAGTCAGTGATAGGGATACGAAGTTCTTGAGCTATTTCTGAAAAATACTTTGGTCTAAGCTAGGAACTAAGTTGTTATTTTCAACTACTTGTCATCCCCAATCCGATGGACAAACTGAAGTGGTCAATAGAACTTTGTCTACCTTGCTGCGTGCCTTGATAAAAAAGAACTTGAAAACTTGGGAAGAATGCTTACCACATGTAGAATTTGCATATAATCGATCAGTGCATTCCACCACAAAGTTTTCTCCGTCTGAAATTGTTTATGGCTTCAATCCTTTATCTCCTTTGGATCTAACCCCATTGCCTTTGAGTGAAAGAGCAAACTTGGATGGGAAAAAGAAAGCTGAACTTGTTAAGCAGATTCATGAGAAAGCAAAACATAACATAGAGGAGAAGACAAAGCTGTACGCCAAACAAGCTAACAAGGGCAGGCGCAAGAAGATCTTTGAGGAAGGAGATCACGTATGGATACACCTAAGGAAGGAGAGATTTCCGGCTGAGAGGAAGTCCAAACTGATGCCAAGGATTGACGGTCCATTTCGAGTTACAAAGAGGATCAATGACAATGCTTATCAACTCGATCTCCAAGGTAAGTACAATGTAAGTTCAAGCTTCAATGTTTCTGACTTAATCCCTTTTGTTGCAGATGAACCAGATTTGAGGACAAATCCTTTTAAAGAAGGGGGTGATGATGTGATCATGGAAAGCTATCGAAAACAGACTTGAAGCCGAGGATGCTTTGACAGTGCCAAGTGGACCGATGACAAGATCGAGAGCCAAGGAGTTTCAGAACGCCATTACCGCACTACTCACTCAAGTTCAACCCTCTAAAGCTCAGTTCGAGAACATAGAGGATCAAATCATCTTGGTTGCTCGAGTGGACTAATAAACGGGTGATTCGTTTGTACTCTTTTTCCTAGCCTTTGGTTTTGTCCCAATGGGTTTTCCAAAGGAAGGTTTTAATGAGGCAAATGGGTCACTCTAATCCATCAAGTCCACAAGAGTCCACAAGAGAAGCTTCAGTCCAAGTCCAAGTTATGTTTGGGTCTCTTTTTCAGAAGTATCAAGCCCAACGTAGGGATTGTTGGCCCAAATATCATTGTCTCTATGCATGAAAACGCCCAGCCTTATTTGGAGAAGAAGTAGGCGCTTGAGTAGTTCAAAAGTCCCTCGGGAAATAGTTAATATCGTTTTTAATTCTGCGTTTAATTATGACTTCTTCTTTACTCTTTCTTTTTCTTTATAACTTTAGTTTTCTTAAGAAATAGACAGACATCTTTTTTTTATATAAAATTTGAGAGTGTTTTCTCTTCAGTTCTTTGAGAACAAAATCTCGATTGCTTGGTGAGTAATATCCAACGATCAAATCGATTTATTCGGTGTGTCATATCCGAAAGAATCAAACCTTGTCTTCTTCAAGTGTGTCATATCTTGACAGAGACATTGAGGTATATCAGAGGCTTTCCCGCAACCTCTGTGCGACCACTCGTTCCACCCAAACCCTTTACCCCTCGAAAGTGCAAATCCCGGGAAGATTCTTATCAAGAAGGGTAGTTCTTAAACTATGTAAAACCATCAAGAATGTGTGAGCATCTTGAGAGATTTTTAATAAAGTGTGTAACAGGGAGTTTCTTGTTTTAACATAATATTCTTGTGTATTAAGATCCTATGACTTTTACAATACTGTACAACAACATAATCTTGTCCGATCCCAAAGAGTCTTCTTCTTTGTGTAATATGTAGACAACTCAAGATTGTTGAATCTGCGTCAAATTAAAACAAGGCTTACTAGAAAAGACCAGATATTTGTTCATGTTAGCAAGGAGCTTAAACCAAGGACTTACAGGTTCGGTGTTTACGATTTAAAATTTGAGTTTAAGATTTGGGTTTTAGAATTTAGGGTTTAGAGTCTAGGGTTCAAGGGTTAAAGGTTAAGGGTTTAGGTCTTAGGCTTTAGGGTTTACGGTTTAGGATTTAGAGTTTAGATAAACCAAAATGTGCTATATGTGATTAAACCATTAAGGCTAAACAAAATGTAGTGTGTCTCTGGATGTTTCTCCTCTACTACGCCTAGACCTTTTTCAGCTCCTTTTAGACAAGGGAAGTATGTTGTTAAGCTTTAGGTGGGCCATTTTTGTAAGAAGAACTGGCAATGCGGGATGAACCGGGAGCCGGTTACGGTGCCTAAGTGCGCACTAACCTAGAACCCATAAAGAGGAAGCTAAAGGGGAGAAACAAGCAAAAACAAAGTCAAAGGAGGTCCCTAGCGGTCATCTGTAGCAGAGTCACCCCTAGCAGTCATATGAAAAAACTCGAAATGTGATGATCTTGGGGGTGGGGGTCAACAATATTATACTGTGGAGTTATCTTTGTTTATCTATTGAGAAGGAGATAAACAGTTATTGCTACTACTCACCACACATTTTGTTAGTTGCAGTATAACACCTCATACTCTATGAGCCACACCTCTTGTTAGTTATGGTGTTGGTTTTTGGAATCTCTCGACCTACTCGTCACTGTGATATGATCTTCTTGAATTGTTTCATTACGCATATTGGATCTGAGTTCCTAAGATAACTGTCTTCTTGAACTGTTCTCTATTATAGGGAAACAAAATATGCTTTAGAAAGTATATTAATGATATAGTCTAAACTCCTGTAATGGATTTGAATGTTTATAATATAATGATTACTATCTTTTTTATTGTTATATTTATACCCTGAACAATTTTATTATCTTTATATGGAAATGTAATCATAAAGATTTTGTTATTGTTATTTATTTCACTACCTCCTTGTGTTTGGATTGGGTAATTTGCGCACATGCTGCCTTCCTTGGATGTGATAGCCGTTTCTCAGGCTCCCTCTCGATGTGTCATGGTTTTAATGGTTTTAAAGCATAGATTCCATAGGTTTTTAGTTTCATTAGTCGAGTCTAGGTTAGTTTTTTTGCCTTTTGGTTTTCGTTATTTACCTTGCTCGCAGCACGTCTCGTGGTACGCGTTAAGAGGGCAGGAGGGGCCAACTCTTTAATCTACTCGGGTGTTGGGTGGTTTGTCTAGGCAGTTAGATTCTAAATGGTCAAGTTGCCGAGGAATCTCGAAGCTTGAGTCCAATAGAACTTGGTTAGGCATGGAGTTTGATTGATGACTCTGATTTTTGGTTCAGAGGAGATTTGCATGGATATTTGATGAATCTGCACACCAAAGGCTAACCGCGACCCATTCAATGGTTCAATTACTAGATTTTTAACTACAAAAACTTAAATATACGCTATTGGAGCTGGAATTAGCAAGGTTTTTGGAATCAGGCTTGCCCTCCAATGGATCCTTGTTAAGGGATTTAGATTGTACTCATTCCAATTACCAGACTCAAAGAGCCTGCTATTGTTATTATTTTCACTAATAATAATAATCGAGAACCTGAGAGTTGCACCCATTACTACAGTATCAAGACCCATTCTGCTTTAGCATCTACCCGCATGGTCGATCGATGCCCATGGATGACATGACCGCCTTGCTACCCGTCAAGACGGCCGAAACGACTATCTATTCCCATAAAAAACACGCCCATCCATGATCCTTGAAGACTGAAGAACTAGCCCTTTTGAAGGTGCTACCAATTATTTTCTTTAATGTAACCTATCTTTTAATTTTCAAGTTTTGTTTCTTGTTTATGCTTCAAGTCTAGAATCCTTGGCATTAAGTACGGTTTTCTTGTGTAGTAACCGCGTTCTAAATTTAATATAAGTATGTTGACGAAAACAATATATATACTACATAGATTTATAAGAAAATAATATTTAGTCAAGAAAATGACACCAAATTATTTTGGGAATTGAGATGCAAAAAAAATGAAAACAAAAGACAATAGATTAAAGCTATGGCTGGTTCTGGTTTTGAGGTGGCAGAATTGTCTCACATATAGCACTGGTGCTTCCTAAAGCCATAGATGGCCCAGCTGATGTTGATGCACCATCATTTCCATGACATCCATCAATATGTGAAAGTAAAGAGTTTTGTGTAAGGAGGATATAATTGGGATAAGCTGGCATTTTCTGGCCCGGTGATGGATGCGAGCTCACTCCTTGCTCTCTTAATTTGTTCATCCAAAGTTTTAAGATGATGTTAGTAATGAAAGAATATACCATAATAACCAGATATGGGGTCATGTTCACGAGCCTCTGCCTCGTAACACATAGCGCTTACAACATTTTCACATTGGGAAAGTTGAAGATTACTCAAGATCTTGAAGACATGATCTCCTCCAAAGACTCTGTGAAGACATTCAAATATTCCAGGCTTGGTCAATGGGAAATGTGGCTTCAATATGCATAAGAGAGTATATACCCGTTTCATAACCATGCATGCAAAAAAATTGGTGGGATTCATTCTTCTTATTGCTGTTTATTGCTTAGCTACAAAAAAAAAAGATATGAGAATTAAATCATCCACATAAATTAGCAAATTTTTTGATGATCGTGGAGTTGTTGCTCGCCAGCATTATACAGAGTTTCCCTCTAGCTGTTCAATCTTAGTTCTCTCATACTCTGTTTGATTTTGCTTGTTTTTCTTCTTCTTCCGACAAAAAATCGAATAGAGGAACTATGGTTTTGGTTGATGGTGAAACTGGTCCTCTTATATAAGCGACCACGTTCACCCACCTCCATTGTTCCCTGACACCTCTCTGTTGGTTGAGAGTCCTTCTCGGTGTATAACCGAAGATCCTTTTCATCTCCATTTTCTTTCTCCGACTCTTACATATCCACTCCTTAACAACCGCCCTTTTCCTCCACCAGTCCTAGTATCCGAAAATCCATCTTGATTTTCTCCACTCCGCCCTTCCACTATCGTATCTCAAAGGCTGGTTGTTGTCGCAAGTGTACTTTTGAAGCCGCATCTCTTCAAATCTTCCCCGCCGCAAGCTTCCAATTCATCACAATCTCATGTCTTCAGATGTGGCATAACCTTCAGACTATAATGGATTTTATAACCGAGTTAACAAACCCACCATTTACATTGGGTATTCTTCTTGTCTTGGGGTTAAAACATTTCCCACATCTATGTTTGTTGAGGGCTATTCTGATGAAATTTCCATTTAAGTGTCCTTTGGTGAGCTTCTTAGTATCAATATCTTCATCTCCACATTATTGATGTTGTGTCTCGCTAGACTGACTTTCTTCGTCGGTGAAGCTCTGGGCTACCTGATGTTTCATCCGTTTGATATACTCTCTTGGTTAATGGATCTGGGCCTTGTTCTAACTCTCTTCTTAATGGAATGGGCGAGCTCATTAAAAGTAAGGTGTTTAAGCCCCACAGGTTCTAAGCTTGTAGATATATGCACCGATTATTTTATTGGAACTGTGTTAGTGTGGCCCAATTTCAATCAGGTTTAGTCTATTTGCCTCCTCCATTGTGGAGAGCTCAATGTCACCAATTTCCTCCTTGTTGGAAAGATCACTTCTTCTATCATCCTCTGTTTTGGAGAGAACTTTTTCACCGATCATCTCTTTTACGGAGAACATCCTTAAACGTTCGGCCTCGATAGCATCTCGGGCTAAAATTTTCACTCACTCACCTTTGAAGACTGAAGAACTAGCCCTTTTGAAAGGTGTTTCCAATTATTTTCTGTGAACATCACCTATCTTTTTCAAGCTTTGTTTCCTGTTTATGCTTCAAGTCCATAATCTTTGGCATCAAGTACACGGTTTTCTTTTGACGGAAATAATATATATATACAATTGAAAACTAACCACCATGTCTTTTATGAAGCGGCAAAATTTTCTATGTTGAGTAAGCCTTTATACAAATCCATTTTATTAATAGTTCTTTAGCTTATTTCTTTGTTCAACACCTTTGCTGCAAACAATTATTTTTCATTAAAGAAAGGTATTCTCTTATATGTCCCACCAATATATAAGGCTTGCATTGATCATTTAATGTAAAATGGTCATCATCTTATCCAAACAAAAAAAAACGTAACTTGAATTCAAATAGATAAAACAACATAAATATCCATAAATACTACATAGATTTATAAGAAAATGACACCAAACTATTTTGGAAATTGAGATACAAAAATAATATAAAAACAAAAGACATTTGATTAAAGCTCTGACTGGTTCTGGTTTTGAGGTGGCGGAAGTGTCTCACCAATAGCACTGGTGCTTCCTAAAGCCATAGATGGCCCAACTGATGTTGATGCACCTTCATTTCCATGACATCCATCAATATGTGAAAGTATAAAGTTTTGTGTAGGGAAGATTTTATTGGGATATGGTTGCACTTTATTTGGTCCTATGATGGATGCGAGCTCACTCCTTGATCTATTAATTTGTTCATCCAAAGTTTTGAGATGATGTTGGTAATGTAAGAATATACCATAATAACCAAATATTGGGTCACGTTCACGAGCCTCTGCCTCGTAACACAAAGCGCTTACATCATTTTCACGTTGGGAAAGTTGAAGATTACTCAAGATCTTGAAGACATTGTCTCCACCAAAGACTCTATGAAGATGTTCAAATATTCCAGGATTGGTCAATGGAAAATGTGGCTTCAATATGCAACCGAGTTTACATTCCTATTTCATAACCATGCATGCAGAACAACGGGTGGGATTCATTCTTCTTCTTGTTGATTATCGTTTAGGTACAAAACAAAATTATGATGTGAGAATAAGTCATCCACATAAGTTTCTTATATGCTTATTTGATATATATTAACAATATGAAACTAATATATATTGGATCTTAGATATAAACACGCTAAAACAGTAGAACTATAAATCAAAGCTAGACCATAACAAAATTCAACTCTTGAAATTGATAGTTTAACACTTTATTGGTTGTGATGAATAAAATGTATATAGGATGCATGTTTTTCACATAAGGAACATTAGTTTGTTTTTTAAATGGGCCATTGATGTATGTTTTGAGAAATATTTTACAGCAGTTCAATGAATATATATAGGAAAAATCAAGGTAATAATATATTAAACTCGAATAACATAATTAAATATGAAATTAAACTACATAAAAAATTATTACCTCGAGAATCTTGAAAGTATTTATACCGCAAAAGAAACAAAACCAATATAATTGATGAATTATAATGAAAAAGTACTTTGA
Source organism: Cardamine chenopodiifolia (assembly GCA_963922655.1). Lineage (NCBI taxonomy): Eukaryota > Viridiplantae > Streptophyta > Magnoliopsida > Brassicales > Brassicaceae > Cardamine > Cardamine chenopodiifolia. Next base: position 17,791,298 of record OZ000481.1, read on the forward strand.
GTTTTATAGCAATGACTTGAAACATGATTCAAACTCCTAAGATACTTATTTAGGTAAAAAAGTAATGAATTCAATAATTATCAGTGCCAAAAAGTTTTGTGTTTATTATATGATACATGTTTTGATTAAAACTATCCAAACCAAAGATTTTATGTTTAAGCTAAACTTGAGTCTCTTGTTTAATCTAATCTTCCAGAACCTTGTCAAGAGCGTCGATAGCATAGGTCTATAATATTAAACTTTTTAGCTTAATCAAAATCTTGATATAATACTAAAGTTTTCAACTTCAAATGAAATGAAAGAAGTAGATATTCTACTCTTAATTAACAACATAAAAATATAAAACATCAAAAACAAACAAAAAATTAAACTAAGAAAAATTTAACCAACATTAGTTAATAAAAACAATATCATCCAATATGCTTATATGCTAGATGTCCAAATGATAAGTTGCATCATATAAGTTATAAACATCATAATCATAAATTACCAAAATTGCAATTAAATCCGAAGAACATAGAGCAAGGATATAAAAATTGGTGTATATTAATAAATGAAATCATAGCTTCCGATTTTTTGTAGAGTGATCAAATAAGATCAAAGTTAATAAAAAATTTTGTTGTTGAAGTAATGATTTGTAAAGAGAGTTGTTTTTTAGACAAACCTAACTGATGTTTGATGTAAAGTCAGGTGAAGAAGATCAACATGTTTTAGTTACTTAAAAATCAAACTAAAAAGAAAAAATTTGGGCTCTAAGCCTTGACTTATGTGGTTTATGATATGAAGGTCGGCTCTGAATACAAGCGGTCCAAACCCATGCTTGTGGCTGCTTTTAGTATAAATATTTTTGCAGCTATTTTATGTTGTAAGTTTTCTATAGTTTAGTGGTAACTATTGGAAGTACATGCATTGGTTCGGCATGTTCGATTTTCTTGTTGTTTTTTTTTTTTATGCTTATTTTCTCAAAAAATAATTAAATTAAACAAAACAATAAATTACAGTAAAATATTGTAAACCTTTTTTCTTTAACTGAAAAATATGAAAATCTCAAATAAATCTAATTACCTAAAATATAATCAACATTTCATCTTTTTTTTCTTCTAAGTTCTAACATGGCCCTAAATTATCAAAAAAGTCTTCCTCAAATCACATTCTTTATATATGAGTCTCATATTCTGTTGCTTTAAAAATTTAAGTGTTTTTGTTAGACATAGATCAACTTTTTTATAAACTATTTTTTATTATAAAAATATCAAAACTGTTTTTTTGGCCCAGGGGCGGATCTAAAAAAACAATTGTGTGGAATAAAAATAAAACATAAAATAAATAAATCATAAGATTTATGTATATATATGTACATGGGAAACATTGAACTCTAAACCTCGAAATCTATGTAAGACACTTAAAGCCATTTGACCAATCAATCACATATAGATAATTCTAAATTACAACTATTTTAAAATTACTGTGAGGCACATGCCCCATCCTCCCTCTCTTTACATCCGTCCTTGTCTGGGCCTACTAGTAAGTAAGTTTTATCGGATCCGAATTGAAATCAAAGTAATTTTCGGGAATCGAACCTTTTTTTATCAAATACCATTTTAATTTCCAACAAAATAATATATGGATGCAAAAACTAGATCTGTGCATATAATCAGTGCCAAAAAAGTTTTGTGTTTATTATGTGATACATGTTTTGATTAAAACTATCCAAGCCAAAGATTTTATGTTTAAGCTAAACTTGAGTCTCTTGTTTAATCTAATCTTCCAGATCCTTGTCAAGAGCGTCGATAGCATATGCGTTCTAGGCTGTAAGTCCGTGTGGCAGTTAGACCATTGGTTAGCCAAGTGCATCGCCCATCGTCGATAAGATCAGTTAGTTTACATTTAGCATGAGATTAAGTGCATTTTAAACATGGCATCTACGGTTAGGAAGTGGTTTAAGTCTAAACATGCATCATCTTCTGCATGTCAAAAACCAATTAATTCAAGAGAGGTTATGTCAAAAATTACTACTTTTAATCAAGAAATATCAAATCATCAATTACCACTAGTTAATCCAGAAAATATATATCAAATAGGAACTTTCGATTTTAAAACTGCATATTCAATAAAAGAACATGAACAAACTATATCATTACAAAATAAATTTGAAGAAATTAAATTATTATCTTCTATGGCTTTAGAAAATTATAAAAGAAAGAACTTTAACTATATTCATTTTGGATTAATACAAGTAGCGATCAAACCTCTATCTAGGACACGAATTGACTCTCCAATACCTATGATATTAAGAGATAAAACTCTATTAAAATTTGAAGACTCCTTACTAGGAGCTGTACAAACAAATTTATGTAATGGAGCTGTATATTTTAATTGTGCTCCAAACTTTCAAGTAAGCTTAAATGATCCAAAAATCTTTAATACATTAGTTTTAAATGTACACTTGCCTGAAATTAAATTTCAGCAAGAAAAGCATGACTATTTATTGTTATATCGAATTTACTTCAAACAATCAACATCGGAGTTTAATCCGAGATGTTTATTGCAAGATGATAAAGGAGAAACAACAATACTAGCTGTTCATAGCAAAGATACTCCCACATCCACCTACTCACCTAAACAATTAAAATGGACAGAAATTACAATTTCCGACCAATGGAAAATTGATATTACTCAACCACCAAGAAATTTTGAGCAAAAAACTATTACAAATATAACTGAACAAACTGATGGAAAAATACTACTAAAATTTGGATCCTTTAGAGAACCATCCTCATTACAAATTAGTTCCTTTTATCCTAGGTCCTCTTTCTCTATTTATAAGACTGGTAAATCTAGTTCTAAATCAGAAGAAAGTGTAGAACTAATCTATATTAGTTAGGTTAGCTCGTTAAATATAAGAAATTTTAAAAAACCAATTAATTTTCAAGCACCTATAGATGAACCTATTCAAAATATGGAAGTAGGACCTAGTTTTCCTACCTCTCCAATACCCTCAGATTTTAAGTCTATCAATGTTATTTCAAAAGATTTTGAAATAGACAATATCTTAAAAATGAATTTTTATCCGATAAAAATAAAAACATTTACTAAAGAAACAATAATTACCTATCGAGAAATATGGTATAATCATATGAATGATGTGAAAACTAACATTCCATTCTTCATATGGTTTGAAACATATTCTCTACAAAAAGGAATTAACTATCCATATAAAAACAAATCAATTGGTACTAGTTCAACTTTATATAATACATGGGAAATGATTAATGGAGAAAAACTTAAATCAATCCATCCACCATTAAAAGACTTAAAAATTTACACACCCCAAAGACAAGTAATAGCTACTCCATTTAGAACAGGTGCAAACCGAGATGATAAAGACATAGTAAATATGGCAGATATAAAGATAGTTTATGAACAAAATAATTATCAAAGTCAAATACTTCACACTATATCAAGTCAAATAAACCACATAGATAACAAGTTAGAAAAAGATGAAAATAATTTAATTACAAATTACCAAACCCTCTCACATCCCTTTAACTCTATTTCACCACCTCTCTTTAAACCTTTAACTAAACCCATTAAATTTCCAGAAATTGAAATTTTAAAATCTATCTCAAGTAGATTAGAACAAATAGACAAAAACAAAGGTATTAATAACATTGATGAAAATAGCCAAACTGAAACTGATGAAGAAATAGAAATTAATCGTATAAAAAGAAAACTTCAACCATCAAGAAAACCGTATTATCCTAGACACTCTCCACCAGACCTACTGTTTGAAGAACACCATAAATTCCAGACCGCAAACTTTTACACATGGGAGGGTATATATGAATGGAACATAGATGGTAAATCCGAATATGAAATGATGAATTTATTTCAAGAAATGGGGATTGCTGGTTTGGCCTACAAAATTGAAGGCTTTTCGGACAAACAAGCGTGCGTCCTCTTAGTTTCAGGATTCAATGGAGCCTTAAAATATTGGTGGGATAATGTTTTAGATACTATAGCACAAGATTCTATAGTAAACCATATTGAAACTAGAAGAGTAGAAGGGGATGACAGCCTATATGAAGAAGAACAAATCCAAAACACTATTGAAGTTTTATTACACACGATGACCATGCATTTTGTTGGAAACCCTGCAGAAGAACTAAACTTACGCACCGATCGGTCTATCTGATCAGGTTCAGTATCCAATCCTATGTAGGGCGGGCGAGCTGCTAGTTCGCTAGGAAAATATAAAAAAAAATATAAAAAAATATAGAAAATCTATAATCTGTCAATTGCAATTGGAGAAGAAAGTTAGATATACTTCTCGCTAATCCTTCTTCTTTTGATCAGCCTAGCATCTCCTCGTGCTTATTTAATCTTTCATTTTCCCCGGCATACCTTTGATCCGTTGAGCGAGAGCCCTTCCACACAGGACTCCCGGATCACTATGGCCGACTTTTGTCTCTGTTCGACCAGTCGGTCTCACAGTCAGGCAGGCTTATACCATTACGCTCACGAGCAGAATCTTAGCTTGAGCCTACCTTCGCAACCTCCGTTACTCTTTAGGAGGCATCCGCCCCAGATAAACTCGCAGTGTCCCGCCTCCCCCCGAATTCTCGGTGCGGCGGTTAGGCACCCTTAGACGAAAGAGTGGTCTTTCAGGATTGGTCCTTCAAGAAAGAAAAGTAGTAAGAGAAGCGATTGTGGGTTCAAGTTCGGATCATTGAACGATAAGGCAAGGCTAAGTGAAAGCTAAGAGGGGAGCCCTTTTGTAATGTAATGAAGGTTTGGTGTTGATTCTAGACTAGACTGGAAACTAGTAAAAAACTTGTTTTAACAAATCTCAGATGTCCAACCTTAGGAGATTTTAAATGGTATAAAGATGTATTTATAGCCAATATCTTTCAAAGAAATGATTGTAATCAACCTTTTTGGAAAGAAAGGTTTTTATCTGGATTACCTTCATTCTTTGTGGAAACACTAATAAACAAATTAAAAGACTTTTCAGAAGGACAACCAATTCCATGGGATTTAATAACCTATGGTCAATTGTTTGCCTTTGTTAAAAAAGAAGGATTACAAATATGCCAAGAACGTAAAGATAAATAACAAACTAGTAAATTTAGATTCGGTGAAACTATGGGCTCGTTCTGCGAACAATATGGTTATCATTGTCTTCCTCCACCCTCTAGAGAAAAACGAAAAACTCACAAACATAACAAATTTTCATATTCACGACCATACAACAAGCATAAAAACTTTTCAAAACGATTTTCTAACTCTTACTATACAAAAAATAAAAAGCAAAAAAACCCCACTAAAAAGGAATTTTTTTTGTTTCGAACTGCAAACGTCAAGGTCATAAATCAACTGAGTATAAAATGAAGAAAAATATAAATGAAATTTTCTATGATCAAAAAGACAGAAGAAAAATTAAAAAAACTACTCCTATAAGAAACTGAAAACTCTGAAGAACTTAGTAGTGAACCTTCTTTAGATATTATAGAAGATCAAAGTTAATCATCTTCTGACGATTCCCAAAATTGTTCAGATGATATTTGCAATTGTAAGACAATAAATGTAATTACTAAAGATATAGATAAACAATTTCTAATAGACATAATCGATAAAATAGATTATTCCAAAACTAAAAAAGAATATTTACTAAAATTAAAAGATATTGTGCATAAAGAAAACCAATTATCCACTCCACAACCTTTTAGTCTGAACAAAATACTTGGAAAATATCCTTCTCCTACATTATTTAAACAAGTAAGTACTAGAGAGTTACAAGGAGAAGTCAAAACTCTAAAGACTCAAATAAAAGAATTACAACAAATAGTTCACCAACAACAATTAGAACAATTACATATAAATGCTAGATTAGCTTTAATTGAACCAAAACTAGATCCTTTCATACCCACTGATCCAAATCACCAATCCACAAGCAACTCTGAAAAACATAAAGAAACTAAAGATGAAGAAGAATACATTCAAATAACAGACAAAATAAACTATCAAAAATGGTATACAAAAATTACCTTGAATATAAGCTATGATTTTAAACTAGAAACAATAGCATAATTAGATACAGGAGCAGATTATAATTGTATTAGAGAAGGAATAGTTCCTACTAAATATTATGAAAACATATGAGAAACTTAGTGGAGCAAATGGTAGTAGTTTAAAAGTTAATTATAAATTACCAAAAGCAAAAATTTATGATAACAACTATTGCTTTAAAACTAAATTTCTACTTGTAAAAAACTTAAGCCAAGAAATTATATTAGGAACCCCATTTTTTACACAAATAAATCCATTTAATTTCACAGAATTAGGAATTACCATAAAAATTGAAGGAGAAAAAATAATTATTGAATTCCTATCTCCAATGAGAACTAAAGAAATACTAGCTTTACAAAACTCTACAATAGAAAAATCTATAAACCTAATAAATCGAAAACAAAAATATATTCAATACTTACAATAAGAAATAAAATACCAACATATAGAGGAACAACTAAATAATCCATTAATAGTAAGCAAAATTAAAAAAGAAATCCAAGAACTGTTGGATAAAAACCTCATAAGAAAATTTAAATCACCTTGGAGCTGTTCAGCCTTTTATGTAAACAATCAAGCTGAAAAAGAAAGAGGATTACCTCGATTAGTAATAAATTATAAACCATTTAATAATGTTATACAATGGATAACATACCCAATACCCAATAAAAGAGATTTATTAAAAATATTATATGATGCTTGTATATTTTCAAAATTTGATATGAAAAGTGGATTTTAATAAATACAAGTACCCGAAAAGTATAAATATAAGACAACATTCACTGTACCTTTCGGGCACTATGAATGGAATGTCATGTCCTTTGGTTTAAAAAATGCACCTTTTGAATTTCAAAATATTATGGATGAAATTTTTAATCCCTATTCCACATTTTCAATAGTATACATAGATGACGTATTAATTTTTTTCAAAATCAATTGATCAACATTTCAAACATTTATATACCTTTTTAAATATAGTTAAAAACATGGACTAGTAGTATCTGCAACAAAGATGCAAATATTTCAAACTAAAATAAGATTTCTTAGACATAATATTTATCAAGGAACTATAACACCTATATCAAGATCTATAGAATTCACAAATAAATTTCCTGACGAAATCAAAGAAAAAAACATAACTACAAAGATTTTTAGGATGTTTGAACTATATCTCAGAATTTTTACCTAATATACGTAAATTAATTCAACCTTTGTTTCAGAGATTGCAGAAGAATCTAGTCCCATGGTCTAGTCTGCATACTAGCATAGTCCAAGATATTATGAAAAAAGGCACAACATTACCATGCTAAGTCATCCCACATCCTAATGCATTTATGATAGTAGAAACCGATACATCAGAGGTAGGATATGGAGGTATACGTAAACAGAAACTGTCAGAGTCGACCCAAGAGTCTATAGTACGTTTCCATTCTGTAGTCTACTTTGAACTGGTAAAAAATCAAGACCATCAAAATGAGTGAACAAAAGAAGCCAATGTCTGCTTTGGACTATATCAATAAACAACCACATCTACAAGGAAAGCAAACATCAATCCAAAACCAATTTTCTACTTTAGCGGAATTCCCTCCTTTTTCATATGCCAAAGCTGTTGACCCAACACCACAAAAAATAACTCTCACCCCTTACCCACAAAAAACCACCCACCAAAAATCATCATATTTCCTCAAACCACAACGCCAACACCTTAACACAACCTCCTTTACCAAACCAATATCTCTCAGAGACTTGAACCTTTTTACCAACCGAATGTTCTATGAAGACAGCCAATACCTTACCGATAACCTTACCAAAAACCGTACCTTCTATGAGTTTATTCTCGTAGACACCAAATCAGTTGAGATCACCCACTATACCGACAAAACAAACCCAAACATTACATCATACTCCACATGCAAGATACTAAGAATATACACTGCTTCAGAGCTCGGGTTTATCAATTTTCACACTACAAAAGATTTCTCCCTTTCCGGGTATCATATCCCAGACTTTACATACATAGACTACCAAAAAGCCTTTTTAAATACATTCTATCTATGAACCTATGACCACTCTTAGTTTATATCCTTCGATATCCATTGTCCTATGTCAATACCAGGATGGTTCTATGAATGGTGGCATTGGTTTGGACCTTGCGATCCAATCTATCCTCCACAAATACCAAACGTTTCCCTACCATATTACTCCAAACACGAAAAGTACCAACCCATCGGACGACTACCAAAGATAGCCTTCCATATAGACATGGGAGTACTCTGGATACTATCTTGGCATTTTAACCTCATACCCTTTCTACCAGATATGCCATACTCCCTAGTCCGAGAATACCGACTCAAATGGTGGGACAAATACAACTTGGACCATTGTTCAGTTACCAACCTAGAAAAATGGATCCAGATTCATCAGCAAATAAAACAGTCCGTCGCCACTATATCCCGAACCTTACCACCAATACAAACCAAAAAATCCCAAAAACCAACACCATCAAGTCCCACTAAATCAACAACATCCTCAGGATCCACAAAAGTTAAAGGAAAAGATAAACTCAAGAAAATTTTGGAAGCTATTGCTATGCAGATATCATCCGACGAAGATGAAGATGCCATTACCATTAATCAAGATACTTCTACATCAACTCCTGACCCGTACGGTGGATCACTAGCACAAGATCCATTTGAGGAATAAAAAAATATGAAAAGAAGAATAAAAATACTAATATATCTCTATTATGAAATCAGCTACATATATTTTGGCCAGGTTAAAAGATAATCAAGATAATAATCAAGAAAAACGAAGCGAAAAGACAAAGAAAAAAATCAGCAAAACGACAATAAACCGAAGGAAAAAGAAAAAATTCAAAGGACTACTCAAACAATTATCTACTCAAAAGACTACTCAAACAATTATCAGAAAACTCAAGTTTCAACAAAAGTACAGCAGCAAGAATACATCAACAACAAGTCAAAGTCATTAATCAACAAAAACAAGAAGTCACAAATCATCAATTAGACAAAAATGAAGAAATGACAAAATCAGCAATTAAACAAACTCATCAGCTCCAGCAAGACATCTGACTACCTAGGGACAGCAAACATCAAGATTACTCATGCTCCATATTTAATACAAAAAGATACCTACGCTCGGAAAGATCACTCATCAACATTCCAAGAAAGAGACACCTCTACATCCATACAAACTCACTTCTGTGTATAAATAAATCGAATAATGTTTTGTAAGAGAAGAGAGTGAATTTCAGAGCGAGAAACAAGATTAAATTCCTGCACTTTCTTACTCTTTACAAAATTTTCAAGCGTCGTTTTTCTTCTTTTATTTTCAACTTTGTATTTCAATCAAATTTCAATTAAGTAAATTTAATCATATCACTTTTGTTCAACATCTTATTTGAAAGGTTTATAACTTACATTATAATATAACTTTTGTATACTTTAGTTAATTTTAATTTTTATAATCTAGTTTCAATCCATAAATGAATGTACGCACAAGTCAAAAAAGATAAATATGGTAGAAAAAGGAAAAACTATCTCAAGGCAATAGTAAAAAAAAAAATATTGCACTTGACACCTTTTACGTAGAAGCATTATTCTAAAATATGACTTGTATGACATTATATACGGTGAGAAATCATATTATATTTTAACTATATATTGTTATTATACAATATAAATTATACCGTTGTATATATGGTATTTTTGAAAAAGTTTTTAATCTTTTGAAAAGAAAAAATTAACAAAAATATATAATTTTCTAAAATACAATTAACTCTACAATAAAAATAAAATGATTGTATCTCATTTTTCCATTATTTCAATTCTTATTAACTGTTTAAGAAATTAAATTTCTTTTTTTCTAAAATGAAAATTTTACACATTTAATATTTATATAATATTTGTTTTGTATTTATCATGATCATTATTTTATAATTTTTGACTTGACTATTTTTTATGATTACATGATTGTTTACAAAAAATATCCATCACATGAACAACTCAATATAAATCTATATATTTATGGTGTGGTGTAGTAGAACATTGCGTAGAAGCAATTAGAGAAAATGGAATTTAGGATTTTTATTCAATAAGAATTTTCTAAAAACATTTTTCATAAAACACTTAAAAACCAAATTTATTAAACTAAAAGATCTAGTTTTAGTCTAAAACGGTTTGGAAGCCCATTGAACTATTTTTAAAAACCTTTATTTTAATTATTTCTTTTAATTTTACCTAATTAATTTTTATGAACTTGAAAAAAAGAAAAATTTCACAATTTTATATGACGAATAATCATTTATATGCTGTAAAAAAGTTATTTTTCATCTGAAAAAAGTATTCTCTCATATGTCCGACCAACAAATATAGATTCTAATCCATCTTTAAATGCCCGTCATCTTATCTAAATAAATTGAAATATTATTTGAACTCAGATAAATAAAGGGAAAATTGGATCTAAATGATATATTTTTGAAGTTTGTCCACATAAACATTGTTTTGCATTGGTCACGTACACTTTTACAACATTATTAACCCTCTATATAATACTCTTATATGTGAATAAAATTTTTTATTTAATAATAGTTAGTTTTAATAATTAATTCATGTTGGATTGAAGACACCTATGTCAGAAGAGGCAGAATAAGATGTGTACGTGTCTCTGCTCGAGTTAGCCCTAAAAAACCATTCACTCATATCTATCCTTTTTGAAATTTAGATTCTATTTTTGTTCTTTTCATTAAAAAAACACATGCCTCTGCTCGAATTGGCTCTATTTTAAAACAATTTGGTAGCATGTTTCTGAATAATTGGAACAACTAAATCTCTCAAATCAACATTTACTAGCTAACTTTCATTTTTTAAGAGGACTGGAGGTGCCAACTCTTAAATCATCTTGGGTGTTGGGTAGTTTTTTTTGGCAATTAGCTTCTAAATCATCAAATTGCCGAGGAATCTGGAAGCTTGAGTCCAGTGCACCTTGGTTAGACGTGGAGTTTTCTTGATGGCTCTGATTGTCGGTTCAGAGGAGATTTGCAAGGACATTTGACAAATCTGCACACCAAAAGGTGGATCGGCCGACCCATCATAACCATGCATGCAGAATAACTGGTGGGATTCATTCTTCTGTTGTTGTTTATCGAGTAGCTACAAAACAAAATTAAGATATGAGAAGAAAATCATCCACTTAATTTTTTTTATATACTTATTTGATATAAATTAACAATATGAAACTAATATAAATTGCATTTTAGATATAAACAAGGTTAAACAAATGAACTATAAATTAAAGTCTAGACAAAACAAAATATGAAAGTAATATATACTTAAATTTAGGCTTGCATCAATCATTTAATGTAATATGGTCATCATCTTATCCAAACAAAATGAAACGTAACTTGAATTCAAATAGATTAAACAACAAAAATATCCATAATTACTACATATATTTATAAGAAAATGATATTTAGTCAAGAAAATGACACCAAATTATTTTGGAAATTGAAATGCAAAACATAATGTGAAAACAAAAGACATTTGATTAAAGCTTTGGTTGTTCTAGTTTTGAGGTGGTGGAAGTGTCTCACAGACAGCACTGGTGCTTCTTAGAGCCATAGATTGCCCAACTGATGTTGATGCACCATTGTTGCCATGACATCCATCAATATGTGAAAGTAAAGAGTTTTGTGTAAGGAGGATATTATTGGGCTATGGTTGCAATTTATCTGGTCCTATGATGGATGCGAGCTCACTCCTTGCTCTCTTAATTTGTTCATCCAAAGTTTTGAGATGATGTTGGTAATTTAAGAATATACCATAATAACCAGAGATGGAGTCAAAACGCTTACAGCATTTTCACGTTGGGAAAGTTGAAGATTACTCAAGTTCTTGAAGACATTGTCTCCTCCAAAGACACTATGAAGACGTTCAAATATTTCAGACTTGGTCAATAGGAAATGTGGCTTCAATATGCAATCGAGTGTACATTCCTATTTCATAACCATCCATGCAGAACAACTGGTGGGATTCATTCTTATTCTTCTTGTTTATCACGTAGCTACAAATCAAAATTAAGATGTGAGAAGAAAATCATCTACATAAGTTTTTTTATGCTCATTTGATATATATTAATAATATGAATGTAATATATATTGGATCTTAGATATAAACAAGCTTAAACAGTTGAACTATGAATCAAAGCCTAGACCATAACAAAATTCAACTCTTGAAACAGATAGTATAACACTTTGTTGGTTATGATGAATACAATGTATATAGAATGCATGTTTATTCACATACAGAACATTGGTTTGTTTTTAAATGGGCCATTGATGTATGTTTTGAGAAATATTTTACAACAGTTCATTGAATATACATATGGAAAAATCATAGTAATGATATATTAAACTCAAATGACATAAAGAAATATGAAATTAAAGTATTTAACGAATGTTTAGGTCGATTGAGATCATATTTTTACCTCGAGAATCTTGAAAATCTTTATACCGCAAAAAACAAAATCAATATAATTGAGGAATTATAATGAGAGAAAGTATTTTGAGTTTTATAGCCATGACTTGAAACATGATTCAAACTCTTAAGGTACTTATTTAGGTAAAAAGATGATGAATCCAATAATTATCTAAACATTGACCTCTTAGTAAATGCGAAATTTTACTGTGGTACATCAATGTTTTGGCAAGATAACAATACGTTTTGGCAGCCATTCAAGCTCTTAGTTTACTTATTTAGGCAAGAGGATAATGAATTAAATATTTTACTTTTTATGCTTTGACTTCTTAGTATATGCTATTGTTTGCAAGATAATAGCACATTTTTGCTTGAATTAACTATGCTACTTTTTTATACTTAACTTGGCATTATATGTGATTTTCTCACTCAAAAATATGGTAGCTTATCCTAGTCAATCTTGCTTAATTTCATTATATTGCATAAAAGGTTTATAGTTGTACTTAATAACTCCATTAGTAGAAGCGTATATAGGAAAAAAATTTAGTAATATTTGATTAGAATGTACGCACTAGTCAAGAAAGAAAAATGTGGTAGAAAAAGAAAAAGAAAATAGTTTAAGGCAATAGTAAACAGAAAATATTGCACTTGACACATTTTACATAGAAACAATGTTTAAAATATTTCATGTACGACATTATATACGGTGAGAAACCATATTATATTTTAACTATAAAATTTTATTATACAATAGAAATTATATAGTTGTATATATGGTATTTTTTAAATAAAGGTTTTTTAAAATGTTGTTAATGTTTTGAAAAGAAAAATTAACATAAACAAAAAAATTTCTCTAATTACAATTACCCCTACAATTGAAATAATATGCTTCTCTAACTTTTATGGTGTTTTTATGGTTTTAAATTTTCAGTTCGCATAAGAAATAATATGATTCTCTAAATTTTGTTTGCCGGATAATTCATGAGATTATGAATTTTCTAGACTATATTTCTTTTTGCTAAACTGTCAAAATTTAAGAAAGTCTTTCGTTTTTGGATTTAGAATTTACTTTTTATGTTTCAAGTTTATATTTTGGGGCTAGGCTTAAATGTTGAATATTCACTACAAGAAAACATGTTGAACTTTGGCCAATTTTCTCACCAAAACAATGGTTAAAAATAGTATTGAGAAATGCTTGACCAAAATATGACAAAAAATTGAAATGATCGTGGTCGAAAGTTTTAGACTAGTAACTAGTAAGAACCTTATATTTAACAGGTCCTACTGTACATCATCATAATCTTGTCCGATCCCAAAGAGTTTTTTTCGTTGTATAATATGTAGAGAAGTCAAGATTGTTGAATCCGCATCAGATTACAACGAGGGTTATGAGACAATACATAGCAGAGACTTGTTCAAGTTAGCAAGGAGCTTAAACCAAAGACTTATAGGTTTAGTGTTTACGGTTTAAATTTTAGGATTTAGGATTTGGGATTTAGAATTTAGAGTTTAGAGTCTAGGGTTCAAGGGTTAAAATTTAGGGTTTAGGGTTTACGGTTTATGATTTAGGGTTTAGATAAAAAAAATGTGCTATATGTGATTAAACTATTAAGACTAAACAAAATGTGGTGTGTGTCTTTGGATATTTCTCTTCTACTACACCTAGACCTTTTCAACCCATTTTAGACAAAGCATGTGTGTTATTAAGCTCTAAATGGGTTATTTTTGGTAAGCTGAACTAGCAATGCGGGATGAACCGGAAGCTAGGTTACGGTGCCTAACTACACGCTAACCTAGAACCCACAAAGGGGAAGAAAAATGGGAGAAAAAAGCAAAACAGAAGCCCAATGACGTACCTAGCGGTCATGACCGCTACTAGAGACCGCCAGAGATGAAAAAAATTGATTGAATCTTCAGTAGCTTCAGATGTCATCTGTAGCGGTCAGTTGGCCTTCAAGTTGGACCGTCACATATGACATGTGCTGATCTTGGCGATGGGGGGACAACAAAATTATACTGCAGAGTTATCTTTGTTTATCTATTGAGCAGGAGATAAACAATGATTGCTACTACTCACCCCACATTTTGTTAGTTGCATTAAAATAACACATACTCTTATATCCACATCTCTTGGTAGCTATGGTGTTGGTTATTGGACTTTCTCGTCTACTCGTCACTATGATATTATCTTCTTAAATTGTTTTGTTACGCGTATTGGATCTAATTTCCAAAAATAACCATCTTCTTGAACTCTTCTTTATCATAGGGAAACGAAATATGCTTTAGAAAGTATATTTATGATTTACTCTAAAATCCTGCGCAACATACGAACATGGGTGCCTAAACAGACAATAAGGGGGTGGTTCACTACCTCGTGGTAGCATAACATAGTAGTGCAAGTGAAAGTAAATAATCAAAGACGTTGAAAAAAACTCGTCAGAGCCGCTAGATCTTCTTTCTGTTTTCACGAATCCTTTGAACGAATCCTAGTTAGTTAGCTTGGAAGGCATTGAAGTTTCAACTGGGAAAAATCCCCTAAACACTTAACTATCTATCTAAACATTTGATAGATTTGAATGTTTATAATATAATGCTTACTATCTTTTTTTATTGTTATATTTACACACTGAACCATTTTACTATCTTTATATGGAAATGTAATCATAAAGAGTTTGATATTTTTATTTATTGTCACTACTTCCCCATGTCAGGATTGGGTAATTTGTGAGCGTCTGTTGCCTTCCTTGGATAAGGTAGCCGTTTCTCAGGCTTCCTCTCGATGTGTCATGGTTTAATGGTTTTCACCCATTGATTCCATAGGTTTTTCGTTTCATTAATCAAGTCTAGCTTGGTTTTTTTGCCTTTTTGGTTTTGGTTATAGTACCTTGCATGCGGCATGTCTTACGGTATGCGTTAACAGGACTTGAGGTGCCAACTCTTAAATCAGCTCCGGTGTTGGGTGGTTTGTCTCAAAAATTAGCTTCTAAATGGTCAAGTTGTCGAGGAATCTCGAAGCCTGAGTCCAGTGCAGCTTGGTTAGACGTGGAGTTTACTTGATGACTCAGATTGTCGGTGGACATTTGACAAATCTGCACCCCAAAGGCGGATCTGCCGACCTATTCCAAGGTTCAACTACGAGTTTTTTTTACTACAACAAGTTAAATATACGCTATTGGAGCAGGAATTACCGTGCTGCTAGCACCAGACTTGCCCTCTAATGGATCCTCGTTAAGGGATTCAGATTGTACTCATTCCAATTACCAGACTCAAAGAGCCCGGTATTGTTATAATTGTCACTACCTCCCTATGTCAGGGCTCGATCTGAACCTGCTCCAAAAGAGAAGACAATGATAATCGAGAACCCAAGAGTTGCACCCGTTTCTACGGTATCACGACCCATTCTACTTCAGCACCTACCCGCATGGTCGATCGATGCCCATGGGCGACACGACCACCTTGTTATCCGCCGGGACGGCCGAAAAAACTCCATGCTTTCCCATCAAAAACACGCCATCCATAAACCCTGGAGACATAAGAACTAGCCCATTTGAAGGTGCTTCTAATTATTTTCTTTGAATGTAACCTATCTTTTAATTATCAATTTTTTTTTTTTGTTTATCCTTCATGTCCAGAATCCTTGGCATCAAGTACACGTTTTTCTTGTTTTGTAACCTTGTCCTAAGTTTAATATAAGTATGTTCTCTTAATTTTTTCATCCAAATTTTTGAGATGATGTTGGTAATGTAAGAATATACCATAATAACCAGAGATGGGGTCACTTTCACGAGCCTCTGCCTCGTAACTCAAAGCGCTTACATCATTTCACGTTGGAAAAGTTGAAGATTACTCAAGATCTTGAAGACATTGTCTCCTCTAAAGACACTATGAAGACGTTCAAATATTCTAGGCTTGATCAATGGGAAATTTGGCTTCAGTATGCATCCGAGTGTACATTTCTGTTTCATAACAATGCATATAGAACGTGGGATTTATTCTTCTTGTTGTTGTTTATCGTTTAGCTACAAAATAAAATTAAGATGTGAGAATAAAATCATCCACATAAGTTTTTATATGCTTATTGGATATATATTAAAAATATAAAAGTAATACATATTGGATCTTATATACAAACAAGTTTAAACAGTTGAACTATAAATCAAAACCTAGACCATAACAAAATTCAACTCTTGAAACTAATAGTTTAACACTTTATTGGTTGGGATGAATAAAATGTATATAGGATGCATGTTTGTTCACATAAAGGAACATTGGTTTGTTTTTAAATGGGCCATTGATGTATGTTTCGAAAAACGTTTTACAGCAGTTCATTGAATATACATATGGAAATATCAAAGTAATAATATATTAACCTCGAATAACATAAAGAATTATGATATTAAACTATTTAACAAATGGTTAGGTCGATCGAGATCATATTTTACCTCGAAACTTTTGAAAGTCTTTATACCACAAAAAAAAAACCAATATAATTGATGAATTATAATGAGAAAAAGTACTTTGAATTTTATATCCATGACTTGAAACATGATTCAAACTCTTAAGGTATTTAGGTAAAAAGGTAATGAATCATTTAATTATCTAAAATTTGACATTTTAGTAAATGCTAAATTTTATTGGGATACATCATTGTTTTGGCAAGATAACAACACGTTTTGGCAGCCATTTAAACTCTTAGTTTACTTATTTAGGCAACAGGATAATGAATCAAATATTATTGTCTGAGCTTTGACTTCTTAGTATATGCTATTGTTTGCTAATTTTGACTGAAGTACATCATTTTTGGCAAGATAATAACACATTTTGGCATGAATTAACTATGTTACTCTTTTATACATAACTTGGCATTATATGTGATTTTCTCACCCAAACATTTGGTAGCTTATCCCATTCCATCTTGCTTAATTTCATTATATTGCATAAAATGTTTATAGTTCTACTTAATAACTCCATTAGTAGAATCTATTTAGATAAAAATCAGTAATTTTATATTAGAATGTACGTACAAGTCAAGAAAGACAAATGTGGTAGAAAAAGAAAAAAATAGTTCAAGGCAATAGTAACCAGAAAATATTACATTTGACAGAATTTACATAGAAACTATGTTCTAAAATATGGCATGTACGATATTATATACGGTGAGAAAGCATATTATATTTTAACTACATAATTTTATTATACAATAGGAATTACACAGCTGTATAATGGTATTTAAAAAGAAAAAAATTAAAAAAAATGTTAATATTTCGAAAAAAATTTAACAAAAACAAAAATATATTTCTCTAATAAAAATTAACCCTACAATAAAAATAAAATGATTGTATTGTCATTTTTCCATTATTTCAATTTTTATTAACTATTTAAAAAAAAAAACACTTTCTACTTCTTTCTAAAAAATCATAATTTTACAAAAATCATGTAAATAGTTATATTCTCTAACTT
This sequence comes from Cardamine chenopodiifolia, assembly GCA_963922655.1. Taxonomy (NCBI): domain Eukaryota; kingdom Viridiplantae; phylum Streptophyta; class Magnoliopsida; order Brassicales; family Brassicaceae; genus Cardamine; species Cardamine chenopodiifolia. Next base: position 17,809,321 of record OZ000481.1, read on the forward strand.
AAAACGCTTTCTACCGCTTTCGTAAAAAAAATTTAAATTACAATAAATCTTTTAAGATATATCACTTACAATAAAATTTTAGTTGATTTTTTTGTTGAAATTAAATTTATTTAAAAAATTTAAAACCCGTCCATCGGAATGTCCTAATCTAGTGTAATTATAATTTGAAAACTCAAAACGAAAACGCAAATAAACGCATATAGACAGGTTTAGAGCCGTTGATGAATATCTTCAGTGTTTTGTTCCTCATCTTCTTCAGGAAACTCGGACCAAACTTTTTTGAGCTTCAAATCTTTATCAAAAGCTCATGTCTTTCAAATATATTCTGTGGAGACAAAGAAATCAAGTGTCAGTTCATCGGATAAGTGGTTCTAAGAAATAGTAATAGTAAAGGATACATTGAATATTGGTGCGAAGTATCAGCCAAAACGTAGAGATCTTATTGCTCTGAAAAAGGAAAGGCCAAGACGAATTGATAACTTGAACCCTTTACTTCTTGCCTATGTTACATCTGTGGGAAGTGATCTTATAATCTATATTCAATTGTCAAGATCGATAGTTCTTGAGTATGAACCGTTTCGTTTTGGTGTTTTCCTCATGAATTTAACCACAAACACTCAAATTTGGAACACTTTGCACAACAAAGCTGTTAAATCAACTCTAGTCAAGTGTGTGCTTCAAGAAAATACTCCGGTATGTGTCAATAACAATCATTTTGAAACTGTTGATCTATATTAAAATCTGTTCAAAATTTCTCTGTATTTAATGGATTCATGATACTTTCTCTCTTCCTAGAATAATCACATATCTCTGTTATATGCTAAAATTGAGTGTTTTATGCTACTCTGTTTTATCAAAACAACGTGTTAGTTGTGGAAATCATTTCGAGGGGTCTAACCATGTTTTAGATATAATCCGTTTCACAAAATAGAATTCTTTCCAAGAAATAGCAATCTTGAGCTGCCTCAATACAAGGAATTGTAATCACAAGCACAGTGTGAACATGATATGGGGACTTCCTTGTACTGGCAAAACAAAGACAGTCGAAACTCTTCTCTTTTGCCTTCTCAAGCTAAACTGCAAAACAGGTGTGCACACCGACAAACACAGTTATTGTTGAAGTAACATTGAGGCTCCTTTCTTTATTTAAGGAAACTTCTTCTACAGAATATTCCACTTATGCGCTGAGGACTATTGTTTTATCTGGAAACCGACCCAGATTGGGGATTAAAAAGAATGAAGTTCTTCTTGATGTGTTTCTTGATGAGCGCATTGGTAAACTTGGTAACTTTTTTAAACCATCTTCTGGATCGAAGAACAGATTGGAGTCGATCATAGATTTTCTTGAAAACACAGTGGCTAAGTATGAGCGATATGTCCATTTGTTAAAAGAAGTTGATAGGATGAGGGTAGAAGATGAAAAGAAGAAGGAAGAAGTTGAAGAATATAAAAAGGAGGAGCTGAAAAGAAAAAGAAAGAAGATGAAGAAAAGAAGGAAATAGATTTGGAGAGTTTGTTAAGCATTCTTTTGATGGCTTAAGTGAATAATTGGAGAAAGGTATGGTTGATTTGTACACTCATCTTCCCAAGTCTCTCATTTCATCTCAACAAGTGAAAATAATGATCACAGCTCATCAAGCTCTTCAGCGTGATAGATATTTCTTGTAAGAGAATTTTTCTAGAGATGATTTCAAGAAAGGAAGTTTAAAATATGATTGCTTCAACAAAGTCATTAGTGCTGATTGTCTTCAGACTCGTCAATCGCTTCCTAAACATTTTGAGAATTCAAATTCGCTGGAAATCAAAGTTACTAGGTCATTTTGTCTATAGAATCCAGATATAATCATCTGTACAGCCTCAGGTGCTGCAGATATGAATCCAGTAAGGATATGACCAATTGACCTTGTTGTAGTCGATGAGGTGGCTCAGCTTAAAGAATGTGAATCAGTTACCTGCAATGATTCATAACGACGAATGCGAAAAGGCAAAATTTGGAAGAAGCTTTTTTGAAAGGTTGGTTTTACTTGGCCATAAAAAACATTTGCTTGATGTTGAATATCAAATGCATCCTTCGATTAGTCGGTTCCGCAATCGAGAATTTTATGGTCGAAGAATTATTGATTCTGTGATTTTTCAAGAAAGCTATTATCAAAAGAGGTTTCTTCAAGGAAACATGTTTGGTTCTTTCTCTTTTATCAATGTAGGACGTGGAAAAAAATAGTTTGGTGATGGACATAGTCCCAAGAACATGGTTAAAGTTGCAGTGAATTCTGAGATTATATCTAATCGTTTCAAAGAATCGTTTCAAAGGTAATTAATCTTTATTGATTTGTTAGTATATATTCTTCAATTTTTTTAATTATTCTTATTTTCTTGGTTTTGAAACAGTCTCAAGTGATACAAGGATGAAGATGAGTGTTGGAGTGGTTTCACCATACAAAGGTCAAGTCATAGCAATCCAAGATAGGAATGGACATAACTACAGTTCCTTATCAGGTCAGCTTTTCACTTTGAATGTTCGGTCGGTGGATGGGTTTCAAGGAAGAGAAGAAGATGTTATAATTATCTCCACCCTTAGAAGTAACGGTAACGGAAAAGTTGGATTTCTCTTTAACAGTCAGAGAGCGAATATGGCACTGACTCGAGCAAGGCACTGTTTATGGGTGATTGGGAACGAGACAACTTTAGCTCTAAGTGGTTTGATTTGGGAAAAGCTAATAAGTGAGTCGAGGACACGTGGATGCTTCTACGATGCAGTTGACGAGAAGAATCTAAGAGATGCCATGAATGATGCTTTGTTGGAGGATGTGTCTTCAAGTTTTGGATCTCTTTCAATCAGGAGTGGGAGAAAAAATGCTTGGTAGATCTTTCATTTTTGAATTTAGAATTTACTTTTTACGTTTCAGGTTTTTATTTTGGAGGTAGGCTTAAATGTTGAATATTCACTACAAGAAAACATGTTGAACTTTGACCAATTTTCTCACCAACTGGCAATGCAGGATGAACCGGAAGCCTGGTTACAGTGCCTAACTACGCACTAACCTAGAACCCACAAAGGGCAAGATAAAGGGGAGAAACAAGCAAAAAAGAAGCCAAATGAAGTCTCTAGCGGTCATGATCGCTAGTACAGACCGCCACAGATGAAAAAATCGATTGAAGCTTCAGTAGCTTAAGATGTCGTCTATAGCGGTTAGTTAGCCGTCTAGTTGGACCGTTACATATGACATGTGCTGATCTTGGCGGTGGGGGGACAAAAAAATTATACTGCAGAGTTATCTTTGTTTATCTATTGAGCAGGAGATAAACAGTGATTGCTACTACTCACCACACATTTTGTTAGTTGTATTATAACAACTCATACTCTATGAGCAACATCTCTTGGTAACTATATTGTTGGTTATTGGACTCTCTCGACCTACTCGTCATTATGATATGATCTTCTTGAATTGTTTCGTTACGCGTATTGGATCTGATTTCCGAAAATAACCGTCTTCTTTAACTGTTCTCTATTATAGAGTAACAAAATATGATTCAGAAAGTATATTTATGATATACTCTAAACTCCTGTAATGGATTCGAATGTTTATAATATTATGATTACTATCTTTTTTGTTGTTATATTTACACACTGAACCATTTTATTATTTTTAGATGGAAATGTAATCATAAAAAGTTCGATATTTTTATTTATTGTCACTATTTCCCATGTCAGGTTTGGGTAATTTGTGTGCATGCTGCCTTCTTTGGATAAGGTAGCAGTTTCTCAGGCTCCGTCTCGATGTATCAAGGTTTTAATGGTTTTTACCCATTGATTCTATAGACTTGCATTAATCATTTAATGTAATATGGTCATCATCTTATCCAAACAAAATGAAACATAACTTGAATTCAAATAGATAAAACGACATAAATATCCATAATTGCCACATAGATTTATAAGAAAATGATATTTAGTCAAGAAAATGACACCAAATTATTTTGGGAATTGAAATGTAAAAATAATATGAAAACAAAACACATTTGATTAAAGCTATGAATGGTTCGAGTTTTGAGGTGGTGGAAGTGTCTCACAGATAGCACTTGTGCTTCTTGTATCCATATATAACCAGAGATGGGATCACGTTCACGAGCCTCTACCTCGTAACTTAAAGCGCTTACAGCAATTTCACGTTGGGAAAGTTGAAGATTACTCAAGATCTTGACGACATTGTCTCCTCCAAAAACACTATGAAGACGTTCAAATATTCCAGGCTTGGTCAATGGGAAATGTGGCTTCAATATGCATTCAAGAGTACATTCCCGTTTCATAACCATGCATGCAGAACAACTGGTAGGATTCATTCTTCTTCTTGTAGTATATCGCTTAGTTACAAAACAAAATTAAGATGTGAGAAGAAAATCATCCACATAAGTTTTTTATCCATATTTGATATATATTAACAATATGAAAGTAATATATATTGGATCTTAGATATAACAAGCTTAATCAATTGAACTATAAATCAAAGCCTAGACCATAACAAAATTCACTCTTGAAACTGATAGTATAACACTCTATTGGTTGTGATGAATAAAATGTATATAGGATGCATGTTAGTTCACATAAGGAACATATGGTTTGTTTTTTAAATGGGCCAGTGGTGTATGTTTTGAGAAAACTTTTACAGCAATTTATTGAATATACATATGGAATAATCAAAGTAATAATATATTAAACTCGAATAACATAAAGAAAAATGAAACTAAACAATTTAAGAAATGTTTAGGTCGATCGAGATCATATTCTACCTCAAGAATCTTGAAAGTCTTTATACCTCAAAAACCAAAACCAAAATAATTGATGAATTATACTGAGAAAAAGTACTTTGAGTTTTATAGCCATGACTTGAAACATGATTCAAGCTCTTAAGGTACTTATTTAGGTAACAAGGTAATGAATCCAATAATTATCTAAACTTTGACCTTTTAGTAAATGCTAAATTTTACTGTGGTACATCAATGTTTTGGCAAGATAACAACACGTCTTGGCAGTCATTCAAACTCTTAGTTTACTTATTTAGGCAAGAGGATAGTGAATCAAATATTATTGTCTAACCTTTGACTTTTTAGTATATGCTATTGTTTGCTAATTTTGACTAAAGTACATCATTTTTTGGCAAGATAATAACACATTTTGGCACGAATTAACTATGTCACTTTTTTATACATAACTTGGCATTATATGTGATTTTTTCACTCAAAAATTTGGTAGCTTATCCTAGTCAATCTTGCTTAGTTTCATTATATTGCATAAAAGGTTTATAGTTGTACTTAATAACTCCAGTAGTATAAATGTTTATAGGAAAAATCAGTAATTTTTTATTAGAAAATATGCACAAGTCAAGAAAGACAAATGTGGTAGAAAATGGGAACAAAATAGTTCAAGGCAATAGTAAACAGAAAATATCGCACTTGATTCATTTTACATAGAAACAATGTTCTAAAATATGGCATGTATGACATTATATACGGTGAGAAACTATATAATATTTTAACTATATAATTTTATTATACAATAGGAATTATACATTTGTATCTATGGTACTTTTAAAAAAATGTTCTTTAAAAAAATGTTGTCAATGTTTTGAAAAGAAAAATTAACATAAAAAATATTTCACTAATTAAAATTAACCCTACAGTAAAAATAAAATGATTGTATTGTCATTTTGTCCATTATTTCAATACTTATTAACTTTTTAGGAAATTAAAACGCGTTCTACGTCTTTCTTGAAAATCATAATTTTACAAAATTATGTAAATTCTCTAACTTAAAACGCTTTCTACCACTTTCTTAAAAAAAAGAAATTACAATAAATCTTTTAAGATATATCAGTTATAATAAAATTTTAATTGATTTTTTGCTGAAATTAAATTTATTTAAAATAATTAATACCCGTCCATCGTAAGGTACTAATCTAGTGTAATTATAATTTGGAAACTAAAACAAAAACACAAATAAACAATCAAGACCTTAATCACTTATATACATCTAAATCCCATTTTGATTTTAGTTGTTTATCAGCTAAATCCCGTTTTGATATAAAGTAAATATACTTCTTGATATGTTGTTAGAAATTCCCTTAAATAAACTCAACCCTTCTATTAGTTTTTGGTTATGATGACAGGAAGCGGGCAACTAAAACCATAAATGAAGCTTTTTAACAAAAAAAAAAAATGATTTAAAATCCATGTAAGTCATTTGGACTTTTCGCCTTCTGTCTTCCATTTTAAATGGACCAAACTGATAGTGAGAGATCAGTCCAGATTTGTCTTCTTCGTCTTTGTTGATTCTTCAACTTGTCATTTTATATGCTTGTCTTGTAAGCCAAGTTATGTGATTGCCAAAGCACTTATGTTATTTCTCGCTGTTACTTTAATGGACTATATTTTAGAAAGACGAAGGTTCATGGACCAGATCGAGAAAACAAGTCTGGTCTACAGAGTACTTTCTTGGTCTATTGAAGATATTCTCAACAGAGGTCTTTACAAGAACAAGTTTTTTGATACCCTTTCTTCAATATATATAGCTTTGAACTTTTACATTGTATTCCTAATCAATGGCATATTTTGTAACAGATTAAGAAAATACCAGACAGGTTTAGAGCCGTTGATGAATATCTTCATTGTTTTGTTCCTCATCTTGTTGAAGAAATTCGGACCGAGCTTTTTTCGAGCTTCAAATATTTATCGAAAGTTCGTCTTTGAAATATTTTCTTTGGAGACAAAGGAATCAAGTGACAGTTCATCAGATAAGTGGTTCTACAAAATAGTAATAATAAAGGATACATTGAGTATTGGTGCGAAGTTTGAGCCAAAATGTAGAGATCTTATTGCTCTGACAAAGGAAAGGCCAAGACGAATTGATGACTTGAACCCTTTACTTCTTGCCTATGTAACCTCTGTGGGAAGTGATCTTATAATCTATGTTCAATCGTCTAGATCGATAGATCTTGAGTATGAACCATTCCGTTTTGGTATTTTCCTCATGAATTTAACCACAAAACACTCGAATTTGGAACGCTTTGCACAACGAAGCTGCTAATTCAACACTAATCAAGAGTGTGATTCAAGAAAATACTCTGGTACGTGTCAAAAAAAAAAAATTTTGCTATTATGAAACTGTTGATCGATATTAAAATCTGTTTGAAGTTTCTCGTATTTAATGGATTCATGATATTTTTTCTCTTCCTACAATAATCACATATCTCTGTTTTATGCTACAATTGAGTGATTTGCGGGTTTGCATGTCTTCCTGGAAACAGAAGAACGTGTTAGTTGTGGAAATAATTTAGAGGGGTCTAACCGTGTTTTGGATATAATCCGTTTTGCAAAATTGAATTCTTCCCAAGAAATAGCAATCTTGAGCTGCTTCAAGACAAGGAATTGTAATCACAAGCACAGTGTGAATCTGATATGGGGACCTCCTGGTACTGGCAAAACCAAGACAGTCGCAACTCTTCTCTTTTGCCTTCGCAAGCTAAACTGCAAAACAGTTATGTGCGCACCGACAAACACAGTTATTGTTGAAGTAACTTTGAGGCTCCTTTCTATATTTAAGGAAACTTCTTCTACAGAATATTCCACTTATGCGCTGAGGACTATTGTTTTATCTGGAAACCGACCCAGATTGGGGATTAAAAAGAATGAAGTTCTTCTTGATGTGTTTCTTGATGAGCGCATTGGTAAACTTGGTAACTTTTTTAAACCATCTTCTGGATCGAAGAACAGATTGGAGTCGATCATAGATTTTCTTGAAAACACAGTGGCTAAGTATGAGCGATATGTCCATTTGTTAAAAGAAGTTGATAGGATGAGGGTAGAAGATGAAAAGGAGAAGGAAGACTTTGAAGAAAATAAAAAAGGAGCTGAAACGAAAAAGAAAGAAGATGAAGAACAGAAGGAAAAAGATTTAGAGTTTGATAAGCAATCTTTTGATGGCTTAAGTGAAGAATTGGCGAAAGATGTGGTTGATTTGTACACTCATCTTCCCAAGTCTCTCATATCATCTGAAAAAGTGAAATTAATGATCACACCTCGTCAAGCTCTTCAGTGCGTTAGATATTTCTTGCAAGAGAATTTTTCTAGAGATGATTTCAAGAAGGGAAGTTTCAAATCTGATTGCTTCAACGAAGTCATTAGTGCTGATTGTCTTCAGACTCTATAGATGCTTCCAAAACGTTTTTAGAATTCAGATTTGCTGGAAAACAAAGTTACTAGGTCATTTTTTTCTATAGAATGCAGATATAATCATATGCACAGCCTCACGTGCTGCAGATATGAATCCAATAAGGACAGGACCAATCGACCATGTTGTAGTCGATGAGGCGGCTCAGCTAAAACAATGTGAATCAGTTGCAGTACTACAACTTTCTGGACTTCGTCACGTTTTTCTAATAGGTGATGAGTATCAGTTACCTGCAATGGTTCATAACGATGAATGCAAAAAGGCAAAATTCGGAAGAAGCTTTTTTGAAAGGTTGGTTTTACTTGGTCATAAAAAAGCATTTGCTTGATGTTCAATATCGAATGCATCCTTCGAGTAGTCGGTTCCGCAATCGAGAATTTTATGGTGGAAGAATCATTGATTCTGCGATTGTTCAAGAAAGCAATTATCAAAAGAGGTTTCTTCAAGGAAACATGTTTGGTTCTTTCTCTTTTATCAATGTAGGACGTGGAAAAGAAGAGTTTGGTGATGGACATAGTCCCAAGAACATGGTTGAAGTTGCAGTGAATTCTGAGATTATATCTAATCTTTTCAAAGGTAATTAATCTTTATTGATTTGTTAGTATATATTCTTCTATTTTTTAATTCTTCTTATTTTCTTGGTTTTGAAACAGTCTCAAGTGATACAAGGATGAAGATGAGTGTTGGAGTGGTTTCACCATACAAAGGTCAAGTCATAGCAACCCAAGATAGGAATGGACATAAGTACAGTTCCTTATCAGGTCAGCTTTTCACTTTGAATGTTCGGTTGGTGGAAGGGTTTCAAGGAAGAGAAGAAGATGTTATAATTATCTCCACCTTTAGAAGTTACGGTAACGAAAAAGTTGGATTTCTCTCTAACAGTCAGAGAGCGAACGTGGCACTGACTCGAGCATGGCCCAGTTTATGGGTGATTGGGAACGAGACAACTTTAGCTCTGAATGGTTTGATTTGGGAAAATCTAATAAGTGAGTCGAGGACACGTGGATGCTTCTACGATGCAGTTGAAGAGAAGAACTTAAGAGATGCCATGAATGATGCTTTGTTGGAGGATGTGTCTTCAACTTTTGGATCTCTTTCAATAAGATAGGGAGAAAAAATGCTTTGTAGATCTTTCATTTTTGAATTTAGAATTTACTTTTTTTGTTTCAGGTTTATATTTTGGAGGTAGGCATAAATGCTGAATATTCGATATTCATAAAATGTTCGATATTTTTATTTATTGTCACTACTTTCCCATGTCATGATTGGGTAATTAGTGCGCCTGCTGCCCTCCTTGAATTAGGTAGCCGTTTCTCAGGCTCCCTCTCGTTGTTTCATGGTTTTAATCGTTTTAGCCCATTGATTCCATAGACTTTTATTAATCATTTAATGTAATATGGTCATCATCTTATCCAAACAAAATCAAACATAACTTGAATTCACATAGATAAACCAACATAAATATCCATAATTACCACATAGATTTATAAGAAAATGATATTTAGTCAAGAAAATGACACCAAATTATTTTGGGAATTGAAATGCAAAAATAATATGAAAACAAAACACATTTGATTAAAGCTATGAATGGTTCTGGTTTTGAGGTGGTGGAAGTGTCTCACAGATAGCACTTGTGCTTCCTATATCCATAGATGGCCCAACTGATGTTGATGCACCATCGTTTCCATGACATCCATCAATATGGGAAAGTAAAGAGTTTTGTGTAAGGAGGATATTATTGGGATATGGTGGCACTTTATCTGGTCCTATGATGGATGCGAGCTCACTCCTTGCTCTCTTAGTTTGTTCATCCAAATTTTTGAGATGATGTTGGTAATGTAAGAATATACCATAATAACCAGAGATGGGATCACGTTCACGAGCCTCTGCCTCATAACATAAAGCGCTTACAGCAATTTCACGTTGGGAAAGTTGAAGATTACTCAAGATCTTGACGACATTGTCTCCTCCAAAGACACTATGAAGACGTTCAAATATTCCAGGCTTGGTCAATGGGAAATGTGGCTTCAATATGCATTCAAGAGTACATTCCCGTTTCATAACCATGCATGCAGAACAACTGGTAGGATTCATTCTTCTTCTTGTAGTATATCGCTTAGTTACAAAACAAAATTAAGATGTGAGAAGAAAATCATCCACATAAGTTTTTTATCCTTATTTGATATATATTAACAATATAAAAGTAATATATATTGGATCTTAGATATAACAAGCTTAATCAATTGAACTATAAATCAAAGCCTAGACCATAACAAAATTCACTCTTGAAACTGATAGTATAACACTTTATTGGTTGTGATGAATAAAATATATATAGGATGCATGTTTGTCCACATAAGGAACATATGGTTTGTTTTTTAAAAGGGCCAGTGGTGTATGTTTTGAGAAAATTTTTACAGCAATTTATTGAATATACATAAGGACTAATCAAAGTAATAATATATTAAACTCGAATAACTCAAAGAAAATTGAAACTAAACTATTTAAGAAATGTTTAGGTCGATCGAGATCATATTCTACCTCAAGAATCTTGAAAGTCTTTATACCTCAAAAACCAAAACCAATATAATTGATGAATTATACTGAGAAAAAGTATTTTGAGTTTTATAGCCATGACTTGAAACATGATTCAAGCTCTTAAGGTACTTATTTAGGTAACAAGGTAATGAATCCAATAATTATCTAAACTTTGACCTTTTAGTAAATGCTAAATTTTACTGTGGTACATCAATGTTTTGGCAAGATAACAACACGTTTTGGCAGTCATTCAAACTCTTAGTTTACTTATTTAGGCAAGAGGATAGTGAATCAAATATTATTGTCTAACCTTTGACTTTTTAGTATATGCTATTGTTTGCTAATTTTGACTAAAGTACATCATTTTTTGGCAAGATAATAACACATTTTGGCACGAATTAACTATGTCACTTTTTTATACATAACTTGGCATTATATGTGATTTTTTCACTCAAAAATTTGGTAGCTTATCCTAGTCAATCTTGCTTAGTTTCATTATATTGCATAAAAGGTTTATAGTTGTACTTAATAACTCCATTAGTAGAAATGTTTATAGGAAAAATCAGTATTTTTTTATTAGAAAATATGCACAAGTCAAGAAAGACAAATGTGGTAGAAAATGGAAACAAAATAGGTCAAGGCAATAGTAAACAGAAAATATCGCACTTGATTCATTTTACATAGAAACAATGTTCTAAAATATGGCATGTACGACATTATATAAGGTGAGAAACCATATAATATTTTAACTATATAATTTTATTATACAATAGGAGTTATACATTTGTATTTATGGTACTTTTAAAAAAAATGTTGTCAATGTTTTGAAATGAAAAATTAACATTAAAAAATATTGCACTAATTACAATTAACCCTACAGTAAAAATAAAATGATTGTATTGTCATTTTGTCCATTATTTCAATTCTTATTAACTGTTTAGGAAATTAAAACGCGTTCTACGTCTTTCTTGAAAATCATAATTTTACAAAATTATGTAAATTCTCTAACTTAAAACGCTTTCTACCACTTTCTTAAAAAAAAGAAATTACAATAAATCTTTTAAGATATATCAGTTATAATAAAATTTTAATTGATTTTTTGCTGAAATTAAATTTATTTAAAATAATTAATACCCGTCCATCGTAAGGTACTAATCTAGTGTAATTATAATTTGGAAACTAAAACAAAAACACAAATAAACAATCAAGACCTTAATCACTTATATACATCTAAATCCCATTTTGATTTTAGTTGTTTATTAGCTAAATCCCGTTTTGATATAAAGTAAATATACTTCTTGATATGTTGTTAGAAATTCCCTTAAATAAACTCAACCCTTCTATTAGTTTTTGGTTATGATGACAGGAAGCCGGCAACTAAAACCATAAATGAAGCTTTTTAACAAAAAAAAAATAAATGATTTAAAATCCATGTAAGTCATTTGGACTTTTCGCCTTCTGTCTTCCATTTTAAATGGACCAAACTGATAGTGAGAGATCAGTCCAGATTTGTCTTCTTCGTCTTTGTTGATTCTTCAACTTGTCAATTTATATGCTTGTCTTGTAAGCCAAGTTATGTGATTGCCAAAGCACTTATGTTATTTCTCGCTGTTACTTTAATGGACTATATTTTAGAAAGACGAAGGTTCATGGACCAGATCGAGAAAACAAGTCTGGTCTACAGAGTACTTTCTTGGTCTATTGAAGATATTCTCAACAGAGGTCTTTACAAGAACAAGTTTTTTGATACCCTTTCTTCAATATATATAGCTTTGAACTTTTACATTGTATTCCTAATCAATGGCATATTTTGTAACAGATTAAGAAAATACCAGACAGGTTTAGAGCCGTTGATGAATATCTTCATTGTTTTGTTCCTCATCTTGTTGAAGAAATTCGGACCGAGCTTTTTTCGAGCTTCAAATATTTATCGAAAGTTCGTCTTTGAAATATTTTCTTTGGAGACAAAGGAATCAAGTGACAGTTCATCAGATAAGTGGTTCTACAAAATAGTAATAATAAAGGATACATTGAGTATTGGTGCGAAGTATGAGCCAAAATGTAGAGATCTTATTGCTCTGACAAAGGAAAGGCCAAGACGAATTGATGACTTGAACCCTTTACTTCTTGCCTATGTAACCTCTGTGGGAAGTGATCTTATAATCTATGTTCAATCGTCTAGATCGATAGATCTTGAGTATGAACCATTCCGTTTTGGTATTTTCCTCATGAATTTAACCACAAAACACTCGAATTTGGAACGCTTTGCACAACGAAGCTGCTAATTCAACACTAATCAAGAGTGTGATTCAAGAAAATACTCTGGTACGTGTCAAAAAAAAAAAATTTTGCTATTATGAAACTGTTGATCGATATTAAAATCTGTTTGAAGTTTCTCGTATTTAATGGATTCATGATATTTTTTCTCTTCCTACAATAATCACATATCTCTGTTTTATGCTACAATTGAGTGATTTGCGGGTTTGCATGTCTTCCTGGAAACAGAAGAACGTGTTAGTTGTGGAAATAATTTAGAGGGGTCTAACCGTGTTTTGGATATAATCCGTTTTGCAAAATTGAATTCTTCCCAAGAAATAGCAATCTTGAGCTGCTTCAAGACAAGGAATTGTAATCACAAGCACAGTGTGAATCTGATATGGGGACCTCCTGGTACTGGCAAAACCAAGACAGTCGCAACTCTTCTCTTTTGCCTTCGCAAGCTAAACTGCAAAACAGTTATGTGCGCACCGACAAACACAGTTATTGTTGAAGTAACTTTGAGGCTCCTTTCTATATTTAAGGAAACTTCTTCTACAGAATATTCCACTTATGCGCTGAGGACTATTGTTTTATCTGGAAACCGACCCAGATTGGGGATTAAAAAGAATGAAGTTCTTCTTGATGTGTTTCTTGATGAGCGCATTGGTAAACTTGGTAACTTTTTTAAACCATCTTCTGGATCGAAGAACAGATTGGAGTCGATCATAGATTTTCTTGAAAACACAGTGGCTAAGTATGAGCGATATGTCCATTTGTTAAAAGAAGTTGATAGGATGAGGGTAGAAGATGAAAAGGAGAAGGAAGACTTTGAAGAAAATAAAAAAGGAGCTGAAACGAAAAAGAAAGAAGATGAAGAACAGAAGGAAAAAGATTTAGAGTTTGATAAGCAATCTTTTGATGGCTTAAGTGAAGAATTGGCGAAAGATGTGGTTGATTTGTACACTCATCTTCCCAAGTCTCTCATATCATCTGAAAAAGTGAAATTAATGATCACACCTCGTCAAGCTCTTCAGTGCGTTAGATATTTCTTGCAAGAGAATTTTTCTAGAGATGATTTCAAGAAGGGAAGTTTCAAATCTGATTGCTTCAACGAAGTCATTAGTGCTGATTGTCTTCAGACTCTATAGATGCTTCCAAAACGTTTTTAGAATTCAGATTTGCTGGAAAACAAAGTTACTAGGTCATTTTTTTCTATAGAATGCAGATATAATCATATGCACAGCCTCACGTGCTGCAGATATGAATCCAATAAGGACAGGACCAATCGACCATGTTGTAGTCGATGAGGCGGCTCAGCTAAAACAATGTGAATCAGTTGCAGTACTACAACTTTCTGGACTTCGTCACGTTTTTCTAATAGGTGATGAGTATCAGTTACCTGCAATGGTTCATAACGATGAATGCAAAAAGGCAAAATTCGGAAGAAGCTTTTTTGAAAGGTTGGTTTTACTTGGTCATAAAAAAGCATTTGCTTGATGTTCAATATCGAATGCATCCTTCGAGTAGTCGGTTCCGCAATCGAGAATTTTATGGTGGAAGAATCATTGATTCTGCGATTGTTCAAGAAAGCAATTATCAAAAGAGGTTTCTTCAAGGAAACATGTTTGGTTCTTTCTCTTTTATCAATGTAGGACGTGGAAAAGAAGAGTTTGGTGATGGACATAGTCCCAAGAACATGGTTGAAGTTGCAGTGAATTCTGAGATTATATCTAATCTTTTCAAAGGTAATTAATCTTTATTGATTTGTTAGTATATATTCTTCTATTTTTTAATTCTTCTTATTTTCTTGGTTTTGAAACAGTCTCAAGTGATACAAGGATGAAGATGAGTGTTGGAGTGGTTTCACCATACAAAGGTCAAGTCATAGCAACCCAAGATAGGAATGGACATAAGTACAGTTCCTTATCAGGTCAGCTTTTCACTTTGAATGTTCGGTTGGTGGAAGGGTTTCAAGGAAGAGAAGAAGATGTTATAATTATCTCCACCTTTAGAAGTTACGGTAACGAAAAAGTTGGATTTCTCTCTAACAGTCAGAGAGCGAACGTGGCACTGACTCGAGCATGGCCCAGTTTATGGGTGATTGGGAACGAGACAACTTTAGCTCTGAATGGTTTGATTTGGGAAAATCTAATAAGTGAGTCGAGGACACGTGGATGCTTCTACGATGCAGTTGAAGAGAAGAACTTAAGAGATGCCATGAATGATGCTTTGTTGGAGGATGTGTCTTCAACTTTTGGATCTCTTTCAATAAGATAGGGAGAAAAAATGCTTTGTAGATCTTTCATTTTTGAATTTAGAATTTACTTTTTTTGTTTCAGGTTTATATTTTGGAGGTAGGCATAAATGCTGAATATTCGATATTCATAAAATGTTCGATATTTTTATTTATTGTCACTACTTTCCCATGTCATGATTGGGTAATTAGTGCGCCTGCTGCCCTCCTTGAATTAGGTAGCCGTTTCTCAGGCTCCCTCTCGTTGTTTCATGGTTTTAATCGTTTTAGCCCATTGATTCCATAGACTTTTATTAATCATTTAATGTAATATGGTCATCATCTTATCCAAACAAAATCAAACATAACTTGAATTCACATAGATAAACCAACATAAATATCCATAATTACCACATAGATTTATAAGAAAATGATATTTAGTCAAGAAAATGACACCAAATTATTTTGGGAATTGAAATGCAAAAATAATATGAAAACAAAACACATTTGATTAAAGCTATGAATGGTTCTGGTTTTGAGGTGGTGGAAGTGTCTCACAGATAGCACTTGTGCTTCCTATATCCATAGATGGCCCAACTGATGTTGATGCACCATCGTTTCCATGACATCCATCAATATGGGAAAGTAAAGAGTTTTGTGTAAGGAGGATATTATTGGGATATGGTGGCACTTTATCTGGTCCTATGATGGATGCGAGCTCACTCCTTGCTCTCTTAGTTTGTTCATCCAAATTTTTGAGATGATGTTGGTAATGTAAGAATATACCATAATAACCAGAGATGGGATCACGTTCACGAGCCTCTGCCTCATAACATAAAGCGCTTACAGCAATTTCACGTTGGGAAAGTTGAAGATTACTCAAGATCTTGACGACATTGTCTCCTCCAAAGACACTATGAAGACGTTCAAATATTCCAGGCTTGGTCAATGGGAAATGTGGCTTCAATATGCATTCAAGAGTACATTCCCGTTTCATAACCATGCATGCAGAACAACTGGTAGGATTCATTCTTCTTCTTGTAGTATATCGCTTAGTTACAAAACAAAATTAAGATGTGAGAAGAAAATCATCCACATAAGTTTTTTATCCTTATTTGATATATATTAACAATATAAAAGTAATATATATTGGATCTTAGATATAACAAGCTTAATCAATTGAACTATAAATCAAAGCCTAGACCATAACAAAATTCACTCTTGAAACTGATAGTATAACACTTTATTGGTTGTGATGAATAAAATATATATAGGATGCATGTTTGTCCACATAAGGAACATATGGTTTGTTTTTTAAAAGGGCCAGTGGTGTATGTTTTGAGAAAATTTTTACAGCAATTTATTGAATATACATAAGGACTAATCAAAGTAATAATATATTAAACTCGAATAACTCAAAGAAAATTGAAACTAAACTATTTAAGAAATGTTTAGGTCGATCGAGATCATATTCTACCTCAAGAATCTTGAAAGTCTTTATACCTCAAAAACCAAAACCAATATAATTGATGAATTATACTGAGAAAAAGTATTTTGAGTTTTATAGCCATGACTTGAAACATGATTCAAGCTCTTAAGGTACTTATTTAGGTAACAAGGTAATGAATCCAATAATTATCTAAACTTTGACCTTTTAGTAAATGCTAAATTTTACTGTGGTACATCAATGTTTTGGCAAGATAACAACACGTTTTGGCAGTCATTCAAACTCTTAGTTTACTTATTTAGGCAAGAGGATAGTGAATCAAATATTATTGTCTAACCTTTGACTTTTTAGTATATGCTATTGTTTGCTAATTTTGACTAAAGTACATCATTTTTTGGCAAGATAATAACACATTTTGGCACGAATTAACTATGTCACTTTTTTATACATAACTTGGCATTATATGTGATTTTTTCACTCAAAAATTTGGTAGCTTATCCTAGTCAATCTTGCTTAGTTTCATTATATTGCATAAAAGGTTTATAGTTGTACTTAATAACTCCATTAGTAGAAATGTTTATAGGAAAAATCAGTATTTTTTTATTAGAAAATATGCACAAGTCAAGAAAGACAAATGTGGTAGAAAATGGAAACAAAATAGGTCAAGGCAATAGTAAACAGAAAATATCGCACTTGATTCATTTTACATAGAAACAATGTTCTAAAATATGGCATGTACGACATTATATAAGGTGAGAAACCATATAATATTTTAACTATATAATTTTATTATACAATAGGAGTTATACATTTGTATTTATGGTACTTTTAAAAAAAATGTTGTCAATGTTTTGAAATGAAAAATTAACATTAAAAAATATTGCACTAATTACAATTAACCCTACAGTAAAAATAAAATGATTGTATTGTCATTTTGTCCATTATTTCAATTCTTATTAACTGTTTAGGAAATTAAAACGCGTTCTACGTCTTTCTTGAAAATCATAATTTTACAAAATTATGTAAATTCTCTAACTTAAAACGCTTTCTACCACTTTCTTAAAAAAAAGAAATTACAATAAATCTTTTAAGATATATCAGTTATAATAAAATTTTAATTGATTTTTTGCTGAAATTAAATTTATTTAAAATAATTAATACCCGTCCATCGTAAGGTACTAATCTAGTGTAATTATAATTTGGAAACTAAAACAAAAACACAAATAAACAATCAAGACCTTAATCACTTATATACATCTAAATCCCATTTTGATTTTAGTTGTTTATTAGCTAAATCCCGTTTTGATATAAAGTAAATATACTTCTTGATATGTTGTTAGAAATTCCCTTAAATAAACTCAACCCTTCTATTAGTTTTTGGTTATGATGACAGGAAGCCGGCAACTAAAACCATAAATGAAGCTTTTTAACAAAAAAAAAATAAATGATTTAAAATCCATGTAAGTCATTTGGACTTTTCGCCTTCTGTCTTCCATTTTAAATGGACCAAACTGATAGTGAGAGATCAGTCCAGATTTGTCTTCTTCGTCTTTGTTGATTCTTCAACTTGTCAATTTATATGCTTGTCTTGTAAGCCAAGTTATGTGATTGCCAAAGCACTTATGTTATTTCTCGCTGTTACTTTAATGGACTATATTTTAGAAAGACGAAGGTTCATGGACCAGATCGAGAAAACAAGTCTGGTCTACAGAGTACTTTCTTGGTCTATTGAAGATATTCTCAACAGAGGTCTTTACAAGAACAAGTTTTTTGATACCCTTTCTTCAATATATATAGCTTTGAACTTTTACATTGTATTCCTAATCAATGGCATATTTTGTAACAGATTAAGAAAATACCAGACAGGTTTAGAGCCGTTGATGAATATCTTCATTGTTTTGTTCCTCATCTTGTTGAAGAAATTCGGACCGAGCTTTTTTCGAGCTTCAAATATTTATCGAAAGTTCGTCTTTGAAATATTTTCTTTGGAGACAAAGGAATCAAGTGACAGTTCATCAGATAAGTGGTTCTACAAAATAGTAATAATAAAGGATACATTGAGTATTGGTGCGAAGTATGAGCCAAAATGTAGAGATCTTATTGCTCTGACAAAGGAAAGGCCAAGACGAATTGATGACTTGAACCCTTTACTTCTTGCCTATGTAACCTCTGTGGGAAGTGATCTTATAATCTATGTTCAATCGTCTAGATCGATAGATCTTGAGTATGAACCATTCCGTTTTGGTATTTTCCTCATGAATTTAACCACAAAACACTCGAATTTGGAACGCTTTGCACAACGAAGCTGCTAATTCAACACTAATCAAGAGTGTGATTCAAGAAAATACTCTGGTACGTGTCAAAAAAAATAAATTTTGCTATTATGAAACTGTTGATCGATATTAAAATCTGTTTGAAGTTTCTCGTATTTAATGGATTCATGATATTTTTTCTCTTCCTACAATAATCACATATCTCTGTTTTATGCTACAATTGAGTGATTTGCGGGTTTGCATGTCTTGCTGGAAACAGAAGAACGTGTTAGTTGTGGAAATAATTTAGAGGGGTCTAACCGTGTTTTGGATATAATCCGTTTTGCAAAATTGAATTCTTCCCAAGAAATAGCAATCTTGAGCTGCTTCAAGACAAGGAATTGTAATCACAAGCACAGTGTGAATCTGATATGGGGACCTCCTGGTACTGGCAAAACCAAGACAGTCGCAACTCTTCTCTTTTGCCTTCGCAAGCTAAACTGCAAAACAGTTATGTGCGCACCGACAAACACATTTATTGTTGAAGTAACTTTGAGGCTCCTTTCTATATTTAAGGAAACTTCTTCTACAGAATATTCCACTTATGCGCTGAGGACTATTGTTTTATCTGGAAACCGACCCAGATTGGGGATTAAAAAGAATGAAGTTCTTCTTGATGTGTTTCTTGATGAGCGCATTGGTAAACTTGGTAACTTTTTTAAACCATCTTCTGGATCGAAGAACAGATTGGAGTCGATCATAGATTTTCTTGAAAACACAGTGGCTAAGTATGAGCGATATGTCCATTTGTTAAAAGAAGTTGATAGGATGAGGGTAGAAGATGAAAAGGAGAAGGAAGACGCTGAAGAAAATAAAAAAGGAGCTGAAACGAAAAAGAAAGAAGATGAAGAACAGAAGGAAAAAGATTTAGAGTTTGATAAGCAATCTTTTGATGGCTTAAGTGAAGAATTGGCGAAAGATGTGGTTGATTTGTACACTCATCTTCCCAAGTCTCTCATATCATCTGAAAAAGTGAAATTAATGATCACACCTCGTCAAGCTCTTCAGTGCGTTAGATATTTCTTGCAAGAGAATTTTTCTAGAGATGATTTCAAGAAGGGAAGTTTCAAATCTGATTGCTTCAACGAAGTCATTAGTGCTGATTGTCTTCAGACTCTATAGATGCTTCCAAAACGTTTTTAGAATTCAGATTTGCTGGAAAACAAAGTTACTAGGTCATTTTTTTCTATAGAATGCAGATATAATCATATGCACAGCCTCACGTGCTGCAGATATGAATCCAATAAGGACAGGACCAATCGACCATGTTGTAGTCGATGAGGCGGCTCAGCTAAAACAATGTGAATCAGTTGCAGTACTACAACTTTCTGGACTTCGTCACGCTTTTCTAATAGGTGATGAGTATCAGTTACCTGCAATGGTTCATAACGATGAATGCAAAAAGGCAAAATTCGGAAGAAGATTTTTTGAAAGGTTGGTTTTACTTGGTCATAAAAAAGCATTTGCTTGATGTTCAATATCGAATGCATCCTTCGAGTAGTCGGTTCCGCAATCGAGAATTTTATGGTGGAAGAATCATTGATTCTGCGATTGTTCAAGAAAGCAATTATCAAAAGAGGTTTCTTCAAGGAAACATGTTTGGTTCTTTCTCTTTTATCAATGTAGGACGTGGAAAAGAAGAGTTTGGTGATGGACATAGTCCCAAGAACATGGTTGAAGTTGCAGTGAATTCTGAGATTATATCTAATCTTTTCAAAGGTAATTAATCTTTATTGATTTGTTAGTATATATTCTTCTATTTTTTAATTCTTCTTATTTTCTTGGTTTTGAAACAGTCTCAAGTGATACAAGGATGAAGATGAGTGTTGGAGTGGTTTCACCATACAAAGGTCAAGTCATAGCAACCCAAGATAGGAATGGACATAAGTACAGTTCCTTATCAGGTCAGCTTTTCACTTTGAATGTTCGGTTGGTGGAAGGGTTTCAAGGAAGAGAAGAAGATGTTATAATTATCTCCACCTTTAGAAGTTACGGTAACGAAAAAGTTGGATTTCTTTCTAACAGTCAGAGAGCGAACGTGGCACTGACTCGAGCATGGCCCAGTTTATGGGTGATTGGGAACGAGACAACTTTAGCTCTGAATGGTTTGATTTGGGAAAATCTAATAAGTGAGTCGAGGACACATGGATGCTTCTACGATGCAGTTGAAGAGAAGAACTTAAGAGATGCCATGAATGATGCTTTGTTGGAGGATGTGTCTTCAACTTTTGGATCTCTTTCAATAAGATAGGGAGAAAAAATGCTTTGTAGATCTTTCATTTTTGAATTTAGAATTTACTTTTTTTGTTTCAGGTTTATATTTTGGAGGTAGGCATAAATGCTGAATATTCGATATTCATAAAATGTTCGATATTTTTATTTATTGTCACTACTTTCCCATGTCATGATTGGGTAATTAGTGCGCCTGCTGCCCTCCTTGAATAAGGTAGCCGTTTCTCAGGCTCCCTCTCGTTGTTTCATGGTTTTAATGGTTTTAGCCCATTGATTCCATAGACTTTTATTAATCATTTAATGTAATATGGTCATCATCTTATCCAAACAAAATCAAACATAACTTGAATTCACATAGATAAACCAACATAAATATCCATAATTACCACATAGATTTATAAGAAAATGATATTTAGTCAAGAAAATGACACCAAATTATTTTGGGAATTGAAATGCAAAGATAATATGAAAACTAAAACCAATACAAAAATAATATAAAAATAATATGAAAATACTTTGGTACATGCCAAAAACAATAATTTTGTTATTCTGAAACTGTTGATCTATATTATAATTTTTTCGCAATTTCTCTTTATTTAATGGATTCATGATACTTTCTCTCTTCTTAGAATAATCAAATATCTCTTTTTTATGCTACAATTGAGTGATTTGTGGGTTTGCTTGTCTTGCAGGAAACAGAACAACGTGTTAGTTGTGGAAATCATTTTGAGGGGTCTAACCGTGTTTTGGATATAATCCCTTTTGCAAAATTGAATTCTTCCAAAGAAATAGCAATCTTGAGCTGCCTCAAGACAAGGAATTGTAAGCACAAGCATAGTGTGAACCTGATATGGGGACCTCCTGGTACTAGCAAATAAATACAGTCGCAACTCTTCTCTTTTGCCTTCTCAAGCTAAAATGCAAAACAGTTGTGTGCGCACGACAAACACAGTTATTGTTGAAGTAACATTGAGGCTCCTTTTTTTATTTAAGGAAACTTCTTCTACAAAACATTCCACTTATGGGCTGAGGAATATTTTTTTATCTTGAAACCGAGATAGATTGGGGATTAAAAAGAATGAAGTTCTTCTTGATGAGCGCATTGGTAAACTTGGTAACTTGTTTAAACCATCTTCTGGATGGAAGAACAGATTGGAGTCAATCATAGATTTGCTTGAAAACACAGAGGCTAAGTATGAGCGATATATCCATTTATTAAAAGAAGAAGGAAGAAGCTGAAGAAAATAAAAAAGGAGATGAAGAAAAGAAGGAAGAATCTGAAAATATGGAAAAATATTTGGAGACTTTGTTAAGCAATCTTTTGATTGCTTAAGTGAAGAATTGGAGAAAGAGATGGTTGATTTGTACATTCATCTTCCTAAGTCTCTCATTTCATCTGAACAAGTGAAAATAATGATCACAGCTCGTCAAGCTCTACAGCGCGTTAGATATTTCTTGCAAGAGAATTTTTCTAGAGATGATTTCAAGAAGGGAAGTTTCAAATTTGATTGCTTCAACGAAGTCATTAGTGCTGATTGTCTTCAGACTCTATAGATGCTTCCAAAACGTTTTTAGAATTCAGATTTGCTGGAAAACAAAGTTACTAGGTCATTTTTTTCTATAGAATGCAGATATAATCATATGCACAGCCTCACGTGCTGCAGATATGAATCCAATAAGGACAGGACCAATCGACCATGTTGTAGTCGATGAGGCGGCTCAGCTAAAACAATGTGAATCAGTTGCAGTACTACAACTTTCTGGACTTCGTCACGCTTTTCTAATAGGTGATGAGTATCAGTTACCTGCAATGGTTCATAACGATGAATGCAAAAAGGCAAAATTCGGAAGAAGCTTTTTTGAAAGGTTGGTTTTACTTGGTCATAAAAAAGCATTTGCTTGATGTTCAATATCGAATGCATCCTTCGAGTAGTCGGTTCCGCAATCGAGAATTTTATGGTGGAAGAATCATTGATTCTGCGATTGTTCAAGAAAGCAATTATCAAAAGAGGTTTCTTCAAGGAAACATGTTTGGTTCTTTCTCTTTTATCAATGTAGGACGTGGAAAAGAAGAGTTTGGTGATGGACATAGTCCCAAGAACATGGTTGAAGTTGCAGTGAATTCTGAGATTATATCTAATCTTTTCAAAGGTAATTAATCTTTATTGATTTGTTAGTATATATTCTTCTATTTTTTAATTCTTCTTATTTTCTTGGTTTTGAAACAGTCTCAAGTGATACAAGGATGAAGATGAGTGTTGGAGTGGTTTCACCATACAAAGGTCAAGTCATAGCAACCCAAGATAGGAATGGACATAAGTACAGTTCCTTATCAGGTCAGCTTTTCACTTTGAATGTTCGGTTGGTGGAAGGGTTTCAAGGAAGAGAAGAAGATGTTATAATTATCTCCACCTTTAGAAGTTACGGTAACGAAAAAGTTGGATTTCTCTCTAACAGTCAGAGAGCGAACGTGGCACTAACTCGAGCATGGCCCAGTTTATGGGTGATTGGGAACGAGACAACTTTAGCTCTGAATGGTTTGATTTGGGAAAATCTAATAAGTGAGTCGAGGACACGTGGATGCTTCTACGATGCAGTTGAAGAGAAGAACTTAAGAGATGCCATGAATGATGCTTTGTTGGAGGATGTGTCTTCAACTTTTGGATCTCTTTCAATAAGATAGGGAGAAAAAATGCTTTGTAGATCTTTCATTTTTGAATTTAGAATTTACTTTTTTTGTTTCAGGTTTATATTTTGGAGGTAGGCATAAATGCTGAATATTCGATATTCATAAAATGTTCGATATTTTTATTTATTGTCACTACTTTCCCATGTCATGATTGGGTAATTAGTGCGCCTGCTGCCCTCCTTGAATAAGGTAGCCGTTTCTCAGGCTCCCTCTCGTTGTTTCATGGTTTTAATCGTTTTAGCCCATTGATTCCATAGACTTTTATTAATCATTTAATGTAATATGGTCATCATCTTATCCAAACAAAATCAAACATAACTTGAATTCACATAGATAAACCAACATAAATATCCATAATTACCACATAGATTTATAAGAAAATGATATTTAGTCAAGAAAATGACACCAAATTATTTTGGGAATTGAAATGCAAAAATAATATGAAAACAAAACACATTTGATTAAAGCTATGAATGGTTCTGGTTTTGAGGTGGTGGAAGTGTCTCACAGATAGCACTTGTGCTTCCTATATCCATAGATGGCCCAACTGATGTTGATGCACCATCGTTTCCTTGACATCCATCAATATGGGAAAGTAAAGAGTTTTGTGTAAGGAGGATATTATTGGGATATGGTGGCACTTTATCTGGTCCTATGATGGATGCGAGCTCACTCCTTGCTCTCTTAGTTTGTTCATCCAAATTTTTGAGATGATGTTGGTAATGTAAGAATATACCATAATAACCAGAGATGGGATCACGTTCACGAGCCTCTGCCTCATAACATAAAGCGCTTACAGCAATTTCACGTTGGGAAAGTTGAAGATTACTCAAGATCTTGACGACATTGTCTCCTCCAAAGACACTATGAAGACGTTCAAATATTCCAGGCTTGGTCAATGGGAAATGTGGCTTCAATATGCATTCAAGAGTACATTCCCGTTTCATAACCATGCATGCAGAACAACTGGTAGGATTCATTCTTCTTCTTGTAGTATATCGCTTAGTTACAAAACAAAATTAAGATGTGAGAAGAAAATCATCCACATAAGTTTTTTATCCTTATTTGATATATATTAACAATATAAAAGTAATATATATTGGATCTTAGATATAACAAGCTTAATCAATTGAACTATAAATCAAAGCCTAGACCATAACAAAATTCACTCTTGAAACTGATAGTATAACACTTTATTGGTTGTGATGAATAAAATATATATAGGATGCATGTTTGTTCACATAAGGAACATATGGTTTGTTTTTTAAAAGGGCCAGTGGTGTATGTTTTGAGAAAATTTTTACAGCAATTTATTGAATATACATAAGGACTAATCAAAGTAATAATATATTAAACTTGAATAACATAAAGAAAATTGAAACTAAACTATTTAAGAAATGTTTAGGTCGATCGAGATCATATTCTACCTCAAGAATCTTGAAAGTCTTTATACCTCAAAAACCAAAACCAATATAATTGATGAATTATACTGAGAAAAAGTACTTTGAGTTTTATAGCCATGACTTGAAACATGATTCAAGCTCTTAAGGTACTTATTTAGGTAACAAGGTAATGAATCCAATAATTATCTAAACTTTGACCTTTTAGTAAATGCTAAATTTTACTGTGGTACATCAATGTTTTGGCAAGATAACAACACGTTTTGGCAGTCATTCAAACTCTTAGTTTACTTATTTAGGCAAGAGGATAGTGAATCAAATATTATTGTCTAACCTTTGACTTTTTAGTATATGCTATTGTTTGCTAATTTTGACTAAAGTACATCATTTTTTGGCAAGATAATAACACATTTTGGCACGAATTAACTATGTCACTTTTTTATACATAACTTGGCATTATATGTGATTTTTTCACTCAAAAATTTGGTAGCTTATCCTAGTCAATCTTGCTTAGTTTCATTATATTGCATAAAAGGTTTATAGTTGTACTTAATAACTCCATTAGTAGAAATGTTTATAGGAAAAATCAGTATTTTTTTATTAGAAAATATGCACAAGTCAAGAAAGACAAATGTGGTAGAAAATGGAAACAAAATAGTTCAAGGCAATAGTAAACAGAAAATATCGCACTTGATTCATTTTACATAGAAACAATGTTCTAAAATATGGCATGTACGACATTATATACGGTGAGAAACCATATAATATTTTAACTATATAATTTTATTATACAATAGGAATTATACATTTGTATTTATGGTACTTTTAAAAAAAATGTTGTCAATGTTTTGAAATGAAAAATTAACATTAAAAAATATTGCACTAATTACAATTAACCCTACAGTAAAAATAAAATGATTGTATTGTCATTTTGTCCATTATTTCAATTCTTATTAACTGTTTAGGAAATTAAAACGCGTTCTACGTCTTTCTTGAAAATCATAATTTTACAAAATTATGTAAATTCTCTAACTTAAAACGCTTTCTACCAATTTCTTAAAAAAAAAGAAATTACAATAAATCTTTTAAGATATATCAGTTATAATAAAATTTTAATTGATTTTTTGCTGAAATTAAATTTATTTAAAATAATTAATACCCGTCCATCGTAAGGTACTAATCTAGTGTAATTATAATTTGGAAACTAAAACAAAAACACAAATAAACAATCAAGACCTTAATCACTTATATACATCTAAATCCCATTTTGATTTTAGTTGTTTATTAGCTAAATCCCGTTTTGATATAAAGTAAATATACTTCTTGATATGTTGTTAGAAATTCCCTTAAATAAACTCAACCCTTCTATTAGTTTTTGGTTATGATGACAGGAAGCCGGCAACTAAAACCATAAATGAAGCTTTTTAACAAAAAAAAAATAAATGATTTAAAATCCATGTAAGTCATTTGGACTTTTCGCCTTCTGTCTTCCATTTTAAATGGACCAAACTGATAGTGAGAGATCAGTCCAGATTTGTCTTCTTCGTCTTTGTTGATTCTTCAACTTGTCAATTTATATGCTTGTCTTGTAAGCCAAGTTATGTGATTGCCAAAGCACTTATGTTATTTCTCGCTGTTACTTTAATGGACTATATTTTAGAAAGACGAAGGTTCATGGACCAGATCGAGAAAACAAGTCTGGTCTACAGAGTACTTTCTTGGTCTATCAAAGATATTCTCAACAGAGGTCTTTACAAGAACAAGTTTTTTGATACCCTTTCTTCAATATATATAGCTTTGAACTTTTACATTGTATTCCTAATCAATGGCATATTTTGTAACAGATTAAGAAAATACCAGACAGGTTTAGAGCCGTTGATGAATATCTTCATTGTTTTGTTCCTCGTCTTGTTGAAGAAATTCGGACCGAGCTTTTTTCGAGCTTCAAATATTTATCGAAAGTTCGTCTTTGAAATATTTTCTTTGGAGACAAAGGAATCAAGTGACAGTTCATCAGATAAGTGGTTCTACAAAATAGTAATAATAAAGGATACATTGAGTATTGGTGCGAAGTATGAGCCAAAATGTGGAGATCTTATTGCTCTGACAAAGGAAAGGCCAAGACGAATTGATGACTTGAACCCTTTACTTCTTGCCTATGTAACCTCTGCGGGAAGTGATCTTATAATCTATGTTCAATCGTCTAGATCGATAGATCTTGAGTATGAACCATTCCGTTTTGGTATTTTCCTCATGAATTTAACCACAAAACACTCGAATTTGGAACGCTTTGCACAACGAAGCTGCTAATTCAACACTAATCAAGAGTGTGATTCAAGAAAATACTCTGGTACGTGTCAAAAAAAATAAATTTTGCTATTATGAAACTGTTGATCGATATTAAAATCTGTTTGAAGTTTCTCGTATTTAATGGATTCATGATATTTTTTCTCTTCCTACAATAATCACATATCTCTGTTTTATGCTACAATTGAGTGATTTGTGGGTTTGCATGTCTTGCTGGAAACAGAAGAACGTGTTAGTTGTGGAAATAATTTAGAGGGGTCTAACCGTGTTTTGGATATAATCCGTTTTGCAAAATTGAATTCTTCCCAAGAAATAGCAATCTTGAGCTGCTTCAAGACAAGGAATTGTAATCACAAGCACAGTGTGAATCTGATATGGGGACCTCCTGGTACTGGCAAAACCAAGACAGTCGCAACTCTTCTCTTTTGCCTTCGCAAGCTAAACTGCAAAACAGTTATGTGCGCACCGACAAACACAGTTATTGTTGAAGTAACTTTGAGGCTCCTTTCTATATTTAAGGAAACTTCTTCTACAGAATATTCCACTTATGCGCTGAGGACTATTGTTTTATCTGGAAACCGACCCAGATTGGGGATTAAAAAGAATGAAGTTCTTCTTGATGTGTTTCTTGATGAGCGCATTGGTAAACTTGGTAACTTTTTTAAACCATCTTCTGGATCGAAGAACAGATTGGAGTCGATCATAGATTTTCTTGAAAACACAGTGGCTAAGTATGAGCGATATGTCCATTTGTTAAAAGAAGTTGATAGGATGAGGGTAGAAGATGAAAAGGAGAAGGAAGACGCTGAAGAAAATAAAAAAGGAGCTGAAACGAAAAAGAAAGAAGATGAAGAACAGAAGGAAAAAGATTTAGAGTTTGATAAGCAATCTTTTGATGGCTTAAGTGAAGAATTGGCGAAAGATATGGTTGATTTGTACACTCATCTTCCCAAGTCTCTCATATCATCTGAAAAAGTGAAATTAATGATCACACCTCGTCAAGCTCTTCAGTGCGTTAGATATTTCTTGCAAGAGAATTTTTCTAGAGATGATTTCAAGAAGGGAAGTTTCAAATCTGATTGCTTCAACGAAGTCATTAGTGCTGATTGTCTTCAGACTCTATAGATGCTTCCAAAACGTTTTTAGAATTCAGATTTGCTGGAAAACAAAGTTACTAGGTCATTTTTTTCTATAGAATGCAGATATAATCATATGCACAGCCTCACGTGCTGCAGATATGAATCCAATAAGGACAGGACCAATCGACCATGTTGTAGTCGATGAGGCGGCTCAGCTAAAACAATGTGAATCAGTTGCAGTACTACAACTTTCTGGACTTCGTCACGTTTTTCTAATAGGTGATGAGTATCAGTTACCTGCAATGGTTCATAACGATGAATGCAAAAAGGCAAAATTCGGAAGAAGCTTTTTTGAAAGGTTGGTTTTACTTGGTCATAAAAAAGCATTTGCTTGATGTTCAATATCGAATGCATCCTTCAAGTAGTCGGTTCCGCAATCGAGAATTTTATGGTGGAAGAATCATTGATTCTGCGATTGTTCAAGAAAGCAATTATCAAAAGAGGTTTCTTCAAGGAAACATGTTTGGTTCTTTCTCTTTTATCAATGTAGGACGTGGAAAAGAAGAGTTTGGTGATGGACATAGTCCCAAGAACATGGTTGAAGTTGCAGTGAATTCTGAGATTATATCTAATCTTTTCAAAGGTAATTAATCTTTATTGATTTGTTAGTATATATTCTTCTATTTTTTAATTCTTCTTATTTTCTTGGTTTTGAAACAGTCTCAAGTGATACAAGGATGAAGATGAGTGTTGGAGTGGTTTCACCATACAAAGGTCAAGTCATAGCAACCCAAGATAGGAATGGACATAAGTACAGTTCCTTATCAGGTCAGCTTTTCACTTTGAATGTTCGGTTGGTGGAAGGGTTTCAAGGAAGAGAAGAAGATGTTATAATTATCTCCACCTTTAGAAGTTACGGTAACGAAAAAGTTGGATTTCTTTCTAACAGTCAGAGAGCGAACGTGGCACTGACTCGAGCATGGCCCAGTTTATGGGTGATTGGGAACGAGACAACTTTAGCTCTGAATGGTTTGATTTGGGAAAATCTAATAAGTGAGTCGAGGACACATGGATGCTTCTACGATGCAGTTGAAGAGAAGAACTTAAGAGATGCCATGAATGATGCTTTGTTGGAGGATGTGTCTTCAACTTTTGGATCTCTTTCAATAAGATAGGGAGAAAAAATGCTTTGTAGATCTTTCATTTTTGAATTTAGAATTTACTTTTTTTGTTTCAGGTTTATATTTTGGAGGTAGGCATAAATGCTGAATATTCGATATTCATAAAATGTTCGATATTTTTATTTATTGTCACTACTTTCCCATGTCATGATTGGGTAATTAGTGCGCCTGCTGCCCTCCTTGAATAAGGTAGCCGTTTCTCAGGCTCCCTCTCGTTGTTTCATGGTTTTAATGGTTTTAGCCCATTGATTCCATAGACTTTTATTAATCATTTAATGTAATATGGTCATCATCTTATCCAAACAAAATCAAACATAACTTGAATTCACATAGATAAACCAACATAAATATCCATAATTACCACATAGATTTATAAGAAAATGATATTTAGTCAAGAAAATGACACCAAATTATTTTGGGAATTGAAATGCAAAGATAATATGAAAACTAAAACCAATACAAAAATAATATAAAAATAATATGAAAATACTTTGGTACATGCCAAAAACAATAATTTTGTTATTCTGAAACTGTTGATCTATATTATAATTTTTTCGCAATTTCTCTTTATTTAATGGATTCATGATACTTTCTCTCTTCTTAGAATAATCAAATATCTCTTTTTTATGCTACAATTGAGTGATTTGTGGGTTTGCTTGTCTTGCAGGAAACAGAACAACGTGTTAGTTGTGGAAATCATTTTGAGGGGTCTAACCGTGTTTTGGATATAATCCCTTTTGCAAAATTGAATTCTTCCAAAGAAATAGCAATCTTGAGCTGCCTCAAGACAAGGAATTGTAAGCACAAGCATAGTGTGAACCTGATATGGGGACCTCCTGGTACTAGCAAATAAATACAGTCGCAACTCTTCTCTTTTGCCTTCTCAAGCTAAAATGCAAAACAGTTGTGTGCGCACGACAAACACAGTTATTGTTGAAGTAACATTGAGGCTCCTTTTTTTATTTAAGGAAACTTCTTCTACAAAACATTCCACTTATGGGCTGAGGAATATTTTTTTATCTTGAAACCGAGATAGATTGGGGATTAAAAAGAATGAAGTTCTTCTTGATGAGCGCATTGGTAAACTTGGTAACTTGTTTAAACCATCTTCTGGATGGAAGAACAGATTGGAGTCAATCATAGATTTGCTTGAAAACACAGAGGCTAAGTATGAGCGATATATCCATTTATTAAAAGAAGAAGGAAGAAGCTGAAGAAAATAAAAAAGGAGATGAAGAAAAGAAGGAAGAATCTGAAAATATGGAAAAATATTTGGAGACTTTGTTAAGCAATCTTTTGATTGCTTAAGTGAAGAATTGGAGAAAGAGATGGTTGATTTGTACATTCATCTTCCTAAGTCTCTCATTTCATCTGAACAAGTGAAAATAATGATCACAGCTCGTCAAGCTCTACAGCGCGTTAGATATTTCTTGCAAGAGAATTTTTCTAGAGATGATTTCAAGAAGGGAAGTTTCAAATTTGATTGCTTCAACGAAGTCATTAGTGCTGATTGTCTTCAGACTCTATAGATGCTTCCAAAACGTTTTTAGAATTCAGATTTGCTGGAAAACAAAGTTACTAGGTCATTTTTTTCTATAGAATGCAGATATAATCATATGCACAGCCTCACGTGCTGCAGATATGAATCCAATAAGGACAGGACCAATCGACCAAGTTGTAGTCGATGAGGCGGCTCAGCTAAAACAATGTGAATCAGTTGCAGTACTACAACTTTCTGGACTTCGTCACGCTTTTCTAATAGGTGATGAGTATCAGTTACCTGCAATGGTTCATAACGATGAATGCAAAAAGGCAAAATTCGGAAGAAGCTTTTTTGAAAGGTTGGTTTTACTTGGTCATAAAAAAGCATTTGCTTGATGTTCAATATCGAATGCATCCTTCGTGTAGTCGGTTCCGCAATCGAGAATTTTATGGTGGAAGAATCATTGATTCTGCGATTGTTCAAGAAAGCAATTATCAAAAGAGGTTTCTTCAAGGAAACATGTTTGGTTCTTTCTCTTTTATCAATGTAGGACGTGGAAAAGAAGAGTTTGGTGATGGACATAGTCCCAAGAACATGGTTGAAGTTGCAGTGAATTCTGAGATTATATCTAATCTTTTCAAAGGTAATTAATCTTTATTGATTTGTTAGTATATATTCTTCTATTTTTTAATTCTTCTTATTTTCTTGGTTTTGAAACAGTCTCAAGTGATACAAGGATGAAGATGAGTGTTGGAGTGGTTTCACCATACAAAGGTCAAGTCATAGCAACCCAAGATAGGAATGGACATAAGTACAGTTCCTTATCAGGTCAGCTTTTCACTTTGAATGTTCGGTTGGTGGAAGGGTTTCAAGGAAGAGAAGAAGATGTTATAATTATCTCCACCTTTAGAAGTTACGGTAACGAAAAAGTTGGATTTTTCTCTAACAGTCAGAGAGCGAACGTGGCACTGACTCGAGCATGGCCCAGTTTATGGGTGATTGGGAACAAGACAACTTTAGCTCTGAATGGTTTGATTTGGGAAAATCTAATAAGTGAGTCGAGGACACGTGGATGCTTCTACGATGCAGTTGAAGAGAAGAACTTAAGAGATGCCATGAATGATGTTTTGATGGAGGGTGTGTCTTCAAGTTTTGGATCTCATTCAATCAGGAGTGGGAGAAAAAATGCTTTGTAGATCTTTCATTTTTGAATTTAGAATTTACTTTTTATGTTTTAGATTTATATTTTGGAGGTAGGCTTAAATGCTGAATATTCACTATAAGAAAACATGTTGAACTTTGACCAATTTTCTCACCAACAAAATGGTCAAAAAAAGTATTGAGAAATGTTTAACAAAAATATGACGAAAAATTGAAATGATCGTGGTCAAAAATTTTAGGCCAATAACTAGTGAGAACCTTATATTTAACAGGTCCTACTGTACATCATCATAATTTTGTCCAATCCCAGAGAGTCTTCTTCTTTGTGTAATATGTAGAGAAGTCAAGATTGTTGAATATATAGCAGAGATTTGTTCAAGTTAGCAAGGAGCTTCAAGGACTTATAGGTTTAGTGTTTATGGTTTAAATTTTAGGTTTTAGAATTTTTTGTTTTAATTTTTTTGCTATATGTGATTAACCCATAGACAAAATAAAATGTGGTGTGTGTCTCTAGATGTGTCTCCTCTACTACGCCTAGAACTTTTTCAACTCATTTTAGAAAAAGCAAGTGTGTTTATTAAGGTCCAAGTGGGCCATTTTTGGAAATATGAACTGGCAATGCGGGATGAACCGAAAGTCTGGTTACAGTGCCTAACTATGCGCTAACCTAGAACCTACATAGGGGAAGATAAGGGGGAGAAACAAGAAAAAAGAGGAAAAATGAGGTCTCTAGCGGTCATGACCGCTAGTACAGACCGCCACAAATGAAAAAACTTGACTGAAGCTTCAGTAGCTTCAGATGTCGTCTGTAGCGGTCGGGTGGCCTTCTAGTTGGACCATTACATATGACATGTGCTGATCTTGGCGGTGCGTGGACAACAATATTATACTACGGAGTTATCTTTGTTTATCTATTGAGCAGGAGATAAACAGCAATTGCTACTATTCACCACACATTTTGTTAGTTGCATTATAACAACTCATACTCTATGAGCCACATCTCTTGGTAGCTATATTATTGGTTATTGGACTCTCTCTACCTACTCGTCACTATGATATGATCTTCTTGAATTTTTTTGTTACGTGTATTGGATCTGATTTCCAAAATTAACCATCTTCTTTAACTGTTCTCTTTCATAGGGAAACAAAATATGTTTCAGAAAGTATATTTATGATATATTCTAAACTCGTGTAATGAATTTGAATGTTTATAATATAATGATTACTATCTTTTATTTTTATATTTACACACTGAACCATTTTATTATCTTTAGATGGAAATGTAATCATAAAAAGTTTGATATTTTTGTTTATTGTCCCTACTTTCCCATGTCAGGATTGGATAATTTGTGTGCCTGCTACCTTCCTTGGATAAGGTATCTGTTTCTCAAGCCCCCTCTCAATTTGTCATGGTTTTAATGGTTTTCATCCATTGATTCCATAGGTTTTTCGTTTCATTAATCAAGTCTAGCTTTTTTTGTTGCCTTTTTGGTTTTTTTATAGTACCTTGCATGCGACAAGTCTCGCGGTATGCGTTAAGAGGGCTAGAGGTGCCAACTCTTAAATCAGCTCGGGTGTTGGGTGGTTTGTCTCGGAAATTACCTTCTAAATGGCCAAGTTGTCGAGGAATCTCAAAGCTTGAGTCCAGGGGAGCTTGGTTAGACGTGGAGTTTTCTTGATGACTCTGATTATCTGTTCCGAGAAGATTTGCATGGACTTTTGACAAATCTGCACACCAAAGGCAGATCGACCGACCCATTCTAAAGTTCAACTACGAGTTATTTAACTACAACAACTTAAAGATATGCTATATGAGCAAGAATTACCGCTGCTTCTGGCACCAGACTTGCCCTCTAATGGATCCTCGTTAAAGGATTCAGATTATACTCATTCCAATTACCAGACTCAAAGAGCCCGATATTGTTATTAATTCTCACTACCTCCTTGTGTTAGGGCTCGATCTGAACCTGCTTCAAAAGAGAAGAAAATGATAATCGAGAACACGAGAGTTGTACCCATTTCTACGGTATCACGACCCATTCTGCTTCAACACCGCCTTGCTACCGGCTGGGACAGCCGCAATGACTCCATGCTTTCCCATCAAAAACATGCTATCCATAAACCATGAAGAACTAGCCCATTTGAAGGTGCTTCCAATTATTTTCTTTGAATGTAACCTATCTTTTAATTTTCAAACTTTGTTTCTTTATTATGCTTCAAGTCCAGAATCTTTGGCATCAAGTACACGTTTTTCTTGTGTTGTAACTGTGTTCTAAGTTTAATATAAGTATGTTGACGAAAATATATATACAATTGAAAACTAAACCACCATGTCTTTTATGAAGTGGCACAACTTTTCTAAATTGAGTAAGGCTTTATACAGAATCATGTTATTAATGTTTCTTTAGTTTATTATTTTTTTCAACACTGTTCCTGCAAACAAATATTTTTCATTAAAGAAAAGGCAATCTCTTATATGTCCCACCAATAAAGTTAGACTTGCATTAATCATTTAATGTAATATGCTCATCATCTTATCCAAACAAAATGCCAAACAAAATGAAACGTAACTTGAATTCAAATAGATAAAACAAATAAATATCCATAATTGCCACATAAACTTATAAGATAATGATATTTAGTTAAGAAAATGACAACAAATTATTTTGAGAATTGAAATGCAAAAATAATATGAAAACAAAAGACATTTGATTAAAGCTATGGCTGGTTCTTGTTTTGATATGGTGGAAGTGTCTCACAAATAGCACTTGTGATTCCTAAATCCATAGATGGCCCAACTGATGTTGATGCACCATCGTTTCCATAACATCCATCAAATGTGAATGTAAAGAGTTTTGTGTAAGGAGGATATTATTGGGATATGGTGGCACTTTATCTGGTCCTATGATGGATGCGAGCTCACTCCTTGCTCTCTTAATTATTCATCCAAAGTTTTGAGATTATGTTGGTAATTTAAGAATACACCACAATAACCAGAGATGGGGTCACGTTCACGAGCCTCAGCCTCGTAACTTAAAGTGCTTATAGCAATTTCACGTTGTGAAAGTTGAAGATTACTCAAGATCTTGAAGACATTGTCTCCTCCAAAGACACTATGAAGACATTCAAATATTACAGTCTTGGTCAATGGGAAATGTGGCTTCAATATGCATTCCCGTTTCATAACCATCCATGCAGTACAACTAGTAAGATTCATTCTTCTTGTTGTTTATCGCTTAGCTACAAATCAAAATTAAGATGTGAAAATAAAGTCATCCACATAAGTTTTTATGCTTATTTGATATATATTAACAATATGAAAGTAATATATATTGAATCGTAGATATAAACAAGCTTAAACAGTTTAACTATAAATCAAAGCCTAGACCATAACAAAATTCAACTCTTGAAACTGATATTATAACACTTTATTGGTTGTGATGAATAAATGTATATAGGATGCATGTTTGTTCACATATGGTTTGTTTTTTAAATGGGCCATTGGTGTATGTTTTGAGAGAAATTTTACAGCAGTTCACTGAATATACATATGGAATAATCAAAGTAATAATATATTAAACAAGAATAACATAAAGAAATATGAAATTAAACTATTTAACAAATTTTTAGGTCGATCGAAATCATATTTTACCTCGAGAATCTTGAAAGTCTTTATAACGCAAAAAAACAAAACCAATATAATTGATGAATTATACTGAGAAAAGGTACTTTGAGTTTTATAGCCATGACTTGAAACATGATTCAAGCTCTTAAGGTACCTATTTAGGTAAAAAGGTAATGAATCCAATAATTATCTAAACTTTGAACTCTTAGTAAATGCTAAATATTACTGTGGTACATCAATGTTTTGGGAAAATTACAACACGTTTTGGTACCCATTCAAACTCTTAGTTTACTTATTTAGGTAAGATGATAATGAATCAAATATTATTGTCTAAGCTTTGACTTTTTAGTATATGCTATTGTTTGCTAATTTTGACTTAAGTATATCATTTTTGGCAAGATAATAACATATTTTGGCATGAATTAACTATGTTACTTTTTTATACATAGCTTGGCATTATATGTGATTTTCTCACTCAAACATTTGGTAGCTTATCCCAGTCAATCTTGCTTAATTTCATTGTATTGCATAAAATTTTTATAGTTGTACTTAATAACTCCATTAGTAGAAGCATATATAGGAAAACAATCAGTAATTTTTGATTAGAATGTACACACAAGTCAAGAAAGAAAAATGTGGTAGAAAAAAGATAAAATAGCTCAAGCCAATAGTAAACAGAAAATATTGCACTTGATTCATTTTACATAGAAACAATATTCTAAAATATGGCATGTACGACATTATATACGGTGAGAAACCGTATAATATTTTAACTATATAATTCTATTACACAATAGGAATTATACATTCGTATATATGGTACTTTTTAAAAAAGAGTTTAAAAAAAACATATTGTTAATGTTTAAAAAAGAAAAATTAACATAAAAAAAGATTTCTCTAATTAAAATTAACCCTACAATATGATTGTATCATCTTCTTCCATGTGCCGTTAGAAAAATCAACATTACAAATGAATTAATCTCTCCTAAACAAAAAGAAAAAAGTAATGATTTAAAATGCATGTAAGTATAATTAATAAATCATTTACAAAGTCTGTTGGACTTTTCGCCTTCTGTCTTCCATTTTAAATGGACCAAACTGATAGTGAGAGATCAGTCCAGATTTGTCTTCTTCGTCTTTGCTGATTCTTCAACTTGTCATTTTATATGCTTGTCTTGTAAGCCAAGTTACATGATTGCCGAAGTAACTTACGTTAGTTCTCGCTGTTACTTTAATGGACTATATTTTAGAAAGCCGAAGGTTCATGGACCAGATCGAGAAAACAAATCTGGTATACAGAGTATTTTCTTGGTCTATCAAAGATATTCTCAACAGAGGTCTCTACAAGAACAAGGTTTTTGATTTCTTTAACCCTTTCTTCAATATGTACAGCTTTTAACTTTTACATTGTATTCCTAATCAATGGTATATTTTGTAACAGATTAAGAAAAAACCAGACAGGCTTAGAGCCGTTGATGAATATCTTCAGTGTTTTGTTCCTCATCTTCTTGAAGAAACTCGGACCAAGCTTTTTTTGAGCTTCAAATATTTATCGAAAGTTCCTGTTTTTCAAAAATATTCTTTGGAGACAAAGGAATCAAGTGACAGTTCATCAGATAAGTGGTTCTACGAAATAGTAATAGTAAAGGATACATTTGAGTAGTGGTGCGAAGTATGAGCCAAAACGTGGAGATCCTCTGTGGGAAGTGATCTTATAATCTATGTTCAATCTTCTAGATCGATAGATCTTGAGTATGAACCATTTCTTTTTGGTGTTTTCCTCATGAATTTAACCACAAACACTCGAATTTGAAACGCTTTGCACAACAAAGCTGCTAATTCAACACTAATCAAGAGTGCGATTCAAAAAAAATACTCTGATACGTGTCAAAAACAATATTTTTGCTATTCAGAACTGTTGATCTATATTAAAATCTGTTCGAAATTTCTCTGTATTGAATGGATTCATGATACTTTCTCTCTTCTTAGAATAATCATATATCTATTTTTTATGCTACAATTGAGGGATTTGTGGGTTTGCTTGTCTTGCAGGAAACAGAACAACGTGTTAGTTGTGGAAATCATTTTGAGGGGTTTAACCGTGTTTTAGATATAATCCGTTTTGAAAAATTGAATTCTTCCCAAGAAATAGCAATCTTAGGCTGCCTCAAGACAAGGAATTGTAAGCACAAGCACAGTGTGAACCTGATATAGGGACCTCTTGGTACTGGCAAAACAAAGACAGTTGCAACTTTTCTCTTTTGCCTTCTCAAGGAATTAAGTGACAGTTCATCAGATAAGTGGTTCTACAAAAGAGTAATAGTAAAGGATACATTTGAGTAGTGGTGCGAAGTATGAGCCAAAATGTGGAGTTCTTATTGCTCTGACAAAGGAAAGGCCAAGACGAATTGATGACTTGAACCCTTTACTTCTTGCCTATGTTACATGTGCGAGAAGTGATCTTATAATCTATGTTCAATCGTCTAGATCGATAGATCTTGAGTATGAACCATTTCGTATTGGTGTTTAACCACAAACACTCGAATTTGGAAAGCTTTGCACAACAAAGTTGTTTAATCAACTCTAGTCAAGAGTGTGCTTCAAGAAAATACTCCGGTACATGTCAAAAACAATAATTTTGCTATTATGAAACTGTTGATCTATATTAAAATCTGTTCGAAATTTCTCTGTATTGAATGGATTCAAAATACTTTCGCTCTTCCTAGAATAATCACATATCTCTGTTTTATGCTACAGTTGAGTGATTTGTGGGTTTGCTTGTCTTGCACGAAACAAAACAACGTGTTAGTTGTGGAAATCATTTCGAGGGGTATAACCGTGTTTTGGATATAATCCGTTTTGTAAAATTGAATTCTTCCCAAGAAATAGCAATCTTGAGCTGCCTCAACACAAGGAATTATAATCAGAAGCACAGTGTGAACCTGATAGGGGGACCTCCTTGTACTGGCAAAACAAAGACAGTCGCAACTCTTCTCTTTTGCCTTCTCAAGCTAAACTGCAAAACAGTTGTGTGCGCACCGACAAACACAGTTCTTGTTGAAGTAACATTGCGGCTCCTTTCTTTATTTAAGGAAACTTCTTCTACAGAACATTCCACTTATGGGCTGGGGAATATTGTTTTATCTGGAAACTGAGACAGATTGGGGATTAAAAAGAATGAAGTTCTTCTTGATTTGTTTCTTGATGAGCGCATTGGTAAACTTGGTAACTTGTTTAAACCATCTTCTGGATGGAAGAACAGATTGAGTCAATCATAGATTTGCTTGAAAACACAGAGGCTAAGTTTGAGCGATATGTCCATTTATTAAAAGAAGTTGATAGGATTAGGGTAGAATATGAAAAGAAGAAGAAAGAAGTTGGAGAAAAAAAAGAGGGAGGAGCTGAAAAGAAAAAGAAAGAAGATGAAGAAAAGAAGGAAAAAGATTTGGAGAGTTTGTTAAGCAATCTTTTGATGGCTTAAGTGAAGAATTGGAGAAAGATATGGTTGATTTGTACACTCATCTTCCCAAGTCTCTCATTACATCTGACAAGTGAAAATAATGATCACAGCTCGTCAAGCTCTCAGCGTGCTAGATATTTCTTGCAAGAGAATTTTTCTAGAGATGATTTCAAGAATGGAAGTTTCAAATTTGATTGCTTCAACAAAGTCATTAGTGCTGATTGTCTTCAGACTGTTGCTTCCAAAACATTTTGAGAATTCAGATTTGCTGGAAAACAAAGTTACTAGGTCATTTTTTCTACAGAATGCAGATATAATCATCTATACAGCCTCAGGTGCTGCATATGTGAATCCAGTAAGGACAGGACCAATCGACCTTGTTGTGGTATGCGTCAATCATTTAATGTAATATGGTCATCATCTTATCCAAACAAAATGAAACGTATCTTGTATTCAAATAGATAAACAATATAAATATCCATAGTTACTACATAGATTTATAAGAAAATGATATGTACTCAAGAAAATGACACCAAATTATTTTAGAAAATGAAATGCAAAAATAATATGAAAACAAAAGATATTTGATTAAAGCTATGGCTGGTTCTAGTTTTGAGGTGGCGGAAGTGTTTCACAGATAACACTTGTGCTTCCTAAAGCCATAGATGCCCAACTAATGTTGATGCACCATCATTTCAATGATATCCATCAACATGTGAAGTTAAAGAGTTTTGTGTAAGGAGGATATTATTGGGATATGGTGGTACTTTATCTGGTCCTATGATGGAGGCGAGCTCACTCCTTTTTCTCTTAATTTGTTCATCCAAATTTTTGAGATGATATTGGTAATATAAGAATATTCCATATTAACCAAAGATGGGGTCACGTTCATGAGTCTTTGCCTCGTAACTCAAAGCGCTTACAGCAATTTCACGTTGGGAAATTTGAAGATTACTCAAGTTATTGACGACATTGTCTCCTCCAAAGACACTATGATGACGTTCAAATATTCTAGGCTTGGTCAATGGGAAATATGGCTTCATTATGCATCTTAGAGTACATTTCCATTTCATAACAATGCATAGAGAACAACTGGTGGGATTCATTCTTCTTATTATTGTTTATCTACAAAACTAAATTAAGATGTGGGAATAAAATCATCCACATAAGTTTTTTATATGCTTATTGGATATATATTACCAATATAAAAGTAATATATATTGGATCTTAGATATAAACAAGTTTTTTAAACAGTTGAATTATAAATCAAAGCCTAGACCATAGGTAAAAAAGGTAATGAATCCAGTAATTGTCTAAAATTTGAGCTCATAGTAAATGCTAAATTTTATTGCGGTACATCATTTTTTTGGCAAGATAACAACATGTTTTGGTAGCCATTAAAACTCTTAGTTTACTTATTTAGGAAACACGATAATGAATCAAATATTATTATCTAAGCTTTGACTTCTTAGTATATGCTATTGTTTGCTAATTTTGATTGAAGTACATCATTTTTGGCAAGATAATAACACATTTTGGCATAAATTAACTATGTTAATTTTTTATACATAACTTGGCACTATATGTGATTTCCTCACTCAAAAATTTGGTAACTTATCCCATTCAATCTTGCTTAATTTCATTATATTGCATAAAATGTTTATAGTTGTACTTAATAACTCCATTAGTAGAATCTATTTAGGAAAAAAATCCGTAATTTTTGATTAGAATGTACGCACAAGTCAAGAAAGACAAATGTGGTAGGAAAAAAAAAATTGTTCAAGGCAATAGTAAACAGAAAATATTGCACTTGACACATTTTACATAGAAACAATGTTCTAAAATATGGCATGTACGACATTATATACAGTGAGAAACCATATTAAATTTTAATTATATAATTTTATTATACAATAGAAATTATACAGTCATATTATGGTATTTTTTTAAAATAAGCTTTTTGAAAAAATGTTGCTTATGTTTTGAAAAGAAAAATTAACAAAAATAAAAAGATTTCTCTAATAACAATTAACCCTACAATAAAAATAAAATGATCGTATCGTCATTTGTCCATTATTTCAATTCTTATTAACTGTTTAAGAAATTAAAAAGCTTTCTACTTCTTTCTGAAAAATCATAATTTTACAAAAATTATGTAAATAATTATATTCTCTATCTTAAAACGGTTTCTATCGCTTTCTTAAGAATTTTTAAATTACAATAAATTTTTTAAGATATATCACTTACAATAAAATTTTAATTAATTTTTTGCTGAAATTAAATTTATGTAAAAAATTTAAACCCCGTCCATCGGAAGGTCCAAATCTAGTGTAATTATAATTTGAAAACTCAAACGAAAATGCAAATAAACAATCAAGACCTTAATCACTTATACACATCTAAATCCCATTTTTATTTTATTTGTTTATCAACTAAATCCCATTTTGGTATAAAATAAATATACTACTTGATATATATTAGTTTTTGGTTATGATGACTGGAAGCGGGCAACTAAAACCGTAAATGCTTTGTTCTCAGAATCAATGTTATAGATGAAGTAAAACCTTTCTTCTTCCCCATGCCATTAGGAAAATCAACATTACAGATGATTTCTCCTAAACAAAAAGAAAAAAGTAATGATTTAAAATGCCTGTAAGTATAATTAATAAATCATTTACAAAGTATGTCGGACTTTTCGCCTTCTGTCTTCCTTTTTAAATGGACCAAACTGATAGTGAGAGACCAGTCCAAATTTGTCTTTTTCGTCTCTGCTGATTCTTCAACTTGTCATTTTATTTGCTTGTCTTAAAAGCCAAGTTACGTGATTGCCGAAGTAACTTACGTTAGTTCTCGCTGTTACTTTAATGGACTATCTTTTAGAAAGACGAAGGTTCATGGACCAGATTGAGAAAACAAGTCTGGTCAACAGAGTATTTTCTTGGTCTATTAAAGTATTTTCTTGGTTTTTGATTTCTTTAACCCTTTCTTCAATATATATAGCTTTTAACTTTCACATTATATTCCTAATCAATGGTCAATTTTGTAACAGATTAAGAAAATACCAGACATGTTTAGAGCCGTTGATGAATATCTTCAGTGTTTTCTTCCTCATCTTCTTCGGGAAACTCGGACCAAGCTTTTTTTGAGCTTTAAATATATTCTGTAGAGACAAAGGAATCAAGTGTCAATTCATCAGATAAGTGGTTATACGAAATAGTAATAGTAAAGGATACATTGAGTATTGGTGCGAAGTATGAGCCAAAATATGGAGATCTTATTGCTCTGAGAAAGGAAAGGCCAAGACGAATTGATGACTTGAACCCTTTACTTATTGCCTATGTTACATCTGCGGGAAGTGATCTTATAATCTATGATCAATCGTCTAGATCGATAGATCTTGAGTATGAACCATTTCGTATTGGTGTTTTCCTCCTGAATTTAACCACAAACACTCGAATTTGGAACGTTTTTCACAAAAAAGCTGTTAAATCAACTCTAGTCAAGAGTGTGCTTCAAGAAAATACTCCGATACGTGTCAAAACGGTCCAATGCCTCCTGCAGAAAATATTTAAGATCAAACTCCTAGTAGAACTTGCCCGAAGTCAAGACTGCAGCTCCCCTCCGAGCCAACACG
This sequence comes from Cardamine chenopodiifolia, assembly GCA_963922655.1. Lineage (NCBI taxonomy): Eukaryota > Viridiplantae > Streptophyta > Magnoliopsida > Brassicales > Brassicaceae > Cardamine > Cardamine chenopodiifolia. Next base: position 17,852,585 of record OZ000481.1, read on the forward strand.
CTCTCCCAATAGGTGTGGGCATCACCATCCAAATAATGGACAGCCAAGTCAAACCTGTACTCCTAGGGACATCTAATAGATTGGAAGTTCCCCTTAAGTCTAGACCTCCACTCATCCGCTACAATTGGCTTAGCACCACCAGCAAAATACTTGGTGCCTAGCCTCTATATGTGCTCCATCACTCTAAAGTACGATGGAACCACCGGCTCAACTATAACCTCCGGAATCTCCGGAACAACTCCCCCTAGCAGAACATTAGCTCCATGTGGCCCCACCAGAGTAGGAGCCGGTACCACAGCCAGTAACCACTCCAAAAGTTGGGCCAGCAGCCCAAGTACAACACCCATCTGGTTCAGATCTGCCCCCTGCGGAGCTACTCCATATGCTGGCACAGCGTTGCCAGCAACGAAATCAGCCTAATCATCCCCGATAGGATGCTCAACTCCCACCTGCTCCACTGTGACACTCTGCTCAATGCTCACGTCAGGAACTCTAGCCGCCCTGCCACCTCTGCCAGCTCGGCCCCACGACCAACCATGAGGGGCCTACCAACTCTACATAGATTAACAATCAACAAAAGAACGAATTACTAGTCTTTACTACATAATTAGCAAAAGACAGCACAACAAGATAGTCTTACCATGGAACCATACCGGCTGGAGGATGACATACCCCAAAACCACACAGCAGAAAAATACAACTATAGCTAACAACCATCAAACTACACTCGATCACAACACATCAGGAAACTAATAGTCCTAGAAACAACTCTGCTCTGATACCAAATCGAAACGACCCCACCAGAAATACTAAACCGCTAATTTTAAAAGTTTTCCAACATTAAACCAATTCTAGAGAACCCACAACGATTTATTATAAACCAATAAATTCGTTTCAACAACAACATAAGGAAATTGTACCAACATAACGGTTTACAAAAAAGCAATGCAACAATGACGACACAATATTAATAAATAATAGCAAAGCTCCTTCCCGCTATGTCATCCATCCGTCCCAGCCGTAGTCCCACGAGCTCCAGCTAACACTCTTTTTCTTTTTTTTTTACCTACGCCATTACAAATAGACGCAGTTAGTATTTAATAAATACTGAAGAGGCAATCAACCCATCTACTATGTCAATATGGAAAAAAACGATAAAATATTTCCCGACATAATCCTATGTCTTGAATTTGACAAACAACATTAAAAACTCCACAATATCATCAGCAATATTTATAAAAATAAATATTAATTATTCAGCATTTAATAAATTATTTTTTTAACAACCAAAATTTATTAGAATCAAACCACCAACAAATTAATTATTAAAATTAATTATTAAAATGCAGCATTAAATCAACAATTTCCCGTGGAATTAATTAACAACAACTTTTCGGTTTAAAACGATATTTAAGAACACCGAAAACTCCAAAAATCTCGCAACACGGAAACGACTCCCTAAACACACAATTAGACCGGAAAATACTCGTGAGCCACCCCAACCACGATACTGCACTCACCTTAGCCACAAGCAGAAAATCTCGACACAATTTTCTGAAATTTTCTGGAACTCCTCGGATACGACTTAAACCAAACCTTCTCAAACGCACCCTATTTAAAATAATATTTTAATACAACTATACAAAAATCTACATATGACATAAGTCATCATCTCCTACAATTAATTACACGTAAACAAATCAACACACCACAATAAGCGACCACTCCATAACCAATTGTTACACACGCTTTACACCTACTTTAATAACAACACATTTCATCCCTTTCACCATTAACACGTAACTTACTTAACTTGTCCTCCAAGTCAACTCTCATTATGAACTCCTAACTCCATATAACAACTCACGTGAAGAATTGATTCATGGATTTTTAGCAACTCGTGATATTGGTTTCACTTGGCATCAAAATTAACATCACAACACAGCATCCATTAATGAAGAAGAAGAGAGTTCGTCGATTACCACTCTCGACGGCGTGGTTCAACACTACGGCGGTGGTCTCCTTTTCGAACGCAACGACGACAACGGAGAACAACACAACACACACAATGGCGGCTCCTTCACGTTCTTACTTCAACGATCAACCGACACCACCCTCAACACCACGATCTCACCGTCAACTCCGGCAATGATCACAACTTCTCTCTACTCCTCGAACGAACACAAACGGCAAGGAGAAGAATAAGACAAGATGAGGATCGTGATCTCTCACACACCACGGGATGACACGGCAGAGAGAAGGCAATGACGGCGAGAACAAAGAGCACAAAGGAGAAACTTAGAAGCTTGGTTACGGCGAGATACAAAGAAGGCAGCGTGAAGAAAAAGAAGATTATAATTTAAGTTAAATAGGTTTAATATAAGCTTAGAAACGGATTTAATTAACTAAATGCAATTAGACCCCAAACCCGGCTTAATAAAAAATTTCAAAGCCAATTAATCCGAGTACGGGTGTTACATACTATAATTTTTCTTGGGGGCATTTATGTTTATTTGTCAAACTTTATGACATGGTCCAATAATTTAACATTTGCCAAACTCACAAATATTGATGATTCCACATGTCCGATTAGATATTTTTGACTTTAAAATTTATTACATCTTAAGTAAAATATAATCCTTGATCATTTAAACTTTTTAGAAAGATTAAATATAAAGTTTCATTATATTCGTAATATTTCAAATTTCTTAGAAAGTTAAAATATTCGTAATATCTTTTTATAAATTTTAAATACTTGTAATGTTTTTTATAAATTTTAAATATTCGTAATATTTTTCAAAAGTTTAAATATTCATAATATTTTATAATTTTAATGTTTAAATATATATATATATATATTTATAGTAATTAAAAAATTAAAAATTTTAAAATTTATTTTTATTATATCTCGTATGATTAAAATGTTCAAGTAAAGAACCAATTATATAAACCAAATAATATTTTAAATAATATTTTAAATAATATTTTAAATAATATTTTTTCCTTTATAAACGTATTACTATTAATCATTTAAGCAAATAATTCAAATTAAAAAAAACAAACAATACTACTCAGTTTATTATTAAATATTTGTTCATGAATGTTTTATTTATATGGCAATCTTACTTAGAGATTTTTATATTACATATATGGAACTCTTTTATTTTATAATTAATATTAAAAAATTAATTGTGTTTGGTTGTATGGATAGTTGTGAAGGTTGTTTGGATAGATAGATATTAGTTAACATACAAAGACATTATTATTTTTATTCCAGTGGTATTTCATGTAAATTTTAACAATATCATGTCATTAAAATAATAATGTTTCTCATTTAATAGTATAGATACTATTGACGTCCCCTTATTATTATAGAACATTCAACTCTATTCTCCGAACACTTAGCTTTTGGATATACTTTTAATTGAAATTATCTCTTGACAGTTTGAGAAACTTTTTTTTTTGTTATAAGGGTTCAATTTAAGAAACTTTCTCGTCAACTGATATCGAATGATCTGTAACAGCGTAAAACTAGTTAAAATATATACCTCAAACAGATTATGTATGCAAAAATGTATAATGATCACTATCCATTACGACCATGGGATTTGTCACCTTGCTACTTCCTAAACGCCAATGTTTTATGTATTTGAAATGTTGGACAAGTGTCTGCAATTTGTTATTTTATTCAATTTAGTCCGATGTTAAAGTTTTCGGTAGTAACAGCTCTTTTTCTAGCATTACGATGAAATATATTTGATTTTCACCAATTTAGCTACCATTTTCATTTGTGTAGAACCACTAATTCATCAATTTAACCTTTTCATTATTCATCTAGATTACCACACGACGCAACTAAACGTTTTCCCAATCCTCAACATCATTCTAGCGTTTGCGTTTTGGCCCATTGCTATACAAAAGTGGCAAGAACGCAATCGTTGGTATTTTCAAGTTGAAGCCAACTCAATAGAACCAAAAAATGGACAAGAAAAAAATTCAAGAATCTCGTGTGTTTGCATGAATATGCTTGTCAAGAAACGCCTTGGCCAAGTTACTAAAGCTTACACTGACTGATTCAGCCGCTGCGTACCTCTCGATGAGATTCACCACTTCTGGTCTCACAATCTCCTCTCTTCTTGCTCTGTTATAGTCACATATGTAATACAAAGCCCCAAGCGAGTAATTCACAATATTCCGGACAGGGCTTGATAAACATTTGATTATAAGTGGAACCCAATCAGCCTCGATAATGATAGCAGCATTTTTTGGCTCTGCACAAGAACGGGAAGGAGCACGAGTTTGATGATCACTAATTGCAATTATTGCAAAAACAATAGCATCAGAGCATATTCATGTATTCCAGGCTTTTTACCGGCACAAGCGTTGCATATTCCTCCTATCCCAAACTCAACAAGCTTCTCACTTGGCTCTGTTATACAGTCTATGAATAGTTCCAAGACATTTAGCTGCTCGAGTACACCATTAACATTTCATCATGAAGAGAATAAAGTAGGCAGGGGATATCTGCGTTCTCCATGGAGAATGATAGAACGTGAGCAAACTTGAGGTTACCTGACGTAAAATGGTGTAGTTGTAAGGATCATAGGCAAAGTTCGCCAAGTTTGCAACAATTCTCTCTTTTATTTCTGCAGGTGCAAGACAGTAGTAATTGTGTAAATTTATTGATCCTTACGTGACAAATCCAGAGATATACTAGCTTTACACTTGCCAAACTATATAGCCTAATAGAGCATTTGAAAGTGATAACAGCAATTTTGCAACGCACAGCAGGAGCATGTTGTATTATCGACAGAACCGAAAATAAGATAAATGCTAACGTTTGCTGGGTTTGCACATGCTATGGCTGTGATCATACATCCAAGCATGGTTGATTGAACTTAGATATGTGCCCATAAAGTACTGCATCTTCTCATTTAAATTAATCCATCATACCCTAACAGTCCGTATGAAGCCACACAAAATCCTTAAATTATACTATCAATCAGCAATGCATATAGACTCAAGTTTTCATTCAAAATGTCAATAGATATATTAATCACAAGAAAACACGAAAGCCAGTCTTATGCGAGAATATTTGCTAAATGTTCAACCAAAAGCATGAAAAGATACTTAAGGTCTAATAAAACCAAACTACACATACCTTCATCAGTTGCATTCTGAAACTGACTCACAAGCTCCTGCATTTAAAAGGGAACAAACACAGCCCCAACAATGCTTCTTAGATTCCCACAAAAATGATCTCATAGACATAACTAAGCCTTTCTCTTTCGGAATGTCGGGTCATCGACATATAATGGTTCAAACAAGTTTAAAACATGAAGTAACCATTATTAGCCTAAGTAGCTCTATTTCAGATTTTGACAAAGTAGACGTTAAACCATTGATACAACTTGCACATTTGCTAATATCTTGAAACAGCTGAAAAAAACAAATAAAGATTTCAAAAAGACCTGTAGATATTGAAGCCTTGGAGTTCCGTGTTTCCCAGTACGTTCTTCTTGTCTTTGATTATTAGTAAACATTCTCACTAAACTCTATCCAACACTCTTATATTAAGCCTAGGTTACAAGAACAAAAAATAAACCCATTAATTCCAATAGTAAAATCCACAAAACCGGAGAAGAAACAACCAGAAACTCTTTAGCAAGCTAAGAACTCAATCAAACTTTATCAAACTGATTGCATTAAGACCCATATTTCAGAAGATACTTGATTCAATGCCTTGAGGAGATACAAAAATAACTGAACTGAGAGTAGCTAAGGAGTCCAAAAAACATAACTTACTCAGAGTTAGCACAACACTCCCCACACTAAGAAGCTCAAACAAAGAATCTCAGAAAGCTTTGGAACTACAGAAATAGAAACAGCTCTCATCTCAAACTGAGAAATTAATTTTATGCAGCTGTTAACAATCTATCTTCACAAGTCCCAGAAGCATAGAGAAGCAAAGCTAAAAATGTTGATCTTTTCACAGAAATCGTAGATTAATCTGAAAATCCTAGAAATCTCATAGCTATAAAACCTCCTCAAGAAGTTCGATTAGAAACGCACCTGACTCCGACGGGATTGGCTTTGCTAAACCAAGGAACGACGTCACGTCAAGAGCGTTCGTCTTTAACGTTGGGTTCGCTACCGGAACGTGTCTCCGGTGGTCTCGTGTCCTCTTCGCGCGTGTGTACGTGTAAGTATGCTTTTTTCCATTTTTTTCGGGCCAGCATTAAAGCAGCCCATTTATAAGCCTTAAAGTATTTCGATGGGCCCATAAACCAAAGAGAAAAAAAACTCATAATTTAAAAATCTCTACAATACAAATGGATCATAATTCAGTCAGTGATCAGCTAATCAAACGAATACAGAAATTAAACAGGGAATCTTGGGATCATATCAAATGCAAACTGCAACAACAAAACACCTGAAAATCGAAGCAGATTGCAAATTTTTTAGAAAAAGTGTTTAAAACTCGGATTACTCAAGCTGGTCCATGTCGGAATTTGGGTACTAAACTACTACCTATATATTAAGCTAGCTTTAGGCCCAAGCCAAATGTTTTTAAGTGACTTATTTTTTCCACACACCGGTCAAGGCGTCAGACTCCAATCATATTGTCATTTGGGTGTCAGTTGGGTTAAATCCAACTAATGAATATCGCATTTATTCACAACAAAGCAATATTAAAAACAAAAGAAAATACGACTAATGGACCAATACTTGAGTTTTTGACGAAGTCAAGAGAAAGACTCCAATTATATTGAAGCAACTTGTTTGACTTTTGCACATCTCTTTTCAATTCGCCATTGACAAACCAAACCTCACAGAGTCACAGATCACGACCATAAAATTTGTAACTTTTTAAAAGCAGAGTCTCTTCATTATCATCATATGATCTCTCCCCATCTCTCTCCTTTAAGCTTTTTTCCCATGGTTTCGTTCTTTATCACTCTCGCTTCCCTCTTCTTCCTCTACATCCATTGCGCTTCCGCCGTCGACACAATCTCTGCCAACTTTACTCTCTCCGGCGATCAAACAATCATCTCCACTGGAGGTACTTTTGAAATGGGTTTCTTTAAACCAGGTTCTTCTTCAAAATTCTACATAGGTATGTGGTATAAGCAACTCTCTCAAACTATTCTCTGGGTTGCTAATCGAGACAAACCAGTCAACGACAAGAACTCATCAGTTCTCAAAATCTCCAACGGGAACTTAATCCTACTCGGCGGAAAAAACCAAACTCCGGTTTGGTCCACCGGTCTCAATTCCTCTGTTTCTGTCCCAGAAGCTGTTTTGCTCGACAATGGCAATCTTGTTCTCAGAGACAACGACTCCAACGTGTTGTGGCAAAGCTTTGATCACCCGGGAGACACGTGGCTTCCCGGAGTTAAGATCCGGTTAGACAAACAAACCGGAAAGAGTCAACGACTTATTTCTTGGAAGAATCCTGAAGATCCATCACCAGGTTTGTTCTCTCTCGAGCTTGATAAGTCCACAGCTTACAAAATCCTCTGGAATGGTTCGAATGAGTACTGGTCAAGTGGTCCATGGAACGCTCAGACTCAGATTTTTGATGCAGTCCCTGAAATGAGACTCAATTATATCTACAACTTCAGCTTCTTCTCTAACGCTACAGAATCATACTTCACTTACTCGATCTATAACCACTTGAACGTGTCACGTTTCGTCATGGACGTATCTGGACAAATCAAACAGTTCACTTGGTTAGACAACAACAAACAATGGAACTTGTTCTGGTCTCAACCTCGGCAACAATGTCAAGTCTATAGATACTGTGGCTCCTTTGGGATTTGCAGTGAAAAGTCTCAACCTTTTTGCCGATGCCCTCGAGGGTTTAGGACAAAGTCACAGAAAGATTGGGACTTGAATGATTACTCTGCAGGTTGTGTAAGGAGGACTGAGCTACAATGCTCTAATGGAGACATCAACCAGTTTTTTCCACTTTTGGACATGAAATTAGCTGATGATTCAGAGGTTTTGACGAGAACGAGTCTTAGTATTTGCGCCTCTGCTTGCCAAGGGAGTTGTTCTTGTAAGGCTTATGCACATAATGAAGGCTCGAACCAATGTTTGGTTTGGTCAAAAGATGTGTTGAATCTTCAGCAACTCGAAGAAGATGACAGTGAGGGGAATACGTTTTATCTTAGGCTTGATGCTTCTGACATTCCTAATGGTTCTTCTGGTAACAGTAAGAATAACAAAGTTATGATATTTAGCGCAGTTCTATGCTCGTTAGGGGTATTAGTTCTTGTGTTGTTGGTGGTAATCTTAATCTTAAGGTATAGGAGGAAGAAAACGGTAGGAGAGAAGAGTGATGGTACATTGGCTGCATTTAACTATAGAGAATTACAAAAAGCGACGAAGAATTTCTCAGAGAAGTTAGGAGGAGGAGGTTTTGGTTCGGTGTTTAAAGGAGCTTTACCAGACTCTAGTGACATAGCAGTGAAGAGGCTTGAGAGTATTAGCCAAGGGGAGAAGCAGTTTAGAACGGAAGTAGTGACTATAGGAACAATCCAACACGTAAATCTAGTGAGGCTTCGCGGGTTTTGCTCTGAAGGAAACAAGAAGCTGTTGGTTTATGATTACATGCCTAACGGTTCTTTGGATTCTCATCTCTTCTTGAATCAAAACGAAGAAAAGATCGTCCTCGGGTGGAAATTGCGGTACCAGATCGCGTTAGGGACTGCTAGAGGATTGGCTTATCTACATGACGAATGTAGAGACTGTATCATTCACTGCGATATAAAACCTGAAAACCTTTTATTGGATTCACAATTCTGTCCCAAAGTTGCTGATTTTGGATTAGCCAAGCTCGTGGGTCGAGATTTTAGCAGGGTTTTGACAACAATGAGAGGCACAAGAGGCTATCTTGCACCAGAATGGATCTCGGGAGTCGCGGTAACAGCGAAAGCTGATGTTTACAGCTACGGGATGATGTTGTTCGAGCTTGTTTCCGGGAGAAGAAATACGGAGCAATCAGAGAATGAGAAAGTCAGATTTTTTCCTAGTTGGGCTGCGACCATACTCACCAAAGATGGAGACATCCGCTCGCTTCTTGACCCTAGATTAGAGGTCAATGACGTGGACATAGAAGAGCTCATGAGAGCTTGTAAAGTGGCGTGTTGGTGCATACAAGACGAAGAGAGTCACAGGCCAACGATGAGTCAAGTTGTTCAGATTCTTGAAGGTGTCTTGGAAGTGAATGTGCCGCCCTTTCCAAGATCGATTCAAGCTTTAGTCGATACCAATGAAGACGTGGTCTTCTTTACTGAGTCATCATCTTCATCGAGCCATACTTCTTCACAGAAACAGAGCCATTCATCTTCTTCTTTTTCCAAGAAATCGACCAACAATAACTCTTCGGCTTAGTTAAATAATGTAAACTCATGGTTATCAATGTGTAATTTCATAGTGTTTAGTTAGTTGTAACATGGCAAGAGCAATCACTCAATTTCCATCCACTGTATAATTATTTATTTGTTATAAAAATGTTACAAACTTGTGTAAACTTATAAATGTTACAAATTTGTGTAAACTAAAATTTTGTAAACCTCATCACTTCGATTTTTCACTTTCACTAAAAAATTACCAGTTAGGATAAAAAAAAATTTTCTAACAAATTATTTTTTTTCCACTAGGCCACCATTTATAAGTCAAAAAAATTCCTAATATTTTCTTTCCTTTTTCGTAGGAAAACTTTCTTTCATATGAAAGTGAGGAAATAATTACTCTACTTTTACGAACTCATTTTTTCTTTACCTTTCAATTGATGGAGTAAATTTTTTTCCCACTTGTTTCTTTTTTCAACTTACTGGTCGAAGCTACTAGATGTCATGACTCATGTTTTATATGTTGATGTTGACTTCAAGTCATAACCCCAAAAGACAATTATGTTGTTCACATTTCCATAACATTTACTGTTTGTGTTTTTATTGATCGATTGATTGTCTAGCCCAGAACGTTAACACCAATCTGATCACCGGGTTGCTGGCTCTAATTCGGTTTGGGTGGGAACCGTCTCTCCCAATTTTCACTATTAAGCACTACAAGTTTGGAAACTCACAAAGAAGACACTGAAGAGAGTAGAGCACCAAGAAGCACACACTATAAACACAAACTCAAACTCTATTTCTTCTCACTTAAAGTTGCTTCTAATTCTCTCCCAATCGCCACTCGTCTCTGTCTCTCTGTATTGTATTATGGTTCTGTCCTCGTAGATTTTCTCTGTCTTGGTAATTCCTTTTATAAGGAGCTATTGACCTTGTAATAATACATAAAATGGGCTAGAAACTTAAGCCCAATTCAAATCTATGAGACCCATAACGAGATGAAGATGAAGCAAACAGGCGCGCACATTCACGTTTCTTTGCACATCACTATAAGTCTATAACAAATGCCAAGATATGGTTTCATCATCCAATGACACATTACGAGCATTTTCTTTTCTTATTCCCTAGTAATGGAAATTGTAGCTAGATTTTTTTAGTCGAACCGTAAATTTGATAAAAACATAAACCATTTAAAAACTGTCTGTAATTCGCTTGGTTTCGGTTAGTATTTTTTGGCTTCTCGTTTATTGATTATAGAAATATCAAAACCAAAGAAAATCCATTTTTTTTGCAGTTTCAGTTTTTTTTCTTCTTTTTCTTATTTTTTTTAACGACATTGTTTCAAGAGAAGGCAAACTAAAATAACTTACGAATTTTGTTATGAGTTTTTCAATCGTCCAACTTTGATTTTGATTGGAGTTTGGATATAAAGAAAATAGGGCCCTTTAAGCGATTATAGTTAGGTTCAGTTTACTCACATACCTCGCTTGAGCAATTTTTACCCTTTGGATAATGATTAAATAATTAAAATACCGACTATTCTTTAAATTCACAAAAAAAAAAATCTTATGTTAATGATGAAAAGTTTGTCTTTCAAAAAATTCTTTTTTTTTAACGTCTTCGTTAATAAAAACATGAAATAGCTATAAAAATATAACGAAAAGTTTTGTCTATAACCCGATCAAACACGTATATCATTGAAAACTTTGTATCATAACCGAAAATAAGATTGCCATTAACTTCCACCGACGCATCATGTCTTGACCATTATAATGACAAAACATCTTCTCAATCCAAATCCGCATCAAATAAAATAAACAGCAAAAATACGGAACTAGCTACACCAGTATTTTACAGGTAGAAGTATTTTCTAAGAATATTGTAGATTCGTAAGATCTGAAAAATGTAAACTTTAATAAGCGATGAAAAAAATAAAACATAAACCCTATGGCTTACAACACCGAACGAGTGGGCTACAATTTTTGATAATTAATTAATAATCGAGTGGCGTACAATTACAAACCATCCATATCCCTATCCTCGCTTTCTTACCTTAACACCATGCCACGTGGCCGACTTTTGGAACATGCCAGAGGACACTTTGCTGACTCAGCAAAAAGGTGCAAATTAAAAGTTCTGTTTCTTCTCGCTTTAATTTGAGACAGTTGTACAAGAAAATGTCTAAATGGATAAATAGTTTTGTGAGAGTCCAGATATTTTTTTCTATTTTTGTCCTTCACATAAATTACCTATCTAATTTTCTTTTAATACTATTGTTTTAAAGTTGACGGCTACTGAAATTTAAATATCTCTTCTTTCTTTTCGAACCACGTTCGTGTATGTTTAATTTAGCTACTCGCTTTCTGTGCCACATACATTGGTCAAAAGTGAGCACCTAAGAATATGATCTGTCATTAAACCTAATTATTCCCGATAACTCTTATGTTCATAGATCCATAGTCTTAAGTTCTTGGTCCTAATGATTTCTAGCCGTCTATGTTAGAATAATTGAACAATGAAATATATAATTCTTTGTAATTTTTGGTAATCTATTCTGTTAAAAAACTACTAAAAGGTTATGTTATAACACACTATAGTTTTTAGTATAGTGTGTTATATTTTAGGTTATGTTATACTTTAGCACATTCGTTATGTTATAACTATAGTGTGTTATATTTTAGGTTATGTTATACTTTTACGCACTATAGTTTGAGCAAATAAGATTTTAGGTTATGTTATACTTTTAAGAGTTTTTTTTAATTACGCAAATAGTTCAGTTTGTAATTTGTTATCAAAATATCTAATATGAGGGCATCTCTAACCTATTACTCCAAAATAGAGTAATTATATTTTGAAGTTGAGTTTATTTTCAACTCATTACTTTATTTTTACTACAAAAATAATTATTCTAAATATATTTTCTTTTTATTTCATTACTAATTTTAATTGTAACCCTCTACTTTTTAGAGTTACAATTCAACCTAATTATTTTATTTTAAGCAATAATTGACAAATTATAGTATTATTTTCATCTTGTATTTTCTATTTTCTATGTAATAAATGTTAATATTGTATTTTAAAATATTAAATAACTGTTAAATAATATTTATAATTTTGTTTAAATATTAAATAATAAAAAATTACTTTATTTGAGTATAAAATATAAATATCTTAAATTTAAAGGATTGATATATATATATATATATTTATATAATTTTAACTCCAAAATGGAGTAAGTAAATGGAGATCTCCAAATATGGAGATTTTGATCCCAGAATTTAAAATCATAAAAATAATAATAACTTTATTTACATCAATCATATTTATTTTTTTGGATCATTATTGTTTTATATGTCAAATCTAGACTATATGTTATTTTGATGATGCCAAATTGCCAATATATATAATACTTGATTTTACTCTTATCTTAAAATATTTATATAAAAGTAAATTTAATAAATATTTATTATTTTTGTTATATCACAAAATTATAAGTTTTACCATCTAAATGGATTTGAATTCATGGGATTTTCTTGCATAGAAAAAGAGCACATACAACTACACTACTAATGCATGGCATAAAATTTTAAATTAAGCAAGAAAGAGTATATGTATTTCTTTCAAGCCAGGGCAAGAAAATTTAACATCATTTATAAATTATTTTTAAAAGTAATCTAGATAATTTGAGATGAAGAAAAAAATCATCCAGGATTGAGACAAGCGGGAGGAAAGATCACCAACAATGCCCTTCAAAGTGAATTATAAGCCTTGATCATTGCTATACAAAATTGTTGGAGGAGAAGATACACCAAAATCATTTTGAAGGTAATAGTATTGATGTTTCTGATCTACTAAATGGTACTAAGCTAGATTTAAAAAGAGTGTCAATTCCTATAAGTATTACAAAATATAAATTAGTTAATAGAAGCAACACTTTATTCAGATAAATTCAAAAAGTGTAATTTTTTATAAGTAAACAGAATCTGCAACAGATCAACTGATTTGCTTGTTAAACAATGGATACATCACAATTTTTTTTATCATTTCTAATTTTGGTGTCTCATATAATTTTTAATGAAGTGTAACGTAACTACGTTTCAGCTTTTTCAATTAATGGAACATATACTCCAAAATAATAATTATTTTTCAACAAATAAATTAATATATATATATAATTACATTTTCTCTCTCTTCTACCACCTCATTAGCCACCAATAAACAATCATAATATTAATTACAACTAATTCATCAAACAAAATAATAATAGAACCAAGAAATAGTTAAATCAAAATAAACCATTGGAACCAAAAAAGGTTAAAAAAATTAAAACAACAAGAACAATACTTAATTTTCAACAGGTGCTTAAGCATTCATAAAAAAATATGATGTTACTTACAATAATTCATCAAACACAAAAATCATAAACCAACTAATAATTAAAAAAACTATGAGAATAAGAAAGCAGAGAAAAAATAAAAAGATAAACTAAAAACGAAAATTAAAAAGAAAAACACTTAACAATAATTTATTAAACACAAAATAATAAAACCAATAAATAATTAAAAATATGAGAATATCAAAACAAAGAAAAAAATACAAAAATTGATTAAAAACACTTAATCATATATAAATTCTCACCAGTCACTCAATCATAAACAATCATAATATTAATTATAATTTATTCATCAAACATAAAATTAATCAAACAAACAAAAACAAAAAAAAACTAAAATAGAAACTAAACATAATTAATAATATATGAACAATTTTTCTGCGCTTAGCACGAACGCGAACAAACTATTAGTAAATCATAAAATAAAGTAAAAATTATTGAATTTGTTTAAAATGTATATATATATATATAACTAGAAAATCATTTTTAGTGCAATTAATGCGTGATCTAATTAAACCAATTGAACTCAAAAATAACAAAAATATTCTAAAAGCTTTTATAATAATAATTATTAAATTCATTTTTTCCTGTAACAAAAAGTGTTTGAAATCAAATTTAAACAAACAGGTAAAAAAAAATTCAAATTAACAATATAGCTTTTATATATAAAACCCGAACATATTCAATACAAACCTTAAATGTACCTAACTAAACTAAATTTGCCATCCACTTGATTAATATAAAAACAAACAAAATTGGGTACAAAGTATGTTCACAACGTTGTTAACACAAGCACGCGCTGACCACTCGCGTTTGACAATGAGCTATTAATACCTTTCTGGTGGATCAAATACATTATTGAAAAATCTCCGACAAGATTTAACAAAAAACAGATAATATCTTCTCCGCAAAGACAAAAGCGAAAGCGAAGAAGATGATGAGAAGACATCCTCCACGTGTCACAGCATCTCTTAACCACAGCCACATGATACAACAGGTTTCTCGAAAACCCTATTACGCTTTTTCAACAAATTTAAATTTAAATTAAATATGTTATGCTGACGTGGCTTATCTTTCCCCTTGCTCTTTTAAAGTAACCCCTTGACTCTGCTGCTTCCCTAAACAAAAATCAAACAATTCTCTCTACTCTCGATCTCGATTCTTCTTCTTCGTTTTCAGATTTAGCTATTTTCCGATTAAATTCAGCTCAGTTTTTCAGTTTAACGGAGAGAAACCACCAACGGTTCAGATCAAGGTGAATCGGACGAATCTTGAAATTTCAAGAAATTTCAAGTCTTCTTATTCTTCTACAACCATGGCTATGCAGGTTTGAGATCTTTCTTCTTCTTCTTTTGAAACCATGACTATTGCTATGTTTAAGTCTTTGTAATTGGACGGTGGTTATGAAATCAAGACAGATTGAAGGTTTATGTCCGAGAGAGAAATAGGGTTTTGTACTAATCTCAAGTTTTAAGCAAAACTTGTTTTGTCTATGTCCGAGAGAAATTGAAGAATATTCGATTGGCGCAGGTTAAATTGTCTATAGACCAGGCGATTTGTGGGATATTATGGTCGGTTGTTTACTACTTAATGTATTGATCCGTATTAGGTAAGAAACAAGTCTCAATTTCCTTAACTACTGGTGGTCTAACTCTTCTAGGACTCTTTGGAAACATTTACCTTAACCTTTTTTACAACATTAAGATACTAAAATTGTATTTGATTTGTGATTATAGGAACACTGTGAGAGTTTATGCGACAGAGCTTCTGATGAATTTATCTCATCCACAGATGCCTTTTACCTCAAGGTATTAATTGGTTTTCTTAATCTCTTTGTTTACTCTTGATTTGGTTTTGAAGGTTAATTAGGGTTTTGTTTGTTTTTATAGACAAGAAAGCCTTATACCATTACTAAACAACGAGAGAAGTGGTCAGAAGCAGAGCATGAGAAGTTTGTAGAAGCTTTGAAACTCTATGGCAGAGCTTGGAGACGAATCGAAGGTGTGTGTGCTTATCTGACTTTAGAAAGTCTTATGCACATTCTAAACTAGGTTTGATGAGGACATAAGCAAGTACTTAGACTTTGAGTATGAGTCAATTCATTGGGTAGAGATTTGACTGTTGTTGATTCTTCCATGGAACAGAACATGTTGGAACAAAGACTGCGGTTCAGATTCGAAGCCATGCTCAAAAGTTCTTTACTAAGGTTTGATTTTAAGCCTTTATACCTGAAAGAGTTTCAATCTTTTCGGTTTGATCGAGGTCTAATTCAAGTTTTGTGAATAGGTTGCTCGTGATTTTGGTGTTAGCTCTGAGCAGTCCATTGAGATTCCGCCTCCTAGGCCGAAAAGAAAGCCAATGCATCCTTACCCTAGAAAGCTAGTGATTCCGGACGCAAAAGAGATGGCATACGCTGAGCTAACCGAAGCCAAGCTTGTTCAAGATGAAGAAGATAACCGATCTCCAACATCGGTTCTATCAGCCCATGGCTCAGATGGATTAGGTTCAATAGGTTCAAATTCACCTAATTCATCTTCAGCTGATTACCAACACTCACTAGTATGTTGTTACACGACACACTTTATCGATAGTTCAATAGCGGTTTCGTGTCAATCGTAGTCTGACATTACTAAATTTTCACAGGGGCAAGAGTTATCATCTCACGCAGAGGAATCATTGTCTCCAGATGCAGAGACCAAACAAAGCCTTAAGCTCTTTGGAAAGACTTTTGTAGTTGGTGATTACAACTCTTCAACGAGCTCTGATGATTCTGAAGATGTCAAGAAGAAGCTAGACTCAGAAACACTGTTTTCTTCTTCTTCGGAAAATGTTGAAACAGAAGTGACACGAATGGTAGTAGTATCGGAGTTTAAAAGAAGCGAGAGATCGGCTTTCTCTCAATTGAAATCGTCGGTGATTGAGATGAAGAATATGAGAGGTTTCATGCCTTACAAAAAGAGAGTAAAGGTGGAAGAAAAGATTGACAATGTAAAACTGTCATATCCTTTGTGGTGAAGTGTTTGTTTGTGTAAATCTTTCTTGAGTCAATTGTGTAATTCGTTTGATCTCAACTTCAGTTTCTGTGTATAATGTCAGAGAATTAGGGAAAGTGTCTTTTTGGATTAGATTCGTAAGATCACTCCAAAGTTCCAAGTCTTTCCTGTATAATCAGTAAGAAATTGATAAAATCTAAATGGTTACATTTTATTTGTTTCTTAACTTCTTGTGCAATGAATGGTCTCTCTCATTTGGATTTTTTCACATATTCTTAGTCTCCAGCCATAAACCCAACAAACAAATTCACGCCTCAAAATTAGTTAATTAAAAATTGCAAAAATTTCCAAATTCATATAAAAAGATAACAATTGCCAACAAATAATACATCAAATGTAAATGCTTAATACTAAGTAATGCATCATATCTATAACTAAAGCTCCCTCAAGAAAGCGAATAAATTTCAAAATCTGTTACTTTTTAACATCTAAATGTAAGGAAACAATATGTGATACTGCTTACCACGAGTTCAAGACCATAATACCACTAGTCCAAGACCATAATACCAAAGAGATCCGAAAAAACCAATAGATCTTCTAATTGATCTGAAAACCCAAAAGACTCTAAATATGAAGGAGAAAATAGAAGAATACTTTGAAAAATTTGGAAGATTTTTAGAGAAATTAGAAACGTATGAAGCATGACATTCTTTTTTTAAACTTGATTTTTATTTAACTTTCTCAACTTGTTTTACAAATGGGAGAAGAATGAGCTATTTATAAGCTCCAAAATTACAAAAATATCGTACAAACCTTCTTTTAATCTCTAGAATTCTCTAAATTTTTGTACAACAATATCTAGATATTTTTGTCTTATGGAGTTCTCTAGAAAAACTTAAGGAGGTGGAAACCTTTTAAAGCATTTCTAGATATTTTAGAAAACTTGGGCTTAATTTTGGGTTTGGTGCAATAATGGATAATTGGATTATCAATCCATAAACAAATTTAACCCAAAATCAAGTTTAATTTCAATACTCCCCCTTAAACTTGATTTAATCAACCATCCCGAACTTCCAACGAAGTACCTCGAACTGAACTTTTGGTAATGCCTTGGTAAAGATATATGTAACGTTGTCCTCGTTTCGAACTTCCAAGGCTTCAATTATTCCATCAAGCACCTTCTCCCTTATAAAGGGATGTTCTAACTTAATGTTCTTTTATCCTTGTATGAAACACCAGATTATTAGCAAATTTGATAGCACTTTGATTATCTCCATAGATTGTTACCGGCTTGTTTGTAGGCTCGAACAAATCTTCACCGTACTCTTGAGAGAATCCTCGAGCAAACAATCGTGCTTTAAACCTATTAGTAATACCATCTGTTTTTTGCTTTATTTTATACACCCCTTTGCAAGACACTGGTTGGACATCCTTGGGTATGAAACTAAATCTCAAGTTTCATTCTTCATGAGAGCGTTTATCTCCTCATTCATTGCGGTTTCCCACTTTCGAGCTCCTTTTGCTTCATCATATGATGATGGCTCATCTTCATCTAATGGAGCTGCAAAGTAGCATGAGTAAGTAGTGACAAACCTTTCATCTCTGAGCCAAGCAGACTTGAAAATGTTCCTTTTTGGTCGTTGATCAGCCAAGGAACCACGATCTTCCTCCTCTTCTTCTTCTTGGCCATTGCTCTCCCTTTCACCATGCATCTCATTTCCAGAACTTCTGCTATCACTTGGTACTTGGAGAACTGGTTCATCAATCCTGGAGGAACTTGGACCATCTTACTCAACCAAGACTTGAGGTGGCCTATAAAATGAGGAAACTTATCAAAGACAACATCATGAGACACGATGTATCGATGTGTCTCCGGATCTATACACCTCCAAACCTTTCCTTTGTTCATCATAACCGACAAAGATGCATTTCTTCGCTTTTGTCTCTAACTTGGTCCGTTGAGAGTCGAACACATGAACGTAGCAAACTGATCCAAATATCCTGAGATGCTTCACCATTGGCTTCTTCCCATGAACCATTGCATAAGGAGACTTCATATTGTTTGGACTTAATGACATTTGATTGATGACATATGTTGCACATCTCATTCCTTCTGCCCATAAGGTGTTAGGCAAATTATTTTCATGTAGCCAACTTCTACATGTCTAGCTTATATGTCGATCTTCCTTTCCGCTACTCCATTTTGTTGAGGTATATATGGGCATGTAAATTCTCTCTTGATACCATGTTCTCTACAAAAAGAGAGAAACTCCTTTGACATGAACTCCCCTCCATTATCCGTTCTTGGAGTCTTGATCTTCCGACCCAACTCGCCTTCTACAATAACCTTGAATTCTTGAAATCTTGATAATACTTTTGATTTTTCCTTCACGAAGTATATCCAGGTGTACTGTGAGAAATCATCAACGAATAACATGTATCAAAACCCGGAGTATGAGGATGTTCTCGTCGGACCCATCAAATCACTATAGATCCTTTTGATTTTGCCATACTTGTTTCCTTCAGCTTGACTCGACAATCCTTTTTGAAATGCCCAAGTTTACCACACCGGTAGCACTTGAACCGCTTCTTTTCTCCCATAGAAGACTCTTCTCATCCATCATTATTTTTTGCACCTCCATCTATTGGTTTGTTTCTGAAACTTTGTTGCCTCTGAGCTACAAAAGCGCTCTCCGAATCATCATGAATTTTAACTCCTGCCTTTTGCATGGCTAGCGATTCTTGCTAAGCTAGCAAATTTTCAAACTCCTCCAAGGAAGGTTGTGTAGCCCATCCTTGAACTGAAGTCACAAACAGTGTATACTCGGATCGTAGACCTCGAATAATACACCGCTTAATCCGAGCTTTTGAAATGAACTCCTCGAATTAAGAGTATCAATCTCAGAGCAAATATTTTTTACCTTAACAAAAAATCCGAGATAGAAGACTCCCCATGCTTCGCATTCGCCGACTCATTCTCTAATAGTTGTAGCCGAGCCTCATTCTTCTTGTTGAATAGTTGATCTAATGCTCGCCAAATTGAACTGACTGATGTACACCTTGAGACATGCTCAAACACTCCTGAGGATATTGACCTTTTCAAAAAAAACTCCGCCTTAGCGTTTTTCTGTGTCCATTTTTTTGTTGCTTTCGCATTTGCAGCATCTCCGGTAGGTGGTGTAGTACTGCTACCACCGACTACATCCCATAAGTTCTCACTCACCAAGTATGACTCCATACATGACTTCCATAACATGTAATTAGATTGGTTTAAGATCTCCATTCTCATTCCAACAACACGACCCATTAATTCCATACTTAGAATAAACCCTACCTCTCTATAACCCCGATCTTGATAAGCATAAAATTAGAATGTCTATGATACCATGTAAAAAACAACCTCTGATAGTGCTTAGCACTAACGCAAGACCGTAATACCCAAGAGACCCGAAAGAGCCAAAAGACCCTCTAAGTATGAAGGAAAAAATAGAAGAACACTTTGAAAATTTGGAAGACTCTTAGAGAAATCAGAAGCTTATCAAGAAAGATGCTCTTTCTTTAAACTTGGTTTTTATTTAACTTTCTCAACTTGTTTTACAAATGGGAGAGGAGTAAGTTATTTATAGGCTCCAAAACTACAAAATATCTTACAAATATTCTTTTAATCTCTAAAATTCTCTAAATTTTTCTACAACAATATCTAGATATTTTAATCTTATGAAATTCTCTAGAAAAACTTAAGGAGGTGAAACCTTCTAAAACATTTCTAAATATTTTAAGAAAGTTGGGCTTAATTTTGGGTTTGGTCCAATAATAAATCATTAGAATATGAACCCATGAAAAAGTTTAACCCAAAATTAAATTAAATTTCACTACTAAACCCTAAGGCAATCTTCAAGTCTCTGCCACGGCTTCACTCGTTTTCATGAACCTCCTCGTACGGTACTCGTCGACACAACGGACACGAGTTCTGGTGCCTTAGCCACTCAAAGATACAATCTTGATGGAACAAATGTAAACAGTTAGGCATTCTTATGATATTTTCCGACAAGTCCTCCAAACAAATTGAACATGTCGCTTCTTCGTCCAAATCAGTTGAATCATTCCTCTGTTCTTCCACAATTCTCTGAAACACATCTCCCGAAGCAGGTTTTTATGGAACAGTAACAGACGGTAATATAATCCTCACCTCTCTGATCAACGTCACGTGGACGGACATTAGAAAAGGTCCGGGAAGATCAGCACAACTACGATCGATCTTTTCACCCAAAACTTGAGAAAACTGAGTCTCTCCGATGAATTGGTGAAGGAGTTGAGAGATATGACGTGGAGTTAAGTTACATGGTTTCAGTTCGATGGGAGAAACAAATGGAACCGAGTACGATCGCAAATGTGTTACCACCCCGTTTTGATCTTCGGCCAACTCTTTGATCTTGTCGTGTAGATTGACGAAGATGGTGATAACAAACCCTATATTTTGTAGGAAACTTGCGTTTGAAGCAACTTCTATGGCCGATCTGTGAGTATTCATGATGAAAGAAGAAAAATATTCAAAAAGAAACCCTAATTTTGGATTTGAAGAGAGGAGATTGAAATCAAAGACAAGAGATTCGATGAATTGAGTTAAGAGAGAAGAGAGTGAAATTGATTTCTTCAGGTGATGATGCTCTGAGTGAATTATATATATAGAGACTAGAGACAGTAACGTTGAACATTGTGTAGTGATGATGCTCTGAGTGAATTATATACTGCTAATGTTATCTCGTTAATTAATGGAAAACTTGAACGCGTTTTGTTAATTTCCTTTTTTTAGCTCGACCGTTAGTTAGTGTTTCCTTTTTTTTCCTTTTAAATTTTAAACCACAGATCAATAATTGTTTTCATTCTCTTATTTCGCTTTTTTCTTTCAGCGAGTGGATTTGAGTTTTTAACCGGAATTTAACCAATAAGTTAATTTGATACTGGCTTCGTTTTGTTCCGGTTTAATGGATCAGATTTGAATTAAATGACAAAGGAACAAACCGAACAAGCGAGTTACTGCTTTGAAAACATCGAGTTATAAGTTACACTATATTCCATCTGCGTCATCATATTTTCGTGTGTACTCATTTCTTTTTTGTTTTTCATTTCATGTCATCATATTTTCGTGTGTACTCATTTCTTTTTTGTTTTTCATTTCATGTTTCATTTCATTTCATTTCATGTTGCTTTGGACAAGAAAGCTTTAGTTGAAGATTTTGCTTTCGCTTCTTTGACCGAGTATTCCGTTGTGGTCATTAATGGCTACCTATAGGATTGGGCAAAAAACTGAATCCGATCTAAATTTTTTTATCCGAAACCGAATAATAAGACTAAATTGAGTTCTCAAGTTTTCTTTGTAGTAGTATTTTCATTTTTTTCAGCATAGATATCAATAAAAATAATAAAATAATACTTTAGATAATAATATATATTATTAACGTTAAATGAATTGGATGACAATCATGTGTATCACCAAATTCTAGTATATTTTATTGATAAGTGGAAAATAAAAATAAAATAAATAATAATAATCGGATTCATGTCAAATATTTTGATATTATTATTTAATGAGTAGAAATGACTATCGAAAATTTCAGGACCAATTGTGATGATACTATCTTTACTTTTATCCGGTTTGATAGACACAATAATTAGTCAGATGTCAACCAAAATTGATCTTTACTTCGAGTGGAGAATGCTACAAACCCGCTTAATCAACTGACTGAAACTTCAGAAGAAAGAGACGATGAATGATGCGATCCGACTAAGATAATGGAAACCACCAACAAAAGAGGATTGACGCAATAAAGATCCAAAAGAACCAAAACGATCTAGATACTAATAGCTAAATACTACACTCCTAAACTAAAACAATTTTTCCATAGTACAAAAAAGAATATTCTTAACCTGAGACGAAGGAAAAGACATAGATAGAACTTGACCTATAATGGATAAACATATCTAATAAACTATAGCGAGATCCACAAAATTCCGGCAAAAAAATAGAGACATGAACAACGAGAGGTAAGGTGTTTGTATAATCTCCAAAGACGAAGCACACCGTTGACATTATGATATGGCGACTCTTTCACTGCAGCATCTGCAAGATTGATCCAAACATAAAAAAATTCAACAATCAAACTTATTTTCACGCGATCGAAGCTGAGACAAGATTTAGGGATTATAAAGAAGCAAAGAAAAGAAGGAAAATAAAATGTAACTAATGTCGACACTAAGGGAGCGACCGACCGCGGGTCTCTGACATCATAAAACTAAATGTATGAATGATATGGTAAATGACGATTAGGTCGAGAGAGAGAGAGAGAGAGAGTTGGTGTTGACAATTTATACAAGTATATTTTAAAATGAATAATAAAATTATAATAGTAATACAAAAATTAATGTATTTACCTAGAAAAACAAAAGTTATGTAAATAACTATATTCTATAACTTAAAACGTTTTCTACTTCTTTCTAAAAAATTTTTATTATATCATTTACAATATTTTTTTAATTATTTGTTTTAAAATTAAATTTATTTTAAAACCTGTCAATCAGACGGGTCCTAGTAAACCATAAAACTTCGTAGTATAAATAGATCTATAGACATAGGGTTATTAATCACTTTAACATATAAAAACTCTAGAGAAAATTACAGAGAGCTTGAGAGAAAGAGAAAGGCTGAGAATCCCTCAACCCTGCCATCGTTGTTGTCCACCACTGCCAAAGAGAAAGATAAGAGAGATCCAAGAGTTAGATTTTAGATCCAAGCCCCAGAAATCTAGATCCATAATCTCTGGATCTCTATTTCCTAGATTCAAGAAGGAGAAGTTAGACAAAAAAAATAGAGAATTAGAGATCTAGAGATTATGGGTCTAAGGTTTCTAGAAATTTTATGTAACTTTTAAGATTAGTATTAAGATTAGGGTTTACCTCTTTCAAACTCTTGGATCTCTCTTCTATCTCTCCTAGGTGGCGGTGGAAAACGGCAGTGACGCTCCCAACATGGAAAGGTTGCGTCTCGTAGGGGTGGGCAAAATATATAGGATCTGAGATTTGGTTCAATCTGATCCAAAAAATAGGATACCCGATATTCAAATCCGGATATTTTAATTTGAAGATTAGAATATCCGGATCCGATCCGGTTTCATCTTTTATATAATTTTTATTCAAAATATAGGTATAGTGTTTTATATATATATTATGAGATATATTATATAATAGATAGAAGAATTAGCCAAAATATCACTTTTTGTTTAATTTGTATATTTTTGAGAAATCACATAGTACATATGTTTTAAATATATATATAAATTAATTTAAAATATTTCATATGATGTTTTCTATTATTTTTTATATTTTAAATAATTTATATTCTAATTTTCATATTTTATCTATTTTACGCGGATCTGGATACTCAAAATTTCAGGATATCCAATATGTGCCCACTCTAGCCACTATGGGTGGACACATATTGAATACCTTAAATTTTGCAAGTATCTGGATCCGTCCAGAAGTAGCTAAAAATAAATATATTGAAAATTAATTATCAAATAAAATTTAGTAGAAAATATCATATAAAATATTTTAAATTAAATTTTATAAGCATTTTAGTACATATTTCTTATTTAATTTCTAAAAATACAAAAAGTTTTCAAATATAATTTATTTTTTGTGATATTGTGACTAATTCTTCTATTAATATATATAAATAATATACATGTATTTTGATAGAAATTATATATAATAATAGATTGGGATAAGATCCATATTTTCTAATTTTTAAATTAAAATATTTGGATGCAGATTCGGTGACTTCATATAGCTTATATTTGGATTATTTCGGATAGAATCTCGGATCCGAATATTTTGTCCACTCCTTGCTATGGCAGCGAGGCCAATGATTCTCAGCTTCTTCCGAGAGCTCTCTCTACCCGATTCTTCCCCTCTTATTCTCTAGAGTTTAAAATGTGATTAACTCTAGGCTTTGATATCTATTTATACTACTAGGATTTATGGTTTAGGTTTAGTGGGATTCTTGGTTTTAGGGTATTTTCTAGGCTTTTCTAAGTTTCTAACAAAACGAAACAGCTCGATGTTGGGCCGGATAGGTGTGCAAGTTTTAAGCCATAACGAAATCTTTGTTTCTATGTTGCAAACTTTGGAAGAAAGGCAAATGTGTTTGAATATACTTCTCTCTTCGGGTGAACTTCCGCAGCTCTTGCTTGTATCTCAACCAGTAGCCTCAAATTGTATATAATATGAGAGTTCAAGCGTTTTATTTAATTCACATATTTATTGAACCTGCATGGACATATCATGAGACCGTATATTTTTTTGGATTTTTGAATATAGGAACGTTGTGAGAGTTTATGTACAGAGCTTCTGATGATGAGCTTATATCGTCCACAGATGCCTTGTTTCTCAAAGTACTAATTTGACCTTTTAATATCTTGTTTTTTCTGTGAGTGGTTTTCAAATTTAAACTTGAGGTTAATTGGGGTTTTAATTTGTTTGTTTCTAGATAATAAAGCCTTCTACAATCATTAAACAAAGAAAGAAATGGCAGAAGCAGAGCAGGACCAGTTTGTAGAAGCTTTGAAACTCTTTGGCGGAGCTTGGAGACGAATCGAAGTTTGAAGGTGTGTGCTTATCTGACTTTAGAGACTCTAATGCACATTCTCAAATAGGTTTGATGAGTACATAAGAAAGTAGTTAGACACTAGTAATTATTCAATTCACTGGGTAGAGATTTGATTTTTGTTGATTCTTCCATGGAACAGAACATGTTGGAACAAATATTGTAGTTTAGATTCGAGGCCATGCTCAAAAGTTTTTTACTAAGGTTTGTTTTTCAGGCTTTGGGCATGTTCATTTGGTAGCCGCCTGCGCCTTCGACTGTGGCTGCAGCGTGTGGCCTGCGCCTTCGGCTGTGGCTGCGGCGTGCGGCCTGCGGCCAAACACTGTGGTTTTTGTTTATTTAACAGCCGCGCGTCTGGCCGCAAGTTTGTTCGTTGAACAACTGCGCATTTGGTTTTTATTCAATTCAAAATTTAATATTTATAATTGTATTATAAAATTGTTATAAATTACTATATACTTTAAATATAATAATACATTCATTATTTTTTTTTTGTTTAGTTAACAATCACAGTACTAATTTTTTAATTAAATATAATTATAATATAATATTTTTTGTGATAAATCATAAACAAAATTAAATCATAAATATTAAAAAATTTATTTAATTAAAATAAGTAATACATCAAGTCATAAAATATAACAAAAAATAATAATAAACCAAGTCATAAATTAAAATAATAAACCAAGTTAAATATTTAATAAGATAATATACGTCTTCTACCATATTCATTTGTGATAGTTTTACGCAAAATTTCCATCGTTTTATCATCGGTCGGCTCATATACTTTTTCTTCTTCTTCATCACCATGAACATAATATTCTTTTAATAGGATATTCAGAATCAACTAGATAGTATTTTTCATTAAGCGGATATTAACTGATTGTCATTTTGTATATAGTATCTAAAAAAGCCAAAAATCAAATGTCATAAAGAATTAAACACACAAACGAAAAGGCTTTTGCCTAACATTCTACTTTTATAGCCAGATCATTGGTCGTTGATGATGCTTTAGACACAAGAAAAGAAAAAAGAGCTCAAATGTCTTTAGGTACACATGCAAATCTTCAATGTCATAATAACCAAACAACTTAGAATCTTGTGGTCGGATTGTATCAAGAATGTTTATGCATGTTCTGTTGAGATAAACTTGAAAGATGACTTCGTCTAGAAGTTTCTAGACTAGACCTAATCCTAAGTGAAGTTGGGATTAGATCTTATCTTTAAGGGTAGTTAGGATAAGACTTATCAAGTTAAAGTTTGGATTTATCTATTAGGGGTGTTTCCTAATATGATAAAGATTGTGTGTTAGGTTTTCTATATAAGGAGTTATCGAGGTGTGATATCCCTTAAGAGAGAACTTGAGAGCTTTAGAGTTTGAGTGAGTTTAGTAAAGCAATAAGAGAACTTGGTCTTTTATAATTCAAGTTCATGTTCTTTACTTAGATTCAATAATTGGTATCATAACAAAGTTGAATCTAAGCGAGAGAGACAATGCTTTTCGGCATGAAGGTTCCAAAAATAAACATGGGTGACATAGTTATTGCGAAAGAAAAAGAAGGTGGTTCCTCGGCAATCTACTGTCCGATGCTCAACGCCACCAACTACACGGTATGGGCAATGAAGATGAAGATAGCACTTAGAGTCCATAAGGTGTGGGAAACCATTGAACCAGGAACTGATGACGAACACAAAATGATTTCGCTATAGCTCTTCTTGTGCAATCCATACCAGAAACATTGATCCTACAAGTCGGCGAACACAAGACTTCGAAACAGTTTGGGATGCAATAAAATCAAGACATCTTGGTGCGGAGAGGGTAAAAAAAGCTAGACTGCAAACTCTTATGGCTGAGTTTGATAGACTCAAGATGAAAGACACAGATACAATCGATCAGTTTGTAGGAAAGCTCTCTGAAATCTCATCAAAGGCGGCAACACTAGGAGGAAACATGGAAGAGCCGAAACTTGTAAAGAAAATCCTCAAGAGCTTACCTCGGAGAAAATATATACACATGGTTGCGGCACTTGAACAGGTTCTTGATCTCAATAAAACTACTTTCGAAGATATTCTGGGCAGATTAAAAGCATACGAAGAAAGAATTAGCGAAGAAGAGGAAGATCAACAAGATAGTCAAGGAAAACTTCTGTATGCAAACTCTGGACCACAAATCTATCAAGAAAACTATGGAGATAATAGAAGTAGGGGAAGAGGCGGAAGATTTGGATGAGGAAGAGGATGCGGACATTTTGGAAACCAACAACAACAAAAAAATAGAAGTAACAGACAAGGGAGGGACAAAAACGAGTATAATTTGCTGGCGGTGTGACAAGCCGGGACACTATGCAGTGGATTCTCCTGATAGGTTACTTAAGCTTCAAGAAACACATGAAAGCAACGCTGATGATACTCTTGAAGCTGACGAGTTAATGATGCACGAGATGGTATCTCAATGAGAAGAATGTAAAACCAAATATCTTTGAAGCGAACTCGGACAATGATAATATTTGGTATTTGGATAACGAGGCTAGCAACCATATGACTGGAAATCGAAACTATTTCCACAAGATTGATGAGACAATCATGGGAAAAGTAAGATTTGGAGACGATTCACGCATAGACATAAAAGGAAAAGGTTCGATAATCTTCTTTAGCAAGGGTGGCGAGAGAAAAATTCTAACAGATGTGTACTACATACCGGACTTGAGAAGCAATATTCTAAGCTTGGGGCAAACTACGGAGGCAGGTTGCGAGATAAACATGAGGAAAGAGTACCTAACACTTTTGGACCGTAATGGGAGATTATTGGTCAAAGCCACAAGATCAAGAAACCGTTTATACAAAGTCATTTTGGACGTTGAAGTAACTAGGTGTCTACAACTAATTACGGTAAGTGACTCATCAAGATGGCACACAAGGTTGGGACATATTGGCTTAGAGATAATGAATTTGATGATGCAAAAGGAACTAGTAAGAGGAATCCCAAGCATGACAGTGGCGAAAAAAACTTACGAATCATGCTTACTTGGGAAACAAGCAAGGCAGACTTTTCCCTCGGCTACATCATACCGTGCGACCCAAGCACTCGAACTCATTCACGGAGATCTCTGCGGCCCTATTACACCACCTACTGCTGTACATAAACGATACATATTTGTCCTAATTGATGATCACTCACGCTATATGTGGTCATTACTCTTAAAAGAAAAAAATGAGGCATTCGAAGGTTTTAAAAAATTCAAGGCAATAGTGGAACAAGAAGTCGGAAACACCATTAAAACCTTTCGAACAGACAGAGGAGGAGAGTTTGTGTCCAATGAATTTCAGAGTTTTTGCGAAAATACCAGAATTAAACGACACCTAACAGCTCCGTACTCGCCACAACAAAAAACAGAGTGGTAGAATGACGTAACATGACTCTAATGGAAATGACAAGAAACATTATGAAGCACATGAAGGTTCCATATTATCTATGGGGAGAAGCTGTGAGACATGCTACATACCTAATTAATAGAGTAGTCATAAGAGCCTTAGTGAAACAAACCCCATATGAAGTCTTGAAAAACAAGAAACCGAGCGTAGAACATCTAAAGGTTTTCGGATGCATCGGTTACGTTAAAGTTGATACGCCACATCTTAAGAAGCTAGATGATAGATCACGACCTCTGGTCCATCTAGGCACGGAACCAGGATCTAAAGCTTACCGGTTGTTAGACCCATCAATTCGGAAAATTACAATGAGTAGAGACGTAATTTTCGATGAGAATAAAGGTTGGAAATGGAATAGCGTGGATCAAGAAAAAATTATTGAACCCGGAAGGTTTGCTATTTCGTTTGGAGAATATGGTAACAACGACATTAGAGAAGACTGTCATGAAGAAGAAGAGAGCCGCGATAGAGAAAACAATGGTGACGAAAACAATGGAGACGAGGAGGTCTCCGGCAATAGGTCTCACGAGGACGAGATAGGAAATAATGAGGAGCAAGAGGTGAATCAGCCCCAGTTGAGGAGAACTACAAGGCTGAGAAGTACATCCGGTTACTTGGACGATTACATCTTGATCGCCAAAACAGAGAGTGAAAAGCTTTTGTTGTCAATAAATGAGGAACCATGGAACTTTGACGAAGCAAAGGAGTCACGAGAATGGACAAACACATGCGAGGAGGAGATAGCATCAATAACAAAGACTAACACTTGGAAATTGGTCGATCTTCCATTCGGAGCTAAGGCCATCGGTCTAAAGTGGGTATTTAAGATCAAACAAAACTCGGATGGAAGTATTAACAAATATAAAGCGAGACTTCTGGCAAAGAGTTACGTTCAAAGACATGGCATAGACTTTGATGAAGTATTTGCTCCTGTGGCACGCATAGAGACAATAAGGTTCCTCATATCAAAGGCAGCAACTAACGATTGGGAAATACATCACCTAGACATCAAAACCGCCTTTTTCACGGAGAATTGAAAGAAGAGGTATACGTATCTCAACCGGACGGGTATGTGATCAAAGGAAGCGAAAACAAGGTATATAAGCTAAGCTAAGCCTTATACAGGTTAAGGCAAGCACCGAGAGCATGAAACAACAAGCTAAATAGAATTCTTAAGGAGTTAAATTTTATCAAGTGCCTAAAGGAGCCTTCGTTATATCGCAAACAAGAAAGGGAGGAGCTTCTTCTTATAGCGGTCTATGTTGATGATTTACTTATCACATGCGCTTGCTTAAAGCTAATACTTGAATTCAAGGAAAGTATGTCAACCAAGTTTGAAATGAGTGACCTCGGGAAGTTGACTTATTACCTCGACATTGAAGTATCACAATATGAAAACGGGATTACATTGAGCCAAGAACGTTACGCGAAAAAAATTCTAGGAGAAGCTAGGATGGAGGAATGTAATGCTGTTCACATACCTATGGATTCAGGGCTAAAGTTATCAAAAGCTTCAAAGGAGAAAAAGATTGACGAGAAAGAGTATAGAAGGACGATCGGTTGTCTTAGGTACCTTCTTCACACTCGGCTGGATCTCTCTTATAGTGTAAGTGTGTTAAGTCGCTACATGCATGAACCAAAGGAGTCTCATGGAATAACATTGAAGTATGTTTTGAGGTACCTACGAGGAACAACCGGTTATGGTTTCGATTTCAAATGTTCAAGTGAACCAGGACTGGTCGGATACAGTGATAGCTCACATAATGTCGACGTAGATGAAGGTAAGAGTACGACAGGTCACATATTCTACCTCAATGGCTGTCCGATCACTTGGTGCTCGCAGAAGCAGGATACAGTGGCACTATCCTCTTGTGAAGCTGAGTTTATGGCAGCTACCGAAGCAGCAAAACATGCAATATGGCTTCAAGAACTCCTTGGTGAAGTCGCGGGAAAGACAAGAGAAAATGTGACAATCCGGATCGACAATAATTCAGCTATAGCACTTACAAAGAACCCGGTCTTCCACGAGAGGAGCAAACATATTCATAAGAGGTACCACTTTATACAGGAATGTATAGAGAACGAGCAAGTAGAAGTTGAGTATGTACCTGGAACCGAACAAAAGGCAGACATATTAACGAAAGCGATGGGAAGAAACAAGTTTCAAGAAATGAGGGATCTAATTGGAATCAAAAGTGTAACTAATGATGATTTCAAGCTTAAGGGGGAAAATATTGAGATAAGCTTGAAAGATGACTTGGTCTAGAAGATTCTAGACTAGACCTAATCCTAAGTGAAGTTGGGATTAGATCTTATCTCTAAGGGTAGTTAGGATAAAACTTATCAAGTTAGAGTTTGGATTTATCTATTAGGGGTGTTTCCTAATAGGATAATGATTGTGTGTTAGGTTTTCTATATAAGGAGTTATCGAGGTGTGATATCCCTTAAGAGAGAACTTGAGAGCTTTAGAGTTTGAGTGAGTTTACTAAAGCAATAAGAGAACGTGGTCTTTTATAATTCGAGTTCGTGCTCTTTACTTAGATTCAATATGTTCTTCTAACTAGTGTCAGCTCACGAAAACACAATCTAACTCAGAGGTTCAAAGAAGTTTTAAAATCTGCAGATAATAGACAATATCTACAGACCAAGTCCTCATTCAATGTCTTAGAGGAGTCTGAAAGAAAGTTATGCAGGACGATCACATGCTCTCCAAGGAAGTTAAATATCTACAGACCAAGTCCTCATTCAACATCACTGTTGCTGTTATTGACAATTGCATTTTTGGTGTTGTTCTTGCAGTTGTGATGATCATTACTAGTGTTTCCAATTCTCCTCCAATGTTGCTTAAGCTGTGAAATCTCCACTTGGGTCTTCACAAAGAACTGCATTCTCTATAACTCCAGCTCCTTCATGAACTTCATCTTCTCTTTCTCCATCTCAACCACCTGTTGCAGTTTTGCATTCTCTCTTAGCTCATAAGCTTCACCGAATCTCATGATTCCTCGAGTTAGCTCCTTCCATTTGTTTCCCACATCAGTAAATAGCTGGCTATCATATTTAGGCACATCATAGCCATTTTATGAAACCAGTTAGATTAGATAATACCAAGCAAAACCACAAATTTCTCTGCTTAACATATCTATTCTAAAACCCAAAAAGAGTTTAAGTATTCATGTTCCAATGATTTTACCAGATCTTTGAAGATGCTCAAAATCTACAAGAACAAGAATAAACATGATCCTAAACAGAGTCTAAATGCCTAAACTAATGATACAATAACTAACGAATCTAACCTATGACAGCTAACAAAGATTGTGCAAGCAAAGTTTTAAATTTTGCAATTAAAAACAAAAGACTTTAATTTAAACCATGTTTGAGCAGAAATCTATAGAGAACAATGTTTAAAACTGCAAACCCCAATATCGTAAATCTCAACATTCTATCTGACCTATGAAACAATTTCAAACAATCCATTAACAAACGATTCAAACACAAAGCACTTTAACAATCCATTAAAAAAGCAAGCTAAATTCGTAAAAAAATTGGAATGTTGATACTTTAAATGCAAACACAAAGTACCACATAAACTTTAACCCCAAAAAACCCAGAAGTAAAATATTACAACACAAACATTACAACGAACAACGAAAGAGAAGGGTTCGGCCAAGTACCTTCTTGGTGACTCTCCAAACGAACGATTCCGACCGCGATGATGGCAGCACGGTAATGGAGGATCTAAGTTACAAATTTTGATGGAGGCATGAGAGAAGAGAGAGTTGGATTGAGAAAGATAGATTTTAGGGTTAATAGCAATTTTTTGTAAATTTATAGATAAGTTAAAAGGCAGTTTGGAATTTTATCAGTTTCAGACGCAATAAAACGAGATGCACCTATTTAATTAATTAATTAGAAGTTGCAAATACCTAAACGTTCCAATTTTATACTTAATGATAACAGTTGCCAACAAACAATACATCAAATGTAATTTCTTAATACATAAACTAACGCATTAGATCTATAACTAAAGTTCCCTCAAGAAATCGAATAAATTTCAAATCTGTAACATCAAAACCCTTAGCCAAGCTTCAAGTCTCTGCCACAGCTTCACTCTGTTTCATGAACCTCCTCGTACGGTACACGTCGACACAAGGGCACGTGTTCTGATGCCTTAACCACTCAAAGATACAATCTTGATGGAACAAATGTAAACAGTAAGGCAACCTAATGATAGTGTCAGATGACGATTCCGACAAGTCCTCCAAACAAACCAAACACGTTTGTTCTTCTTCTCCCTACTCAATCGATTCCACTGTCTGTTCCTCAACCAATCTTTGAAACACATATCTTGAAACTCTTTTGTCACTTTCACATTAAAGAACACAACAAAAGGTTCAGGAAGATAAGCACAACCAAGAACGATCTTTTCACTCAGAATCTTGCAAAGCTGAGGATTTATGATGAACTCGCGAAGGCATTCAAAGATGTGAGGTAGACAGAAGCAGCTTGGCTTCAATTCGATGCAAGACTTAGGTGAGGCCAAGTAAGATCCCAAATCTGTTACCATCCCGTTTTGATCTTCAGCCAACTCTTTGATCACGTCGTATAGATCGATGAAGAATGTGTTTTCAAACCCTAGATGTTGTGGCATGTAACTTGCGTCTGCAGTAACGTTTATAGTCACCCACGTATCAGTATTCATGTTGGAAGAAGAAGAAGAAGATTCAAACGAAAATTGAAACTCTAGTTTCGGATTTGAATAGATGAGATTGAAAAATGAAAATCAAAGATTTTATTCTTTGAATTCATGTTTTCCATTTTTTATAAACTCGACCGTTATAATTGGTTGTTTCCTTTTTAATCTACAGATTTTTATGTTTTCCTTTTTTTGGGAGTAGCGAAATGGGCGAATTCTATTCTACATGTGGATTTGAGTTATTAACCGGAACTGAACCAATAAAATAGTTTGGTTATTGGCTTCGGTATGTTCGGTTTAATAGATTTGAACAACTAATTGTGGGTTATCGAATACAAAATCCAACGATGAATTCAACACAATGAGTTGAATCGAATAGACTGACAGAAGTCACAAAACAGGGCATCCACAAGAGTTGACCAAAAAAATCAACATCAAGTTAAAATTTTCTTTAAAAAAAAACTGAAATTTTCCATTTATATCAAAAGTACCCGTTTCCAACAAATATATCAAATGCAAAAAAATTTCTCTCCTGAAAAGTAAATTCAATGTATAGGCCGGAGATGACTAAAGGACTATAAATGTAACGCCAATGTGGTTTATTCTTATGTATAGGTGGGAATAGTCACAAGCAGGATCCATGCCCGTTGGAGTATGTATAGGTAGTCCTGTTGGAGTCAAAGGACTAGGCCGAATTTTCAACTCATCGGTTCAAATCGGTTCGGGTTGTTCGGTTATCAGGAATTTTGGTCAAGAGCTAAAGATAACGAAATTAACCGAACAAAATTTTTGTTTGAATTGGTTTGGTTATCAGTTAATTCAGTTCAGCTATTTGATTAAAATCTGGACAAAAAGTCGGTTCGGTTCG
This sequence comes from Cardamine chenopodiifolia, assembly GCA_963922655.1. Classification (NCBI taxonomy): domain Eukaryota; kingdom Viridiplantae; phylum Streptophyta; class Magnoliopsida; order Brassicales; family Brassicaceae; genus Cardamine; species Cardamine chenopodiifolia. The sequence goes on from OZ000481.1 coordinate 17,886,982, forward strand.
AATAGAGATTTTAAAGGAATTTTGATATAAATTCGGTTTTGTCTGGTTAAAATTGGTTAAAAAATAGAAAAGAAAGGTTAACCACCAAACTGATAACTAAACCTATTCAAAATGTTGTCGTTTGGTTCACTCTTCTTAACAGACTGGTTAACCAAATCCCAAAATTCTAGTTCGGTTCGGTTCAATTTATTATCCCAGGCTTACCAAGTACTATTGACAATGAGATGGTAGTGTTCTCTTTTTGGTATTTCCTTTGTTCATTGATACTGTTTAGCACTTCCGTTATGTGATTTCTCCTTCGATGTGTAACTAGGACACTTTCAACTGTTGAATGTAGCTGTATTCCCAAGTCTATACAACTGTGAGTTCCTGTAACGTCTACTAGTCGACCCAATGGTGTCCATTGATCAAACCAGAATGATGTTGAGCTGCCATTGTAGACTTCTACTTTACACAAAGATGTTGCGAGCTCTCGATATTTCAGTAACTTCCTCCATGTCCATAAACCAAGAGATGAGGTTTCTTTAACCAACCACAAAGAACCCTTCTGTATTAGATATTGTCAAACCCAATTAATCCATAAGGACGAGTGTGCTTATAGAATCCTCCAAATCATCTTCAGACAACTCAATTTATTTGCTTCAGTAATTGATCTCAACCCCAAACCTTCTTCTTCTTTTGGCCGACATACATCCTGTCAAGCAACTTTGGGTTTAATTCTTGCCTGGACCATAGAATTCCTGCGCAGAGATTATCAATCTCTTTTATACGTGCCTTGGGGAGTCGATATGCCGAAATTCAAAATTTTATGAGGCTATGAATAACTTACCCAATAAGTTGCAGCCTCCCTGCAAATGAGAGATGTCTTACTGTCCAACAGCTTATACAACCAAAATCTTCTCTAACAGAGGCATATAATAATTAACCGTCATCCGCTTAGTCAACAAAGATAAACCCAAGTACCTGTCATAATTCCAAGTTAAGTATATCTAATTATATAAACATCTTCATATTTTAAAATAAATAAGAAATAAAAGATATACTCTTTTGAACTCCTTAATCTCTTGTTACGGAAGATTGACTCTCACTTGTGATGCATCAACTGCATTAGAAATTCTGATGATATCTATAAATAAAAACTCTTAATTTACAGATTTATAGTTATATCCTCTATATTAGTGCATAAATAATAAGTATTCATAAGGATTTCACCAAACAGTAAGATTACCAATGTATAGTTGGATTTTTACAAACCTAACCAAACAAATCACAATTTGACCAGCATATTTCTCACAAGTTTTGAAAATTTGTTCCACAAATGATCCCCACAGTTTACATGGTAATCTTACATCCTTACATGCGATTAAGTTTCATACTTTAATATACAGCAAACCAAGAAGATAATTAAATGTATATATATATATGTATATATATATATATATATATATATAACAAATAACCTAACTAACTTTTCATATCTAAGTTCAAAATCAATTTTCTTGGTTTGTTTGTTGTTCACATCAAGAATTTAAATTTCACCAACGTACACTACTTTGACCAACAATATCTATGATTTCCACAAACTATGCACAACATCACACATATTAGAATATACAATACAGGAAAATAGAGATTAAAATAAAACATATAGGATTATACTTACCGACTAAGACATGAATTGATATAACTGTATTCGTCAAAAATTTCAATTTGTAATATAGGCAAGTTGGCCTAAACTTCCCATTTGCAACCAACACACCAAATTTTTCAATGCATTTTCACTCGCCTTCTTTGAGAGACTTTTCAAATTTGGTGACAAATTCTCTTTTGATGAATCATGAAGCTTATTTCCCTTGTATATTCACGATAAAAAATAGATTATGTTCTACACATTGATATTTAATATCAGTATAAGTATTGACTGAGGCATACCTTCACATCAGCTAGAACTATTTCAAAAGTCTTCCCACTTTTGAAGTGTACTGCTTCCATGTATGCAAGACCCTGACTTGAATGCGCCATGCAGTTTTGTATGAATGGGATTAAATTATAGTATCACACTTAGAATTTTAAATATAGAGGCGATAAAAAAGGAGATGTACTACAAATAAACTATAGGGAAAATTCAGGAGTTCTAGCAAAAAAAATTTGTCTACCTACATTTCTTTTTTTAAATTGTCATTTTTTTCTAAATTATCTCTAATAATAGATTAATACCATTTTCCAAAAAAAACTATAGAAACATGTAAATATTTTGTATATGGTTGCATTCATGAATGGATATAAAAAAATAATAATCTGGAGCAAAAATAAAAATAAGAGGTAAAATATAATCCGGGATGAGGTATTTTCTTCTTGAACATATCCACTATTTATAGGTAAAGTAATAAGTAATAACACAATAGGTTAAACTGAATCGAATTTAAGAAAATCTTGTAATTCAAGTTAGATTTGATACATTTGAATAAGATTTAGAAACAATAAAATCGAGTATTTATGATTAGCATATTCTAAAATTCGATTAAGGTTATAGATGGTTATTTAGACTGGTTATAACTTATAAGCACGTAAGTTTTCATTTTCTAAATCAATTATGAAAGATTGAGTAATGGTACCATAAATTTCGCAAGATTCAGGGATATTCTTGGAAATTCATAGAAAAAAATTCGATAATTGTTCCAAGAAATGAGATAATAGTTTCCCTTTATAATGGTCTTTTCCTATATTTTCAAAATATTGAAGAGCTTTGAGTTCCTATTTCATTAAACTTTTAAATTATGTTAATGTCTGATTTAAATTCGTATTTCACATAAATGGGTATATATTTATTTGTATGAAATGTAAAAACTATGAAAATATATGATTTATGTTAATGCCTTTTACCTATATGAAAATTGGTATATATTTATTTGTAGAACTTTGAGTTCCTATTTCATTAAAATTTTGAATGATGTTATTGCCTTTTACCTATTTTTAATAAAAAATAATTAGAAATTGGTTTATATTTATTTTTTGAAATGTTTCAAAATTTTTTGTATGGGTTATTAAAGTTTTAAAAAAAATTAATGTTTTATTTTGGTTTTCATAGAATTGGTGAATAGAATTTGGAATGGGTAAGGTATACTATTGTTTTAAGTGATAAGTGATTTTTTTTCTTTTGAATACATGTAAATAAAATTAAGAGAAAATAATTAAGTGGAATGGGTAAGGTATACTATTGTTAGGTTACTTTTTTTGAATTTAATTGCGATCGGTGTAATGTATGGTTTAATTTATGTAGCATTTAATCAAAATTTATTGTATAAACTGGAATTTACCCACCCGACCCATGATATCCGAATACAACAACGGTAAGGGATGCAGCTCTTGTTATGTCTTATTCTCCTTCGATTTTTTATTAGTGAAAGATTAAGCAATTAAAAAATTGAAATTGGATTTGAAAATTTTTAAGGCACATTGGTCTGTTAATTTCAAAATTCATTATAAGAACTAAAAAAGTGGATGGCAATTTCGGTAAACAGATGATTAATTTTGAACATTTTCTAAAAGAAAAAAATTCCATAAAAAATCTCCAAGGTAATAAGCATTTCCACTTTGAACATTCAAAGTTTTGTACTCCCACTTCAAATCTCCAAGGTGGCAAACACTTCTAATTTAAACCTTCAAATTTTTGTATTCACATTTTAAATCTGCAAAGTGACACTTTTGCTACTTTAAACTTTCAAAGTGGCATTCCGATTCATACTGATATTTTAGATTATTGAAAAATTAACTCCGTCGCAAAAATAACTCTTGCTTGAACTGCTAAAATTTTTGGGAGAAGGTTATATACATGCCGATGACATAAAATTGGAAACGAATGTGAGTCTTGCAACTTTTTATTGGTTTGATATGGAGAAACCACATGGGAGTTAACTGTTCCATCAATGGATTTAACTGGTGCACGATCTGAAATATTGGTGTGAACCAAAATGTCACTTTGAAAGATTAATGTAGCAAAATTGTCACTTTAGAAGTTTAAAGTCGGAATACAAAACTTCGAAGGATTAAAGTGGAAGTGCTTGACACCTTATAAGTGTTTTTTATTGAGAATGAGTGACATATTCGGTATTATCTGTTTATTTTTGCCTGGAAGAAACACATATATGTATCAAGTTAGTGTTGGAAGAATTATTAAATTTTGCTGAATTTAGCTGAATCTAGCATAATTTTTTAAATAGCAGATGGTTACGACAAACAAACTCTGGGGTTTCTATTAAAATCCAAATATGAATATAAATCATTTTAATTTATATTTTTATACATGTGTACTATGTGGGTAGTAATCTATTTATTGTATAAATGAGCCAAAGTATGGTTGTTTAAACAATTGAAGGTGCTAAAGGTGGTGGCTATATATTTTATAAATACCGGTTTCAAAGCCTAAAACTAGCATCTTGAAATCTACAACCATGCTCTAGGCTAACCTATAGTCAATCAACACAACTTATTTAATCCCGAATACAAGAGAAACTCTCTTATACCTTAAGAGTCAAGAATTACTCATTCCTCTCTAAACCAAACTAAAAAGATAATAGAAGTAAAAAAAGACAAGAATGACTAACAGTTTGTGAGGTCTGCTTTTATTCTTACTCTTCTCTTTGCCGTCATCGTCTCAGTTACCGGTAAATTACTCAGATTTTTCTAGTACTAAAGTTTCAGTTATAAACCTTAATCAAATAATGTAGAGCCTTAATTACCACACAAACTCCTGTGGTAGGTAAAGACCTCTCTTTTCTTACTTTTTTGGTTTTAATCAATGGAAGACAAATTTAAAATCCGGTTTGTTATATCTCTTAGTTAAAATTGTCCATTGTTTATGACTCTTACCAGCAGTAAATGGCTTTGCATGTTCGAGACATATATACATTTCAGACTGCGAGAATTGTGACAGGACGTCCAAACAATTAAGCCCAACTCATTGGATGTCTGTGTGGGGTTTTATCCACCCCGAGAATGCTTCTGCAGGTGGTATTGTTAATTTCCAAATCATCAATCTATAAAGTGGAATAAATATACGGCATGTCGTTCTTTAATAAGGGAACATGTTCTTTAGAAAGTATTAGAAAGTTTTATCATGTATTACATTTCAGACTGCTCTCTCCGATCCCTGTTTTATCATGTATTAATGTGATTTGACAAAGCCCATATTGCTCTCTCCGATCCCTGTTTTATCATGTTTTGATAAGTGTTTTGTACGTTTGTTTCTTTCCCTTGAGTTCGTTATCATGTACAATCCTTGTTGTTGTTGAATGAGTTTAGAGTCATGCTTTTGTTTAAATTTCAAAACTTACAGCTTAAATAAAAAAGTATTCTCTTTTTTAAGCTGTAAAAACAATATTTCCTAAAACAGTGGTTTACTTGACAATAGGCCTTACTTAACTCTGAAGCTTTGCTTTCCAACGACATGACCATATGCCTTGGACTCATTGATAGTTGGATATTTGTTCAATTGCCCCATTTTGTTTTTACTTACGAAATCTAACATTGCTGAGTTTTGACAGAGACATTAGTTATGTTCTCACACAGAGGAGTCACAGAAGCAGAGACCAAACAAAGCCTTAAGTTCTTTAGAAAGTATTTTTTATTATTGCTCTAACCACTAATTAAGTGTTATATATTGTTCAATTCTACTTTATTGCATTAACAAGATTCGGTCAACTAGGAGCAATGATCAAGATATTCATCTTTGGCGCTACAAGTCTAATGTCTTCAAGTAAGAGTTCTCCTCTAAAATCACTTGGAATCAGCTCCGGACACAATCACCACCTAAGAGCTGGTATCGAGGAGTGTGGTTCCTTTTGGCGACTGCAAAACAATCTTTTATCGTTTTTCATCGTTTGGTTTGCAATTCATAACAGGCTGTCAACGGGCGATCGAATGGTTCTTTGGAATCAAGGAGGAATTTGGGCTGCGGTTTTTGTAACCAAGTTTTAGAATCTCGTGATCATCTTTTCTTTGATTGTAAGTTCACTTCTCAAATCTGGGATAAGCTTTCATCGGGGATTCTACAACAGCGGTCTATATCCCACTTTCACCAAATTGTTAATCTCATAACCGGCTCGACTTTAGGAGGCACTCTTCGCTTCTTCTTAAGTAAGTCTTTCAAGCTACGGTTTATGTTGTCTGGCAGGAGCGCAACAAGAGACACCACGGTGAACAACCAAAAGATAAGAGCATCCTCATCAAAGATATTGATAGACTTACGTGAAATAGGCTATCAACTCTCAAAATGCAAGAAAAGCATTTAGACGGATTGCAAATTTGGTTTAGCGTCATGAAGCGTTGAAGTTTTTATTCTTCGGACAGCTTATGATTGTATTTTTAATTTTATTTGTTTGTTATTTTTCATTTAGTTCTTTGGAAAATGATGACACTCTTTTTTCCAATCCCGGTTTTGTCCCAATTAAGTTTTTCATGGTTGGATTTTAACGAGACCATCATCTCGAATTATTTCGAGCTCTTTTTTCTTAACATTCTCTTTTGAATAACTTTTAGTATTCAGACCATTGTTCAAAGAAATTTTTTGAATATAATTTTACATAATATTAAAAAATACATATAAGTTCATCATACATGAGTTTCTTGCACTACAAGAAAACATCGCAAAACTGACGGCCATATCCGTCGGAATACCGTCGGAAAATAGTATTTACGACGACATTCCGACGGATATGGCCGTCGGTTATAGCGTGTCGGAAATCAACAATCCGTCGGAAATCCGTCGGAATTTTCCGACGGATTTCCAACGGATATAATTTTGTCGGAATGTCCGTCGGAAATCCGTCAGAAGATATTATGACGGATATCCGACAGATTACCGACGATTATTTTTAATGGAGGTTCTGACGGATTTCCGACGGATTGATTACCGACGGATTTCTGACGGAATTATTACCGACGGATTTCCGACGGATTTCCGACGGATTTCCGACGGATTTATTTAAATTAATTTTTTAAAAATATTTTTCAATTTTATTTAATTATGGTTTATTTTTAAATAACAATATAAAATAATATTAATATTAAATTTTAATAATATTTATAAATAAATAAAAAAATTAAAAATCGAAAAAACTTATTAAAATGAATTCTTGATAATACTATAAAATTCATAAAGTTTTATATTTATTCTAAAATATATAAATATTTATATAAAATTAAAAAATTTCAGAAAATATCAAAAAATTACATTAAAAATAAACTTAATAATTTCATATAAATCCTAAAAATTCATAATAATAAAATTTTCTAAAAACATTAATAAAATTACATAAAATCTATAAAATGAATAAAGTTTGGAAATTTCTTAAAAATCCTTCAAAATTCATAAAAATTCAAAATATTTAAAAAGATTATAAAAATCAGAAAAATAAATAATTTAATAAAAATTCTATTAATTATAAAATTAAATTTATAAAATCTTTTTTGAAAAATCTCACAACCTAAACTCTAAATCAAAATCAAATACATAAATCCTAAATCAATTTCAAATCCTAAAATCTAACAATCTCAAACTTAAATATAACAACCTAACACACTTATCTAACAATCTAACTCCTAAAATCAATTCCAAATCCAAAAATCTATCTCCTAACACACTAATCCAACAATCTAATTCCTAAAATCTAACATGATTAAACAATAAACTTGAAAATCAAAGAAACTTACATGTTATTAGGGAGATTGGCCATATGTGATGAGGTTTGGAGAAATCCAAAGGTTTTTCGAAGTTTTGAGACAAATTTTGAGTTATTAGATCGGTTTTTCGGATGATTTTCGCAAAGAAGGTGATATATTTATAACAGGTTTCCGACTGACAAATCCGTCGGAAATCCGTCGGAAACCAAATAAATTAAATGAAAATTTGGTAACCGCGGGAGATGAAAAGTTAATTCCCGCGGTAAAATTTAATGATCTGTCGGAAATCCGTCGGAACTTTCCGACGGATTTCTAACGGATTTAGGGTTTTGATCATATTTTAAATCTTTTTACTATTTAATGGATTTGTATATGTGATATTTACATATTTCACTACTAAATTATGTTTAAATCATCTTCTTAAGTTATAAAATTATCAAATTAATTAATTCGAAACAAGTTTCTTACATATACAACTAAATGTATAAGATTCATTAACTAACACATAACTCATAAATTAAACTTTTTTGTAATTTTGAATTTTAAGATGTTTTAATGGCTATTTTGTTTGAAATGTTTATGTATTAAACGAAAAATGATGTTTCAATGGATCAAATGTTAAAAAATTTGTAATTTAACCATGAAACCCTAAATCCGTCGGCAATCCGTCGAAAATTTCCGACGGATTTCCGACGGATTATAAAAACATGTGATAAATGTGTAAAATAAGAAAGAAAAAAATTAATAATTTATAGAATCCGTCGGAACTCCGTCGGAAATTTTCAACGGATTTCCGACGGATTTAGGGTTTTATTGATCTATGAAATAAATAAATATTTTTTAAGGATCCGTCGGAAATCCGTCGGAAATTTCCGACGGATTTCTGACGGATTTCTGACGGATTCTATAAATTATTAATTTATTTATTATTTTAGTTTATAATATAAATTCAAAATTTTATATATTAATTTATAATATATATGGTCATTTAAATTCTAAAGTATAAATTTTAATACTCCATAAAATTCATAATATAAATTCATAATACTCCATAAAATTCAAAATTTTAATCCATAATATAAATTAAAAAATCCATAAAATTTTAAAATAAAATCCATACATGAAAAGTCCATAAATTCTAAAACAAAATCTGACGGATTTCCGACGGACAGCCGATAGTCCGTCGGAAATCCGTTAGAAATTTTCCGACGGAAATAAATCCGTCGAAAATTTCCAACAGATTCCGACGGACTGTGCAACGGCTATATTACATTCGTTTCCTCTGACGGATTTCCGACAGACATTTGAAAATCTGTCGAAAATCTGTTGGAAATTTCCGACGGATCTATTTCCGTCGGAAATTTCCAACGGATTTCCGACGGATTTTACCCGTTGGTAATCCAACGGTTTCTGTCGGTTGTCCGTCGGAAATTTCCGACAAAAATAAATCCGTCGGAAACCTCCATCGGAATTGCGGTAGTTTTCTTGTAGTGTTGTCTCAATCTTGTTTGATTTCATATTACAGATAAGGTTATTTGGGACCCTGCGACACAAGGGAGATGAATTGTGACGAGCAAGCCACTCAAAGATACAATTTTGATGAAACAAATGCAAAAATTTAGGCATCTGAATGACGTTTCCATGATTCTCCGATGATGAATCAGACAACTTATCGATACAAATCGAACATTCGTCGTCCAAATCAATAGACTCCACACTCTGTTCCTCAACCAATCTCTGAAACACATCTCCCGAAGCACCACCACTCAACGAAACAGAAACATACGGCAAGATAAATTGCACTTTTTTGAAGACTTCTACATCGACCGACATGAGAAAAGGTCTTTCATAAAGAGTGTTATTAGCGCGTGAGAATCGACAAAACGCGATATGTTCAGCCAAATATTCACAAAAAGGAGTCTCGCGGTTGAGTTGATTACGGAGGAGTCCAGAGAGATGACGTGGCGTGAAGCTACGTGGCTTCAAGAGGAAAGAGAGACCGGAGAAGGTAAAGCCGGGTGTGATGCCACGTGTGTTGTTCCACTTTCGTCTTAGTTCTTCGATCACTTCGTATAGATTGATTGAGAGTGCGCTTGTAGACCCTAGAGTTGGAGGTAGTTTCGACATCTTTGTAGTGACTTGTAATGTTATCGTTTCTGTTTCCATGGTGCCAGTAGAAGAATTAGAATCAAACCCTAGTTTTAGTTTTGAGAAAATAAAGAATTAAAGGTGGAAAAAATGAGATCAAGTTTCTGTTGTAAATGCTACTTCTGTTATATGTTGTGCAATTAGATTGGCCACTACTCAGATGAGAGTTCTAATTGGGCATGCAATAGGGAGAGGCACATAAAAGTGTTACATGGCCCCAAAACTGTTTCTTCCACATCACTTAAAAGTAAAACCAATCTAATCTAGAGAATGGTCTGTCTTTTTCTATGAACCATTTACATGATATCAAAACCCTTTAAACACCAAATTCTGAGAATAAGGTGTAACACCAGTATCCCGAGAGATCTGATTAAGCTCATTATGATCTTTAATTTGTGTCGACTTTCAACCTAAAGCTACGGTTTCCGCTAATTTTAGGATTTCTTATCGGTTTTATCTATTTTTAAAGACTTTATCATTTCTAACTTTCCAGATATACCATAAAATCAATAGAAAACTATCATCCTTTTATATTCCAAGAATTCTCCAGAATAGATTATCCATATTTGATAAAACGAAATACAATGGAATTGTACAAATACTAATGGTATTTTGGATAATGGACATACTTGTACTGCTGAAGGACATTCAAAAGGGTATGATTGATTGTCTCTTCGTCCGCTTCACACCGAGCACATTGGATATCACAATATATTCCTTTTTTCCAAGATTCAAATTAACTGATAGAACAACCCGTTATAGCTTTCCATATAAAGTGACGTAATTTGGAGGCGTTTTAATTTCCATGTATGAGATTTTAATGGATGAATGTTTGGACCATAGTAAGAAGGTATTGTACCAAATGAATGATAATTATGTTTCTTCCAATATCATGATTTTATCGTATATTTTCCAGATTTTTTAAAATGCCGACCAAGTGTATCTACTTTAAATGTTCCACTGATTGTGATATCTCAAATCGGTGGAATATCTAACTTGGTCAATGGTTTCACGATTGTTTTCAGGTAAATTAATTGATTGACCGTCAGATTGGGGTAAAATTTCTGTCCTTTACATAATGCAAGCCTCGGACGATTAGGTGGTATCTAAAGATCATTCCAAACTGAAGTGTAATGCCCATAATCAACTCTTTTAGTTAGTTATTTTTTAACCAGAGGTCTACTCGAAGTAATACTCTCCATCCATAGAAGCTTTTTTCTGTTTTGTTTTCTACTATTCGGTTTTGGAATTGCATTCTTAACTCTAACATAAGCCAATTCAAAAATTATGCACAACGTTAAATAATTTTAAGTTCAACTCTGAATGAATGAAACAAGAATTTATGGACTGTGGAAATTGTCATAGTCACGTAGATGCTACCTAGCATGGAGCCGTTTTGTTCATTTTCACTAAGGTCCAACAGTTCCAACTTTGTCAAGTCCTTTAATGCTGAAATAAAAGAAAAGACAGAAGATTGTACCTTGAAAATGATCATTTTCCTAATATATATAAGCTCTCTTCATTTTGGCCTGAGCAAAATATTCGGAAACAAAGAAACGAATTGGAACCAACCCAAAAAAGGTATTGAAGCGAACCTGAAACTAGCATCGAAATTGCATTTATAATATCCTGTCGGGGGGGGGGGGGGGGTCCATGAAGATGGCGAAGACTGACGAGGGGAAGATGTACTTGTTATTGATGACTCGTATTGAATGGCCTCTATTCATTCTGAAGTATTATCCTGAACTCGAGAGCAAACAGATTGTGTGTGATACCTTGTTAAATATCAAATCATTACGAAATTTCCAAAGTTGCCACAATATCCAAAAAACACCATGTTGGAGAGACTGAGTTGTCGATGAATCATAAATGTCAAGCGGTCCTTCTATATTCTGTTCTAGAGTATTGGTAGGTCGTATAACTGATGAGGCCGGTGAATTTGACATTTGCCAAAATGCAATTGCGTAATCACGTTGAAAAATATATGATTTGTTGTTTCAACATATTGACAACACTGTTAGCAAGTCGTATCTATCAGAACACCCCGATGTGATAGTTCATCCGAAGTAATAGCCGAAGATAGAATGCGCCAAAGGAAGTGCTTTATTTTTGGGGCCGTTCTTATCTTCCAAATTCGTATTTTTAAGGATGTATCACCTGGGGTAGAGGCCTAGTTTAATTTCCTTGTTCCGAGTAATGTGTTGCCAGCCAATATCCCGACTTAACCGTATACATACCATCTTTTGTATAGTGCCACAACAATTTATCCTCTGTATCATTGCAAGGTACATACAACCTTCTCGCGTATTGTGCATCCTCGGAGTTAAAATTTTGGCATAAGGAATTTTCATCCCATTGTCGAAGATTTGTCTACCAAAGATCACGTAAGCAGGTTGGAGTGTGATGTGTAGAAACATTTGAAGCTGGTCGTGGAGGATGGGTTAGGAATCCATGGATCCGAAAATGGATTAATGGTGGAACCATTACCAATAGTAAAGCAAAGTACTTTGAACAAAAGATCACGACCACTAATCAAGGATCGGCATCCATATGAAGATTTCCGCGAAATAAGTGCCTTTTGAAAAGGTGTGTCCGGAAAATACCGACTTTTCATGATTCTAGCAAGAAGGCAATGAGGATTTTGCAGAATATGCCAAGAGTTTTTTTGCAAGTAAGGAGTCATTGAATTTTTCAATGTCTATGAACCCAAGACCTCCTTCTGTTTTAGGCACACTCATTTTCTTCCAACTAACCCAAAACATCCGTTTTTATTGTCATCCGATCCCCACCAAAATTGTGATAATGCATGATTGGTCTCATGGCAAGTTGTCTTTGGTAATTTTAAACATCTCATAGAATAAGTAGGCATTGTCGTGGCTATGAATTTTAAGACAACCTCTTTACCGCCTTCCGATAAATTTTTTGGATTCCAGTCTTTTGTCCATTCCTTAATTTTCTTAACCAGATAATCAAAACATTCTCTCTTCTTATGTGTAAATTCACCGGGAAGCTCCAAATACTTACTACAACCACCAGATCGTTGAATAACTATTCATCCTGCAAAAAGGCAGAGTCAAAATAGAGCAACTGGAACTATGAAAATAAAACTGATTATATCAGTTACAAGAGATATCATAAGAAAATGCTTGATTGAAGAAGTTATTCATAAAATACGTAAAAATGGCCCTGAGAAGATGTAGGAAAACTATTTTCATTCAATAAAATAGCGCAAGGACACATGTTGATCCAAGCGATAAAGAATTCCAAAGAGTTACTTTACAAATTGGTTTTGACATTACGGGTAGATATTGTCTTATCTCTTCAGTAGACACATTACGAGTTAAATCACGATTCATCTCCTCTGTTACCACCTTTTATGTACTTTTCAACACCTCTGTCAGATCCTGGTTATTCGTACTAGTGAAGAGTCCACTAAAAAATCGAGAAGCTTCAACCACAATGTCTTGAGTACCATAATATTCCTCTCCAGCCGGTCCTTTGATTTTGGAAATATGATTCCTTGCTCTTCTATTCTTCGTAGAAGCATGGAAAATCTTGTGTTAAAATCTCCCTCATTCAGCCAATTGTTCCTACTTTTGATCTTCCAATACTTTTCCTCTGTTCTATATGATTGAAGTAGTTCAAATCTCATATCTCTAATCTGCTCTGTTGTGGTAAATCCATCAGTCTGCTCTGTTGTGGTAAATCCATCAATCTGCGCCTTATCAATACTTACCGTTAACTCCTGAATTCTTTTACCCGAGTTAGTGTTATTACACCTTTGCCACAAAGCTATCTCTCTTCGACAGCTTTTAATCTGTTCGAGAACACCACAATGTGAACCATTCACATTTTCATTCCAGCCATACTTAACCACATTGATGAACTCAGACTCGTATCATACTGAAACATCTTCAATCCTTTCTCCATTGTTCTTCGGATCTTAATGATGGCCGACTAATTGTCTGACTCTATCATTTCTAAGTATTGTACTTGGGACGCTGGAAATTGAACTTTCCATTCCATGTTAACCATCGCTCGGTATAACCATGATTCTATGGAATATGTTTTCCGTTTTCCTAACCAAGTCACATTGTTTCCGGTAAATGGAAGATCACGTACTTGACAAGTACTTACCATAATATGAAAATCCACTAAGCTCCATGGTTCTCTCGGTTTCTCTCCTTTGTTTTCACATGCATTTAACACTTTGTTAAAATCATCACACATCAACCATGGACCCTTATGATCCAAAGCTATTCGCTCGAGTTTTTCCGATAGGATATGTCGTAATTTACGAATAGGGTGACCATAAATGCACGAGAAATAATATGAAACATCTTTATTGATAACTTTACAATTGATAAGATATTCGCTAATATCATACCGCTTTATACCATGAGTTTCGGCTACTCGACTTTCGTATTTGGTCCCATGTTTCTTTTGAAGAGAAATGCGTTTTGAATCTGTCCTGTTTGTGCCGCCAAAGGGCTGTGTCTTCTTCTAGATATCCCCCGCCTCTTACGTTATTTATTTCAGCTTCTATTTGTGCAAGAGCTGGTGGTCTTCTTCTCCGAGGCCTATGTCTTGCTAGTACATCCATCAGTGTATCTCCAGCTTTTATTCCCATGTCGATGAAACCCCTCTCTCCTAGCACATCAATTAATCTACCAAGTGAACACCAGTCATCATACCAAAAAGATATTCTAGAGCCATTACGTACCTCAACCTTGTGATATTGTTTTGCCAAGTTACGATACTTAAGTATTTTCCTCCACATCCATGATCCCCCTGTCTTTGGAGAGTTCTCCGACCAAAAGGATCCTTTTCGGATCAGATTTTTCTTTATCTAGTTCACCCAAAGCGAGTCTTTTACCGAGACTAGCCTCCATATTAGCTTGTAGCAGCTAACCTTATTTGCTTCGGTCAAAGATTTTAGACCGAGACCCCCTTCTGACTTCGGTCTACACACTTCATCCCATGACACCTTTGATTTCTTTGAGTTTAATGTCGGACCAGACCACAAGAAAGCAGAGTTGATTCTATCGATCTCTCTTATGCAGGCTCTTGGGAGTCTAAACGCTGCAATCCAAAAATTTGTTAAGCTTGTTATTACCGAAGAGAGGAGTTGCAGCCTACCCGCAAAGGAGAAAAAACGATTTTTCCAGGACCTGATGCGGGTTCGAATTTTTTCAAGTAGTGGTTGATAGTCTATGGTTGAAATTCTCTTGGTTAGAAGGGGAAGCCCCAAGTATTTTACTGGTAATGCTCCAATCTCAAAGGGGAATTCATTCAGCGATTCCTGAATTCCCAAAGAAATACCAGTGATAAACAACGTCGTTTTCTCTAAGCTTATATCAAGTCCAGATAACCGAGCAAAGCTTTTGAAAACCTCCAGAATCCCCTAAATGGATCGAACTTTTCCGTCTCTAAACACCATAATATCATCTGCGAATGGGTTATATTCAAGCTCTTGAAGCTGGGGGAGAATACGAGAAGCAGCTGGAATGAGCAAGAGAACGTTGGTAATGGTGGGGACTACAATCAGTCTGACACAGATGAAGATGAAAAAACCCAAAGTGGCTGAATAGACTTGGAGGCTATCCAGTAGATGGGAGAAGAAGATTTATCTAGTTCTTTTTGTTTACATGTTGCTTGAGATAACACATTTATTGATTTCTTGACATGACATGAGCAAGGTAAAATGTAAGCAAGTGACATGAGCAAGGTAAAATGTCTCCTCTAGTAAGTGAAACCTATTGTAATGAAAACAAGCATTCCTAGGTATCCCAACATGATGCTACATGCGTTAGAGGATGGAAGAAGAAAGATAATTGCAGATAGAAAGAAGCTTGGGACTTCTACAAAACCAAGCCTCCAGCAGCACAACACTGAAGGAGCAAGAAAAAGCAAGTGTGCAAAGTAGATAATCACGAAGTGAAGCTTCTAGGACAAGACACTTAACCAAACGCATCAAAAGTCAAAAGAAAGGTACATGCTATTATCCGCTAGATAATCAGATGAAAAAGAGAGAGATCGAATCAATGGTTGGATACTTAAACAAGAAAAGCAATGAAGAAAGTGATACATCTTCAAAGCGCCTGAGAAGATGATAAAAAGAAAAGAGATATCAAGAAGTGTGAGTGACCGTTGAATGAATTCTATAAAGAAAAATCACGAGAGTTAGCTCAGAGGGTTGAATAATTTTAGATCGTATATATGTATTGTGATATTGTCTTAAAACAGAATAGCTGAAGGATCTAAAGTGAAGATCGGTTCAGTGTGTTGTTGTGTTGTGTGGCTAGTGCAGATTGCAACAAAAACTGTGTAACTCTGACCAGTCAATCTAAGCATGTTATTAGATTGATTGTTGAAAAGTTTCAGTAAATGTATTTTTTATATGCATTAATCTATCTACAAAACATAGTGTTTTTTTTTTCAGTTGGTATCTAAGCAGGAAACCATAGTGTTTCTTTAATTGGTATCGAAGCAGGAAACCAAAACTGAGTTCTTACTGTAATATGTTAAGATCCGTCCAGGCTATGGAGTTAGTGGAAACTAGCAGATCAACAATAAGCAACACTAATCACTGCTCTTACTAGAAAGCAAAACATGAAGAGGCTCAGGAAGAAATACGGAGATGGGAATCACTGTCTACACGCATAAAAGAAGAATCAAATATTCTCAAATTCACGATGGGAGATACTCACTGTGAAGTACAGACGGCTGAGATTATTGCTAAGACAGAAAAATGACCGATTTTTAATTCTATATAGAAGAGGAAGAACTTGAAATGCTAATGGCAAGAAGGTTTAAGAGACTTCTACGAAGTTTTGACAGAAAGAAGCTCAAGAGAACCTTCTCTCAAAATAACTACCCTACAAATAGTGTCTCAACAGTCGGAAACATCAACGAGGAGCTAGTCATCTTTGGAAGGTTCCAGGCAGTCCACAGAGAGTGTTATCAAGTCATCAGGAAATAGTACCAACCAGGAACAAACCTATCGGAGATCAATAGGGTAGATTCTCAAGATCATCGGTCAACTCTTCAAAAAGGGGGAAGTCTAATGCTGTCAAATCGCACTTTGCATCAGCTGCAAGCTAACGGAATCAAGAAAGACAACCATGTTAAAATATGGTTGAGAGTGGTTTTCACTCAATTAAATAAGAGAAGATGGTGGCAAATGCACGGTGATCAAAACTGGATCAAAGAGTTGACTCCCAAGCGAGAACTTGAACCTAACAAACAGAGCATACGACTCAAAGAACATCATGATAAGTGTAAAGAGGGAAACCAGATCATTATCAAACGTAAACAACTACAAGTTGTTGGCACAAAGAAGGCATGCAACAATCAATGTGTGTCTTCAAGACTCATAGATCAAGGATCAGAGAAAGAACACTCATAGTCTCTCTTCTTTATCTCTCAGTGAATTTTATTTTCGTTATATTTCTTTTTTTGAATAAATGTAAAATTATATTCAAAGAAAAACCTTTTTACAACAAGTGTTACGATTTTCTGAAACTATTTAGAAAAAACAAGGCTCTAATATTAAACATCGATAAATGGTTGCTTCGTTAAAACCCAATTGGGACAAAACTAGTTTTAGGAAAAAAAGTACACACCACTTTCGATAGAGCTGAAAAAAAAGCAGAAAAATAATTGAAATGAGAGAAAAAAAAAACTAAAGGCAAAATTTGAACTCTTGTGGCAAACCATTCTTGCGGCCCCTCCGTCATGATCCCTTGGATTTGAAAAGTAGAAAGCTTATTCCGGACTTCCCTTCCCACTTCTTTAACTAACTTATCAATGTTGCTTGGATGTTTCCCATGTTTCCTCTGATTCCTCTCTCTCCATATAAGGTAGATTGCTGCTTGGAATATGTATTTTGCAATAAAGGGACGAATGCCCTTTTGACCCGAGGTCAAACCTGTAATGAGGAGATTCTGAAACTAAATTGTGTACCTCTGTTGGAGCAGACCATAGACGAGCTGGTACCAAATCTGCAAGGTGAAAAAACAAGAGAAAAAAAGATGATCTTGTGTCTCCACCTCACCATTACAGAATATACAATCATAGGTGACAGTAGTTTTCCAAGTGAGCATTTTATCATCCGTGGATAGACGATTTAGAGTCGCCAACCTAATAAAAAGGAGAATTTAGGAGTATCATGATGAAACCAAACTCTTTTGTACCAAACTTTCTCTTGCACTACCTCTCTAACTTGGTTCCAAGTTGTCTTTAGAAGAAAACTTGGGTGTGAATTTGTCTTCTCTACACCGCCGCAGTGCAACATCCAAATCTATATAAGCACAGTCCTTAACCTTTTCGATCTCCTGCTCAATTTTAGATAGCTTATCAACATGTCTACGCCTGGGTCGATGATTCACAAACACATCAGCCAAGGGAACTTAATCTCTATGTCAATACAGCCTCGCTCCCCTAGAACATCAAACAATCTACCAAGGGAACTTCACTTATCAAACCAAAAGAAAGTATTAGAGTCGCATAATGCCTCAACTCTATGAAACTCTTGTGTTGATTCTTGATACTTAAGTAACTTCCTCCACATCCACGAGCCAGCACTCGTAGTTGATTTTTCTGACCAAAAGGACCTCCGAATTAATTTTTTTTTAATCCAGTTAACCCACAAGCAAGTTGTAGACAAAATCAAATGACATATCAGCTCATAACAGCTTACCTTGTTCGCCTCAGCAATAAACTTCAAGCCAAGTCCCCCTTCAACTTTCGGTCTACAAACCTTGATCCAAGCAACCTTAGCCTTCCACGGGTTTAAGTCCAGACCATACCAAAGGAAAGCCGAGGTAAGCTTCTCAATCTCCTTGATGCAAGCAATCGGGAGTCTGGATGCTGCAATACAAAAGTTTGTCAAACTTGCAATCACTAAAGATAGTAATTGTACTCGACCCCCAAATGACAAAAATTGATTCTTCCAGGAGCTTATCCAAGTTCGGATCTCAAAGGTAGACACTATACTTTTCAACAAAGGTAACACCAAGTACTAAACCAGAAAAGTTCCAATAGGAAACGGAAAAACCGAGAGTGAATCCCGAGTTACAGAGGAAATTCTAGTGGTGAAGAGAGATAATTTCTCCAAACTAATGTGTAAGCCTGAAAATCAAGCAAACTCATCAAAAACAACAAGAATACCTTTTATGGAACGGATTCGTCCATCAGCAAAAACCCTAATATCATCCGCAAAACACAACTATGTGATATTCAGAGTCCTACAGTCCGAATGATATCTGAATTTTTCATTGCCAGCTGTCCTGTCTAACATTTGAGAAGGATGTTCATATAAATAACGAACAAGTATGGGGATATAGAGAAACCTTGACACACCCCTCGTTCACTTCTAAAAAACCCACAAGTTCTCTATTAACCTGAACCAAGAAAGATGGCGTGGTGACACACAATTCAGTCCATCGAATAAATTTTTTGGGAATTTGCATAGCCTTCAAAATGTTCAAAATAAATTCCCAATGGACTGAATCAAAGGCTTTGGACATATCAATCTTCATAGCATCGAGAAGCAATATTCATCTGGTGGTAATCCTTTACCGATTTAGATGCAAGAAGAAGATTATCCATCAAGTAGCAGTTCTTAATAAACGCATATTGGCTTTGCTTTATAACCCCATGAAGAATATGCTTGAGTCTATTGGCTAGAATTTTTGAGATGACCTTGTAAAGCACATTACAACTTGAAATAGACCGAAAGTCCTTCATCCCAATTGTTCCAACCTTCTTCAGAATAAGAGCAAGTATGGTTGCATTGACTCCCTTTGGGAGAAACCCAAAAATAAAGAAAGATTGAATGGCGGCGACAAAATCCTTTCTCACAATAGGCCACGTCTCCTTAAAAAATTTCACCGTATAACCATCCGGTTCTGGAGATTTATTCGAAGGCATAGAGAACAATACCCACTTAATCTCCAATTCAGATAATTCCATCAGTAGGCTTTCTGTCTCTGCTCAGGATAGAGGTAATCAACAATTGTACCAATCCACTCCACAGTCGAACCTGAAAAAACAAGTTTTCAACGCAAATAAATTATAATAGTACCTCAGCATTAATAGATTCATGTCCCGTTGACAACCCTCTATCCAAATCCTGAATAACATTGATTGAATTACGAGCAATTTTCTCCTTAACTACATTGTGAAAAAAGTATTGTTCTTGTCTCCCACATTTATCCATTGCAACTTTTCCTTTTGTCGCAAATAATTTTCTTCTAACCCCGCCACATACTCCCAAGTATTATATGCATTGGACTCATCCAACATGGTTTGAGCATCAGGGAAATTAAGCATAGCACTTTCCTTCGCACATAGGTTAGCAAATGCTTCCTATGTTTGCTTAGATAAGTGATGCATCCTTTGGTGACTATAATTACGAATAACCGGCTGAATGAGCTTTAGCTTCTTAGAAAAACGCTATAGAGCAGGGGTGGAAGGAAAAAGAGCCTTTTTAGCATCCCAGTAGGCCTCAACCTCTGTTTTAAAAGGTTCCATCTTTATAATAGCATTCACAACCTTAAAGGAGCACTTCAGCTTACTTAGAGCTCCCACCAAATGGATAATACCACATAAGTGATCAAAACATCCCTTAGCCTCAAAAACACAATAAAACTCTGATTTTGCTGCAGCCAACAATCATTAATGAGAACCTGATCTAATTTTGTACACACCAACTCTTCATCTCGCTTGTTACACCAAGTAAAGCGGGGGCCGTGATTAGCCATATCTATAAATGAACAATAGCGCATAGACTTGAAAATCCCTCATACCCAGCATGGAACCAAGAGATATTGAGGAGTTTGAATGCTCAGCTATGTCTAAAACTTCGTTAAAATCTCCAGCGCAATTCCAAGGTTTTCCGCTAAGGTGAGACATAAGACACTTAAGATCTCTGCATAAATCTCGTCGATCTTCCATGAAGTTCGATGCATAAACAAACGACCAAAAAAACTCCTCGAAGACATTTTCAGGCTTAACCAAGCAAGAAATCATTTTTCCACTCTTGAACACCACACTTAACTTAAACTTTTAATTCCACACCACCCAAATCTTCCTTAAGGGATTAAATTCATAATTAGAGACCATAGACTAGACACCAAAAGCAGATTCGCAGATACGAATTGCCTTGCCTTCACAAAATCTAGTCTCCAACAAACCCCCAAAAGATAAAGACTTTGATCGAATCAACTCCCGAACCACATAAAATTTTCTTTATTTATTAAATCCACTCACATTCCAAAAAAAATGACATTAATGTTTTTTTCTTTAAGTTCCTCTTTTTGATGCCATTAGGACCTACTTCCCCTGCTCCTTTAGACGATCTCACAAAATATTCGTGCGCAACCTTGGAAGAACGTGATAAGTGTGCTCTGACCATATCATCCTCCTTACCCGTATGTCCTTTAGTTGTAGGAGACTCCAGATTCTCTGAAACAAAAGCAGCTGAAATTAAATCATCCGACACCCTGTTTTCTTCAGGGACTACAGAGTTCACACCCGAGACTAAGGAAGGACTGATGATAACCTCCGAGCTGGTGATTCCCGCCATCTCTATCCCCTCTAACTCTTCTTCTTTGTCCAAAAAATATCAAATCTTGTAGGATACGCAATAGTTACTTGTCCATAAAAAAGGACCCTCAGATTTTTTTCCTGACTTCTTACCTCCCGAGTGAGTGACTTTAGACCAATTACTTGCATCCGACTTCGGAAGAGAAAAGCTCAAACAAATTTTACCCTCCTCTATTTCCAACTCAGTCTTGTCCTCAATACCGAGAGTATTCTCTGCACGAACCTCCATCCCCTGCTTCTTTTCCACAACAATGTCAATAACCACTGCATTCTTATCACCAAAACAGGACCGATATCACTTGAATTTTGAACTCGTTGTGTCTCCAGAGCTCTTGTAGCACCTCACCTTTAATCTCAAAAAAAGAAACTGTCAGGTAGCTTTTTTGTTAGATCCACATCAACAAATATCTTAGCTTCTTCAAAATTCGTTACAAGCTTTGTTTCTTGCTGTAGCCGAATAGGAATACTCGGAGGGCTTGCAAGAAAACTAAGGCCTTTCTATATAAACATTGAATGCAGAATGTTCTTCATCACAACCCACATCGTTATTGACTTGATTTCTGGCTGTGCATCAGCAACTATTGAAGTCCAATTGGTAACCATCATCGGAATATCACAAATAATCCACATACCCCTTCTTAGCCACGTTGTCGAACACCTTGATTACGGATGCGGAATTTAATCGATGTTTCATTGACTGAGAAAGCATCGATCTTAATAGTTTTATCACCTATATTCCAAATCTTACTAACAATAACGTGAACCTTGGCCACATGAGGCGCTGTCGAAGCAAAACGACCCACCACAAACTCCTCCCAGAGCGGTGGGGCATTGGCTAGGACTTCATCGGACACTGAGACCATAGATCTTCCTTCGATATCCGATACTGTGTATTCAAACTTGGAGAGACTTGGGCGGCCACAGTTTCTTTAGCATGGGCATCTAACGACGGAGCAACGTTCAGCATAACATCTGGTTTAGCTTGCTACGGAACAAGACGTACCTTCAGCACTGACAATGTTTTGAGAAAAAACTTTAGAAGCAGACAGCTCAACCGATTTAGGAGAACCACCCAACTGAGGAGAGCCACCAGACAGAGAAGCCATGACGCCGGCAAACCTGCAGAACTGTGTGTAACACAGTGACAGCTGCCTAATTCTAGGTCAAAATCGCAGGGAAAATTGCCTCAGAGCCAAAAAAATCGCCTTAGAGCCAAAAAAAAAGAAAAATCTTTTATATACTTCACCGATGTTAACTTCGTTGTATTTCGCATAAGTTGTAAATTAAAAATCTGTCTCTATCCATTTTGTTTTAGTTCTCAAAATGGGTAGTTTAGGTTGAAAATTACGTTCTTCATAAATATATCTCAACATGAAAACCAAAAAGTAAATTCGTAATTAGTAAATTGAAACTCAACACTATTCAAAGTGTAACCAATTCTGTTTGGTCTAAATAGCATTAGCTTTTGAGATCTTTTGAGATGGCTCAAAATGTGGTTCATGGCCTTCGTCTTCTTTCAGACGTGTGTCCTTGGTTTCATTAGTGTTTTTATCGTGATCTTGGTACTAAACTTTTCTCTATTTTATTTGAGTTATGAATAAGAAAACAAAAAAAAAACATTTTGTTTATATATATTTCTAACAAAATCTACCTTAATAATTTTGTTTGTATCACTATTAGTATACTTCGTTTAGTCATTTTGAGAATAGCACATCCGTGTCAAACTCTTTAGTGTTACAAAAAGTCTAAGAGATAATATTGTAAGCGTTCTTTCCTACTGTATCGTTCTCAAGTACATCATCCCACAAGAGAAACAAAATTGAAAGCTCTGAGGAAAATAAAAAGTACCAAAATAAAATGGACATCTTTGCAGGATCCGCCATCGCTGTTATGACGACCATGAATGTTAAAAGTAAACATTAAGCAATGAAACTTCAATATCAACAAGGCAAAAACAAAACAGAATAAAATGTCTTTACCTACACCATCGGAGAGGACTAGTTGAGGTAGTGAAGAATCTTCAAATTTTACTCGCATTTGATGGACCGGTAAATGTGACGGACAAAGAGAAGGGAAGCATGGAATCCGATTGTCCCCAGCATGAGGAAGAATCCATAGCAGATGCAAGCCATGTAGCCAAAAAAGAAGGAAGTCTGCATGAACCCTGACATATCCGACCGTGCATAGTAATAATACAAGCAATAGGCGTATATGAACAAGCCTGTTGATCCTCCGCATAGTAATGATCTTTCGTGCAGAAGATACAAAAGCGTCAGATGCAAATAAAGATTAACAATTTATAGACTAATTGAAACATGGGATTCTCTTTTAGGCTAAAAGCATTGATCTATCAAAGTTATGAAACCATCATAGACAAAAAAAAGTGTTACGACTTACAGATTTTCATTAATCAAATATGTTCCCTGACACTACCACAAGATGAATAATGGAAGCAAAAGTTAAAGAAAGAGAAACGAGAGCATTACCTCCACCACCACTCATGGTCTTCTGCAGCAAGTTGGAAGTAAGTCAATGCAACTGTGATGAAAGCAGTGACTATGACGAGAATAAGGAAAACGATAGACAGAATACTATAGACTGTGTATATTCTGTGACCCCAAACACTGGCAAATATGTAGTAGAGCTCGATGTAAATGGCACTGAACGGCAAAAAACCAGCCATAGCCATCTGCGGAAGTGTTCTCCGGTACCATCGCAGTGGTGGGATCTCTCTTGGATATTTTGTGGTACGACAAGGAGCTTGAAACTCGGATTTTCTGTTCTTCCCGGCAATACCACCCAGTATTAACAATGGTGAAGTAACAAGTGCCCATATCAGGAAAATAACCACAATTGTCCCAAATGGCAATGCTGCAGTGGCTCGGTAAGCAATCGCAACAGTATTAAGGAAGGAAAAAGTGAGCAAAAGAGGTCCACAGAAGAGGCTTCCAGTCAGTATAAGATTCCTAACCTGTCAAGAGAATCAATATCAGCTTTCTTAATCAATCTATTGAATCGTAAAACTGTTCACTCACTTTGTTGTACACCATTCTTCTGGCATCAAAGCCTTTTGGAGCAATATAAACAACAGAAAAATCTAAAATATATGAACCAATTGCAAATGAGAACAAGATACATGCGATGAGCCGTAGCTTTTCCTCAAACTCCTAAAAAAGAATGTCCAGAACTGTGAGCCAAAACCCAGCATGCAAAAAGAAGTAGAAAACTCAAAAATCTAATCATAGAATGGCGGACATGTAAGGTCAGACCTCAAGTTTACATAAGTACGATGCATGCATATTTGCAGTATAAGAGAGAGGTAGTAAAGGAACTCGTAATAACCTTTGACATCATAGGATAAGTCCCATCATACACAATGCAAAGAGTGTGTTGAATGCTAAACCAAATTGACTACAGTACTGTTTCCCTACTTTGTACCAAGTAGTACACCACTTAATCACAGTAGTCAGCCATTTTTATCAAATGAGCAGAGATTATTGTAAGAAATGATTTTATTAGATGCTTTCATTGCAAAGGACATTTCACTGACTACCAAAATATGATCACAAAAAAAAAGTCCTCAGACAACTAAAACTCAAGAAACTGTCATCTATGCTTACCCAGTTAGTTCCTTCTAGCTGGCAATAGAAAGAAGCAGCAGTATATCCAGCAATCCCTGAAGTAAGTGCATATATGACCACCAATGCGGTAAACAATGCTCCACGGTTGTACGGATAAAAGACACCAACTAACGCAAGCATAAAGATAAAAACAGCTCTGCATAAAAATAAAACGATGTGTGTGTTACTAAGTGAAAAGAAAACAGCATGCCAGGAAGAGCACCACAACTCTGTGAAACGTACAGTGTAAACAATTGTGTGCCAGAACCAAGGGCTGCAGCCAGCAGGGATTTATGTTTCGGGAATCTAAATACATCACCATGGATCAATTTCCACCCAGTCTCTTCTTGGTCATCAGCTGCCTCTTCATCATGTGCATACCTATTAAGTGAAAAAACCTATAGGGTAAGCTACTAAATACATTAAAAGTCACAGATTCAATTATGGTTTGCACTCTAGGCTCTAGCTGATATCTTACTTGACAAAATCATTCTTCAAGACTCGCATCAGAATAGTTGCAAGGAATCCAGTCAAGAGAAGAACTGTGACACATGAGTTAATGATCGAGAACCAGTGAATTTCCAAATGATGCGGCATTGAGGAAGCCAGCGAGTATTTCTCCATCCTCTTCTCAAATGGAATTTCTGTTTCTTTCCATCGAACCGTGTATGTGAAATCAACTTCGACTTCGTTGTCCTCAGTCAAGTCCACAAGGTAATTCTGATCTGTTCTCACAATAATTTCAATAACACGGTCCTTATTATAGAAAATCTCAAACTGAAGATGATTGAAGAGATGATATTTGTACTCAGATGGGTCAGATTTGCCATCCTTGACAACTTTTCCCAAGAATCCCCAAATAGGCAAGTCATCATAATACATCTGAAAGTAATAGTCTTTCAAAATCACATCTCGAAATTTAGCAACGTCTTCTCTACTCAACCTCTTTCTACATGCAACTTCAGAGTTCTTCTCACCCAAAAACTCTAACTTGTAAGGTGCACTAACTAACCGATCTCCATTGAGAACTTCCCCAAGAGCTTCCTTTTTTTCCTTAACAGGAGCTGTAAAACAGATATGCCTCCAGCTATATGAATTACAAAAATTCAACTACGCAATTTACCGTTAGTGCATACCTGATGAACAAAATGGGAGATCAAAGTATCGGTATGTTTCGCTGCAACGAATAGAAAAAATAATATTAAGCTTAGTGATTTGATCATGCTTAGTGGTTAACCATTTGAGCATAAATCGAAGATGATCTACAAAAGAGACTTAAACTACAGTAACATCTAACAACAGTCACTAATTCAATCGCTTGAAACGATACAGAACATTAATTACGAAATTTGCCATCTCAATTCAAAGTCCATTAGTTACGAATCATAGCTCGAGAATTCATTATTGAGGAAAGCAAATTCAATTTCAAATCTCTATGCAATTGGAAAACGAAATTGCTGAAAATCGAAAGCTCAGATCTGAAGAATGTGTGAATAGATTTGCGGACAGACCTGGGATTGTGAAACGGTCCGACTTTGTTGGCGTAAAGTGGAACATCATCACCGACCTTGTAACGGTGATCAGAGCCGTCGGACATAACCGGAGAACCGCCGTAGAGGAAGAAGAAGAAGAACACCAGAAGAAGCGACGTCATCGCAGGCAGTACCATGGATACTGAAATTAGCGATGAGAGAAACTGGGAGAGAGAGAGAGAGAGAGAGAGAGAGGTTTAAGCGGTTGGGTCGATGATCATGATGATAACATATGAGTGAGAGTGATTTTGTTTCTCCGTGATGCAAGTCATGAAATTACTTTTTAGGAACGGATGAACAATTTTGAAACGAAACCACTTTTTGTCATTTTCAATTTCACAAGTTTTTATTATATTTTTTTATTTGAGTATCAAATGTATAAATTATTGTTTTCTTTTTGGCAATTCGATTTATAACGATTGTGATATTTTAACTCTCGGATTAGTTGTGGGATCAGAAGGAATTAGGAGTAAAGGGACTGCACTCTTTTTGTTTTTGTGCATGGTACATGTAAATCGCTTCAAACAGAAGTTTAATTAGCATCCGACTATAAATGGACCAATTTGACTAGCTAAATATAATAAGTTCTATCTAAAATTGCGGACATTAATACTTGTTTTTATTTGAAAAATTATTATTTAATATATAAAAGAATTTAAAAAATCAGTCAATTATGAAAACACTGTAAAATATTATTAGTCACACAAAATTTAATAAAATTAAAAGTTACAAAAATATGAAATATTTGATATTTTGACACAAGGAAATTTTTTTTTAAAACATCTTATATTTTGAAACGGAGTAAATGTTTAGGTATTGGCGCAAAATTTTATACAATATTGTTTATGACATTAGTTATCATGTTAGATTATATCCATTTCAAAAAATTGCTGACAACATTTAACTAGTCACCGAAACAATATCCGTTTTAGGAAACGAGTTAGCAGAAACTACAGAAATACTCAAACAAATTAAAACTAAAAACATATTAAGGCTATTTTAGTCATATCCCTCTGCTATTTTGACAATTGAGCTTATATTTTTTTTTTATCAATTTTTTGCATTAAAATAAAAATCAGTAAGATAGCTTACATTTGTTACATTTGTTACATCGCCCATTTTAGTAATATGTTAAAAGCAATAAGAAAAAAAATCTTTAAGAAAAAAAATCTTATTTGAACAAAAGAATTAAAAGTGTTAATCAACCCAAGCCCAAATACATAAGAGAATAGTTGCAATCAAACCCTAGTTGAAAGCAATGGAGAAGGTGACGTGAAGTGCGACATATCGCCGAAACTAGGAGAATAATTAGTTGATCAAGAGTGGGTCATAGACGAATTCTTCTTCAGTCCTAACAAGTCCCTAACCAGTTATATATACCACGGCCAAATAAGCATATGAGATGACCATTTTCTAATATGTCCTTGTTCAAACTCGTCCAATATACCTCTGTCATGTTTTAAATATATTTTTGAATTATTTTTAAATCACAGATTCGATTAAATGTTTCAAAAGCCAACTGATTTTACAGATGTTACAAATAACCATGCCCTCTCCATAAGCCCGAAATAAGTGGATCAAACGAACTGGACCTTAGTCCACTAAGAACAAAATCAGACCAAAAATGAATAAGTCAACAAAAAAATTTTTCCCTCTCTCCCTTCGCTTTCTTCTTTGTGAAAGAACCGTGTCATTTCTCTGTAACCACTACCGCTACTCTGTAACCACCGGAAATCGTGTCGCTGCTCTATAACCATCATTTTCTTCTTTTTTGCCCTCTTTCATTGTGTTCTTCTTCTTTTCCCTCTTTCTTTGATTTCTTCCTTTGTCATTGTTTTTCTGTGACAATTTTTTACAGTGTCGGTCCT
This sequence comes from Cardamine chenopodiifolia, assembly GCA_963922655.1. Lineage (NCBI taxonomy): Eukaryota > Viridiplantae > Streptophyta > Magnoliopsida > Brassicales > Brassicaceae > Cardamine > Cardamine chenopodiifolia. Next base: position 17,915,440 of record OZ000481.1, read on the forward strand.
ATGCTCTTCGTCAGCCACCATTCAACATCAGCTTCGTAAGGTAAGTAATGCGTTTATTGGGGATTTGTTTACGGTTTAATGGGTATAGATTTCAATTTCAGAAATCCAGGGGTTTCGAGTAATGAGTTTTGTTGCTTGAGTTGCAGAAATGGCGAGAACAAGAAACACACATGTTCAAAGCACGCATGAATCATCATCAGAAGATATAGAAGAGTTGGAGTCCTCAACTGGAGAGGAAGGTACCATCTCAGATAGGCTAGCGAGATCATCCTCAAACAGCACATAAACGGATAACAGAGGATCCTCAGATCATTCGATGGGCCAACCATTGAGTCAGGTACAACCAGTACAAATGAGTAAACCTAGTAGGACAATGTTTAATTGTATAGCAAGTTCCGATTCCCGCATAGTTGATGATTTTTGAATTAGGTACAACTATGAGTTGGTAATCTTGGTAATCTTGGTAATCTTAGTAATATTGGTAATCTTGGCAATCTTAGTAATATTGGTAATCTTGGCACAAGTGTAATTGGTAATCTTTGTAGTCTTAGTAATCTTGGTAATCTTGGTAATCTTAGTAATATTGGTAATCTTGGCACAACTGTAATTGGTAATCTTGGTACAAATGTACTTAGTAATCTTGGTAATCTTGTTGATCTTAGTACAACTATAATTGGTAATCTTGGTTCAACTGTAATTGGTAATCTTAGTAATATTGGTAATCTTTGTACAACTATAAGTTAATTGTTCTGGTTGTAAGAGGATAGTGACGAGGAGGAGGAGCAGCATCCTCAACAACCTGCCGCTTCTACCACGGTCCAGAGAATTACAAGAAGTCCTGCAAAATCGGGACTAGATTTTCGATATCCAAGGTATTGGGGTTGTTGAAGAAGACCCTAGGAGAAATGGAGATGGAATGGTTTACGGATCATCAGAACTAGTTGAAGCACATTTTCCACACGCCCATGGAGAGTACGAGGAAGTGTATGGGCTTGTGGATACTTTCATTACGGACTGTGCATCTAGAGAAGCGCAAGTGTGGTGGTTTGTCGTCAACGGGGTTCCTATTTGCTATTCTTTGTGGGAACATGAACTGATATTTGGTCTAAGTTGTGGTGAGTACCCAAAAGATTATGAGAATCTTGGGAGCATCCATTTTGTTCGGAGACAATATGACCTAGAGGAAAAGATTTACCTGTCAGAGGTAGAAGCTAAGTTGACCTCCATGATAGTGTGTGAAGATCGTTTAAGGATGGTGGTGCTCTACTTCCTTGCCTCGATCATGAAATGGAAGTCAAAGGTACCACAAGTTGTTGACTCGTTCCTTCTACGCATTGTTGATGATCTGCAAGAATGCAAGAAGTTTCTTTGGGGGAGGTACACATTTGAAGACTGTTCATATGAGTTGGGCATATGTTGAACCATTTCAATGGTATAGTCAAAGAAGGAGTTTCCTGGACATTTCCAAGGTTCACAATTCCTTTGGAAGTAATACAATGATAACTTTGTGTTTAATGTATTGGTTAATTTAATGTGTTTGTTTGTTAATGTGTTTAAATATTTATTATAGTTATTGCCATTTGAGGCTATCTCATCCCTTAGGCAGAAGTACCAGATAGATGTTTTAGCGAATAGAGACTGGCCAAGAATGTGGAGGAGGACGTTCGTGCGTACTGGGATGAAAGGATATCCTTTAGAAGATATCAATATGACGCTGGGTGATTCAAAGATATAAATACTTTTGAAGATTATATTTTGTAATTATGTAATGTTGTTTTCTTTGTAATTATGTAATAATGTTTTTTATAATACATGATATTTGTAGCATGTTGGAAGCTTCTCTTTATGAACATGAACATCTGATGCGTCACATTTGGGTTCGAGACTCGTAATGATTTCCGTGATGAAGTTGCTGAAGGTATAATGGCTCTATGTAATGGGTGGGAAGAAGATATTTTGGGAAGAATTATATGATCAGGATGTCGCTGCTAGGGTAGAAGAAGAGAAAGTACCTGAGTCCACTCAACCAGCAGAGTCAACTCAACCATCACATTCCACTCAACCACCATAGGAAGAAATGTGGAAACTTATGACATAAATGATGGAAAATGGGTTCAGATATGTTTTGGACCGGCTTGATATGTTTGAATATAGGTTGAAGACGGTTGAAGATGAGGTGAAGACCTTTAACGCAGAACAACAAGGGGAAAGAGAAGGTGATGGATGATGATGATGATGAGGATGACTATGATGAAGGTCATGGTAGTTTTGGGGATGACCATTCAGCTCTGTGGCATTCAGCAAAAGGAAACTTTGGTGAAGGTAGCTCAGCAGCAAGGGATGAAGCCGAACCTCAGGGGGGTCCAGCTGAAGGTGAACCTCATGGGGGTGAAGCCGAACCTCAGACTACTCTGGTACCAGCTCCTGCAAGTGATCCCATCCTTCCGGGTGAAGCTAAACCCCATCCTACTCTGGTACAAGTTCCTGCAAGTGATCTTTGCCCTCCTCTGATTCCTATAAGTAGGACTCCTTTGCCTAACCGTATTAAGGCATGTTCTGAGAAGAAATGTGGATTTGCATGCAAGTCGGGTAAACCATCTAGGACCAATAAACCGTCCAAGTACAAGCAAACTCCCTATACGAAAGGAAATAACAAGGGGTCGAAAAGAAGAAGGAGAGGATATATGTTTGGTTGTTTGTGGAACTTATGATGATTATGGTTTGAACTTATTATGTTTAGATTTTGTTTCTTTTGGAACTTGTGATGTTTAGGTTTTGTTGCATTTGGAACTTGTGATGCTTCAGGTTTTGTAATCTTAGGTACAACTATGTCGATTATGTACAACTGGTACAAATGTGCGCGTCTGTACATAATTAAAATTAAAATAATTTGTAATTAATTAAATAATTAAAATTAAATAATTTGTAATTAATTAAATAATTTTTAATTAATTAAATAATTAAAATTAAATAATTTATAATTAATTAAATAATTAAAATAATTACAATTAAATAATTAAAATTATTTTAAAATTTTAAAATAATTAAATATAATAATTAAATAAGTAATTAAATAATATCAATGCAAGTACTAGGATAATACTTACGATCTGACAAAAATTATTGCAAGTACTAGGATGATACTAAGGATCCGACAAAAATCATTGTAAGTACAAAACAAAATTAACAAAGTATTGTAAAGTGACTTAACATACTTGTACCATAGTTGTACCAAATTTTGCAGTTCTACTTCGAAATGAACATAGTTGAACTTTCACGGATTAAGGTTTATTTAGTTGTACCATACTGAAAATTGATGTTTTATAGTTGTACCATATTAATTAGATCTAAATGGTATATTTACTATAATTTCATAAAACCAAAAGTGATAAAAGACCATTTTCACCATTTTGTTAATTTCTAATGCTGCACAATTAAACAAACATTAATAGTGTAAGTCATTTATTGACAAAATATGATGTAATGTGCTCAATAAAAAACAATTTCAATTTTAACATAAGTTCTATAGCTGATATTGATGTTAAGTGAATACAAGCCACTACATCCATGGTCTTTATATTACAAATAAGCAAAATGTATCCATTATGTACAACTGGTACAAATGGTACAAATATGCTTGTCTGGTACAACTGATACAAATTTGCCCGTCTGGTACAACTAATACAAATATGTCGTTTGATACAACTGATACAATTGATACAACTGGTACAATTGATACAACTGGTACATAAGTTCTATAGGAAATATTGATGTTAAGTGAACACAAACCACCATATCCAGGGTCTTTATATTACATAGTTCTACTACAGTTACAGAGTTATATTACATAGTTGTACCATCACCACATGCGAACTAGGTAAACATGCCTCTCCCACGGTTAGTTGATCCTCTCCCGCGTTGACTTGAACTTGGGACACTTTGACTCGAACTTGGGCCACTTTCAGTCCAACCTTGTCCAATATTACTCAACTTTCAATCCTTACGACCGTGTTCTCCAACTGATGAGTACTAATATTTGTGCAGAAGGACATCAATGGAACTATTCCGATGTTTGTTAAACCAGTTAGACATTTTGATACAATTACATCAAGCATTGGTAATAGCGAGTACTCCCTTACTTCTTTAAAAACACCATTAATCGATTCCACATCATTGGTGGTCATCAAGTTGTATCTTTCTCCTAGAAAATAACATCTTGCTTACTTTTTGGGTTCAACACTTTTATCCAAATAATCGGCTGTAGAAAGGTACTTTTTTCTAAATGCGACATACAGTGTAGTGAACTCTTTCGCCATATAAGTTTTTTGCGCATTTCATGAACTTAGTAGCAACTACCTCTTTCTTGATGTGGTGCACGCTTGCTTTCACATTCTGCGCCAAATGATACATGCAATATGCATGATGAGGTAATAAGTATTTTTCACTCACTGACTTGATGATACTTTGATTCATATCCTTGAGAAACATCAATTCATGGGAAACCAAGTCCAACCTGCATATTTCTCACCATCAACTACAACAAAGGCAAGTAGATAATGGTGGTGTTCGGAATCTTGAGTTGCGGCAACAATTAGAACTCCACCATGTACATTCTTAAGGTGCGATCCATCCATAACTATAACTTTTCTCATCGCACGTAACCCTTCGATGGAAGCTCCCAACGCAAAAAATAGGTATTTAAACATGTGCTCATCATCTACTTCCACACGTGTTAGTGTACCAGGGTTTTGGAGCTCTAAATTGTGCATAAATGAATACACCAAATTATAATTTTCCTCTGCACTGCCCCACACCTCACTAGTTGCTTTTATTCTTTCTCTATGTCCGGTAGAGTATGACACTTCAATACTTGCTTTCCTTTGAACCAAACCCACAATAAATTTTGGAGCTGGCGTTTTAAATTCATCTGGATAATCATCACGCAGAACAGATGCAACTAACCATTTCGTGCCTTTCCTTCTACTTCTCCTAGTACTACTACTATTAGCTCGAGAGAATGTACACATTTGGAATATAACTCAGTTTCAGTTTCGTAGCAGCTTCATCTCTCTTCATCTTTGCATATGTCATGAACCAAATCAGAAGAAGTTACCTTCTATATATATTTCTTCATCACGAAAGTGTAAACTCGATCTTCATTTTGAGTACATTCCATATAACCTCCTCATTTATTTGAATCATATCCTCCATAATCAGAATTTATGATTATGCGTCGTTTCTTATTCATTTTCCCATGAAATGGAATAACAAACAAATTTGAATATTAATATTATGGTACTCTCAGTATTACTAGTTGTACAAGTTGTACGAAATTTAACACATTTGTACCAGTTGTACGATATACACACAGTTGTACCAGTTGTACTATATACACATAATTGTACCAGTTGTATGATATACACACAGTTGTATTAGTTGTACTCGTTTTTTGGATAATTTCGACACATATACAACGCTTTTGATTTCTTTATAATCACAAAAATAACAAATTTTAAGTATATCCAACCTTAATGTATCAAGAATACGAGTTAGTAACTCAATTTTCACACAAAAATTAAGAAATTTTTTAAACCAAAATAAAATTTGAAATCTAACACAAATTACCCATGAACATTGAATTTGAACCTCCAAAATTGGTTAAAATTCACCAAAAACAACAACAAATCGTTTATATCACATTAATAGCAAAGAAAAGGAGCATAAATTACCTCAAATAAAACTTGAAAATTCGAACTATGGAGGATGGCTTGGTAAGAGGAAGAAGAAAGAAAAATATGAATCTAATTTTCTTCAATTTTGTTTGGTCCTAATTTAATTCTTACATAAATTTCTCACCAATCACATTTACAATCCATTAATTTCTCACCGGTCATATTCAATCACTTTTCTCTCTTTCTTTCACATTTCTTCCAACATGTCCACCTTATTTTTTTTAATATAAGAGAATGAGAGGCAAATAGTATCTTTTGAATTAATGAAGGGTAGAAAGACTAATGAATGATAGAAAGAAAAATTGGGAGATGTATAAAGGTATATTAGATCGTATATCACTTCAATATCTCTCTCGAATAAAATTTTCATTAAAAAAACTCATATCTAAAAGAAAAATATTACTTCTCCGATCCTAACAGATCCTAACTAGCTATATATAGGCCACGACCAAATAAGCTTTCAATATCGTAAATTACTTTAATATCTCCTCAACGAATAAAATTTTCATGCAAAAACTAATAACTAAAAGAAAAATATTACTCTCTTTGTTTCAATAAGTAAGATGATTTAGGGATTTATTTTTGTTTTCTCATATTTTTATATAAAAGTTTTAATGTACTTAATATAATTTATATTTTGTAGTGTATTTTATTATTGGTTGAATTGCATTTAATATCTTATTTTTGTGTAGAAATATTAAAAAGTAAATAATTTATAGATTCTTAAATTTCCCACTTTTAACTAAAAAATCATATATATATATATATATATAAAGATAAAACTGGATATGAAAAAATAGTCGAGTTTACGAAGTTGATTTTACCTCAGTTGTACAAAAACAAAAAAAAATTCAATAGTAGTTGAAAGGTTTCCTCTCATTATTATATGAAAATGCATTTTAGAAGGCCAATTTCACCTTTTCATTTCAATTTATCCAAATTTGAATCTCCATAACAATGTAGATAGGTTTGTCAAGGATTTGGTGTCTTCTGACTAGATTTGCAGCTTCCTACATCATCTTTAGATTTAATTACATTATCCAAAACCTTATTGGACAACCAAATAAGTAATGTAAATTGAAAATTTTTCATTACGAAAAAATAAGAAAAAACAAAGAATGTAGCTTCACTTGCACAAAGAAAACGTTTCAGTTTTTTTTTTATAATTTAAAATGTGACTTAAATTTTCACACTTTTAAACTAAAAGTTTTAATTTAGTTTTTAGATTTTATTAATTTTTATTTTTAATAAGCTTATATATTGTTAAACTAAAAGTGTTTGGAAATTAAGAAAAAAACTAGCTACTCAAAATTATTAAACTCAAAATTAGTTTAATAATTTTAGTATGTGAAGAAAAAAAATCATTAAACTCAAAATTAGTATATTAGTACATGAAAATTTAATCAATAATTTTATTTTTAGTTTATATACAACTAAACTTTATCCAGAACCCTTAGGAACAATCATTTAGGAGGTGTCAGTCCAGACCCCTTAGAAACAATCATTTAGGATGGATTGTTGAAGGTAATTGTTCATTTGGTAAAGGTGACCACCAAATTTTTTTGTAAATGTATAATATTGTAAATTTTTTAAAAAAACATATTTTGTTAATACTTTACAGTTTGTTACGTTTAAATCTGTTTCCAAACAAAGGCTATAACTAAATTCTGGCTAATTGACTAAAATAAAGAACATAATAAAACCAAACCAGAGTAACAAAAAGTTACTTTTAGAGTTAACTATTTGTATCCAATGTCATTTTGTTGGCCATTATACACCAATATTAATTAGACAAATGTTCTTAATGCCTCGAGCCTCATTCTCGACATATATTTTTAGCATCTTAATTCAGTTAAAACCAAATGAAAAATCTAACGGTGCTAATTGCCCTAGAAACGTGCAACAACATACAACAAATTAGGTCTATAATTTTATAAAAAAATGTGCTTTCGAGATGTAGCTACATGTGACAACTGTAGCTATATGTGTGAAAAATTCGAAAACGACTTATAAACAGCATTATAAAAGGGAGCTAGTGTTAACACGGATTATATGTAAGAAAAAAGAAAAAATCTCAAAAAAACATTAGAAAAATAAAAAGAAAAATAGTTTGATTGTTGGTTCTTTGAGGTGCTCTAAACTGTTACCATACATGATCAACATAAACATAATGGTCTGTCCCGAAACACATCACGATTCTCTGATTATAGAGATTAGAGACAACTTTTCAGGTTTAAGGTAACTTAGTTGGCTCTGTGGATTCATAAGCAGCATCAGCTGAAGAAGTATCTATGTCGTTGAGACCCAACTCCTCGTTTTGCTCCCATGATCTCTCGTATTCTTCATCTGTAGTTCAAACACATACCAACAACATTTGTTATATTGAACCCAAGACTCCTGTCCTAATTAACATCGTAACCCCTAGAAAAAGTCAATTTCATAATGCAGTTTACAAAAATCAATAGCAGAAAACGGATACATAATCAATGGTCTGAATATTTGTTTTCGATCTTGTTCTGATCCAACTTAAGGCTGTAGTCAAAGAACATAGAGGAACTTACATGTGAGTTGATGATCATCTTTGATATCATCTGTTACTGGTGAAATAAAGGAATTTGCTAATTCATCATCAAGAATTAAAGTCCATGGCTGTTCTAAGCTAAGAAGCTGCAAGAAGAAAAAGAAAAAAATCTTCATCATAGAAACCAAATCCTATTGCTTTGCTTCCTCTTGCACATCAAGAACAAGAGAAGGCTAATACTTGCGAAAATTTCAATAATAGTTGCTACCTTTGTTAGCCTGGATCCAAATTCTCTCCACTTGTTCTTCTTATTCTCGTCCATACTGTCACCAAAAGTGAATCCGTGGACTCTAGCTAGGCCTGTGACAATCATACCACACTTAGATCAGTAGATAAGATCTATAAATCCATCATTCCCAATTTCGAGAGAACAAAAAACTAGGTAAGGAAGAATGTAGGATACTGACTTATGCCATGGTTCACTATATCTGTTTTACAGCAAGGTGTATGATTCAGACTAGACAAGAATAATGTACAGAAAGGTTATACTCACTTTCTCTGATCTGTGTGACCAACCCTTCAACTGTTGTTACCATTCCACCAAGTGTACCACCAGCTAGCTCCAGATCAAGTTCTGGGATTTTCACTCCTGCAGTGTCTGACTAATACACACAACAAACAAAAGTAACCATTAACTGACATATGAGAACAAGCTTGTTTCTCCAAAAAAAAAAAAAAAAATTATAATACATTCCCTAGCATACATAGCGGTCAGATTTCTTTACATTTACACCAAAGTCCCACAAAAGATCAAACAAGCCTGTTCTACATCTTATACCATACACTTAGAATGAAAAGCATGAAGACTTTATACAGTACCTAAAAAATTTTAGCATTGGCTAGATTCTTTGTCAAATCTTTACCAAACTTAAACTATAAGTGACATTCTCAGCTATTTTAAGATACATAAATTTCTTTTGGTTGGCGCTCATTGAACATTTTCTGAAGATCTTACCGGTTGAGAACAAAAGAAAACCAACAAATTTAAGCGAAAAACTAACCTTGATAACATCTCGGCTAAGGTCTGCAATGTTCCTCACAGAGAGAGTAATTTTCTTTCCGTTTTTAGGAATTGCACCACCAGGCTTCAACTGTACACAATTACCCAAAAAAAAGTTAATAATCTAAAGACCAGGCCTGTGTCAGCAAAATCTCCAAATCCAACATAACTCAACCTCAGAATTGCGGTAGCCACAATCATCACATGTAGATGCCATGACAATAACCTCTTGAAAGTACGGGATTTCTATTTTATGTTAGGGTAAACAGTATCGAGGAGGTCACCAAGAAACAAAAATACATAAAGCTTGTTTCAGTACAGCAATGAATGGGCACAGAATTTGAAAGGATACTAGTCACGAACATCCGTGTCTCGCACAGCTTCGTACATGCTCCGCAAGTTGAAGGGAAAATCATCACCTGTTAGAAACGAGAAATAGTAACGTTATATGAAATATTTTATCCATTTTAAGTTTTATCATTCTCACAAAACAACTTTTGACACTGATTTCTTCGCTCAAGTGATTATAACCTTGAACATTCAACAAAACTATTCCAAAAGTTTTAGGGTCAGAAGTTACCTCTTCAGGCGCAGAGTATCTGAACAAGTTATCAGAAATATCAGTGCTATTACTTTGAGCAATCGCCCGATGACCAGCTGCTGCTCCGATTGTTCCATGAGGTAGGGCAGTTGAAGGTGTTCCAAGGCTTCTCTCTGACTGTCCAGTCTGAGATGGGTTAGCAAGATATCCAAGCGTTGCTTGTTGCTCGGGTGTTCGCTCATAGAACTTGATTGTTAAAGAGGGATCTGGTGAGGGAGCATGTCTGTCATATGTTGTAAACTTTTCACAACTCATAAGCAGATAAAAGAAATATAACTTCACTTTATTACAGTGTTTCCAAGTTGAATATCCTTACAGGTTCTCAATGAAACTGTTTCCAGCAGGATCATCCAAAATGAAGGTGAAGGATGTCTCTGCCTTAGCACAAGCTCTCAGTTTAGACAAGAACTGGTCTATTGCTTCAGCAGTTTTAGAATCCACTTTCTGATCACGCAAAATATTTTAAGATTGTTGACTGTAAAATAATCAAACTGGACCTAGAGGAAAATGACGAGCTCCAAGTCAGAATTTACCCTGCGTTCTTCTTGAAGGGCGCTCAGTTCATCCGCAGCTCGGGCTAATATCCCTTCCACCTTAAAATTAAACAAAAAAATGGGAGTTATTGACAGGAACTGGAAAATAGGAAAGCAAAAAATCTTAAACACACTGCATAGGTCAGCTAACAAAAATCTTAAACCAAAAATGAACTGTTCATATCGAGATGGTGAAGAAATTGAGGACATACCGTAGACAAACTTCCACGTTGGGCCTCTGGAGGAATCTCAAAATCCAGTTCAGGAATCTGAATGTATATATTCATATGAACTACTATCAGTTTCCAGCCTCAAAGTAGTCTGGTTTTCATAAAACAAGAAGCAAACTAATACACAGTTTACAGAAAATTAGGAGTAGTAGTTTCTTATAAATATGCAGGAAGCTTCCAGGTTTAGAAAAATTAGAGTATTTTAATTCCGAAAAGAGCAATGACATTCCCGGAATTAGCAAGTCTACTCACCTTAATAGTGGCTGATTCAGATTTTACAACTTGCCTGTCAAATATCTGCATTCAGACAGACATAAGAAGGTAAAATTAGCTTAGAAAGCAAGCGAAAACTAAAAATCATATATTTCAAGTTTCTTATAATGGGACGTCTACATTCTACCTCATGGTAAGGGCAATCTCCAAATGAAAAAAAAAAAAGAAACACCAAAATGAACTGAAGAGAATATAAATATAGATTTGAATCAATCCATCTTACCTTTGCATCACCAGCTGAAACCTCTAGATGGTAAGAGCATCCTCGAGGTTGAATCTCACCAGCAAACTGAACTTCATTATTCCTATAAAATATATCAGAGATAAAATGAAAGTCTTATCTTTTCACTTGAGAAGCACAGACAATATTTAACGAATTTGTATTTAAAACAATTCACCCTGATCAATCAAATACTTAAAAGCATCTCAAATTCATAAAAAGTTGTACCTTTCTCCACAATGTGGACATTCAAATGCAGATAATAAGACCTGTAGCCTGAAGTGGGTTAGTAAGAAGCTTGTAAACTAATACAATGTAGAGAACAATCTAAATAAAACATAGAACCAAAAAAAACACGTCTCTTTCAATCAAATAAAAAACTGTCCATTTTTAATGTTCTAGAATGTGGTTAATTCACCGTGAATAAAGTATGAAAAGTCTGAATTCAGGAAATAAACAAAAAATTGTACTCTTAAAACAGAGTACGGACATTACCTTTCTAAAGTGAGGAATTACGGTCAATAGAAATCTACTTGTTCCCTGAAAAAGAAGTAAGAAAATATTTTATACACTGAAGAAGATCAGAAGAAAGACCAAGAAAATCTAATACGACTTTACAACTGAAGTAAAGAATTTGGCAAAAACACAAGAGTAGCTGAAAGATCACCAGATGAAGTTTATCTAATTGATTGCCACAGAACCACAAAGATCAATACATTTCACCTTAAATTTCCCAGTCCATCACAGAGACATAGCCAAATAAGTTGTGTTTCATCACCGCTAGCTATAGCTGATGAAAATCTCAATAACCATTGGATTTCCCAGAAAGAACTAATGTTATTACAGCTATGTGCATGTACAGTATTGGAAACAAGCTGAAACTAAAGAGCAAAGATTAAAGAGAGACTAGCCTGTTTCATAAGACCTAGATTACTTAACAAAGGTTGCAACCTATATAATTTATCACTCCTGTGACAAAGGATAAAGACTACATAACCAACATCAAGAATCTCAAAGAAACTACGTAAAGCTCTCTCCATCTCAGAAATAGTTAAGTTTTTCTCTTTCCAACCTTCTCCCATCTTAAAATTTGATTAACAGGTATAAGAGCTGCAGAATTTCAAACCTATAAACTAGCAAGATTTCAAATGCATAGATATGTAGATAAGTTTCTCATCGATTTTTTCACTACTGGAAAAATTTAAAAAGCAATGAGAGAGAAAAAACAGTCATTGCAACCTACCGCATTCTACTAATTTCTCCATCTACAATAAGTTAAGCTTATACAGAGAAGTCCAATTGTAAAACCAATACATTCGTTTCTTATATGCATATCAGCTACAAACAGAGACACTAACTAACTTTTATGTGCGTGTGAGAAAGAGAGAGACATACATTTTCACCACAGCGCATACACATGCTCTCAACTACGTAGAGAGGAGCACCAAAGGAATGATCTGCTGAAACAGCTTCAACCACCGATCCAACATCGATTTGTTGATCATCTCCGTTGTCCATTATCTCCAAAGTTTCTCCAAACAATCCCAAGTCTAAGAAACCTAATATTAAGGAAAGTAAGCTACAAAGCATGAAACTTTGTGCCCATCAACACCTATTTTTTTGTTAAAAGAATATGAAAAACGTAACTTATCAAGTTTCCAAAAACAATCCCTACACAAAGAATCTATAAGAACTCTTTCAAAGCTCAGAGCAGAGTACATTTAATCCAAATACGAGACGAATAGTTCCTAGAAACCCAACAAAACCCAGAGCGTAAATCACAGAATCAAAATCTAGATTCATCTAAACCACTAGAAATCGAGAAACAGAGCTAAATTTCGTCAATTCCAAAAGAATAATTTTTAAAAAGAGTGAAATTTTATCAATTTCTGACGGGACAAGCGTCGCCAATCAGCATAGAAACAATTCGAATATGTGTATCAAACCAAAATACGTACCGATTAAACGAGACAATGCTTGAAATTTTACAGAACTGTGTTATGAAAGAGATTGAGGTCTTATGAAACTCAAAACAGCTCTTAAAACGGCGAGAGAGTTGAAGAAGAACCCACGTGAGGATCACGTGTTTGTGTTTTGTTTATGTGGGCTTGAGTTTTTTCCACTAGGTCATCGGGCTATTCAAATAAATTTTCTTTTAATATTTCAAAAAATAAATTCTAGACTATGTAAGTGTAATGCAATTCACCGGAAAATTTCTTCTTTTTTTATAACTACGAGGTTTAGAGTCTATGAATTTCTAATTTTTTGGGGACAAAATCCAAACTATGTTAAATTAATTTTTCTTCGGAGAGCAGACTCTTCTCAACAGGAATCGAATTCGTGACCTCTTTGGTTTTAATCCACAAAGAGTTACCATTAGTCCTACTCCATGTTAGTCACCAGAAAAATTCTCTCTTTCTTTTCTCATTTCTATCTTTTAGAGAGAAAGAAAGTTGTTTTGTTTTGTTGTAAATATTCTCAATCGGATCTTTCCAATTTAAGACTATCGTTCTTACTTGTTCGGATTTAAATTTTAAATTTATGTCGGTAATAAATTCCAATTTTGATGTCGGTTTTTTCTTTGTTGGTAGGTTAGTCGATCATGTCATTAGTGTAATCGATCAATTGAACCAGATCTTTGATATAATTGGTCGGTTTTGTACTGTGTTTACAGAGGGAGAAGAGCAAATTTAAATTAGAGACGTCGGTGAGGATTAAAGGTGAGTCCCGGTTATGGTTGTAGAAGAATTTCAAGTGGATCAGCATAAAGGAAGGCAAATATCCTATGGTCTCTTTCTGTTTCTCCATACTCCGGTCGAGGGCGATGGTTCTGAGCTGATTCGAAAGGTCCATGTGGTTCTGCGGAGAAGCGGTGAACTGGTGGTTGTTTGAGCAAGTCAAACCGGAAATAAAGGAGCTAAGTTGATTGAGTCATGTTTTTAAGTAGTTGTTAGTTTCAGAGTCAATAGTCTTAGGAAGTTTGAAGTCTATCGATTATGTTGTAGTCTTTGTAGAAATTCTGTTAATCTGTTTCATGTAAGGCTATATAAGCCAAGTTTCATCGATGAATAAATTCAGAGTTTTCAAAGTCCAAAATAGAAGTTGTGATTACTTTTTCAAAGTGGTATCAGAGCTCTGTTGGATCCTTGAGAAATTTTGAGAAAGAAATCACAGTTTCAAAACACGTGTGAGGAGAGATGGGAGATCAGAAAATGAAACTACCCTAGTTCGATGGGCACTTGGATCACTGGAGTGAAATTATGGAAAATTTCTTCAGACCAAGAGGATTGTGGAGCTTAATCGATATCGGGTACGAGGAGCCAGCAATCACAATATTGCTCTAGGCGGAGGTAGTAACTGGACAATGCCAAGACAAATGACCATAAGGTAAAACATTACCGCTATGAATCCATCAATAGGGTAATGTTTGAGATCATCTGAGATCATATAGGACTTGATGAAAAGAAGTTTGGAGGCAATGAGCGGGTGAAGAAGTCATTGCTACAGAATCTGAGTAAAGATTTTGAGTTGCTAGAGATGAAAGAATCTGAGAATGTGGAAGAGTACTTTACGTGTGTGCTAGCCATCACAAACCAAATGAGAAGAAATTCAGAAGTCATGAATGACTCAAAAGTGTGGGAGAAGATCCTGAGAACTCTCAGTGAGAAGTTCATGTATGTGGTGGTGTCTATAGAGGAATTGAAGACATTGAGAGCATCTCATTTGATGAATTATTGAGCTCTCTTACATTCCATTAACAGAAGTTCAAAAATCTAGACAAAGGAGATGGGAACCAGAGGAAGGGGCTTTAACGGAAGAGGCAGAGTATGTGGTAAAGGAAGAACGTTCTTAGGCAAGAGCATTGTGAAATGCTACAAGTGCCACGAGCTTGGTTATTTCAAAAACGAATGTCCAAACTGGAAAGATAAAGCAAACTATGTCGATGAATAAGAAAAATAAGAGATGTATTGATGGCTTACATCAAAGAGGAAGTGAATTACACAAGTGAAGATGCAGAGCTAGTGCAAATAACACACACTAAAAGACAAGAAATCATGAAAAGGAGAGCATGGTTCTTGATTCAGGGTGTTCAAACCACATGAGCAGAGACAAAAATCTGTTCTCAACACTGGATTCAAGCTTCAAGAACTCAATCAAGCTTGGAAACAATAAGAGAATGGAGGTTGTTGGCAAAAGTAACATCAAACTGAAACTGAATAATGTCACATTCAACATTAGTGAAGTATAGTGTGTGCCTGAATTGAAGAAATTTTTGCAGAGTATTGGGCAACTCCAAGAGAAGAATTTAACAATTCTCATACAAAAAGAGACTTGCATAATCTATCTTGATGAAAAAGGGTTGATAGCAGAGAGCAAGATAAGCATAAAAACTTTTTGATCAAAGTAGAGATGAAGAAATGTCAGGGGAACAAAGATGCTTGCAGAAAACCGCATAAGAGATAAAAAAGTTGTGGCATGAGCGGTATGGACATCTAAGCCATCGCGGAATGAAAACATTGCAGAGCAAGCAAATGGTACGTGGTCTTCCTATTCTAGACTCACAAACTTTCACGTTTTCAGATTGTTTGGTGGGAAAGAAACCGAGAAAACCTATTCCCAAGAGAAGCACATGGAGAGCAAAGGAAGTTTTGGAGCTGGTACACTCAGACATATGTGGTCCCATAAGTCCAACATCCATTTAGTGATAAGAAGTATGTGATATGCTTCATTGACGACTACAAGAGAAAGACGTACGTGTATTTGCTAAAAGAATAGTCGAAAGTATCCAGGTATTTTAAAATGTTCAGGAGAAGAGTTAAAATGAAACTAGAAAGAAGATGAAATGCTTAAGGATTGATTGAGTAGGAGAGTATACCTCACATGATTTCTCAAAATACTGCAAAGAGGAAGGAATACATAAGCAACTAACCACTGCATACACTTTAGAACAAAATGGAATCGCAGAAAGAAAGAATCGAATTGTTATGAACATGGTTAAGTCGATGCTCTCAGCAAGGAAAATGCCAAAGATCTTTTGGCTAGAAGCAGTAAATTGGACATTCTATGTTCTCAATAAATGTCCAACAGTTTTCTGTTGGAAATATGACACCACAAGAAGCATGGAATGGAGTAAATCCGAGTGTAAAGAATTTCAGTGTTTGGGGGCATCATTGGCCATGTACACATCCTTGATGAAAAGCGAAGTAAACTTGATGATAAGAGTATAACATGCATACTATTGGTTTCAGAATAATATAAAGGATATAGGTTGTGCAATCTGAAAACCAAGAATATTGTGACAAGTAAAGATGTGGTGTTTGAAGAAATAAATACTGGGATGGGGAGGAAGATCAAGTCAACATATAACTGACTTGGAATGATGATGATGCTACATGGGAAGAGAGTGAAACTAAGACAAATAATGGAAAAGCATATGGTGTTGAAGCCAATGATGAAGATCAGGCTGAGCATAATGAAGAAGATTTGGAGGAATATCAAAATGAACAACAAGACCTCCACAATATCGAAATGATTATGTCACAAGAAATGAGAGCATAAGTGAAGAAAAATACGAAGTGAACATGGTTGAGATAAATTTTGTGGATCCTTCAACATTTTAAGAAGCAAGAAAAAGTGTGAAGTGAAGAGAAGTAACAGATGAAGAGATAAATTCAATCATCAAGAATTAGACCTGGATGTTTTCATATCGATCGATCAACTGATGGATTGATCTTTCGTTAAACCTGAGAAGTTTTTCATTCGTTAAAGCACTTTCCACTAATGGATTGAGCTAAATTTTGTACACAAGATATCTAACTCTTTTATTTGGAAGTAGTTTGAAGTCTATCCAACGGTGTGATCAAAAGTTATGTCGATTTTCGTGAATACAATTCAGTCTGGCGAGCAGATGAAGCAGGCTCAGAAAAATAACGTAAGATTTTGATCGATCGATCTGACCTACACCAACTGTTTCCTATTTTGGAAATCTTGCATATTTTTCTATTTTGATTAGAACTTCGACCTAGACATTTTTTAGCCTGTATATATTATTTTTATGCCATTGTTTAGGCATTGCTTACTATTTCTACAATTTTATTCAAACCTAGTTCTCATAGATATTTCAATACCCTTTTGGTATTTCTATTTTATTATTATGAGTTATTCTTCTTACCTTAGTTTTTTCTCTGCATCCATGACTGAGTAGTCCTCTATTTAGGTTTAGGGATTTTAAAAGAATTCATGAATCATTGATTTATACATAGATAGGGATTTATCTTATTGTATCTTCATCTATTGTTGTTCTCATTGCTTAGGCTAAATTGACCCCTTACTCTCTTATTTAGGGTTTAATCTATTTGCCAAAAGCATTATAGGTTTCTCAATAGAACATAGGTGAACATATTGTTCTTAACCAACGAAAGCTAATTGATATTGCGATATGTGAACATATTGAACATGCTCATTAATGCTTGTTTAGAATTTTAAGTTCAAACAACAGTTTAGAATCTTAGGTGGTTAGATAAAGTGATTGATACCACGACAGTGGATTGATTATATATTTATGTTTGAGTTCAAGATAATTGCTTATTTCATTTCCTGAATAATTTTCTGATTCATGATCTCTGGATTCGTGAGAATTTTTCTTGACCTAATGCTTCTTTTAATTGATATTTACATCGTTTGTATTGCTTTCTTTAGTTCGCATCAAACAAACAAACTATCCATTAATTTATTGTTTTAAAGAATTGTAGTGTAACTTTCGTCCTTATGGATTTGATCCCTAAATTGCTACAACATTTGTTGTGCACTTGCAGTAATCTTTATAGAGTTAAAACTTTGTGTATCAGGATATCTACCAACTAGATGTGAAATCTGCATTCCTTTATGGAGTTCTTTTAGAAGATGTTCACATACAACAACCAAAAAGGTATGTAATTGAAGGGGAAGAGGATAAAGTGTACAAGCTACACAATGCGCTATATGGCCTAAAAAAAGGGCCAAGAACCTGGTTTAGTCGGATTGGAGAATATTTCATCAAGGAAGGTTTCACGAAGTCTCAAAATGAAGAAACTATGTTTCTTAAGAAAAACGACCAAGGTAACATCTTTCTTGTGAGTATCTATGTGGATGATTTTATCTACACAGGGAATGATGCTTTGATGATGAAGAATTTCAAGATTTCAATGCAAAGGGGGTTTGAGATGACATATCTTGGTAAGATGAGATTTTTTGGCATTGAAGTATTGCAGAAGTCACAAGGAATTCACATTTCACAAAAGAAGTATGCTTTGGAGGTTCTTAGGCGGTTTGAGATGGAAAATTTTAATGGAGGTCATAATCCAATGGTTCCTGGAAGCAAATTGGTCATGGATGAAGGAGGAGAAAGAGTTGATTAGACTTTCTACAAGAAAATAATAGGAAGTGTTATGTATATCACAAACAACAAGTCCTTATCTGCAATTTGTTGTAAGTTTCTTGACTTAGTACATGTCTAAACCTACATTACTGCATTTGCAAGCTGCTAAGAGAGTTTTGAGATATTTGAAAAACACCATGGTTTTCGGTATTTGGTATAAAAGAGGAGGAACTGGTGAGCTATTGGTTTATACCGATAGTAATTTTTTTGGAGATGTTGAGAGTAGAAAGAACACTTCTGGATATGTTCTTCTCATGGATGGAGCTTATGTAGCTTGGCTATCGAAGAAACAACCAATTGTCACATTCTCTACCACGAAAGCAGAGTATGTGGCTGACTCTGTGTGTTTGTGTCAAGTAATCTGGTTTGTAAGAGTATTGGAAGAACTGGGATATAAAGTGAAGGGAAGCACAATCATGTTATGTGATAATAGTTCAACAATCACATTATCTAAAAATCCAGTTTTTTCATAGGAGATGCAAACACATTGGAGTTAGATTTCATTTTCCACGAGGGTTGGTAAGAGATGGGAGTAATTCAACTTGAGCATTATGGATCATAGGAGCAAGTTGCAGACATCTTCACCAAGCCTTTGAAACGTGAGACATTTGAGAACTTAAGGAACAAGCTTGGGATTTGCCAATAATTATTACTGCATTCTACAGTCATACTAGAGCTGCAGAATCTAATCATAGGTTGTCTCACAATTGATGATGTACTTAAGAAAAATTAAGATGTATTTGCGAGATCTTCGGATTATCTAACAATGTCTTGACAAGCTGTGCAGATAATGAATAATCATCATCCAACTTGCTCTAACAAACAGGTGACAATTTTATCCAGCAGGCAAGATTAGTTGTTGAATAAGAGTTTCTTGATCTAAGTTGGAGCAGTTGAAGAATCTGAAACTGGTAAGTGGTAAATAAGATAGAATATTTTCTGCTTTCATTGCCATCACACTTAGCTCAATGTATGTTGCTTCACACTTAGCTCAATGTATGTTGCTTTGCCTCTATCTTTATTAGCATGGTCCAAGAGTAAGCAGATTTATTACTTCAGTTTTATGAGATTTAAAGCCGAGCAGAAAAATTTTGATGTATTGTCATTGACTTGTTTCTTCTACAAAGCCTCTGCAAAAGATATTAAGGTGACATCCTCCTATGTATCTTGTGGTTTGGATGCATAGCAACTCAGTAGTTTCTTGAGAAGTAGTCTTCCCTTCGCCATCTGCAGAAACAATCCAGTGAATGATTATAATAGTTTCTGGCCTATTCCTAACAAATAATGATGGAATATATAATTTTGTATGCAATTTATTTCAAATGCTTACCACCCGCATTCACTTTCGGCTTGTCCTTCTCTCTACAGTGTTGTGTTCAGTCTCATAACCTCCCAAGTTATCACCGTTGCTTGTTGATTGTTGGTGAAGGAGAGCTTCTTGATCCAAGTGATCACCGTTGCTTTTTTCACAAATATATGGAAGAATATTTGGATTACAAGGTTGGTTATCTAGGGATGGACTGTCTTCGAGGAGTCGTATACCACATCCGTTTAATTTGAGATGAGGGTAGTCAACAGTGAAACGAAACTGTATATCCACGTGATCATCGCTATGTTCAGCTAGATGGCTCAGAGGGAATCAAAAGTCAGATATAAACATATGTCTACCCAACTCGATGCACAAGAAATACATTGGCCAATCAGCAGAGTCATAGTGGTTCCCAAGTCTATCTACGAACCGTGGACATACCCGGATGAATGATCCATTGTATGAAAAGATTCAGTATCAACCAACACAAGCTCTAAATCTGACGAATTTTTGAGAAGGAGAGGTGTGAAAAAGAGGGATATTGGTCAGAGAAGTTCCAGTAGAACAGTGAGTGAAATATGAAGGCACTTCTTCACCTGAAAACTCCATGGACTTGAAGGAAACTGATTGTTGGTGAAGGAGAGCTTCTTGGTCTAAGTGGAAGCAGTTATTGAAGATGAGTCTTACTTTTGGGAAGTAATCATTTGGAAGAGAAGAAGAAGCCTCACAAGGGACTGGTGCCATGTTCAATGCACTTAGACTATCATTCCAGCTAGCTTTAGTCGATGCTTGCAGTCTGAACAGTCAACCACAAAAAGACGTTTCAGCTCAGAAAAGTTTAGTGACACACACCGTAAATTGTTGCACTCATTCATATCTAGGTTCACGAGCCTAGAGAAGTTCTCGATCCACCAAGGAATCTCTTCAATAGCTGCTCGGGTTAGATCGAGCGCTGAGATATTGGTTGAAATGTTAGGAAAAGTCCTCAACCGCAAGCATCCACGGAGATCGAGGTGTTCTAGAGATTCGAGGTTGGTTCCAGTTGGAAAAGTCTCTAGATTTACGCAATTTGTAATACTCAGATCCTCGAGTTTATTGAGATTCTGAAATGAAGAAGGCAACTCCACCAAACTTGGGATATCAGAGAGCCACAACGTCGACAGAGAGGGAGAGAGCATGGTCATGAGGGGTGTAAGCGGCTGAACCAAAAAAAAAAACATTTTAGAGTTTAAAAAAACACAACAATTTAGAGATGTTAAGTAATAAGTATATATACCTGCAGCCGTTCCCACAATTTCCCACTCTTCATTAAAGACATGCCTAAAATTCATGAGATTCTCTAAACGCAAGCTAGAGGGAAATTCTTCAATTGATGTATCAAGTAGGAGTAGCTCTGAGATGTTGGTAGAGATTTGAGGAAAAGTCCTTAACCGTGAGCATGAATTGAGGTCGAGGCGAAAGAGAGATTGGAGATTGATTCCAGATTTGTACAAAATGACATGTTCAATGTCTCCAATTTATTGAGATACTAGATAGAGTAAGGAAGCTCACCAAACTTGAACATTCAGAAAGACTAAGTGTCTTGAGATTGGTGGCCATAGAAAGATCTGAGATTTCTTTCAGGTTTTCAGATCCCCACAAATCCATATCCTTGAGCCCTGAAAGTGACTAAAATATAAACAAGTTACATATCAGTTGTAAGGATTGTCATCTAAAATGTAAAATATGTAATCTAATCTAAACAGTAACCTATAATTTACTAAATATTTACATGAACTCCATCTCACAGCTTCTCGAGACTGTTGTTCTGCATTTGGAGTTTAACGAGGTTTTCAGGACAAAACTTAGAAGGCATACATCTCATTGGGTATCCATCCAACCTCAATAATCTAAGTTTAGAGGACAAGTAGTCAAAGCCTTGCAGTCCCCTGAGTAAATTTCTAGAAAAGAAGATTATGCATCTCTTTGAAGGCACTCTCATGTATATGCAGTTCATCAATCTCATTTATATCCAATGCTATACCTAAAACGTTTTTGGTACCCTGAAATTATAACATCAATAAAAAAGAGAAAAAAACAACATTATCTTAACAAACGGCTACAATTCATCTTTTATCAACTAACATGTTCTTGATCTTTAGAGGATTTGTATAAAGACTGTGAAAAAACTTACAGAGTTGTTATCAAGTACATAGCAAATATATTTTGAATCCGTAAGGAATTGTCGTTCTCCAGGCTCATTGGACTGTGTGCGGACGATCTCCTTAGCAAACGGTGCATCTCAATAGTATCCCCTCTTACATGTACAAGAGACCTATCAACTATGTTTTTCAGCCCGATCTTAACATCCAAGTTACTATTTGCTAGTAACAGTTTTATGTTATTGACTCTCTCACCGTCGAAAGGACATGCAATGTGACGAAATATGGCTTTGTCTTTTCTGTTATCTAATCCATCGTAGGTGAGTCGTAATGTTTTCTCAATTTTCACATCCAAACCATTTCGAAGCCTCGGCATCATATCCACCCAGTCCTCTTTATCCCTACCCCGTAAATACAAACCTAATAGTTTACAAAGTATTTTAAAAGTATCGCTGTAAGAATATTTACATTTGTGGAGATTTTAACCAGTCTTATGACCTTAATCCATGAGCTAAACAGTCAGCGGAAACACCACCTAACACCCTATCAGATCATCACTAGTTTTGAATCTAAACTTGGATGTAGAAACTTGAACAATGCGGAAATAAAACTTTGAGACACAAGTGGTAACGAGTTCGGCAACCAATGTGGTAAAGCCTACATCTCGCCAGGATCGTTATTTTGGAATGCACTATCAAACAACAAGGGTTTACAAGAAGATACAAGTAATCTTAGTATGCTTCATTCACTAAAGATAAACTTTTACCATATCTTTAAATCTTTTAAATAATATTTAGTCGAGCTTTTGTGTTACCTCTGAACAGTTTCACCAACAGGATAACAAACCATGGAACCATCTCTTCCCCTAGCCACAATAACAGCTAACTCCTACAATATGAAATGTAACTGATTATAGACATCAGAGCTAAATAAGTTACTACAGAAAACATATTTTATCATAATTACCTTGACAAAAAGATAATTACCTTGACAAAAAGATCCCCATTTCTCGACATACAAACCATGGCTGAAACCTTCAAGAGCTTGTAAAGAGACAAAAAAAATCAAAACAAAACCAGGAAAATAAAATTTACATTGTACAACTAAGTATGTCATTAATTATGATATCTATTACTAACACAGACATCAGAATAAAAGTCAAGGATTATCTCAGATAGCAAAACTACCATCTTCTGCCAGAGTATTCGTTAGTTCCACATAAGAGTATTCATGTAACTAGAAATTTCTTATTTTCACATCGACCATGGCATTGTACACCAACTAACTGGTTCAACTGTTACTAGAAACTATGAAACCAACATTACATATGGTTAGTTAAGAGATTACCCATGACTGAAGAAGAAAGCCCATCTTGGCTATTGGCAACTGCATTTCCGGGTCCATCATATGCTAATCGTTTGCTCCTTCAATATCGCCTATATGTTATGGCAAGGCTTAGAGGGTTAACATAATTAACAAACTTCTCACAACTTATGGAGACATTTGTGAGTGATTCTTTCAACAAAGCATACAAAAGCCTGACCTCCATTAACTTTGGAAGAGGGATCCATGCTGAGAGAAATTAACTTTTTGCAATATTTATTTCATAAACAAAGATATTTCATTTTCTCTATTAGAAAATACACTCAAACCCATTACATAGTTTAAAGCATATACAGAAAAAGTAGAAAAATTTACTACTGTAGACCCAATATTTGGCCCTATACATGAGGGTATTAGATAGAGACCACCCCGGAGGGATTATGACTCTAATATAAGTTTTGTATCCACTCTCCGAAATGGAAGTGTGTAAATCAACAGGGATTCACTCTTTCTCTGATGAAAGCTTCTTGGCGAGTAGGAGAAGCCCAACTGTTGTGAAGCCTCACAAGACGATTGACCCATAAAACAGAGCTAGAAGTGACCCTCTCAGAGACTGTCCAGAAGAACAAAAACATGACAAAATGTCAATAAACAAACGCCCAAAACAACAGGAATCAGTATTCTCTACTTCCACAATATGATGAACATTGAAGAATAGGAGTAGAATGTTTGATCTACCAACCTTTGCGAGTAGCAATGCATTGTCATTTGCATACTCCAATGAGCTCTCTGGTATGCTCTGCATCCCCTGACTGATTTGCCATGAAAGTATCCTGTTCGATCCAAGTATGAACATTTTAAAAATATTGTTAAGAGTGTGATACACAGTTCTCAAAAGTAATAAAGAAGCTTTTACAAATACCCATAGATGAATGAAATGGTAGCTCCTGCGTAGGCTTTCTGTGGACTCAGCTACCTGAAGATCCCCAAACTGCAGTTCAAACAAAAACATTCTCATCTACAAAGTAGCTTTAGTGAACCTACGAGAGAAACCATATATTATGCATTTATGCTTTACCTTAAACATCCTTCTATCCGACTTAGATTCATTACTGACTGAAACAGATGATGTACTTGCTGATAGGACCTCTCCAGTTGTAATCATCACTTTCGCAATCTGCAAATTCTCAGCAAAGTTAGGTTCTTGTAGGCATTTACATTTGTGGGCATTATACAGACGAACAATTGATTGTATTATTGTGGCAGTTAAGTCTTACATTGTAAACTGATGGTCTGATTTACATTTGAAATAAGTATGGAAACAATTGCAATTAACTGTCACTTATATTTACATTTTATACCACACCTATATTTGAGATTCAAGTACCTTCTGTAAGTCACCTTTACCATATTGTCCCATGCCTTTGAACCTTTTGCCTGCAGATATCAGACGCCTCCCAAAGACTGAACAAAAAAGGGTAAAAACGAGTATGATTATAAGAGAATAAATCTAGAAAAGATGTGTAGCGACATACTATAGAGCTAGTTCTTGTTACCTGATCTGGCACCATATGTTAATGAACTTTCTAGTTCGGGAAGTTTCTTCACTAAACTATGAGAAGTTGATGTGTCAGCCTGTTCCAAAGCACGGAACAGATTCAGTAACGTCTGACCAAGCTCTTGACCACACTACAAATACATTTGCGAGGATGCGATTATATGCCCCTCAAAGTTTAAGGAAGTGATGCAAGCAGGTGCGCTTATGAATAGACATCTAAGTGGCTATAAGTGAAGATCGGTGTTATGGATTACGGTCCTAGAGGCTAAAGGAATACAAAATTATGTCCTTAGTTAAGATATCAGAGTAATGGACCTGTCATTTTTTCTTCTGCAGATTTCTATCATTAGTTGCTAGTAAAACCAGTAACGTGTAACCACATACATGAAAACATTCCTTCATATAAATCTTATTGATACCAAAAATGAATAAGAAAAAGAAACAGCTTATGCTACAATAGGGATGGAAATGATCACAAATATTTGGTCAATGGCAGATAAACCCAATTCCAACCAGTTTGGAAAATTAACCAATTTAAAAATTTGAAATATTTAGATTATTTGACACAATAATATATTATGGCCATGCGGATACAGTTAAGCATAATAACATACTATGCCCGAGAGAAACTATAAATGCGAGTAGTTTGTATACAAGAATATCAGGTGATTGTGGTTTAGGATGGGGTATGCTACAATAAAGGAAAGCTCATATACATGTAGTTTATATACAAGAATTTCACATAAGAGATCCCCAGAGATGGAATAGCAGTTCTTGGGCTCAGTACTAACATAAACCAAACCTCAAACAATGAACAAGTTCCACAGAAGTAGAGATTATAATGTTAATTTAGTGGTCAATGGAAATGGTTACTTACCACAATAAATATCAGTTTCCTCATTTGACAAAACCATTTTAAAAGTTTATGAGGAGAAAGAGGAACTAACCTCATCAGTGATAGGTCCATTGGAAAGATCAAAAGCAGCATCATTTAACTGCAAGAAACCAAAACTCACCACATAAAAATGCGTTGCCAAATCAAAAATAAGGTTTTTAAGAATTAAGAGCTTAACTTACATCGAGACGAAGATCAGCTGGTAACTGCTGGAAGTAATCTGATGGAAGATCAAAACATTTCTGCAACACACAAGAAATAAACTTTGATTTGGAAAACCAAAATTAGAACGGAATACAAAGAGAGTTTTTTTCACTTACAGTGAGTTGTAGGAGAAGTGATTTCGAACTTGTTTCTAAAGGTTGAGGAGAATCTGATGACTCCGTAAGGGCAAATGTGAGAGTCAAAGATTTCGAAAGATTAAGCCTTTTCCACTTATTAGATTTCAGGGAGGATTAAAAAAGAATTAAACGATAATTTGGCTGAGAAAAGAAGTGGAAGAAGAGAGACTGTGGAGAGGTTGGAGGAGATGAAGAGAAGCCATCTTTAGAGTTCCTAGAAACCCAGAAAAAAATGACAAAATCAATATCACAGATTCAAATCAATGGAGGTAGAATCATCATCGATAAGCCAATCAAAAAAATACCTTTAGAAATTGAACAAAACTGTGGTCTGAAACTCAACTCGAGTCTAATTCTTACTTCTTTCTCTTATTCACCAATCTCGTATATTCCTTCTTTTTTTATGTTTATTTTAACTCAAAATATTATAAAATGATCAAAAATCATGGTTTTTCTTGTATGTTTACGTCCATCAGATTTTTTCAAATTATTTTAAATTTTTAAATTTTTTTTTTTTTCTTCTAAATCCACAAAGAACACTACACCCACAATTTCATTATTCAACTTCAAATTCTTTTCATTTTTCTTCTAATTACTACAATTCAATCATTTCTTTTTAATATTTAAACTTGAATTTACCTTTTTCATCTCAAAAAAGAAAATCAAAACCCTAAAAATCAAAAATGGTGAAAACAAAAAAATTGAAGAGGAAGAACCCTGAAACTCATTCACAACAACGTGGAGGGCCTCGCCTAGTTGATTCGCCTGAGGAGAGGCCGCCGTCTTTGCCACCCGTCGAACGAACCCTCGAGACCCGACGAACCCGCCAAGCTCAAGCTTCGCCACGAAGAATAAAGTCTGCCACCGGTTCCTTGTCTCGACCTTGGGTGGTAAGTGTTATATTATTTTTTCTCTTAAAGTTAAATCCAAATGTATGGTTGTTGGGAAATAATTGAATGGTCTTTTGCTATGTGATTTCTGGGTACGACTAGTACGCTTGATACAGCTGTTGTTTGCTCTGTGTTTTCTGGATATGACTAGTACAACTCAGCGTAAATGTACAACTAGGTGTTGTAGGTATAACTATGATATGATATACGAGTAGTATAATTATAGGTGTATATACGACTAAATATTACTAATACAACTATGTATGTGGATATTTATGTATGTGGATATTTGTTTGGATTTCAGGAGAACAAGGAGGAAACATAAGGTATACAACATATTCCTCCGGAGAATTTTTTTTTCAAAAACACCGATTATGCGGTTTTCTGCAAGTTGTCTTCAAAGTGCGATGATGTGAAGATAATGGAATTGATAGAAGAGGTGCTTGAAGATAGAGAATTGGAGTGGTTTTTGAACCATCCTCAGTTCCGGCATGTGTGGCACATGCCAAGACAGAAGAACCACAAACTAACGCATATGTGGTTGATGCTTGTGCGCATAGTGAACAAGAAGAAAGGGAAGATGGCGTGGTTCGTTGTGAATGGAATGCCTATTAGGTACTCGATAAGAGAGCATGGTCTTCGATAAGGGAGCATGGTCTTTTGAGTGGGTTGGACTGTAGGAGGTACCCTGAGTCTTATGAAACAATGGTGGGGAGTTATCGGTTCGTGCTGAGACAATTCAAAAGAACTAAGAGGATTATTTTTTAAGATGTAATTGAGAAATTTAAGAAGATGCCAGAAACTCCAAATCGACTGAAGTTGGCGATCTTACTGTTCCTGAGCACCGTCGTCAAAAAGTCCTAGACATATGGACAAATCGAGGATTTTTTCTACAAAGTTATCGAATATCTCGAAGCTTGCTGGACATTTCCATGGGGGAAGTACACGTTTAATGATCAGTTAGACAAGAGCTGGTGCACCATGGATCATTTAGAGGACGTGTTCAACCCACGTGGACATTCCCAGGATTCATTCTTCCGTTAGAGGTATGAAAATAAATTATATATAATTTATAATGTGCAAAAAAATTATAAATTAATTTTTAATTTTTAATGTGTAGATTTTAGCGACTGAAGTTATTCCAGACATGCGGACGACATTTAGGACTGAGTTCATTGATGATGAGGGTGAAGTGAGTAGTAGGTGCCCGAGGATGTGCAAGAGCCAATGGAAGCCTTTTACCATGAAAGGGTGATCATTGGAAACAGTTAATGATGTTCTTGGAGACACTAAGGTATGAAAATTATGTTTTGTCTAAAATTGTTCTACACAATTGTATAGGTTATATCCAGTTGTATTTGGTATATAGTTGTATTAATTATATGTAGTTGTATTCTCTTTGATGATGTGCAGGAAATCCATAGCATCTTACATCCTATACTTGAAGAAGTACCACTACTCGCCCAAATTATGGAGGATGATGACGAAGGAGAGGACTACTTGTATGTGAATTGGAACACTTGCCTTCTTCAGGCAAACAAGAAGATATGGTTTGAAGATTTTTACAATTTGGATGTGGCTGGTCGAAGGGACAATCTAAATGTCCAACGGGCCATGAGCCTTAAAGACACATTGATGAAGGTCATTGAAGAAGGTTTTGCTAAAATTCATCAGAGGGTTGACGAGTGGAATGAGAGGTTTACTGGGATTGAGACAAGGATGTCGGACCTTGAAGTATGTGTGACTTCGCTAATGGAAGGGAGTGTTAGAATAAACCCCGAATGTTGGAGGTGATGAGAGTGATGACAATGATGAGGGTGACGAGGTAGAGGTTGTTGTAGCTGTGGTGGTATGCCCGAGGTAGATGGTATGCCCGAGGTGGAGCAGGTTAATGTAGCTGTCAGGTCAGTGGACACAACAGACCTGTGGCACAGTAGGTTGGGTCATATGAATGCAAAAGGACTACGGTTTCTAGTCAAGAAAGAGCTGATAAAATCAAGTGAAGTTAAGGATTTTAAGCAGTGTGAATTCGGCATTCTTGGTAAAGCTCATAGGTTGTCGTTCAAAACAGAAATTCATACTTCTAAGGTACCTTTGGAGTATGTTCATTCTGATCTATGTGGTTCCCCTAATGTTACTCCAAGCTTGTCGAAGTGTCAATACTATATGTCATTTGTTGATGATTTCTTAAAGAAAATATGGGTATATTTTCTCAGAACTAAAGATAATGCTTATAAGAAATTTATTGAGTGGAAGTCAATCACTGAAAATCAGTGTAGAAAGAAGTTGAAAACCTTAAGAACTTATAACGGTCTTGAATACCTGCAACAAGACCTTTGATGACCATTGTAAGCTTCATGGTATTCTAACACATGACTTGTTCTTACATTCCACAACAAAACGGAGTTGCTGAGGCTTAACAGAACCATACTTAAGAAAGTAAGAAGTCTCTTAAGTGAGACTGGATTGGATGAGTCCTTATGGGCTGAAGCTACATCTACAATGGTGTATATAGTAAACAGAACACCATCTACACCACTAAACTTTAAAATACCATAAGAGGTTTGGTATGGTAGAAAACCAAAATATTCACACATGAGAAGGTTTGGATGTTTAGTCTATTATCATGTTGATCAAGGTAAGCTCAAACCTAGAGCTAATAAAGGGTCTTCATAGGCTATCCTCAGGGTGTGAAAGGTTACAGAATATGGAGCCTTGATGATAAGAGGTACATTGTTAGTCGAGATACAATTTTTTGTGAAGATGGTTGTTTACAAAGATATTGAAAAAATGTCAAAGGATCAAGACAACGTTTCTGACCCTAAAGGGGAGAAGAAAGTCACATTTGAACATCTTGATGATCATGACTTGGTGAATCCATGGCTTCATGAGAAAATTCTGGTGGAGGTGGAGCTATGCCAGATTCTGATCAAGGAGAAGAAGAGGACTCAGAGGATTAGTCTGATTTCAAAGTTTCAAATTCACCTCTGAATAACTACTTATTGGCAAGGGATAGAGTCTGGAAAAATATCAAAAGGCTAAGTAGGTATGTTAAAGCCGACATAGCCGCATATGCTCTTAATGTGACAAAACTAATGGATGAGGATGAACCAAACAATTATCATGAAACCATTATTGGAAAAAATAAAGAACAGTGGAAGGCAGCTATGAAAGAGGAAATAGAATCCCATCATAAAAACCAAACTTGGAATCTAATTCCAAAACCAGAAAAACAAAGAACTGTTGGCTGCAAATGGGTTCATAGTTTTTGCTTGTCTGTTGTCTCCGAAACGAACTCGCCAAGACACAAATTCTTATATTTCTCCATCAATTAATTTCACATTTTCGGTATTTTTTATCTTCTCTCTACTACATAATAATAAATAAACAAAATATAAATAAAACATAAATAAAATATACAATATGGTTCAATTTGTTTTGAAGCAAGTATTTTATAACGTAATGATTAACTAAAAACTATAGATACAATATTTCGTGCATATGCGCATGTATAAACCTAGTGTATATATATATTACGGCCTTTAACCGTCATATATTTAAAATCTCAAAATTATGATCTCTTCTATACAATTCTAAGAATTTAGTCATTTTAGGTAAATAATTTTTTTTTTAATGTACGGCCCAGTGCAAATGTTGCTGGCAATAACAGTCATTATTTCCAACCGAAAACACAATATGTAAGAAGAAAACAGCACAAAGTCTAAAGATCAATTCTAAAAATGTAATTTCAGGCATATAACAAATAGTTTGCTGGAAATTAAAACAGTATAGTAAAACAACCTGCATCATCCTACAAAATAGAAGATGCATTTTAATTGTTTTCTTTTCACCTCCAAGAGGAACCACCAAGCTTAATCACTTCTTCTGAACTTGAATCTCTCCTTGTTCCAATTCCTTCATCTCCTTTCTGACTACTCGCGTCTCCATATAAATCCTTTAGCTTTGCAAGATTTCTGTTCACAGTCACAGCTGATTTCTCCTTGTTGCTACTATCTCTTTTTGGAGTCGGTTCACGCTCAATTTGCACACTCCTGCTCCTACTTCTGCTCCTACTTCTCCTGTCATGTCGTCTACTTCTATCGTCCTCGTAATCACCTCGCCTGCTTCTACTTTCATAGTCACGCCTTGATCTCCTATCATTACCGTAATCCCTCTCCCTTTCTCTGTATCTATCTCTCTCCCTCTCCCTGTCTCTGTCTCTTTCCCGGTCATTATCCCTCTCTCTCTCCCGCTGTCTATTTGAGTCTCTGTCGGAATAATAGTCTCGGCTCTGGCTCCTACGTGGTGACCGCTGCTGTACTTCATCGCCTCCATTTCTGTCATAACTAGAAGCTGGAGGACGGCGAACAGGTGAGGAGCCTCTAGTGGAAGCACGGTGAGGTGCTCGCTGACCAAATGAAACAGAGAGGGATGCTTTTACAGATGGTGGACGACGAGCAGTGTCTTCAGAGCCACGAGTCATGTCTCCAGTTGAACCAGAAGGTTTAGTTGGTAAATTCATCTTCTCTAGGTTCGATACAATCAGGCGCATGACAGGAACAGGTATTCGAGGAAACAAAGTATCAAAGTAGTACTGCAAACACCAAAACAACAGTACATCAGATTCAGGAATTGGCTTCATGGAAACATTTAAGTATCATATTGCTTAACAGTTTGCATCGATAATGACTCTTAAACACCTTATATGGTCAAACGCAAATGGATGTTTGCTAAAACAAACAGAAAATATATTAAAATAGTTCCAATACATTTTCACTCATACACAAAATGCTATTTCTTGTATTTAAGTCTACGACTTCACTTACGTATTAGTTTTTCTAGCAAATAATCACCACATGCTCTTCAAAAACATGACTTAAGATCATCGTACCAAACTACTGAAATGTACACACTATCCAAAATGGGTATCAAACAATTATCAATTGGCAAATAAGAACTTAACCAAGCAACTACGTCTTCAAAAGAGTGTTTGTACTTTCCGGACAAAACAAATAACAACACAGTAAAACCAATAAAGTCCAAGATTTTAAGTGACCACACAGCATCTTACCGACAAATCAAAATTCTTGCTCAATCTCACTTCATATTTTCAGTATTGTAAATATATATACATTTTTAGATCCAGGAGAAACCAGACGCATCCAAGTCTGCCCAGCCAAAAACACTTGTTCCATGGGACAATTCACAGAAGGCAGAAAAATTTGACTATGTATTATAACAACTTGTTACTTACTTACCAGTCCGAGCAGCAAATCACGAACATAAACACCCATTGTCGTCATCCGTCCATTTGATCCTGGTGAAAACTCCTGAAGGCAAAGTACATAAATATATTCATGTTAAGCTGTATATAAACAGTACCAATGCAGAGCCATGTTCAAACAAGCTGGAGTGATTATGATAATATGAACCCACAACCCAGAATATGGTAAGCAGTAGGCCATAGGATCCTAATTATTGTGTGATTATCTCACTTATAATACTAACAAGAGCATCTCTATTAAAAACATATTAAGGAACTAAAGGAAAGCATGATGCTAGAGACATATCAACTTTAATGATACCCAGATGTATGAATAGGCAATTGCGTAAGGATTTTTATGAATGGTTGAAATTAGTAAAATGTTATCTATAATTGCATGGTACTCTGTGAACATGCTAAAAGATGCTTACCTCATCATCTTTAATGTATGGTTCATACCATGTCCACAGCGTCTTTGGATCTGCAACATATCTTAAATATAGGAATCCAACCTGCACATTCAGTTCCCTGCGGTCAGGACAAAAGCAATGAACATAGATAAAACAGATCAGCAAAAGTTGTTCTAACATGCAAAAACGCAAAGCAAAAAAAAGTAGCAAGAAGTTGGAGAAGGATTGCCATAAACTGCAAGACAAGTCAAACTTCCGGTAATGCAAAGAAGCATGTAAGCTCTATCTCATATAAAAAGAAAAAGCTTCACATAGATCCTAAAACGTAGACAACTTCAAGAACACCAGTGCCCAACTAAGGGTTAAGTATCATAGACAAATTATTTGTCACAGTCGCTAGATTCTATACTGTTAGATGGGCAGAGAGGTGACCCTAGATAGTTAGAGTAGCTAAAATAGAAAATACACCTCAAACCTTGATTTGCAGATACTGCTAGCAAAGAAAGGTCTTATTTAATTTGGTGGGAGAAACTCTCAGCAACTCAAATAAAGAATGACATCCCAACTTTGTTTGAGGTTGTGAAAATCTGTTATGAAAACACGAGAAAAATTATGTATACGCTCACACCTTCAATACGGGATGAGAAAAGAAAAGTTTCAGATGGAACCCAGAGGTAAGGAATGCTATTACCTGACTGTAAGAGGCTCTATAATTATTTCACAAACAAAGGAAAAACATACCTCTTAAAATTGACTAATAAGAAACAATTCAGCTGGTATCAAGTATCAGGAGGAACAGGTATTGGAACAAACAGCACACAATGCTAGATATTTCCAAATGTTACTGAAATCAAGAAGAAGCCAGAAGATGCAAAGAGATATTTCTAGGGTATAGCATCACAGAAGCTCATACCTTACCAAGTACCCATATAATACCACACTACATACATTCTTCTAGGTCAATAATATGCAAGAAGATAGTAAAGAGATTTCACTCACCGCTCTAATATAAGGAGAATCAGTGTGCTTCAACAGCCCATGCATCTGCTTCACTGTAAGTTTCATGGTAAAGAACTTGTAAAGGAGACAATACGCTGTTGAAGGACCTCTGCAGTTTCCACCCATCCATGGCTCCACATGATTAACTTGGTTGTAGATTTCATCAATTACCTCATGATAAGTCTTTAAACCATAGAGCTCTTTGAAATAGTCAGAAGAAAGAATGTTCATTGAAAGAACCTTTTCCAATAGTGACTCGTATGCTCTTCCATTTGTCTGTATCTCTGCCATGTTTAATACTAAGAGATACAGAAAAAAAAAAAGCTTAAGAACCCAAAACCTAAAACAAAAAAATTCAACACATAAGGAAAAATCAACAACCTAAAAAGCTCAAAACTTTGAAACAAGAGAAAATCCACGAAACCGAATCAATCCAACAACAGTAATCACAGAAATAAAAATCCTAGATTTCCATAAGAAACCCTAGAAATCGCGAAGCAATATCTATGATCATCTTAATCTAAAATTATACAGTAAAGGAGATCAATTTCGTCGATCCCAGAAAAGATTAAGGGAAATTCGATATCAATTTCTGATGAAATCGGCAAAATCAAATCGATCAGAGTAGAAGCAAGTCGAATTTGTGTATCATCAGGTTAAAACAATTCTGAAAAGTAATTGAACATTAATTTCGAGAACCATATAACAATCGAAAGGAGTTAAAGAGAAAAAACCTGAAATTTAACGATCTGCGATGGAGATTACAGACTTGAAAACTCGAGAGGTTAAGGACACAGAAAAAGCCCTAGAAACGGCGATCTCGTATCAGGTTATTCGGATAGCAGCTGCCTTCACATTTAAATGGGAACTTTCAAATCCGACCTCATATTACTACTTATTTACAAATTTAATTCTTATTTTCACATGTATTTGCGAATTCAACAAATTGGGTTGATTAACCCTAGTGGGCTGTTATTGGATTGGTTTTTTATTTGATTTTAATGGACTTAAAATTACAGTTATTCTTAAATCAAATTAGTGGATTTTTACGAATTGACATGACTCAAACGTGGTTTTTAAAAATCCATTGCTAATACTTTTTTATGATTTGTACGAAATCATTGAAAATAAAATAACTATTTATATTTCAAAAAGTTATAACAAAAAACATTTAATAAAAAAAAAATTTCATAAATTTCAATATAAAAACATTTAATAAAAAACTACAAACTTTATCATCATATCTAATTCTCATTATTAGTTGCATCTCTCCACAATGTCTCGACCTTGTTTCTTTCCATATATTTACAATTTCTTTTTCTTGATTTTGTATCCCAAAATCTTCTTAACCATTTTGAGAATCATCTAAATATGTTGCCTTCTGTGTTTTCTCCATTATTAACGTCAACATCTTCAATAGAAAATTCATCGGACTGACAATGCTTGCGAAGAAAATTATATAAGGCTGCACAAGCCAATACTATTTATGCTTGTGTTTTAAAAGAAAACGGATGAGCGGATTTAAATATCAGAAATTGTGACTTAAAATCTCCAAATATTCTCTCAATCACATTTCTTAAGGATGCATGGCAATGATTGAACCATTCATGCGGATTTTCAAGATTGCAACCTTGGCCGGTAAAGTCTTGAAGGTGATACTTTGTAACTCGCAAAGGAGCAAAAAAATTGAGTGTATTTGCAAATCCACAATCAGCTAAATAAAATTTTCCTGAAATAAAATTAAACATATATAGTTATTAGCTTATCATTATATATATATATATAATTGTTAGCTTATCATTAATATTAGAAATAACCTTGTGCAACCACAAATTGATTAGTCTTTCTTGTTAATGAATCATATAGTACTTTTCAATCGTGAACTGAACCATCTCAACCACTAAGAATGTATATGAATTCCAAATCAAAGGTGCAAACAGCCTATACATTTTGTGATATTACTCCTTTTAGATTTCGGTAGCGAGCAGCATCACGGATAGGTACCATAGCAGGTATGTGTGTACCATCAATTGTTCCCAAACACAATAATAAACAAACAAAAAATATTTAGAAACTGAAAACACATGTATCTTAAAATAAGGATAAAATCTTGTACTCTCTCTAATTTTTCAGCTACCATAAGGTTGGGCATGACCATGAAACTCGGTGCAATTGTATTTATTGCCCCTAAAATTTGTTAAAATTTGTACTTGCTGCAAATTTTAATCTTTTGAAGGTGTCTTTAGTGTGAACATACTTCGAATTTTGGCCGACAGTGAGTAGTAGAAAGGTGGCAACCATTTCTTGGACCACCTTCGCTTTGTGGCATTGTTGAATCCCAAGTATTAGGTGCTTGAGATCCATCACCATTTCCGGTATTTCCAAAGATTCTTGTATATAGCTCGAATGACGCATTACCTTCAACTCCAAAAGTTTGTGCATTAGTATCATCTCCTAAACCAACAACATTTTTTACAATCGTCAATCCAACGTCAAATATTAGCTGCAAATCCTCAAAATCTTCAAATATTTCATCATGCATTTTTTCTTATTTGGATGTGCCTATAATTAAATTATAAACTATTATTAATTGTTAAAATTAAATTTCATAAAGAACACTAATATATATACTAAATAAATTACTTTTTTGTAATCATCCCACATGTGGCTAGGAGCTGTAAATTTTTTAGTTATGGAATCCCATCCAAATCCATAACTAAACCGGATCAGCTCTTGCACGCTATTATAATGAGTTTTTTAAATTCCTCACTTTACTTCCATAGTGTTTGTAAGTTTTCTTGCATCTAAGTGTAGAATTCAAAACGGGCAAGATCTTTTTTCTCCACTATCATCTTGCTTATAGAACCACTTGCATCACGCCAACCATGTTTGATATCTTCGGTGAAGAGTTTTATCAACATTTTGGTTTTTCGTGAATTCCAATGTTCATATGCTCCTTTTGCTTTGTCTTATTGTTGCGAATCTCCCATTATACTTCTAGTAAAATTACATCCCATTATACTTCTAGGAAAATTAAAATTTTATTATATATCTAGTCAAATAATTTTTTTTTTGAGAATTCAGTCAAGTCAAATAATATATTATGTGTATATATATTAGATACACTTATAAAAATAATATATAGCATCAAACAAAAACAGTTACTATATAGTATATAAATATATATATATATGACCAAAACTCATAGAATTTGCGTAAATGCTTTATTGAATAAGATGAAACATGCATAAAGAAATCGTTTAGTTAACTTTCGTTGGACCTGGATGATGAAAAATTATCATGCTCGACAAGAGTCTTATAAATTTAATGAAAGAGTATTTTCTCAACTTTACAATAGACATATATATATATGTATATATGAGGGTGTCATGTAATATATATATATATATACACATACATTATAAAATCACAAATACCACAAATAACTCCACAGTTCTAGCATGCAAACGAAATAACAAAACAAAAACTTACATGTTGTCAATCCAGAAGTGAGATTATATGTGACTGAAAAGTATCTACAAGATTTGAAAAATAATTATATATAAATTGTAATATACAAAATTGATATAAATAATTACATATAACTTTAGTAAACATATACTAAAAACATATACTTTTGTTGCTGAGAGATCTTCTTGTTTAAAGTTGTTTTTTTGTTTGGTGTTCTACTCTTTGTTTCTTTCCCGTTATATAGAAAAGTTTATTAATTGGTTGTGAGATTAAACTGAAGATTTGATTTTATATTTGTTGAGAGAATATAGGTAACAATAATATTTGCTCAGTCAAACAAAACACGATCTTCTAGTTGTTGACCAATTTTTTGGTTCATGGATAAGTAATTTGTAGAATATCCGATTATGATAAACTCAAAAAAGATTATGAAAATGCAATATATTTCCAACGATGCCCAATTTTTAACAAGGTACAAAATAAGCAATAAAAATGCTAGCATAAAATTCGTTTTTAATTTGATTTTGAATAAAAAAATAAACAAAAATTTACACTGATAATTAAATTAATCAAATTAAGGAGTGAAGTGGTGGTGGTGATGTCTCAGATCTTGGTGTCTGCCAAAATACTTGCTAAATAGGTAGTATTTTGTTTATACATATTTTAGAGAAAAAATACATTAAAATCCAATTTAATTAAAATATAATAAAAATCAAGTCCATATTGAATAACATTTATTTTTTTATGTATTTTACAATACAATAAACAAATGACTAATCTAACAACATTGAATAACCCCACCTAATATTGAAACTAATTTGTCACTCTTCTAGAGAATAATACCCTCACGCGCATTTACTCATTATTGAACATGTTTCATGGCTATGTGGGACTCTTAAACGAATATTGTGCTACTTTTTTGAATATGTGGGACATTGCTTTTAAATTATGTATCTGCAAAAGTCAATTCAGAGTGAAGAAGGAGTTTCAAAAGGATAGAGTTAGAATACCTTGTCCACTGTCCCTTTCCTTCTCACAAGCGATATCCCATCTCTCGTCTCGTTGTTGCCTAGAGAATTTTCCGTCAACACATTCACCACCTCCACTCCCGAATCCGTAACAACTATGAATAGCCATTTTTATTTCTTAATTTTGTTCTAATAAAGGTCTCTTTCCTTTTGTTTTCATTTTGTGTTATTCGCGATTTTTGTTGAGTTTTTTTTTAGATCTGTCCGATAGCACTGTAACTTTTTGCTAAGATAAACCGAATAAGTGGGTTCGATCTGTTAGAGATTCCAAATTTGCCCACCAAATACATCTTTAACTCACTTTCTCACGTTTTAGATTGATAAAATCATTTACAACCCACTAAATATTTAGTTTTATGTATATAATTGAAGATAACATGTGCTTATATATGTATAAACATGTATCTGGTGAGATATATCATCGGAATGGATCATAATGTATGATGAATCACAATCTTCATAATACTGTAGATATGTACACTATAAATTAACAATCTACAAACAAAATATAAGTATCTAAAATAATAAATATCACAAAAAAAAATTATAGATAATAAGAATTACATAAATAACAAATTATATGTTTTTGTAACATGATAAAATACTTATTATATCATATAAATATAAAAATATACATCTAACTTTCCACTTAACACATTCACTATATTAGTAGATGATAAATACCGTATCGCTCCATATATGTTAAGGGCGTTAAAATGAAATATAACTCCTATTTTAAATATTTTGTACACAAAAAATCATGTAACAACGTAAAAAATATGTTTTCAATGTACTATAATATTTACCATGCTAAAATGATAAATAATAGTGTGGAAAGCACAATCAATCGGCTGACTCGTTTGGGAGTAAACGTTATGGCGGTCAAGGATGATAGAGATTTGATGATATTTAATTTTTGCTCAGTGAATCATACTTGAGTCAAATGTGTGACAAATTTTGGATCGATCTAGATTTAGTTTTTGTTGATGCAAAGATGAAAAGGAAAAAAAATATGAAAGACAAAAAGAAGAAGACGAAGAAGAAAGAAGAGGGTGAAATGGAAGAAGAGTTTCTGCAACATGGGCTTGAAGATCTGGAGAAGTTCTTAGCGAAAGACGCAAACTTTTGTAAATGGAATAGTGATCAATGCAGGTTTGTGGCAGAGTTTGCGTATAGGATCTCAGATATCGGAACATACACCACCAAGGAAGCTGCCAAGAAGATCTATCAAATGGTTACAAAAATGGACAAATACGTTCACAATTCAGCCTTCAAACTCAGTCCCTCTCGCTGTGTTTTAGAAACTAAAGCTAAATAAAGTTTCTTTCTCTCATTGTCTGCAAAATGGATATCAAATGTGTTCATATACAGACTCAGTGAAATATAACCGTAATAAATAAACTATCACTAAACCGGTGAATAAACCACAATTCTACTATATCTAATAGCCCTCCTCAAGATGGAGCTTCATAGAGATTTAGAAGATCCATCTTGGATATCAGATTATGAAATTGAGTAGGATACAATGGTTTAGTTAAAGCATCAGCAAGTTGATTCTCAGACCTCACATGAAGTGTTTTTAAAAATCCCAATTCAACCTTTTCACGAACGAGGTGACAATCATTCTCCACATGCTTAGTACGTTCGTGAAAACCTGGATTCTTGGCAATGTGAAGTGCTGCTGTGTTATCACAAAACATGACTGCTGACTTGGAAGTAGGTAGATGAAACTCAGTCATGATCTTGGCGATCCAAAGCAGCTCTTTAGTGCCATAAGCCATGGCTCTATACAAGAAACAGTTGTTTGTTTCTTAGATTTCCAAGAAACTAGTGCATCACCAATGTACATACAATAGCCTGTGACAGATCGTCTTGTGTCTGGGCAAGAATTCCAATCAGAATCACTGTACCCTTTGAGTGTAAGATCTGGATCAGACGAGTAGAACAATCTTTTGCCAATGCTCCCTTTAAGATATCGTAAGACTTTGTGAACTGCTTGAAGATGAATTTCTCTAGGAGCAGAAGAGAATTGACAGAGTTTTCCCACAACAAAGGTAATGTCAGGCCTAGTAGTACACATGTACAGTAGTTTACCAATTAATCTTCGGTATACCTCAACATTTGGTAAAAGGGGAGTATCATTCTTGTGAAGTGAATGATTGGGTTCCATGGGGATAGAAGAAGGTTTGCTGCCAAGGAAACCTGTATGATCCAATAATTCCAAGACATATTTCCGTTGGCAAATAGAAATGCCTATAGATGATCTAGCAACTTCTAAGCCAAGAAATTATTGTAAAGCTCCCTGATTCCTTAGCTTAAATCGAGAACTAAGTCCTTCCACCAATGAGGGAATCACACTATCATCACTGTTTGCTATGATGATATCATCAACATACACCAATATGACAATGAAAATCCCATCACTAAACCGAGTAAACATGCTAGGATCTCCATATGATTTCTGAAATCCAAAAGAACAAATTGTGTCCGAGAATTTTAGAAACCATTGTCGAGAGGCTTGCTTAAGGCCATATATTGATCTCTACAGTTTACAAACCATCTTCTCATCACATTCAATGTCAATAGGAACTTCATAGCCTGGTGGTAGCTCCATATAAATCTCTTCCTCCAAATCACCATTAAGAAATGCATTCGAAATGTCTAATTGAGTAAGATGCCAGTTCAACTTTGCAGCAATACTCAAAAGAATCTTAATAGTGGTAAGTTTGGCAACTGGAGAGAAGGTATCTACAAAGTCAACTCCCTCTTCTTGTGTGTACCCCTTTGCTACCAATCGAGCTTTATATCTCTCAATTGAGCCATCGACATTGTGTTTGATTTTAAACACATATTTGCAACCAATAGCCTTCTTTTCTGGTGGTAATCAACAAATCAACCAAGTACCAGTTCTCTCCATCGCACTAAGCTCCTCACCAATAGCATCACACCACACTGACCATTTTTTAGCCTCAGAATAGGTACGGGGTTCAGTAGTAAGTGTTATATTTTGAATAAAAGAGCAAAAGGAAACATACAGTTTATTATAAGAGATATATTTAGATATAGAATAAGGAGTAGTAAGGAAAGCATTGTTTAAGTGATAATCCTGCAGATATGTTGGAAGTTTGGAAGGTCGTCGAGAATCTAATGCAGAAGGCAAAACATTCTCAGAAGATGTCATTTTATAAGAGGAAGATGCATCAGAAGATGAATGTGCAGAATGCAAAGATTCATCAAGGTTTGCAGGAGAAGGAAGATGAGGAAAGGAAGCCCGAGTTTCTTCTGTCAATGTAGAAGAAACAAACGGAAAAATATCCTCATGGAAAATGACATGTCTGGAAACTGAAATGACATTGCTCTCCACGTCCAAAATCTTATAACCCTTAAAACCTGATGGATACCCTAAGAATACACATGCTTTAGCCCTTGGTTGAAACTTATGTATATGTTTAATGGAAGTGGAGACATAGCAGAGACATCCAAAAGCTCTAAGTTGGCTATAATCAGGGATTTTACTAGTTAGAAGCTCATAAGGTGTTTTATTATCTAAGACTCGAGTATGTAGTCTATTGATTAAGAACACTGTAGTTAAAACACAATCCCCCAGTAAACTAAAGGTATTTGTGATTGAAACATTAAAGACCTAGCAACGTTAAGAATGTGTTGATGCTTGCGCTCAACAACAGAATTTTGTTGGGGATTTTCTGGACAAGAATGATAGGACACAATCCCCTTAGCTAGAAACAAATTTTTGAATTTTAATTCATGAGCATTGTTAGACCCAACAGCCTTTACTTTGATATTATATTGTGTTTCAATCAATGTCAAGAAATCAGGAAAAACAGTTAATACATCAAATTTTGATTTTAACAAATAAACCCAAGTGGTCCTGCTATGATCATCAACTATGGTTAAGAAATACCTAAAACCATCATGAGTTGGTGTATTAAAGGGACCCCAAGTATCTATATGTAATAAATCAAAAGATGAAGTACTAATATTCTGATTTACATGAAACGACAAATGCTTTTGTTTGGCAAGGGGAATATAGTGCAATGTTCATCTTTATTGATTTTATGTAAAGGAAGTACATCACTAAGTATCTCAATCCTAGACATAGATGGATGACCTAGACGAGTATGCCATAAGCGAGAATCTACTACAAATGCAGAATAAGATGGAGTGACACTACTTGAAAGTTGGAAAGTAGAATGTTCCTTATTGAATGCCAGAATATAAAGATTTGAAACTTGACTACACTGACCAAGCATCAATTCCCGAGTAAAATCCTGAATGAAACAAGAATTAGAAGTGAAGCTCACAATTGAATTCAAATGCCTGGTCAACATGCTCACGCTTAACAAGTTAAAACAAAAAACAGGTATGAACAGAACATCATGCAAAGTTATTTGATCACTCAAAGAAACAGAGCCTATTCCGACAATGCTCACAGTAGTTCCATTAGGCAAATTCACAAAAGTGTTAGTTAGATCCTTGAAACTAATAAACCTAGATCTAGTGTTAGACACATGATGAGTAGCACCCGAGTCTATAACCCAAGAAATTGAAGAGATATCAGTTTCAGGAGAAGTAGAATTGAGCATGTCATAATAGGTAGGAGGATAAAGAGTGAGAAATGTACCAGATATCTGTGAGATATTTGGTTCAGAGAGTGAAGTAGAAGCTTGGGAAACAGCAAGTGTGGGAATGGTCTAGGAGTGTGAAGTTGCGTACTAAGATAAGAAATAAGGTCTTGAATTTGATCTGTAGTTAACTTGTCTCTATGCAGAGTGGGTTCTTTGAGCAATGCAGAACCAATTCCTTGGAGTGAAGTCATGTTTGTACTTGGTGATGTTGTAGTAACA
Organism: Cardamine chenopodiifolia; assembly: GCA_963922655.1. NCBI lineage: Eukaryota > Viridiplantae > Streptophyta > Magnoliopsida > Brassicales > Brassicaceae > Cardamine > Cardamine chenopodiifolia. The sequence continues at coordinate 17,958,520 of OZ000481.1, forward strand.
GACTTAGTGGTAGGAGTAGAAACAGATTGATTAAATTTCTTCTTTCCTGTTGGTGGATAACCATGTAATTTGTAACCTCTTTCCTTAAGATGGCCTACTGCTCCACAATGAGTACAAACATGTCGAGGTCTTTGTTGATAATTCACTGCATTAACTCCTCTTGTATGGTCAATGCCAAATTCTGAATTATTCCTCACTGACACTTGAAATGCAGATGGTGTAACGAATCCTTTAACATTGGAACCAACAGTTCTTTGACTCTGATCTTGATCCAACATATTGTATATGTCACTTAAACTAGGTCGGTTCTTCTTGTTGATAATTTGACCCCGAATGTTGGCATAAGTATCATTTAATACCATGGGAAATTGTATGATTCTACTTGTTTTAGCGTCTTCTAACAGTTCTTCAACCTTTCCACAGTTGCATTTACAGATCTTCTGAGATTTGGTGTTTGCCAAACGGCCAAAGAGTTTTCATCTCTGTATAATAAGCAGATAAATGCAAAGAACCTTGACGAAAAGTTAAGATTTCCTGCTCTAGCTGGTACTTGCGAGGTAAATTGCTGATATGAAATCTCTTCATCAAATCAATCACAAATCTCAGATGCATCTTTGTAATACAAGATGCTATCATAAATTTCTTGATTAACTGCATTTAAAATCCATGATTTGACCATACTATTGCAGCGATTCCATATTTTGAATATCAAATCAGATTCATCAGGCCTAGGCAAATATCCATCAACAAAGCTCCACTTATCTTTGGAAACTAAAGCTATATTCATCGTAACACTCCAGCTATTATAATTTGTTCCATCTAAGCTTTGAGAAACGAGAGACAAAGCAGGATAATCTGAAGCATGCAAGAAGTAAGGACTCTGAGAGTTATTGAACGATTCAGGACCTGAACGATTCTTTGTAGCTGAGCCGTGAATGTGAGAAGTTTTGGTATGACTTCGATTGACAGAAACAGCTCCAGAACCATCATTTTCATGTGATGGAGTTGTTCTGGAAGCAATCGGTGACTCTGGCTCTAAAGATACAATCCGATTCCGTAATTTGACACCTTTCTTCGCCATGTAATCAAGAAATCGAAGCTAGAAAGAGAAAGCAATTTTTTTTTTTGTAGAATGAAGAAAAATCAATGATCCGATGTGAAGAAATCGAATCGAAATGATTCAATCAACGAAAAAGATGAATGAAAGAAGCTCATCGGAAGAACGATCGGAAAAAGAGATAGGAAAAGATGACGGAAAATTTGTTACAAATCGTTGAAGATGAAGCTCTGATACCATTTTAGAAACTAAAGCTAAATAAAGTTTCTCTCTCTCATTGTCTGCAAAATGGATATCAAATGTGTTCATATACAGACTTAGTGAAAGATAACCATAATAAATAAACCATCACTAAACCGGTGAATAAACCACAATTCTACTATATCTAATACTGTGAATATCAAGATCTTGGAGTAGAATCTGAATATGAGTTTTACAACAATTTGATGGCTTCATCTTCAGTGGAAATCATGAGAATGGTGGCATTAACTGATATGGATGATTGGTCGAGAGAGGTCGCAATCCTAAGACTCCATCAGTTACTTTGTGATCACACTTTCAGGAAACCAGAAAATATGTTTCAGAGATCAGAAAACTCCAGCCATTGCTCATCTCTTGCCTTTCAGAAGTAGGAATTCCCGAGAGTACGTTCAGGATTCTTTGCCAGGTTGTGTTCCACGTTGCGGTTGAGTTGTTCAGCTACCAAGAAGACAACTGGTTCGAGCTGTGGGACTACATTGCAACAGAGTGCAAAACATTGTTCAAGCAAACGGTTTATATCTTCCAGTGCTTAACAATGCGGCTTGATGATAAAGAGTTTGTGATTCCTGCGATAAATAATCTTCTTCCTGAGATTCACAGAAGGCTAAAATTACCAGCAGACTTATTGGTAGATAACAGTTGCTGGGTCTTGGCGTTTACGGGTGCCTTCTGTGCAGCAATTCACTTGATAGAGATCTCAAGTCAAGCAAAATCTCTTAAGGAACTTGTATATAAGATGATAGATTCAGTGAGAGAGCTTGTGGAAAGAGGAATGGAAGTTGAGCTTGTGAGGAGAGCTTTCGTAGATGTGAAAAGCATTGTGGAGAAACAAGTTGACTGTTACACTACTAATGGCTACAGATTCGTTTATGGTTTGCTATGGAGGCTCGATGCGATCAATGGCATGAGCATGGATAGTAAGATTGGGTTGTCTAGAACCAGGGCGATTCTGGAAAGAGTGCCAAAGGAGCTTAAGGTGGCCCCAAAGAGTGAGCTTGATTGGCTGAACCAACCTGAGACTTAGGAGTTTTATAATATGAAATTCTGCAGAATCTAGTTTTTGATGTATAGTTTTCATCAGAGAAATAATTGTAAAGAAGCAAGTGAAGTACACATGTTATTGTGACTTTTTGGCAATGTACTCGGTCTTTAAAACACTTCAGTCAAAGCAAATTGATTGCATCAACTCCTAAATATGAATCACTATGTGAAGAGAATCAAATGAAGAAGCTATATGAAGGAGCTTCTTTAGGACATTGGCGAGTGGTAAGAACTTATCTTGTTGATCCACTTGAACCTTAACTTTGACCACTTCAAGACATCTCAACTCTCCATGAAATGTCTCATCTGTTTTACTTCTCTACAACTTCCTCCAGACCATGATATCATGATTAGGTCTCTATGCATTGCCTCTTGAATTCTATAAAGAGATGATTGAAAAGAATATCACTTTTGGAATTGAGATCATACAATATGTTACTGGATCGCACAGCGAAATCAGAGAAAGTTAATTTAGTCTAGTCCATTTCAGATGACATGGTTAGGATATGAGATGTCAGAGCATACTGCTTTTGGTTATTTGCTGAAGATTTTTGTTTCTTGTACAAGAAGAAACTTTTGTGGATGAGTCAATCATTCTCTTGTTGCATCCACCGCCGAACATGAGTTTTAGATTAAAACGCAAACCGGGGGATTTTTTAATGAACCGACTCGAATTCTGGTTTACTTATTTTGTTAACCCGGTTCGAAGGGTTTATCTCTGTTTCTGGTTTCGTTCTAAGAGTCGAGAGACTCAAGACATTGTTTACAACTTAATCAGGACAACTTCTGTTGAATCAGGACTTCTAGGTCAGTTCTTTCAATGATGTTTTATTGGTTACTTGTCTGATTTCGTCGTTAGGGTTCATTTCTTTGTAGATCAGTTCTATATTTGTTGTTAGGGTTCTATTTCTAAGTTTGTTTCCTTGTTCTCGGTTTGATCAAATTTTAAATATTCTTGTTATGTCTCTGTTTCCATTTCAAGCTTCGTCTCGATTATATCCGTTGCAGTATTGTGATTTTTCTCATTCCCTTTCTTCACTTTGTTGATATCTTCGAACCCTAATTGATTCTGGTTTGTAGGTATATAATTCTTTGGCCATGGCTGCCAAAAAAATGGAAACAGCTTATGGAGATTTAATAAGTAGCCTACCAGATGAGGTTTTGAGACAGATCTTGTCTCTGCTCCCTACCAAAATCGCTGCTTCCACATCAGTTCTCTCAAAGCGGTGGAGGAATCTGTTGCCTCTTGTTCACAATCTTGATTTCGATGAGACGAAGGTCCTTTACCCCAACATAAATTCAGCAAATCGTGTTCTTGTTTCTGATGACTGGTTTGATGTTACCAAATCAGAAATTGCTGGTCGTGGCTTCATTGATTTCGTGGAGAAAACCCTTTTCTTGCTACGCGATTCTCCCATCAAGAAGTTCTCTTTGAAATGGGATTCTCTATTCAAAGATTCTCGTATCAACCATCTGATTTACAATGTGTTGAAACGTGGAGTCTTAGAACTGCACTTGTCACCATCAGTCATTCAATGTCTAGAGTCTGATTACTTCTTCAGCAAGACATTGGTTAAACTCACTCTATCCAATGGATTTTGTAACACTATCGTCCTCCGGGCAGTGTTCTTTTCCCTGCAGTCAAAACTCTATGTCTGTTTTCAGCGGGTTTTGCGATTGGAGCTGCTGATTTGTATGACTGCCTCCTCGCTAGTCCTGTGCTTGAGGAAGTCAACATAAGTGATGATGATCCTCTTACAGTACCACTCTTGCTTTCGGGGTTGGTAAAAACAGGTTTGGGATTCATCTATCCAGAGAGTATCCATTTTGTACCATTACCATCCGTTTCAAGACCACTCATCTTTTGTCATTAAGACGCCCAATCTTGTGTACCTTGACTACTCTGGTTACGTCGAACAAGATTACGTTGTTCAATTGGATTCTTTTGTAGAAGCTAGACTGGATCTTCGACTATGGAAGTATTCTGATTATAGTGTGCGCAAATGTTCAAGCCTTGACTTAATAGTTTGATCATTTATTTGTTTTGATCATCAGGTGTTTTATTTCTGCTGTAAATCTATTCCCGAATTCAACAACCTCGTAAAGTTTTCCTTTAAGAGCCACAAAGAACGAGGTTGGCAAGTATTGCCACTTCTGCTCAAGAAATCTCCAAACCTTGTAACCCTAGTCATCAAAGTATGTATGAAAATGAACCAGCCAATCTAACCAACTAAGGACTAACTTTTCTGTTTTTTATCATTTCAGGGTCTTGTACATAAGATCACAGATGAATGTGGGGATGCATGTGTTTGTGTTCATGAGATGAAGAGCAAAAGTTTTTGTTTATTGTTGTGTCGAGTGAAGGTGCTAAAAATATATGGGTATGGAGGAAGTTGCAGAGAAGTGAAACAGATGAGACACTTCATGGAGAATTTGAAGTTTCTTGAAGTGGTCAAAGTTAACGTTCAAGTGGATCAACAAGACAAGTTCTTACCAAACACCAATGAAATAATGAAGCTCCTTCCTACAGCTTCTTCCAAGTGCAAGATCCAATTCATTTGATTCTCTTCACATTGGTTTCTTTCTTTTGACTCTCATTCAGTAACCAATGATGAAAGATCTCACTTTATGATTCATATTTAGAAGTTGATGCTACCCATTTGTTTTAGCATGGGTAATTGTCTAAAAAAATGAAAGATTGTTAGTGAACCCTCAAGAAAAAAGTGTTTATTGAAAAGATAATGGAAAGCTTTTATTGGAATGTTTTAAGAACTAATTACATTTTTTTCGAAACTCTATATGACTCTTTCTTTACAAATTTCTTCTCCAATACAAACTATACACCAAAAACTAGTTTTCTATTCACCCTTGTCATCCTCATCCTCCTTATCATTCTTATCCTCCTCATCCTCCTCCTTATCCTCTGGAAAGTTCTTCCAATCAAACTCATCCTTTGGCCGCTCTTTAGCCTTTTCCACCACTCCTCTCTCGACAATCACGTTGATTCTCCACAACACAATCTTACTTTCCCATTTCATGCCTTTGATTGCATATAGTCTCCAAAGCAAACACTTAAGGAATTTGTATTCACTCTTGTCGTACCATTCCATCTGTTTCTTCACAATGGTTTCAACATCTCTGAAAGCTCTCCTCACAAGTCCAACTTCCATTTTTCTTTCCACAAGCTCTCTCACTGAATCTATCATCTTACCTGCAATCTCCTTTACGGATTCAGCATGATTTGGGATCTCTATCAAGTTAATTGCTGTACATAAGGCACCCGTAAACGCCAAGACCCAGCAAATGTTATATACCAGCAATTCTCTTGGTGGGTTTAGCCTTGTGATTATCTCTGGGAGAAGATTATCCAACACAGGAATCACAAAATCATCATCAAGAAGCGCCATTGTTAAGCACTGGAAGATATAAACCGCTCTCTGAAACTCTGTTTTGCTTTGAGAAGCGATATAGTCACGGAGACCATCCCATTTCTCATGTTGGTAGACAAACAGCTCATACGCAACGTGGTTTACCACCTCACCTAGGACTTTGAACATACTGTCAGAGACTCCTTCTTCCTTAAGGCAAGAGATGAGCAATGGCTGGAGTTCTCTGAACTCTGAAATGTCTAATTCCACATTCTTTAGTAAGACGTTGAGCCTTCTGATAGCCAATTCTCTGTACCTATCTTCAAGTTGAGTTGACGCAAAGATCCTTAAGACTACCAACATATTGATCTTCCTCACAATCTCCTTGGTCTGTGTTCCTCCGACTCGTCCGATTTTTATCATGAACGCTGACACAAAATCGCATTGTTCCTTATTGTAACTATACAGATTCACCTCTCGTGACAAGAACCTCTCAAAATCTTCAAGCCCTCGTACCAAAAATTGTTCCTTTTCATTCTTCACCAACTCATTTACTGAAGCCACAACAGAGGAAACATGATTCTTTATTAACATCCTCATAACTCTAGCAAGATTCTTCACTTCTGTATTCAAAAGCTGAATCCCCATTTTAACAACACTTTGTAAAGCCAAGCTCCAATCTTCAACTCTAACTTGCCTATCAAATACAATCTTAACTTTCACTAAAATCTTACTCATAAACCGATTGATGAATCCCTTATAGACTGGTGGCAAATCGATGAAGATGTGAAAAGCCTTGACAGGTTCTTTATCTGCAAGCAAGAAGATACATTCACTAAGCTCTTCCCATTTGCCATGATACAACATCACAACGTTGTAAGCTACAAAAGAAACGATTCTTCTGAGGATCTTGATATCATATTCTTTGGTTTGTTTCATTGTTAAGCATGAAATCAAATTCCTTTTGATTTCATGGAGAAGTTCGAGAGAGAGTTTGAAGTTGCTGTTTCTAAATTCGTTCAGAGTTTCGGAAAGTTGATAAATCGATTGGAATCTGATGACGCCATTAGAAGAGCATTGATACACCTTGAGAAGCTTTATGGTTAAGCAATTTGGGTTATCAGAGACGCATAAATCGTACAAAGCACGAGCTGTTTGATATTCTTCGGATTCTTGACGCATGAAGAGTTGACTGACCAAAGTAGCTAATTCTTCGCGGCTTTCACTCACAATAAGTTCCCTCGCTTTCTCCGCCATTGCACTTTCTCCGGAATCGGATTCTGCCATTTTTCTCGAGAAAATTTCGGCTCTTCGTCTGAGAATCTTCGTCAGAGTTTTGCGTCTATTGTTACGAAACTGAATATAAACCGGACTTAACCGTAAAATTAGTTGAAATCATTCGGTTTGATTTTAATTCACTGCAAAATTAAATCGACGTAAATTTCAATTTCATTTTCCATTGTGAATTTCTGTCGACCATAACTAAAAAAACCATTTCAAGTACACTTTTCTAATGTGTGGATTTTATTCTAGATAAAACTAATGATATTATTGAGGAAAAAAAAAACTAATGATATTACAATTTTCCATCTAACATATTATTTTATATTTTGTATTATGATGCTACCTCAATAGAATTTTTATTCATAATCCAAACAAAATTAGCTTTAGAATTATGGTACAAAGAAACAATCGAATCGAGTCTCTAACCCACAAAATTAGATCAAAGTAACTTGTTAAACCGTACGAGATGGTGGCCTTGACATACCAGTGTTTCGCATTGTCGTCGGTCGCATAAAGTCTTGTAGTTACGATGCATGACTCGACCATAGTTATGATTCTTTTCAATTTTTATCATTTAAACTTATAATTGTTAGTTTATTTATTTATTTTTTTATAAAACAGGTTTAATTTTAATTTAGTACAGAGTAATTTTTTAAATAAGAATTTCTAAAATCTGATTTCAGAGACCGGGAAAGTAAAAAAACCGAATGTCGAGAACTCTCAGTAAAAAAAAATAAGAAAAAACAATTCAGTTTTTCCTTTTTGAACCAGGTATAATAATGCACATCAATCTGGCGAAAGTCAAAATCTATATCTTGGACATTTGTTTCTTGGATTACAAGAAAATTTTGTGACTGAGTTGAAGGAATTGAATTCCACAATTCTGTGTATTTCATAAGAACGAGAATGCAAGCTATATACAACCATGGATTCGAATGAAGCTAAGATACAGGGAATATTCTAAAGTAGATCGTAACAGATATTGGTAGCTGATATTTTGGGATCGTAGTTCTAACACCCCCCCTCAAATTGGAGCATACACAACTTGTATGCCTAACTTGGTTCTGAAGTTCAAGAATCCATCACGAGCAATTGGTTTAGTGAATATGTCGGCCAGTTGTGAAGTCGTGATAACATGTCGTGGAATGATGTTGCCGCGGGTAATCTCATCACGTACAAAGTGACAGTCTAACTCGATATGAAAGACGGGATTCGTAGCAATGTATATCGCCGATTTGCTATCGCAGCACATGATCATGGGTTGAAGATGTAAGACGCCTAGTGTTGATAAAAGCTGTTTAATCCACTTTAGTTCCTTAGTAAGAAAAGCCATTGCCCTGTATTATGCTTCAGCGGAGGACATGCTTACTGGAGGTTGTTTGCGTGTTTTCCACGATATAGGAGAATCACCGAGCTGGACGATGTAACCGGAAACAGAGCGTCGTGTGGTTGCGCAAGTACCCCAATCAGAGTCACACCATCCTGTTATTTGAAAGTTGTCGTTGCTGCGAAGCGAAATCCCTTGTCCAGGGTCCATTTTCATATATCGCATAATACGCAAAGCTGCGTCCCAATGGTCTTCTCTGGGCTGTTGCATGAACTGAGCCAAGACGTGGACCGAGAAGGACAGGTTCGATCGAGTTACTGCCAAGTAGATTAAGCGACCAAGGAGACGTCGATAGGGTAAAGGATCAGCCAAAAAAGAAGAGGTCGACAATGATAATTTGTGATTCTGTTCGAGTGGGAAACTAGCTGGTTTTGCTCCCAACATACCAGTTTCGGAGATGATGTCTAATGCGTACTTCCGCTGACAGATATATATCCCTGTGGCATTTCTAGCGACTTCAATGCCTAAAAAATACTTAAGTGGTCCCAGATCTTTCATCCGAAAGCAAGAGGAGATATAGTCTTTGAAGTCTTGTGTTGCTTTCATAGAACTTCCTATAATTATCAGATCATCGACGTAAATCAGAATATGGATATGAATATCACCTCGTTGAAGAGTAAACAGGGAGTAATCCGCTAAAGACTGCTCAAATCCGTACTCTTTCAATGCCAAGGTCAATTTCTCAAACCAGCATCTGGGAGCCTGTTTGAGACCGTAGAGAGACTTTTGAAGTCTGCAAACTGTATTCGAATCTTTTGCTTGAAATCCTGGTGGCATCTTCATGTACATCCATTTGATGGATTTCCCAACCCCGTTTTGCTGCTACATCCAAAAATAATCGAACTGTTCCCATTTTCGCAACTGGAGCAAATGTGTCTCCGTAGTCATCACCTTCGACTTGTTTGTTACCCAAAGCAACCAATCGCGCCTTGTACCTCTCAACCGTTCCATCAGAATTATGCTTAACTTTGAAGACCCATTGGCAGCCTATTGCCTTTTTACCGGGTGGCAAGGTCTCAACTGTCCATGTGCGATTCTCTTATTGAGCGTCAATTTCGGATCCCATAGCTTTTCTCCATCGTGCATCAGCCATCGCTTGCTTAAAAGATCGAGGTTCAGTAGTATTAATGATAGCAGCCATGTAAGCTTGATGTGAAGCTGAAAAATGATGAGGAGTATCTTGATTGGAGATAGGATAAAAATTCTTCGGCACTGTAGGTTCATCGCCAGTTATCGAATTGATGACATAATCTTTTAGAGTTACCGGTGTCTGAGTCCGGCGTTGACTCTGACGAAGTACCGGAGAAGGCGGAGGTGGAGCCTGAGGCATCATAGGAGCAGGCGGAGGTAGAACCTCTGTTGGTTGCGATGAAGACGATGTAGGCACAGTGCCAGGCCGCAAAGAAGAAGACGAAGGCTCTGTATTTAATTGTGGGCTTATTTCTTGTGGACCAGTATTTAATAATGGGCTTGTACTGCGGCCCAAAAGTTCTTCTTCAACCATGTGAGGTCCACCAGACAAAGGGGCCCATAACGGAGCTGTATCTTCTTTCTCTATTGTTTCTGTCACGGAAGTTTCAGAGAAAGGAAACTGATGTTCAAAGAACACCACGTCACGTGAGACAAAGAATTTATGCTTGTCAAGGTGAAAAAGTCTCCAGCCTTTTTTACCGTGTGGATAACCAATGAAGACGCATCATCGACTCCGTGTGACGAACTTGTCACCGTCACAGAACTGGTTATGCGCAAAACAGAGGCTTCCGAATACCTGTAAATGAGTGTACGATGGTGCTGTATTATAGAGTCGCTCATATGGGGTTTGGTTTTGCAAGACCGAACTAGGTGTCCGGTTAATCAAGTAAGCTGCTGTCAGCACACATTTACCCCAAACTTTATGGGTAAATTTGCTTGAAATCGTAAGGCCCTGGAAACATTAAGAATGTGTATGTGCTTCCTCTCAGCCCGACCATTTTGCTCCGGTGTACCGACACACGAAGTTTCGTGAACTACACCTTTGTCTTGAAAATATCTAGTCAAACAAAGAAATTCCGATCCATTGTCACTTCGTATTGTACTGACTTTCAATTGGAATTGACACTCTGCCAAAGCAAAAAAATTCTTCAATTGGACCGGTGCTTCTTTTTTATCTGTCAACAAATATAACCAGACTGCTCTAGTGTAATCATCGACAATTGTTACAAAATAACGCACACCAGACTTAGATGGTGTTCTATACGGGCCCAGAGATTGCAATGAATAAGTTCAAAAGCTTGCGTTGTTTTATTAGAGCTTGAAGAAAAAAAATTTCTTGTTTGCTTGGCACAGAAACAAACTTCACATGCGTTATTCGAAGTAGAAGAAATAGAAGCAGTCATTGCGGGAAGTAAACTAACTATCTTTGCAGATGGATGACCCATTTGGTTTGTCATAAGCTGTCTCCTCACGAGTTGTGACATTAGCCGCGTGCTCCGTGCTACAAAAATAGAAAGTTCCGCCTATCCTCTTATCCGTTCCAATCACCATCCTCGTAATGCGGTCCTGCACCACAAGGAAATGATCAGCAAGTTGTACCACAAAAAAATTTTCATCCATCAGTTGTCCCATTGAAATCAGATCCGATCGAAACTCTTCAACATAAAACACTGACTTCAAAACCAAGCCTGAACTAAGATTGATTGTTCCTTCTTTAACTGAAATCGTTTCTCGACCATCATCTAGAATAACTAAAACCGGTGACATGTCTTTAACGTTTGTCAAACTATCAAAATTTCCCGTAAGATGGTGTGAGGCACCTATGTCTAAGATCCAGCTCGGAAAGGAAGACGTACCCGAAAGTTTTTCAGTTGCTTGAAGTGGTCCTACATTGAGGATTTGTTTAAGAGAGCGCCATTGTTGATCAGTTAGGCCTGCTACGCCACTTCGATCATCCTCCGTAAGAACATGATTTACATGTTCAGTGTTTGTAGTCGGAACAGAGACACGTTGACGTTTGTGGGCTGTCCTAGTCCTCTGCCGTGAAGTGACCGCCCCTTTGGTCTGTCGCCCGACCACTTGGGATATCCGATAACCGCATAGCATCTGTCTGTGGTATGACCAGTTCTGTTGCAATGTTTGCAAACAGTTCCTTTATCTCTGTCCTCACCACGAGATTTTGTTCTACTTTGAACCGCAAAGGCTGTAATTTGTGGTGTGTCATCGCTGTTAACTCGCAAATCTTCTTCCTGCCTCACAACATTGTAAACCTCCTCGAGTGATTGAATTGGTGTGCGAGAAACAAGAGTCGATCGCAGTGCTCTGAACTGATCGTTAAGACCAAATAAAAATTGATGAACCTTGTCTTCTTCACGATCAGCTTCAAGAGCTGTAGCAAGGTCACAAACACAGTCCCAAATTCGATTGAGTTTCCCAAAATAAGCTTCGATGGCGAGCCCTTTCTGTCTGCATCCAGCGAGTTCAGCCTTGAGCTGTTGAAGTCTCGAGCCACTCATCACCGAAAATCGTTTCTTCAAATGCTCCCAAAGGTCTTTTGCCACGTCTCTGTGAGAAATCGTCGATCGCAGAGTGGGGTCAATCGTCATCTTCATCCAAGACACAAGGAGTGCTTGAATCATTTTCCAGTCTTCAAAATCCGGTGAGGTCTCCGCCGGTTTCTGAATCGATCCGTCAAGAAAACCAAACTTTTTTCTTGACGTCAAAGCTGTTCTTAATCCACATTCCCATTCGTCATAATTGCTGCCTTTGAGAAGGGGATAGGAGATAATAGCTCCAGGATTGTCCGTAGAGGACAAATCATATGGTGAGATTGTGTGTCTCATGTCGGTCGAAGTCAGTGAGCCCGAGGACTCTGTTCCCGTCGAAGATGTGTTCGATATGTTTCAAACGGAAAGAAAAATTTTCAGTGTTTCGATCAGAGTTTTAGATTCAGGCTCTGATACCATGAAGGAATTGAATTCCATAATTCTGTGTATTTCATAAGAACGAGAATGCAAGTTATACACAGCCATGGATTCGAATGAAGTTAAGATACATGGAATATTCTAAAGTAGATCGTAACAGATATTGGTAGCTGATATTTCGGGATCGTAGTTCCAACATGAGTCAATCGTTTCTTTTGTAGCTTACAATGTTGTGACGAATGGAAGAGCTCAGTGAATGTATCTTCTTGCTTGCAGATAAAGAACCTCTTAAGGCATTTCACGTCTTCATCGATTTGCCACCAGTTTACAAGGACTTCATCTTTAGGTTTATGGTGATATTTTTAGAGAAAGTTAAGCAAATCGGAGTCAAAGATTGGAGCTTGGCTTTTAAAAACTGTTGTTAAATTGGGAGTGCTCTACGAGAAGGCATATGTGTTACATCTTGAGATATTTGTTTAGGGCAAACGGTCCACCGCCATTTCTTGTATGAAAGGCTGGACTGTAGCAATCAAACTCTCCGCTGAATTCAATTTTTCAATATTAAAATGAAACTTGACGTTATAAGGAAGTTAATTGTGACGATGGGAAAGGAACAGTTTTTGGTACGAGGGCTTGAAGATTTAAAAAGGTTCTTGTCAAGAGACATGAATATGTATAAGTACACTAAAAATTCAATGCGAAGGCTTTATCTTCATTGGAAGTCTTAAGGATCTTTGCGTCCACTCAACTTGAAGATAGGTTCAGAGAATTGGCTATCAGACGGTTCAACGTCTTACTATCTGGTCACACTAAAAAGAAAGTGAAAATACACATTTCAGAGTTCAGAAAACTCCAGCCATTGCTTATCTCTTGGCTTAAGGAAGAAGGAGTCTCTGAGAGTATGTTCAAAGTCTTAGGTGAGTTGGTGAACCACGTTGCTCGTGAGATATTTGTCTACCAAGATGAGAAATGGGATGGTCTTCTCTCCTATTTTGCATCTCAAAGCAAAACAGAGTTTCAAAAAGTGGTTTATATCTTCCAGTGCTTCATGATGGATATTTTGTGATTCCAGTGATGGATAATCTTCTTCCAAAGATAAGAGTAAGGCTAAACCCACCAAGAGAATTTCTGGTAGATAACATTTGCTGGGTCTTGGCGTTTATGGGTGCCTTCTGTGCGACCATTCATTTGGTAGAGACCCCAAGTCTGGTTAAATCCGTTGAGGAGAATACACAGAAGAAGATAGATTCAGTGAGAGAGCTTGTGGAAAGAAGAATGGAAGTTGGGGTTGTAAGGAGAGCTTTCAGAGATGTTAAAACCATTGTGAAGAAACAGATCAAATGGTACGATAAGAGTGAATACAAATTCCTTAAGGATCTGCTTTGGAGCCTCTTTGCAATCAAAGGCATGAAATGGGAAAGTAAGATTGTCTTGTGGAGAATCAACATGATTCTCGAGAGGGCAGTGGACCAAATGGCTAAAGAGTTGCCAGAGGATCGAGTTTAATAGGTTGAAAAATCTGAAAATATTCAGAAACACTTCAAAAGAAGCTTCCCATTGTTCTTTGCTAGAAATGTAACAATCACTTTTCACTCTTACTTTATACTTCATTCCATAAAAATTTCTACCAAACAATGTCCGTAGCGTCAACTCCAAATTATGAATCGTATGTGAAATCTTTCATCATTGGCTACAGAAAAGTAGGATGAGAGTCAAAATAAAGAAACCAAACTGAAGAGAATCAAATGAATTGGATCTTGCACTTGGAAGAAGCTGTAGGAAGGAGCTTCATTAGTTCATTGATGTTTGGTAAGAACTTGTCTTGTTGATCCACTTGAACCTTAACTTTGACCACTTCAAGAAACTTCAAATTCTCCATGAAGTGTCTCATCTGTTTCACTTCTCTGCAACTTCCTCCATACCCATATATTTTTAGCACCTTCACTCGACACAACAATAAACAAAAACTTTTGTTCTTCATCTCATGAACACAAACACATGCATCCCCACATTCATCTGTGATCTTATGTACAAGACCCTGAAATGATAAAAAACAGAAAAGTTAGTCCTTAGTTGGTTAGATTGGCTGGTTCATTTTCATACATACTTTGATGACTAGGGTTACAAGGTTTGGAGATTTCTTGAGCAGAAGTGGCAATACTTGCCAACCTCGTTCTTTGTGGCTCTTAAAGGAAAACTTTACGAGGTTGTTGAATTCGGGAATAGATTTACAGCAGAAATAAAACACCTGATGATCAAAACAAATAAATGATCAAACTATTAAGTCAAGGCTTGAACATTTGCGCACACTATAATCAGAATACTTCCATAGTCGAAGATCCAGTCTAGCTTCTACAAAAGAATCCAATTGAACAACGTAATCTTGTTCGACGTAACCAGAGTAGTCAAGGTACACAAGATTGGGCGTCTTAATGACAAAAGATGAGTGGTCTTGAAACGGATGGTAATGGTACAAAATGGATACTCTCTGGATAGATGAATCCCAAACCTGTTTTTACCAACCCCGAAAGCAAGAGTGGTACTGTAAGAGGATCATCATCACTTATGTTGACTTCCTCAAGCACAGGACTAGCGAGGAGGCAGTCATACAAATCAGCAGCTCCAATCGCAAAACCCGCTGAAAACAGACATAGAGTTTTGACTGCAGGGAAAAGAACACTGCCCGGAGGACGATAGTGTTACAAAATCCATTGGATAGAGTGAGTTTAACCAATGTCTTGCTGAAGAAGTAATCAGACTCTAGACATTGAATGACTGATGGTGATAAGTGCAGTTCTAAGACTCCACGTTTCAACACATTGTAAATCAGATGGTTGATACGAGAATCTTTGAATAGAGAATCCCATTTCAAAGAGAACTTCTTGATGGGAGAATCGCGTAGCAAGAAAAGGGTTTTCTCCACGAAATCAATGAAGCCACGACCAGCAATTTCTGATTTGGTAACATCAAACCAGTCATCAGAAACAAGAACACGATTTGCTGAATTTATGTTGGGGTAAAGGACCTTCGTCTCATCGAAATCAAGATTGTGAACAAGAGGCAACAGATTCCTCCACCGCTTTGAGAGAACTGATGTGGAAGCAGCGATTTTGGTAGGGAGCAGAGACAAGATCTGTCTCAAAACCTCATCTGGTAGGCTACTTATTAAATCTCCATAAGCTGTTTCCATTTTTTTGGCAGCCATGGCCAAAGAATTATATACCTACAAACCAGAATCAATTAGGGTTCGAAGATATCAACAAAGTGAAGAAAGGGAATGAGAAAAATCACAATACTGCAACGGATATAATCGAGACGAAGCTTGAAATGGAAACAGAGACATAACAAGAATATTTAAAATGTGATCAAACCGAGAACAAGGAAACAAACTTAGAAATAGAACCCTAACAACAAATATAGAACTGATCTACAAAGAAATGAACCCTAACGACGAAATCAGACAAGTAACCAATAAAACATCATTGAAAGAACTGACCTAGAAGTCCTGATTCAACAGAAGTTGTCCTGATTAAGTTGTAAACAATGTCTTGAGTCTCTTGACTCTTAGAACGAAACCAGAAACAGAGATAAACACTTCGGATTGGGTGCTCGGGTTTTTTTTTTGCCCACCTCTAGTCTCTCATCCACAAAACTATCTTCTTGTCCAAGAAACAAAAATTCTTGAGCAATTAACCAAAATCATCATGTTCTGATATCCCACATATCCTAACCATTGTCATCTGCAATGGAGTAGACTACATTAACTTTATCTGATTTGGCTATGCAATACAGAACATATTGTATGATCTCAATCCAAACGGGATACCCTTTTCAATCACCTCCTTATAGAACGCATAGAGACCTAGTCATGATATTATAAGCCGCAACATCGAGTTCAAAACCTTTTCCTATCTTTTTTGCTTTCATGTCCTAATATCTTTATCACAAATGTTCCTCTCCATTTCTTTCACCAAATTCGCCAACCATATCGAGATCTCTCGCTTCCCATGATGTTGTAAATTCTTGCCTTTTGTCCAATTAAAGAACCTCAGAGCCTAAACGAGGAACCTTAAATGAGCCTAAATTCTTGCTCTTCAGTACATTTTCCATGATATCTGGTTTCCAAACCGAAAACTCAATTTCTCTAACATGTCCTCCATGGAAACCATATCATCATCTTCCCCTGACAACACTTGTTATCAGATGACCTCAAAATTCTCTCCCATCCTCATTATTCTCACCTGAAAATTCCTTTGAAGCATTTTCACGAACTCCTTGTGTGCAAGAAACCAATGCTCCATCACCACAATTAAGTATTAACAAGGTGAAAGGGGAAATAACGGTCAAAAAGATATTAATTAGGTTGTTAACAATTTGTCTTTTACTACCAAACAACTCAAACTAGTGATTATGGACTTGATCGTTTGGCAGCCGCTTACGGCTGCGGCTGCGGCTGCAGCATCCGGGATGCGGCTAGACGCAATAATTCTTGTTCGTTTAACAACCGCGCGTCTGGCTGCAGGTTTATTCGTTTAACAGCCACGCGTCTGGTCGCAATTTTTGGCTGCAGGTTTGTTCGTTTAACAGTCGCGCTTCTGATTTTTATTTAATTCAAAATTTAATTTTTATAAATTTGTTAAATTTTTTTATAAATTACTATATAATTTAAATATAATAATACATTCATTATAATTTTTTTTGGTTTAGTAACAATCACAATAGTAAAAAATTTAATTAAATATAAGTATAATATAATAATTTTTGTGATAAATCATAAACGAAATTAAAATAAATATTAAAAAATTATTTAAGTAAAAAAAAATAATACATCAAGTCATAAAATATAACAAAACAAAAATAATATTGGGATATATAATCAGTGCTTTTGCTTTTGGAGCCGTTGTTTTGTTGGCTGGTTCTGTTGTTTTGGATGGACTTCAAGAAGCTGCTGTTTCTTTCTTTGTAAACAAAAACACAAAAATCCATTTGTCCAATTGATTTTGTCAGTTGCTGAAATCATAACTGTAATGTTCAGACCAAGCCATAAGCTGAGTGAAATATAAACAAAAACTTAAGTCGGAAGAAGCTTTATAACAATTAAACAAACATTACATACAAATACAATCATTCTCCAATGAAAAAGCCTAACTATGCCCACAAATTACATCGCTCTATCACCTAACAAATATCACCAAAGAAGGCCCTTGTAATTGCTTTCGCTCAGACCATCAGCCATCCATGGACATGGCCATAAAACATGGTTAAGAGTTATATCCTCATCATCATTCTCAAGTTCCTCTAAAGAACCCAACAACAAAGACGGATTCTCGCTATCTTCTTGGACCCGAGAACTTTGAAAGAGACCTCCATGAGTTGTGTAGACACTGTCTGATATCACTGACGCCAAAGGTAACATTTTGAAACAATCGATACATTTGGAGTATAGCATCGGACCGTGCTCAGCGTATCTGTCACATATTTCTTTCAAGAAATCAAGCTCTTCTGCAGAAACTCTTGATTCAGAGCTTCCTCGAAGTAAAAATACACTCTCATGCATCAGAATCTGTAGTTAGAAACAACAAGTACCAATCAGATGGCAACATTGTATCATGAATTAAGATAGTAACGAAGATAGAACTGAAAAAATGGCCTTAAATCTAATGCTATCATGTTAATATTAAGCAAAGTCATGTTGAAAATCTATTTGTGATTTACCGAAAACAAATTCTATGCCTTCAACATGAGCAATCTAGAGTCAGCCTTACGACAAATACTTCAGCACAGTAAAGTTTCTTTACTAAAAAGACAAAACATGAGAGAGGCCTGACACTTCAAATTAACGTTCCATCACAAACACTCTAATTCAAAAAAAGGAAACAAGTAATGAAACTATATATGTACCTTCCAAGCTAAGAGAACCGAGAACACTTCTAGGCTCCAAGACCCTCGACCAATGTAATTACCGTTGAACACAAAGCATTGGTTCTGTGAAGGCCTTCCTGATAGATCAAAGATTTTGAGGAGATCGTGTAATTGACCATGGAGATCACCAACCATAATCACTCTAGAATTCTCACTACAACAATTGATCTTAACGCAATTGGCTTCTTTGCCTAGAATCTGTGAAGTACAATCCACCAAAGAAACAGCCACCAAGCAAACACAAAGTACCATAGAAGCTTTAAACCCAGAAAACCCAAAAGCAAAATAAACCCAGAAAAAATCAGAACCCTAAAACCAATGAAGAACCAAGTATTTTTCGGCGATGAAGTCAGCTCGGTTATGGAGGATCTAAGTTAAAAATTTTGATAGAGATGTAAGAGAAGAGAGAGTTGGATCGAGAGAGATAGATTTTAGGGTTAATGGTATTTTTTGTAAATTCATAGATAAGTTAAGGGTAGTTTTAACTTTTATCAGTTTTAGACGCAATAAAACGGAGTCTAATTCTCATATACCCCTTTCTTTTATTCACCAATCTCATATACCTTTCTCTTTATTTCTTTTTTCTTTTATGTTTATTTTAATTCGAAATATTATAAATGACAAAAAATCATGTCCCTTCCCATATATTTACGATTCGACCAAGATTTCTGACCCCACATCCATTAATTTCTTAAATATTTTTCTCTTTTCTTCTAAACCCACGACGAGCACGAAAACGAACACTACACCCACAATTCCATCATTCAACTTCGATTTCTTTCCGTTTTCTTGCAATTACTGCAATTCAATCGTCTCTTTTCATTATTTAAGCTTGAATTTGCATTTTTCATCTAAAAAAAAAAGAATCAAAACCCTAAATTTGAAGAGGAAGAACCCCGAAACTCGTTCGCAACAACTTGGAGGGTCTTGCCTAGTTGATTCACCTGAGGAGGGGCCGCCGACTTCGCCACCAGTCGAACGAACCCCCGAGACCCGACAAACCCACCAAGCTCAAGCTTTACCGTGAAGAACAGAGCCTGCCACTGGTTCCTCGTCTCGACCTTGGGTGGTAAGTGTTATATTATTCTTTCTCCAAAAGTTATATCCAAATGTATGGTTATTGGGAAAGAATTGAATGATCTTTTGCTATGTGATTTCTGGGTACGACTAATATGGTTGATACAACTGTTGTTTGCTCTGTGTTTTCTGGGTACGACTAGTACAACTAGACGTAAATGTATAACTAGTATAATATAGGTGTATATACGACTGAATATTACTAATACAACTATGCATGTGGATATTTTTTTGGATTTCAAGAGAGAGGAGGAAACAGAAGGTATACAGCCTATTCCTCCGGATAGTTTCTTCTTCAAGAACACCGATTACACGATTTCCTGCAAGTTTTCTTCAAAGTGCGATTATGTAAAGACAATGGAATTGATAGAAAAGGTGTTTGAAGACAGAGAATTGGAGTGATTTTTGAACCGTCCTTAGTTCCGCCATGTGTGGCACATGCGGAGACAGAAGAACCACAAACTAATGCATATGTGGTTGATGCTTGTGCGCACGGTGAACAAGAAGAAGCGGAAGATGGCGTGGTTCGTTGTGAATGGAGTGCCTATTAGGTACTCGATAAAGGAGCATGGTCTTTTGAGCGGGTTGGACTATAGGAGGTACCCTGAGTCTTATGAAACAATGGTGAGGAGTTATCGGTTCGTGCTGAGACAATTCAAAAGAATTAAGAGGATTATTGTTCAAGATGTAATCGAGAAATTTAAGAAGATGCTGGAAACTCCAGATTGATTGAAGATGACGATCTTACTGTTCCTGAGCACCGTCATGAAAAAGTCCAAGACATATGGACAAATCGATGATTTCTTCTACAAAGTTGTCGAAGATCTCGAAGTTTGCCGGACATTTCCCTGGGGGAGGTACACATTTCTTCCGTTAGAGGTATGAAAATAAATTATATATAATTTATAATATGAAAAAATATTATAAATTAAATTTTAATTTTTAATGTGCAGATTTTAGTGACTGAACCTATTCCAGACATGCGGACGGCATTTAGGACTGAGTTCGTTGATGATAGGGTGAAGTGAGTAGTAAGTGCCCGAGGATGTGCAAGACCCAATGGAAGCCTTGCACCATGAAATAGTGGTAATTGGAAACAGTTAATGATGCTCTTGGAGACATTAAGATATAAAAATTATGTTTTTTCTAAAATTGTTCTACAAAGTTGTATAGGTTATATCCAGTTGTATTTGGTATATAGTTGTATTAATTATATGTAGTTGTATTCTCTTTGATGATGGGCAGGAAATCCAGAGCATCTTACATCCTACACTTGAAGAGGTACCACTACTCACCCAGAACATGGAGGATGATGACGAAGGAGATGACTACTTGTCCGTGAATTAGAATACTTGCCTTCTTCAGGCAAACAAAAAGATATGGTTTGAAGATTTATACAATTTGGATGTGGCTGGCTGAAGGGACAATCTGAACGTCCAACGGGCTATAAGCCTTAGAGACACATTGATGAAGGTCATTGAAGAAGGTTTTGATAAACTTCATCAGAGGGTTGACGAGTGGAATGAGAGGTTTACTGGGATGGAGACAAGGATGTCGGACCTTGAAGTATGTGTGACTTCGCTGATGGAAGGGAGTGTTGGAATAAACCCTGAGAAAGATAATGTTGGAGGTGATGAGGGTGACGAGGTTATAGAGGAAGAAGAAGATGACGAGAGTAACAATGGAGGTGGAGGTATTTGAATTTTATTTAATTATAATTATACATATCTGGATTCAGTTTTATTTTTGTACAAAGATGTACCAAAATTGTAGGTGATGAACACGTAGAAAACTGGGCAAACTTTCCCCCTGAAGCTGTAACCTCGAAAGATGACGAGGATGGTGAATCAGAAGAAGAAACTGACGAAGAAAAAGAAAATGACAATGAAGAAAAGGACAAAGAAGAAAAAGTAGGGATTCCAACAACCTCTACCCGTACACCTAAGGAGAAGGTGGTGCTAAACCGTTCAGAGAAGGAGAAACGGAAGGTTGAGCCATCGAAGTACAAGAAAAGTCCTTATTTGAAATAAATATCTTTTAAGATATGTTTTTAGGAACTTATTATCTTTTGGAACTTATGGGTTTGTTGAACATATGTTTATGTTTTGAACTTATGATCTTTTGTTGAACTTATGGGTTTGTTAAATTGGTATTGTCGTATTTTAATATTTTGAATTAGTATTTTTAAT
Organism: Cardamine chenopodiifolia; assembly: GCA_963922655.1. Taxonomy (NCBI): domain Eukaryota; kingdom Viridiplantae; phylum Streptophyta; class Magnoliopsida; order Brassicales; family Brassicaceae; genus Cardamine; species Cardamine chenopodiifolia. The sequence goes on from OZ000481.1 coordinate 17,980,002, forward strand.
ATTTTAAAATAAAATGTCATATTTAAAATGCTACAGCTATATACGACTGATACCAACTGTGTTACTGGAAATATTAAAAATATATATTAAAAAAGCCACGTGTACGCCGCCAAGACACACGTACGACATCAGAAGCCACGTGTGCGCCGCCAATTTATTTTTATATTAATAAATTTAACACATAGTCGTATCCTAAGCAAGTAGTCGTCTGGGTTTACACATAGTCGTATATTTGGTATTTTTGATGTTTTTTAGTTGTATTCATGTTTTTAAACGATTTTCTAGTTGTATCAGTACCATTTGGTTATAGAAGTAGGTTTAAAAGACATTTATATATATAAAAAAAGTAAAAAACATATTTTTTGATGATTCATGTCATAATAGGTAAATTGTTTAGTGAACATCCTTATATTGTTATAGTAGATTCAACTATGAAAGTTATTTATAATTATGTGAATGAATAAGTTTTGCGTGATTAAATTGGATATAAATGAATAGATTATTTATGAACAATCAATATTTTACAGAATTTTTTAAAACATTTATCGAATTTTTCATGTCTCAATCGTATAAGTCATATATAGTTGTATAAGCAACAACAATTTCATACACTACAAAAGATTGTTCAACAACAACACAAACGAAATAAAATAGGCTCATAGAACATATAAATCATGTGTTTTCACTTCTACTGCCCTCAAACCACTCATATAAAGTAGTCTTCTTTCTCCTTTGTCGATGTTCTCCCACGGACGGAAATCTTGTAATTTGAGGTTTTCCTTTTTTCTTGACATAATCTGGAGGCTGCACACACATGGCACGTACATTGTCAGACATATTCCACTGAGACATATGAGGAACTAGAAATATCGTCCTACAGTAGGCAAATGCCCATTGCTCCATCGCATAGGATTTGGAGCACAAATCTTGCAATTCTAGGTGAGTATATTCTTTCTTCCTCTCTTCCATAAGGGCAACTATGACATGCACACATGGATATTTGTCAATATCGAAATGCTTGCATGTGAAAGTTTTCATCCTCAAATCAACGAAATAACCTCTTCCATTGCGTCCCATGATGTTAAATTGTAGATAGTAACTGTTCAACACAGTCACCGCTAAATGTTGTGCTTCAACATAACTTTCGTGAAGTACATTCTTAATAAAAAGGCACCAATCTGTGTGCTTCGGTAGAGGTCTGCCTATACTTGTTAAACCACTCAGGTATTTTTTCGATAATTACATCAATCATTGGTAAGAGCGAGTATTTTCTTGTTACTTTGAAAACAACATTTAAAGATTCCACACAATTAATGGTATCTATGTTGTACCTTTCGCTAGGGAAAAAACATCGGGCCCATTTATTCGGTTCGACACTTCTTTCAACATACTCTGCTGCACTAGGATACATTTTCTTGAAATCATCGTAGAGTATTTGGAACTCAACTTGTGTGTATGCATGAGCCAATTCCCTGAACTTTACTGCAACTCTTTCTTTGTTGACGTTTGAGGCATGCATCTTCACATTCTGTGATATATGAAAGACACAATACCCATGATGAGATAATGGGTAAACCTCACGTATTGTCTTAATGAGACTTTGATTCCTATCAGAAATAAACACTAATCCAGGAACATCCAGTATTAATGTTTTCAACTTATTGAAAAACCATGCACAACTACCATCTTTTTCGCCATCAACTACACTAAAAGTAATCGGATAGTGGTGATGATTAGGATCTTGCGCTGTTGCAACCAGTAACACCCCACCATATGCATTCTTAAGGTGAGTCTCATCCACAATGATCACTTTTCTCATCACTTAGAAGCCTTCCACGCAGGCTCCCAATGCGAAGAATAAGTACTTAAACTTCTGATCTTCGTCCACTTCCACATATGAAACTGTACCCGGATTTGTAATCTGTAACATGTACAAATAAGAATACAATATCTTATCGCTTTCTTCCAGACTACCTCGTATATCGGCACTAGTTTGTTTTTTTCCTCTGTACGCCGTCGAATACAACACTTTAACACCATATTTTCCTTGCACCATACTAATCAAGCTTTTTGGATTTGGAATGTCAAGCTTCCCTGGATAATGATCTTGGACAATGGATGCCACTAATTGGGGTGTGCCTTTTCTTCTCTTTACCAATGAGGTTGATGAAACACGAGAGCACTTGTGAATTTTGTTGTACGTCCTAACAGAGAAAATATCTGAATCCTTAATTCTCGCAGCTCGTAAAGAACACTTGTAACCATTCTTTGATTCACAACATTTTACCACATACCGCGTTTTATCCGATTTCATGATATCGAAGTGAAAATAATTCACAAATGAAGCATTTTCCACTAATTCTTTCATGTTTTCTTTTCACGATATCTTCTGATGATGATTGAAGCGGGGTTCAAACTTTGGCGTTTCTTGTTCTCGTCATATCTGCAATTTAAGCAAAAGACACATATTAATCGACAAAAAAGTACAATTTTAAAATCTCACTTTTCTGTTCTAAACCCGCTTACTCAAACACGATTTATGTGAAACCCTTATCTAGATTCCTCACAAACACACATCAATCGAATTAACATCAATATGTGTCTTTTGCTTGGACACACATCAACATTAAACTTAACCTTCATTCACAAACATTTATCCAATTTAGAAAATTCAGAACCTTTAAATCATAACCGAATTACCTAAAATCACATTCTTGGAAACCCAAGATTACCTACACATACAACCAAAACAATCTCATATTTTCGTTCTCAACCCACTCACTCATACACGGATGTTTGGTAATTCGGTTAGGTCGAATTACCAAATATCCGATTCTAGGAAACCCTAAATTTCACAAATTGAAACATATCATTTTCAAAATATGGACCTTACTGGGTTGTTGTTGAACGTCGGCTGATGAAGAGCGGCACCGGAAGAGACAATTTTGCCGAAAAACATCGGAATCAAAACGAAGAAAGAGGGGTAAAAAGAAGAACACGATGAAACAATAAAAAGATGGAAAGAACTGGAAGAAAACAAAGAGAAATCAGAAAAGTGGTTGTCGGAGGTTACAGTGGTGTCGGGAGAAGAAGACAGAAGAAGAAGACAGTTATATGGTGTTCTTGGGTTTCGGAAAAAGGAGACAAAAGAAGAAGACGAATGAAAAGAGGGAAAAATAAAAATAAAGAATAGATCTGGGTTGAAGAATTAATGGTTTCTGGACTAAAGTCAATTTTTATTGTCCATCAACTCGGCCTTAAGAAAGGACCATAGCTTTTTGTAATTAATTTTTTTTTTAGGTTTTCTGATTTTTAACCTACTTTCTGATTTAAAAATAATTTAAAATTATAATAATAATATAAAAGAGGTATAGGAGCCGAGTTTATTGGCCAGAAAAGTATACGAGAAAATGGTCCACCTTATTTGCCAGAAGATTGGATCAATTGCTGGAATAACCTTAAATGAGAAAAGATGTTCTCAAATGACCTTACTTATTCTATATGACCTCCTATTTTTTCTAAACCCAATATACCCTCAAATAAAATAATAATAAACCCAAACATCCTCATTAAAATATTAATAAACCAACATAAGATATTTGTTTTAAAATATTATTAAAAAGAGGAAAGAGAGAGTTGTACTAGGTGGTTGGACGTTTTAATATTGGAACCCATATTCTTTTATTCTTCTTATCCTCCCTATGAGTTGGTAGTTGAGCTTTTTTTATCCTTTTTTTCTCTGTTTCTTCTTTCAAATATTTTCCATTTTTGTGATGTTTCTACCTACGATTTTTTTCTTCTTCTTGCACGGATCTGGACTTTCCTCGACTCCATCTTCGTTCTTTATGAGGTATTAATCTTGGCTTTTATTATTTGGGATTGAGTCCGTCTTAGAAGTGAGTTGAGGATTTTGACTAAAGATTTTGATAAACAAAGAGCATATATATATAGTAAACTTGAATGTGTACTATAATAGAGTTTATCGTTAAATTGTAAAGATTATAATAGTTAAATAGAAGTGAAATCGTGGGTTGAGGTTTTTGACTCAAGATTTGGATAAACGAAGAGTATATGTAGATAGTTAAGTTGAGTGTGAAGGCTTATATGGTTTATAGTTTATAATTTGTTTTTTTCACCAATATGATTTATAGTTAAAATGCAAGGATTATAATAGTAAAATAAAAGTGAAATCGGGAAAGAAAAGTTAGGAAGTACAAAAGTACAACTGGATATAAGTAGGTATAACTAGGTATAAGTAGGTATAATTGGGTATAAGTAGGTATAATTGGGTATAAGTAGGTATAAATGGGTATAAGTACGTATAACTGGGCCTAATGTTTTTTTATTTGCAGACAAAAGTGACTGTGAAATGGGAAGCACGGTTGTTTATTTTGATTATGGAGGATGTTATGTGGATGATGGAGATGAGATACAATGGAATTTGAAAGAAGCTCAATTGTATACTTTAGTTATAAAGGGATCTATGGAAGAGGTAACTTATACGGTGTTGGTTGATAGAATCTACAAGAAGATTATGGTAGATAAATCAACAATGAAACTAAGGTTAAGTTATAGTCTGTCGGTAGCAGGTCCTCAACGACCATCATATATCGTAGATGATGATGATGATGTGTTAGGATATTAAGTATCAAGAATGTATTGTGAAAGTAATGATTATACATCACGTGAAGAGCTTGCAAGTGATGGTGGGGAAAAATGTGGACCGGTAGAAGGGCGTGCAGAATTTGACATTGTTCCTTGCATTTTGGATGGTCTAAATGAGGGGATTGACGATGATGTTGACATTGAAGATGGTGTAAATGCGAGGGTAGCATATGATGATCTTAACCTTATAGAAGATATACAATCGGAAGATATTGTTGAAAACATTGAATGGGAAGATGGGATTGGGTTGATGATAGGTCAAGAATTTGGAAGTAAACACGATTTCCAAGACTTAGTCGAGAACGCAATGCATCAGAACTGTTTTGAGGCTACTATAGTGAAGTCAACAACTACATTGTATGTCTTAAAATGTCGTAAAAAATTGTAAATGGTCAGTACGAGTTGCAAAGTCGAAGATTTCATCTTACTTCTCAGTAAGATATTACAATAAAGTCCATATATGCTCACGCGCAAGCTCTACTACAAGCAGACAAAAAAAGAAGAGTTTCACCAAGATTAGTTGCATCAATTTTGCGTGATGATTACCCCAAAGTGTTTGAGACGCCAAATCTAAAAAATATCATGGGTCTTGTTCAAGAAAGAGTCAGGGTTGCGGTCTCATATGCCACAGCTTGGAGAGGGAAACAAAAGGCGGCTAATGATATGCGTGGTAGTCCGGAAGAAAGTTTTTTGATGTTGCCATCGTACTTACACATGCTCGAGAGGGTTAATCCGGGCACGGTGACACGGCTAGAAGTATATGATCATAATCGGTTTAAGTACTTATTTTTTACCCTAGGATCTTGCATTGAGGGTTTTGCGGCCATGAGAAAAGTGATCATTATAGACGGAACACACCTAAAAACAACCCATGGAGGAATGCTTGTTGTTGCTTCAGCTCAAGATCCTGAACGTCACCATCATCCCATTGCTTTTGGTGTCGTCGATGGGGAGAAAGATGATAGTTGGAGATGATTTATAGAAACATTGAAAACAACAATCCTGGATGATGAAGAACTTGTGATTGTATCTGATAGACATCAAAGTATTATCAAGATAGTGGGCGAGGTCTACCCGAAGGCGAAACATGGGTATTGTATTTATCATTTGTCGTGCAATGTGAAAGGATGTGTCAACTATTCTCAGAAATCATATGCTGCCGAGAAATTTAGAGAAATCGCAAAAGTGTACACAGAAAGCGAGTATACAGATTTTAGATCTCGGTGGCCTGCTGCAGCTATGTATCTAGATGAAAGTGTCGATGAGACTAGATGGGCAAGATGTCTTTTTCCTGGTGAAAGGTACAACATCGACACAACTAATTGCGTGGAATCTTTAAACAATGTTTTTAAAAAAGCCAGGAGTTATTCTTTGTTGCCCATGGTTGATGTGATAATTGCAAAAATTGCTGAATGGTTTAACAAACATAGGCAGAGTGCTGGGAATGTCACATTGTGGCAGAAACTTGTGTCGAGTGTTGAAAGGGAAGTTCACAAGAGAGTTTCAAAAACCAAGATGTTAACGGTTATCGAGCTAAACAGCTTCCACCTTGAGTATAACGTGCTTGGACGTGGTGGTAAAATCTATTTGGTTAATTTAAGGATTGACACTTGATCATAGATAGATACCCATGTGTGCATGCTATTGCCGCTAATAGTCTGTATGAGAGACAAATAGGAATTGATGCACCGATGCATCTGTTGGCTTCAAAATATTATTTCGTTGAGATGTGGTCTTTGGCATACTATAATATGATTTATATTGTACCTCATAAGTCTGATTGGATTATCCCTGAAGAAATAGCAGCTCAACTTGTGTTCCCTCCCCCGCATAAGAAAAAGATAGGAAGGAAAAAAGTGACGAGGTTCCCTTCATTTGGCGAATTTCGTCGGGGTAAAACTTCAAAGAATATTGTTTAGTTATAGTTATATTATGTAATTTGATTTGGTGCATGTACAACTTGATATGACTAGTTTTAATTCATGTACAACTTGGTATGACTTATTTTTAATTCAATTTGTTCTCATATGAAACATGTCCATCATTTACCATAGACTCTTATGGTCACTTTGTGGATTCTTGTCCACTTTTTAAGTAAACACACGTAAATTGTATCTATTCTAACAATTTTGTGTATGAATATGAGGGACCTGTATGCAATTTTCAAATTTTCCTAAGATCACCTAAAAACTTTTAATTTAGTTATCAGTTTAACTAGTTTTACCAATTTCCAAAAAATCCATTTTTGGGTCAATTGGTCACGTAGAGCCGTCATTTTTGTTTAACTACTATAATAAAACAATATTTTATCAAGAATAACGGTGCTAATGGAGATTAAAATATTATATATTAAGAATGACAGCTCAAGTAGAGATTAAAATATTATACATTAAAAATGTCGGCTCAAGTGGAGACTGAAATATTATATATTAAGCTTCATTCATAGAATATAACATTTAAATGTCCCAAAGCATTCAAAATAACTTTTTAACATCCAAAATAGTTTTTCAACATCCGAAATAATTATTCTACATCCAAAATAGTTTTTTTTACTACATCCAAAATAGTTTTTTAACATCCGAAATAATTTTTCAAACTTCTTTGCCCTTGCCTTGCACTTTCCCCTTGTCTTTGTTAGGCTGAGCATAAGGAGAGACCACAAACCTCGAGGGCTTTCACACCCTCTTCCTAGCGCACATCTTAAACCCTTTTTCACTTGGAGGTCTTATTTGCAAGGGTATGGGTGGCATTATTCACTCCATAACGACCAATATGAATGTATCCTTCCTCGTATTCCCCATCGGAATTCAAACATGGTTTCTGTGCAGGTGCAACTCTTGATGTCTCATGTGGAATCTGTTCTTCTTACCTTTCTCCTTCTCGGCATTCAGCCGCACTTGATCCGCCCGTCTCAAAAATACCTACATAAAAATCCATAATTCAATTACCAAGCAGTCTCAAAAATACTGTTTTCAATTAAATTCATATTCAAAAATCTAACATGCTTCTTGCCTTTCTCCTTCTCGGTCTTGAGCTGCACTTGATCCTCCTGTCTCGAAAACACCTACATAAAAATCAATAATGCAATTACCAAGCAGTCTCAAAATACTGTTTTCAATTAAATTCATATTCAAAAATCTTACCTGCTTCTTGTCTTTCTCCTTCTCGGCCTTGAGCTGCACTTGATCCTCCCGTCTCGAAAACACCTACATAAAAATCCATAATGCAATTACCAAGAAGTCTCAAAATACTGTTTTCAATTAAATTAATATTCAAAAATCTAACCTTGTCGACGTGGACTCTCATAGCTTCTTTCCGCTGAGAAATGGTTAAAATCATCAAAATGTTGATGCTCTCTAGCACTCCTTTGCTCCACCATAAAGTCTTCAACAACTTTCAGCCTACTACTCAAGCCTTTAGTCTCTGTCGCCAGATGTGCAAACCCATCTGCAATCGCCTTCTTCATCGTCTCCTCAACCTGCTTCAATTCGTTATGAACGTTCTCAGGGTTCTTGCTCTGGGTTGGCGTCTCCGCGTTTGGACGTTCTCATGGTTCCTCCTCCGGGTTGACGTTTGGACGTTCTCAGGGTTCTTCCTCCGAGCTGGCGATTGCATGTTCTCTAACTTTCTAGATTGGACATCTACCATGTACAAGTCCTCCTAGAAGATTTCTTCTCCTCGAAAACTAGTTTTGTGTTCCACTCATCAACTCTTGCGTCCTCTCGATCATCGTCATCCCTCAGCTCAGCATCAGCCCATTGTGCACCCATGATACTCATCATAAGATCTTGTTCACCATCCTCAAGGAGCATTAGAGAAAATTAGAGAAATACCTTGGGATGAGTGTTAAGTCTCCTTACACTCAGCTAACAAAAAATTAGAGAAATACCTTGGTGTCTCCAAGCTTATAGTGAATTTCTTCCAAGCGCATCCCTTTATACATCCTCTCTTTAAACTTCCCCTTGCACATCCTTGGACAAGCTCTGTCTGCGTTTCCCACGGGTTCTCTAAAGGCCACCTTCAATGCTGGTATGCACTCAAAGGCCAAAATCTGCACATAAATTAAACCAAATATCAGTAAATCCTAATTAAACAAAACCAGTTAAACCAAACTAGTTGAACCTAGTTAAACCTAGGTGAACCTAGTTAAATCTAGGTGAACTTACTTAAACCTAGTAATACCCAGATACTAAAAATGAATATTTAAAAAGATTGAGTGGTCGATTACCTCTAACGGAAATATGAATCCAGAGAATGTCCAACTAACTTGTACCGACCCTTTGAAATGATTAAATAGGTTGTCCACCTCCTTAATACAATCATCAAATGGAAAATGTCCCTAAGGGAACGTTTTACATACTTCGAGGTCACCGACCACTCGAAGAATAAACCGCTCAATGTTACCTCCAACCATCTTTGCCCTTCCCCGTATCACCGTCGAGAGGAAGTACAACACCGCCATCTTGAGCCTATAATTTCCATACTCCATTCACATCAGCTTCTCCAAAACGTCCTTAACCTCCATCTTATCGGTTCCAAATTGCCTCTGCACAAAGTCCATGCTTCCCATCGTCTCATACCCATTTGGGTAATGAATGCAACTCAATCCTGAGATTGCGCTGTGTTCCCTAATAGAATATCTAATAGGAACACCGTTCACAACAAACCAAATTTTGCTTCTTCTTATCCATTTGGACCGTCCTTATAAGCAACATCCACATCCCCTCTAACTTCCGATTTTGTTGCCTCTCCATGTGAAACAAATGCTTGAATTGAGGGTGCTCCCTGAACTACTCCTCAAGCATATTCAAAACCTAGTAAGTGTCGCATCTTATTTGCAAATGATAATGTTTTGCATATTCTTTATGCTCTATGTAAAATCTATGAGGTTTCATTGCGCCATCTACATGCTGCATTCAGATCAAAATAACAAGATTTTTAAACCACAACTTCCTCAAATATAACTATATCTACTTACAATTCCTAGTGTATCTAGTAACACCCAATATTACTAAAATTTAAATTTAAATTTTCTTATCGCCTGATTGTCAGGCCGTTCATGGGTTTGTGGTTGATCTGAGGGCTGTTCCGATGTAATAGGCTGCATCCGCGGTGGTGGGGAAGGCTGCACCGGTGGAGAAAGTTGCAGTGGCGGAGAAGATTGTGGTGGTGAAGAAGGTTACAGTGGTGAGGAAAGATCACCTCCGCGGTGTCGGCGTTTCACGGCTGAGGCAGGGCTCTCTGGCAACCGCGCACTCGGAGCCTCTTTTGGAGTATGACTCTTTCCTCCTCCTCTAGTTTTTGGTGCCATTCTAATCCTACACACATCAATTCTAAAATTAACGACAAAACTCAAAATTTTCTCACAAATTTCGAGCAAGGGACAAAGCTTACAAGTTTCAGGATTTCAGGATTTCTGTGGTCTAACGGTGGAGATAAAATCGGCGGTAGAGCAGTGGCAGAGTTGGAAAATCTAGGTGAGAATTTTGGGATTTTGGGAGTAGTAAACCAGAGCCAAACCCGAAGAAAAAAAAAAGAGATTCGCGAGGATAGTCGGGATCGTGGGTCCGATTTCTATGGAGATCTTGGGTCTGATTTCTATGAGGATTCGTCGTCGATGTTCATCGTGGAAGGTAGGTCCGATATCTATGGTTATCCGACATAAATTGGGTGGGATCCGACTTGAAGTCGGATCCAGATTTTGATGCAATTAAATTATGGGCTTCATATTTAGGCTCACTCAATTGGACGGGTCTTCGACATCAAGAGGTTAGATCCATGGTTTTTTCGTAAATAAGTTGAACTTGCAAAATTTAATTATCTTTTTACTCATTTAAGCATTTATAGTAAATCAAAATGAAAATATAAAATAGAAAATAGATTGAGTTCATTTCCGAATTGGATTTTGGAAATAAAGTCAATTCAGCAATTGATCCTAGAAGATTCTTAGACGAAAAAGCCAATATTTTCTCGGGAAAATAACAATGGTGGAATCTTCGAATCTTCAGATGAAAGCCAGAGATCTTCTTGCGAGTCCAAGCCAAGAAGGAGTAGCGATTCTCGTTGAACATCTCTCAATGCCTCCAAGAGTATCAAACGGCGCTTGCTCTGTACGATTTCTGTGCTTATAATTTCCCAAATTACTTAACCCTAATGCTTCTCAAGGTCTATCGATTTTCTTCTAGTGCCGTCCTTAGATTATACTCGATCACTCTCCTCTCTGAAACTTTAGCCGAACTAAGAAATAACAACTTTGATCTCTTTTGCGTCACTATCCATGAAATCAAACCTCTTTTGATTTCATGCTTAACAATGCAAGAAACCCAAGAATCTGATATCAAGATCCTCGAAAGAATCGTTTCTTTTGTAGCCTACAATGTTATGATTTGTGATAATGGTGGATGGTTAGAGCTCAGTGATTGTATCCTATGGCTCGCAAATACAGAACCTCTCAAGGCTTTTCACGTCTTCCTCGATTTGCAATCAGTCTACGGGACATTCATCTTCAACTTTATGGAGATAATTGTAGCGGAAGCTGAGAAAGTATTGCTTAATCCTAGGAAAAGTGGAGTTGAAGATTGGAGCTTGGCTTTAGAAACTATTGTGAAAATGGGGATTCAGGTTTTGGATACAGAGATGAGATATCATTTGATAAAGAATCTTCTTAAAATTCTTGAGAAGTCAGTAAAGGAGTTAGTGGAGAAGGGAATGGAACATTTTCTGGTACAAGGGCTTGATCATCTTGAGAGGTTCTTGTCACAAGACAAGATTCTTTATAACTACAATAAGAAACAATGCGTTTTTGGGAAGAGTTTCATGTTCTAGATCAAATATTTCGGAACACAGACCAAAGAGATTATGAGGAAGATTAATCAGTTGGTTAAACAACCAAGTGAGCCAGCCATCAGACACATTCCATCTGTGATACAACCACAGGAAAAGCAAGATCATGGAGAAGAACTTGACCCGCGCTGGTATGAGCATTTGAAGACTTTATCTTTGTTGGAAGTCTTAAGTATCTTTGCGTCAACTGATCATGAAGATATTGATAAGGTTCCAAGACAGAAATCCCTTACCCGGATTACTTCTTGTATATATACGAACTCAAATGAAGGTAAACACTTTATATTTCTGAATAATACGTCTCTTATTAATAGATTTGATTGTCTACAAGCTATTCAAATCTATTCAACTACTCACATTCTTGGGGAAACCAAGATGTGTCACTCCCCAACAGAGATTACAAAGAGAAAGAGAGAACAAACTTTAAGAAATTCCAGAACCGATTCCCTGAATCATTCTCTGCTTAAACTAAGATACCTCCCTGAAGCATGTTGAACTCTACAACCTTATTTCTTATATATAGAGGCAAGGAAGATGACTCCTCTTAAACCTTTACCTCAGTGCCCATTGTAACCATGGTTAAGGGAATCTATTGACCACTCCTTGCCAATGATTGGGGACTGTCCTTGCTGATCAGTTTTCTTGTCCTGTTCTGCAACTTTTAGCCCTTTTGCTGACGTCTCATCCTTTTTGTCCCTGCTATTCTTGCTGGCAGGAATCTTTTTCCTGATTGGATCGCTTGAAAACTTTAACTTCCCTCCTTTTTCTTGTTTGTTTCTTCTCATATAGACTTGATAGGGCTTAACAATACCCCCCCCCCCCCCCCGAGAAAGAGCTTGTCCCCAAGCTCAAATGTAGGAAATTGTTGCACGAGATCCTTCACAATTACTCAAGAATTTTCCTCTGCTGGCAACCCTTTCCATTTGATCATAGCTTCTAGGAACCAAGCAGAATTGTATCTTGTTGTTACCACTGCTTCCGGTGCAATCACAAACTGATCAATGTTGGACAGAGCCGTTGGAAGAGGGTGCACCTGGTGATGTCGTCCCACTGCTGGTTTCAGCTGAGATATGTGGAAAATTTTGTGTATTTTTGACCGCTGCCGGAAGCTTCAACCTGTAAGCTACTTTCCCAACTTTTCCCAAAACCTCAAAATGACCATAGTATCTTGAAGCCAGCTTCTGACATAATCGTTTTACCACTGAGGATTGTCTATAAGGCTTCAGCTTCAAGAAGGTTTGAGAACCCACTTCCAATGTTACTTCTCTCCTATGCTTGTCAGAAGACTTTTTCATCAAGGTTTGAGCTCTGGCCAGTTGAGCTTTGATGTGATTGAGCATTTCGTCACTGTCTGCTAAAGCGTGTTCCAGTTCTGCATTTTTTGTGGAACCCTTCTCAAATCGCACTAGGGTCGGAGGATCTATGCCATACACAACTTTAAATGGAGAAGTCTTTAAAGAAGTGTGAAAGGAGGAGTTGTACCATATTTCTGCCCATAGAAGAAATTTTGCCCACGTTCTTGGGTGGTTAGAAGCGTAGCCCCGTAGGTAGGTTTCTAAGCATCTGTTGAGGACCTCAGTTTGGCCATCTGACTGGGGGTGGAAGGTCGTACTGTACTGGAGCTTGGTCCCAGAGGCTTTGAAAAGATCTTTCCAAAAAGAGCTCAAGAAAATCTTGTCTCTGTCGGAAACTATTGAGGCTGGATATCCATGAAGTCTGACAATCTCTTTAGCAAATAGTTGAGCCACATCTACAACAGTGAATGGATGCTTGAGGCTCAAGAAATATGCATATTTACTTAGTCTATCCACCACCACGAGAATTACATTAACCCCGTGAGATGTAGGAAGCCCTTCAATGAAATCCATGCTGATATCTTCCCATACTTTTTCGGTATAGGTAATGGTTCCAGTAAGCCGGCAGGAGATAATGTAGAGTATTTCTGTTGCTGGCATACTTGGCAGTTAGCAACATACTGCTTCACAGCGTCTTTGATGTTTTCCCAATGGAAATTATGTTGAATCCTCTTTAGTGTTTTCAAAACGCCAGCATGACCCCCTAGTAAACCATCATGATTTTCAGCTATAATTAATGGGATGAAAGTCAATGTTGTCGGTATCACTAACCTGTCCTTGAACCATAATTGTCCTTCCTTGACTGCAAAATTCCCTGGGATCGAGTCTTGTAGCAGTGAGAGGATTCTTGCTTGTATATGTGAGTTAAGGTCGATTTTTGCATAGATATCCTGCAACTGTAAGATGGATGGGATGGTGAGATGAAATATCTCTGTGAAAGCGAATCTGATGGTGGAAAGGTTGATTCTTAACAGTCCATATGCGGCTTTGTTTTCCAATCCAGGCTTGTAGAGGATATCAAAATCTAATCCCAATAGTTTGATTAGCCATTTTTGATGTTCTCTTGTCACCTCTCGTTGGTCTAGCAAGAACTTCAAACTCTTTTGGTCTGTGTGGATATTGAAATGGTTGCCAACCAGATAATGCTTCCATTTGAGCACAGCCATGACTACAACCATTAGTTCTCTCTCGTAGGTTGACTTCAGTTTTTCTCTATCTGTTAATCCATGGCTGAAAAATGCTATAGGATTTTTGCTTTGCATTAGTACTGCTCCTAATGCAAAGTTTGAGGCATCTGTTTCCATCACAAATTATTTGGTAAAGTCTGGCAAGGCCAGGACTGGAGCAGAACACATTTTCTTTTTCAGTGTGTCGAATGCAGCTTGAGCTTCCTGCGACCATTGAAACTTATCTTTTTTAAGCAGTGTTGTTAAAGGCTTTGCTAGGAGTCCATAGTCTCTAATAAATCGTCTGTAATAGCCTGTTAAGCCTAGAAATCCCCTTAAGCCTTTAACATCCTGTGGCACTGGCCAGTTTTTCATCGCAATAGTTTTTGAAGGGTCTGTTTGCACTCCCTGTGTTGAGATGATATGCCCTAGCTAGTCGACCCGAGGCTGAGCAAAAAAACATTTCTCTTGGTTGATTACCAGTGCTTGGTAAAATAGGATGTTAAAGACGTCATGTAGGTGCTCCAGGTGGTTGTGAGTATCCTTGCTGAAAATGAGGATATCATCAAAGAACACTAGGAGACATTTGCGCAACAGGGGTCTGAAAATCGTGTTCATGAGTGCTTGGAAGGTTGCAGGGGCGTTTGTGAGGCCAAAAGGCATCACTCTGAACTTATAATGTCCTTCATGGGTTCAGAAAGCCGTTTTGTAGATGTCTTCCTCTAACATCCTTATCTGGTGGTAGCCAGCTTTGAGGTCTAGTTTGGTAAAAACCCTTGCTCTATGAAGCTCGTCCAACAGTTGGTCTATGTGGGGAATAGGGAACTTGTTGGGTACAGTGACTCTGTTTAGTGCTCTGTAGTCAATGCAGAATCGCCAAGATTGGTCATTTTTCTTCACTAACAAGACTGGGCTGGCAAAAGGACTTGTGCTAGGTCTGATTACTTTTTGATCCAGCATTTCTGCGACTAACTGTTCAATGGCAGCCATATGAGCTCTCAGTATTTATAAGGTCTGATGTTGACTGTAGAGCATCTAGGGATTAGTGGGATGGCGTGTTCATGTCCTCGGATAGGAGGTAAACCTCTCTGTTTTGTAAAAAATGTAGGAAACCTCTGGAGTATTCGCTGTATTTCTGGAGATATTTTCAGTTGGGAGGCCTGCTTGCTGTGTAGTTCTATTTCCAGTCTTTTGGTGATGACTGAGGGACTAGTTTCTAGCTGGTGTAGTGAGCTTTTGTTGGAATGGAGGGACCTATCCCCTAAGAGGGTCACTTGTTCACCCTTATAGAAGAATTTTAATTCGTGTGTAGTCCAACCCATGGTGCAAGTGCCCAATGTTTGTAACCACTGCACTCCTAGGATCACATCTGCGCTTCCCAGTTCTAAGGCCACAAAATCCGTCACAAATTCCACTTTGTGTAGCTGAAATCGTACCTGCTTGCAAACTCCAAATGCTTTAACTGATATTCTAGTTCCCAGCAAAACCTCCATTGACTGTGAGGTAGAAAGTTTCATTTTGGTAAGCTTGACCACTTTTAGAGACACAAAGTTGTGTGTAGCTCCATTGTCTAGCATCACTATTACTTCAGCTTTTCCAATTAATCCTTTCATTCTGGTTGTAGTTGGTGAGTTCAACCCGAGGAAAGTGTTGAAAGATAACTGCATTAATGCTCCAGTGTCCTCTTTTTCCACCATTTCCGTTTCCTCAGTCTCTGTTATATTATAGTCCATTAATTCCAGCTCTAATCCTTTCACCACTATGAGTACCTGTAACATCTTGTTAGGACAGACTTCTCCATGTCTCCTGTAGTACTTTTCATCACAACGGAAACAAAGTCCTTTTCTCTTCTTTTCATTCATCTTAGTCGGAGATAAGTTTTTTTTTGTTCTCTGAGCTTGTTGAATGTATTTGTTTGCAGCAGGTATAGCTGGGAATTGTCTTGTTCTCCATTCTGCATTTCTTTCGTTTCTGCCTTGTATATCGTCATCCCACTTAACTCCTTTGTATTCAGATTGAATTTCCTTGGCGATTAGCTTTGTTAGCGGCTTAGTTTCCCAGGAGAGAGCTGCTGCTACCATTTCAGCAAGGTTAAAAGGCTTCATCATGTGTACTACAACTCGCACAGACGGCTTTAACCCATTCAAAAAGATTCCTTCCAGTTGTCTGTCATCCAGACTTTGTACCTGAGAAGAGAGATCCTCAAACCGGTTGACAAAATCTTCTAATGTTCCTGTTTGTTTTATGCAGAAAAAGTTTTGACTTGGCCTTCTACTCAGTATGTTCCCAAACCTCAACAACAACTTTTCTTTGAATGCTTCCCAGCTATTGAATGGAGCTTTGTTGAGTTCATAGTTATACCAGCTTAAAGCATTTTTTGCTAAGCTTAAGGAAACTACTCCCAGTCTTCTTCTATCAGAGTAGTTATAGAATCTAAAATACCTCTCTATCTTAGATAGCCAGCCAAAAGCATATTTTCCCTGAAATATAGGCATTTCTACTTGATTAGCAGGTAATCCTATAGATTCTGTGTCTCCTAAGCCAGGTTCCGAGTTGTAAGGATTTACCTATTTTGCAGGTGGATACATGTAGGCTTGCTGTTGACTGCTAGACTCACCTGTTATAGGCATCTTATCTTTGCATTGGCCCATTATGGTTTGATATCCTTGAGTACTGAGTTGACTGGGGCTGTTTTGTGCTCCTTGAGAGGAGATGTGAGCTTGAGTTAGCTGAGCTACAAATTTCTGTAAAGATCTCTGAATATTTTCTTGGATTTTTGCTATGTTATGATGCATTTCACCTCTCAGCTCAGTTGTTTCAGCCTGTAGTCGTAAGACTATCTTTGTCAGGTTTGTTGTGTCATCGTCACTTTCACAGGATTCAGGACTTTCGGGGATGGGAGAAAGAGAGGCCGTCATTGTTAACTCACGAACGCACCAGTTGATAAGGTTCCAAGACAAAGATACCTTACCCGGATTACTTCCTGTATATATATGAACTCAAATAAAGGTAAACACTTTATATTTCTGAATAATACGTCTCTTATTAATAGATTTGATTGTCTACAAGCTATTCAAATCTATTCAACTACTCACATTCTTGGGGAAACCAAGATGTGTCACTCCCCAACAGAGATTACAAAGAGAAAGAGAGAACAAACTTTAAGAAATTCCAGAACCGATTCCCTGAATCATTCTCTGCTCAAACTAAGATACCTCCCTGAAGCATGTTGAACTCTACAACCTTATTTCTTATATATAGAGGCAAGGAAGATGACTCCTCTTAAACCTTTACCTCAGTGCCCATTGTAACCATGGTTAAGGGAATCTATTGACCACTCCTTGCCAATGATTGGGGACTGTCCTTGCTGATCAGTCTTCTTGTCCTGTTCTGCAACTTTTAGCCCTTTTGCTGACGTCTCATCCTTTTTGTCCCTGCTATTCTTGCTGGCAGGAATCTTTTTGCTGATTGGATCATTTGAAAACTTTAATTTCTCTCCTTTTTCTTGTTTGTTTCTTCTCATATAGATTTGGTAAGGCTTAACAGATATGTTTAGAGAATTGGCTATCAGAAGGCTCAACGTCTTACTATCTGATCACACTCTGAAGAATGTGGAATTAGGCATTGTGCACAAGAAATGAGCAATGGCTATTAGTGATCTTGTGCACAAGACCCTAAAAGTATACAAACCAAACAAGTTAACAAAAAAAGAAAAAAAAATTGGCAATACTTGCCAACCCCTATCTCTAGATCTAGTTGTTTGTTATCGTACCTTGATGATTAGAGTTTCTAACTTTGGAGATTTCTAGAGCAAAAGTGGCAATACTGGCCAACTTCGTTCCTTGTGGCTCTCAAAAGATAACTTAACGAGGTTGTTGAATTCGGCCATATATTTACAGCATAAATAAAACACCTGATGATCAAAACAAACAGATTATCAAACTACTAAGTCATGGCTTGAACATTTGCGGACACTATAACCTGAGTAGGAAACTGACCTCAAGAGAATGAGCAGACAAGCAAAGGGTCATAACATTCCTTATAGCTACAATGAGTTTGGTTGCATCACCTCAATAACAATGCTTTAAAGGATTATACCTATAATATACTGGTGGGACATAATCATAATATTTCCATAATCGAAGATCCAGTCTAATTTCGACAAGCGAATCAAATTGAACAACATAATCTTTGCAACATAACTAGAGTATCCAAGGAACAAAATATTGGGCGTCTTAATGGTAACAACTGGGTGGTCATCTAGATCATGCGAGCGGTAACAAATGGGTATCCTTTTGATGGATGAAGCCCAAACCTTTTTTATCCAACCCTTTCTAAGAGGATCATCATCACATATGTTGACTTCCTCAAGCATAGGGCTAGCAAGGAGGCAGTCATACAAATCAGCACCTTCAATCGCAAACCTGCTGAAAACAGATAGAGAGTTTTGAGTGCAGGGAAAAGAACACTGCCCGGAGGACATTTGTGTTAAAGTAATACCATCCATCGGATAGAGTGAGTTTAACCATTGTCTTGCTGAAGAAGTAATCGGACTCTAGAGCTTGAAAGACTAATGGTGACAAGTTGAGTTCCAAAATTCCACGTTCCAACACATTTTGAATAAGATGCTTAACACGAGACTCATCGAGTTTATCAGAATCCCATTGCAAAGAGAACATCTTGATGGGAGATTCGCCTAGCAAGACAAGAGTTTTCTCCACGAAACCAATGAAGCCAGATTCTGATTTTATGTTGGGATTAAAGACCAGTGACTCATCAAAAATCAAGGTTGTGAACAAGAGGCAACAGATTCCTTCATCGTTTTGAGAGAACTGATGTGGATGCAGCAATTTCGGTTGGGAGTAAAGACAAGATGTGTCCCAGAAGCTCGTCTGGTAGACTGCTGATTAAATCTCTTAACCTAGTTTTTGCTTTTTTGGCCATATAATTTCACCTGCAAAACCAGAGTCAATTAGGGGAAGTTTGTATCTATGCTAATTATACAATTTATAATTTGATCGTAAGAGAATTATGTTTAGATCGTGACCCAGATAGAATTGCTCAGGGGATTTTTTTTTTTTTAAGTGAACAACTTACGAGAGACACACACGAAGAAGACTATACATCCAGAGATATAAAAAAAGTAGATACAGATACCTTCTGGAACAAGAAATAAAAAAAATTTACTTATTTATTTTTTCTTTTTCTCTTACAAAAACTAAACTATTTACAGAAATATCAAAAATAACTTTTAAGGGTTTAAATAATAAAAACCAAATTCACATAAAACTGTTGTTGGATGGTATTTTAATCCTATTTATTTAAGTTTTAAACGAGACAAAAAAATGTTTTGGATGATATATATTTATAACATATTAATTTAGTTCTAAACAAAATCTTAGGTACGAGGTAACTCAAGATTCATCAAAACCTCCTCGTATAATTTGCCAACTCAAAAAGTTCGATTACCTAACTCATATGTTAAACGAGCCTAGAAGACATATCTTGAACTCATAAAAATTCAGGCTGAAACAGCTTGACTGACTCATTTCATATTACAAGAAAACAGCCTCAAACACACAGGTAAATCTGTCGGAAATAACCTGAATGTATGGTGGTATGTTCTGGAGCGTTGGAAACAAAATTCGGGTCAAAAATCCGTTGATATTTCCAACGGAACTCCAACGACATAATATTCTAATGTATGGTTTTCATGTTTTCTAAAAATTGAATATTGTGAGAGCAGATATCTGATTTTTACTATATTAAAAAATAATTTTTCTGTTGTGTTTCAAGATATGGAATTATAGTATTGTCTATAACTTTTTTTATTTATTAATGTAGATAATTTTTTTGGAAGTTTTTTTTAATTTCTAAATATGCATTATTTTAATTTTATAGTCTTAGAAATTGTTAAACTATTATTTTTGATGATATCAATCATAAATTTGAATTTATGTAAATCGTTTGTATAAGTAAATTCATCGATAGTTTTTGTTGTTTATCATCAAAAAAAAATTTCTAAATATTAAATATTTAAGTCGAAATTGTAAATTTATAGCATTCAAACCTTAATTTCATAATAAAATCTTAAATGATAAATCGATTGAAGCTAATATATCTATATATTAAATTATACATAAATTAATATCACTATAAATTAATAAAATTTCAAAATCCCAATATTATTAACTTATAGAGGTTTTACTGTATTTTAGAAATTACAATCATTGAAAATTACAGAAATGCCATTAAACCAAGTAATATGAAATCAAACATTGATGCTTAGTGGAAGATTTTGAATAGTGATGTTTTTTTTGTGTAAACTGTTTTAATTAGAAAATTAAATTAAATTAACTTTCCATTGCTGTATTTTATATTTATTTTATGGAATCCAATAATATTGGACTCCCTGTCTAAAAAAAGGAAAAAAAATATGCACCTATAAACAATATCAAGAACTACTTCCACAACTTCTTGAGCTTTTCAAGGGTATGCAAAAATAAAAATTTCTTCAAGTTCCTCAAAAAAAAGTTTTTCTTTGACTGATAAGAACATTGATAATGTCATTTTATCAGATTAGCTCGGATGTGGAAAGTGATGGCAGAGTGTCACCAGATAGAGAAGCAAACATTGGACGAAGCTAAGCTACTATTTGCAACCACACTTTCTAAGTCTTCAAAGTGTCACAAGATATGTTGGAGTAACCTTGAAGATAACTTGATCAACAAGTAAAAACTAATTCTAATCGAGTATGGATTTAGAAAATTAAGATAAAAATATGATTTATATTTAGGAGTTATTTAAATATATATTAGGAGTTATCTAATAAGGTTTTCTAGTTCTATTAGAAATTGGTGGTGTCTAAACTATTATAAATACAATTGTTGGGTTGTAACGATTAAATATGAGAGTTCTATGAGAGAACGAGACTTTTATGAGAGAACAAGAGCTCTAAGAGTTAGAGAGAATTCTAAGAAAGAGATTTTTAGATATTTAGTTTTGTGAGAGTTTTTAAACGTATATAATAAGAGAGTGATTCTTATTACAAAGCAAATTTGTCTTTGATTGAATATTAACTCTTGAATTAGTATCAGAGCTATTGGTTATCAATTCGTCAAACAGTAGAAACATACCTGAGTCATGGGAGATGTTAGCATTCCGACGGCGAGGTCGAAGGAGCTTGGATATTCGTCGATTCAATTTCCAATGCTCAACTCATCAAACTACCGGTGTGAGCGATGGGAATGAAAGTGAACTTACGTGTTCACAAGGTATGGGAGACGATCGAGTCAAGATCGACCATATATGAGAAGAACGACATGGCGATTGCCTTGTTGTTTCAAGCAATACCTGAGACACTCGTATTACAAGTTGGTGATCTTGATTCACCAAAAAGTATATGGGAAGCTATCAAAGCAAGATATCTTGGAGCAAATCGTGTCAAAGAAGCGAGGCTTCAAACTCCATGTTCGAATTCGAAAGACTCAAGATGAAAGATTCAGACACAATTGACTCCTTCTCAAGAAAGCTATTAGAGCTAGCGTCGAAGTCAGCGGTATTGGGAAAAAACGTTGAAGAACCGAAGCTAGTGAAGAAATTTCTTAAAAGCCTACCATGAAATAAGATTATACACATCATAACATCACTTGAGAAAGTCCTAGATCTAAAAAAGACCAGTTTTTAAGATATAGTAAGACGGCTCCAAGCATAGGAGGAGTGTATTATTGATGATGAGAACATGTTCCAACAAAGTTTCAGAAAACTGAGACTAAGAGGAGAACCCCACATAGGTGTTATTACTGTGGAAAATTTGGACATATCAGGTTTAGGAATTCAAACTTCTTAATTCAAGTTTAGGAATTAAGGGGGGAGAATATTAGATAATTCCTAATGACTTGAGGAACAAGTATTTCCTAAACAAGATAGGCTTAGAGTTTTCTTAATAGGAATAGAAGATATCTATTACTAATAGGAATATGTTAGCTTGCAATATAAGGAATCTTATATGTGTTAGGATAAGATAATTGTTAGTTAAGATATGTCAAGTAGAATTAGGAGTTATCTAATTCCACTAGGAATAGGTTTAACAAAGGTGTGTTATCCTTATAAATATCAATGTTGAGTTGTGACATTAATTAAACATCAAGACATGAGAAACAAGAGAGGTTCAATCCAGATTTGAGTTTCAATTGATAAATCTCAAGAGGTTGTTTTGAGAAGTTTCGTGGATAGTCTGCTAAAAGAACATAAGTTGGCAATAAGTCTGACACAAGAACTTAAGAGAAACAAAATGTATGTGTGTTTGAACAACAAGAAAGATGACAGTCAATGTGTGAGAACACAAGTCAGTCGAAGATGGAGACACAAGAGATGGTTAGTATTTCATCTACAGAAGAAGCTGAAGAAAGGAAAAAAGATAAGAATTTGTTGGGCTGGACTCACTAAGGCCCAATGCGAAGATTGTTAAGTTATGGGTCTCAGTCAATTTCCTTTGACCCAAATCCAAGTCTTGAGAAGGTTTCCTAAGACGAGAAATGTGAGCAACAAAATA
Organism: Cardamine chenopodiifolia; assembly: GCA_963922655.1. NCBI lineage: Eukaryota > Viridiplantae > Streptophyta > Magnoliopsida > Brassicales > Brassicaceae > Cardamine > Cardamine chenopodiifolia. The sequence continues at coordinate 18,002,585 of OZ000481.1, forward strand.
AGACTTAAATCCAAATCAAAAATATATCCAACATATCGTCAAATTGACTAAGCTCGTGTGAGGCCGAGTTTATGACAACAACACTTGAAGCTTGTCAAGCCGACGACTAGCAAGAAGGTTATCATTAGAATCGAAAACGACTCTATAATTGCTAGAACAAAGAATCCAGTGTTCCATGGTCGAAGCAAACATATCCACAAGTAATATCATTTCATCCGAGAGAGGGTTGAAGATGATCAAATCAAGATGGAACATTTATTCGGCGAAGAACAATGTGTGGACATATTGACTAAAGCCCTAGCAAGGATCAAGTTCAAGGAGATGAGAAGTTTGATAGGAGATCAGGATCTCACCAAGACTAACTTGAAGCTTAAGGGGTGAATGTTTGAGTAAGCTTGAAGATAGGTTGATCCACAAGTAAAACTAATCCTAATCGAATATGAATATAGGAGATTAGGATAAGAATAGGATTTATATTTAGGAGTTATCTAAGTATATATTAGGAGTTATCTAATAAGGTTTTCTAGTTCTATTAGAAATAGGTGGTGCCTAAACTATTATAAATACAATTTTTGGGTTGTGACAATTGAATATGAGAGTTCTATGAGAGAATGAGACTTCAATGAGAGAATGGGACTCCAATGAGAGAATGGGACTTCTATGAGAGAACAAGAGTTCTACGAATTAGAGAGAATTCTAAGAGAAAGAACTTTGGATGTTTAGTTTTGTAAGAGTTTCTAAACATATATAATAAGAGAGTGATTTTTATTACAAAGAAAGTTTGTGTTTAATTGAATATTAACTCTTGAAAATCAACTCTGGAAGAATAGCTCGATCGGCTTTGAATCTCGTGTCTCAGCTTCTAAACTGGATAGCCTGCTTCCAAACATGGATCACATCCCAAAGATCATATGTGTTGTCTTTAACCAGCTGGTTATTCAGATGTTTCAGATATGAACCTGACCCAGAGAAAGCCACACTAAAATCTTGTCCTAATCCGATATATGAAGTCTGCATCCAATGGTCAAGGTTTCCAAACTTGATTTCTTTGCCTCTGGGTGTTTAGTTCTGAATAATGCTCTGTGTTATTCATCTTTGTCATGTACATCATGTATTTATACAGCATTAGCTATATTGTCAATCCCTATAATATAAGAGTTAGAGTTTATCTAATATAAGATACATCATTATCTCTAATATTCTTCCTCGAATAGGAGATGCACGTCTATCTTGCCATCAAGTAAGAAAACTGTTGTCGTCCAAGAGTCTTTGTCAAAATGTCCGTCATCTGGTTTGTCGTCCTTACATGCTTCGTAGTGATAGTCTCGTCTTGAATTATGTGATGAATAAAAGGACAATCAACTTCCACATGCTAACTTTGTAGTCATTATCCTATTTCTTGTTTGATTATATGATATTATCTTCTATTTTCTATTTTGTGAGATAATTTTTTCTCTCCTATGTTCCACTTTGCAAGCCAGATGAAGTAATCGTTATTGATTTTGTTGCAGAGATAATTGAAAGTGATTAGCTTAATAGGTTAGAAAATGAGTGCATACATCCATGCACAAGAAACGAAGGAATTGAAAAAAAATGTGAGTTCAATAAGAAACCCATAGGAGCATAGAAAAAGTGACGAATAGAAACCCCATGGCTGTAAGCCACCACCATAAATTATAATAAAAATATATAAATGTCATCGTACTTATATGATTCATGATTATGTATGATCACGGTTACGGTTAGTTATCCACTGATTATGTTTATAATTTTTGTTTAATTTTAATTTTAATTATTTAATATACGGTTAAAACGATTACGGTTGATACGGTTACGGTTAAAACGGTTACAGTTATATACGATTACGATTATTACGGTTAAATACGATTCAATTATTTGATGATCATAATATAAATTAATATCAGTGACATTTTTATCAAAAAAGTATTTAATCTCTATTAAAATAATTAGATGCTGATATTTCAACTAATATTTACCACTATAATTGATTGTATGTACATTTTATTTAATTTTTATAACGGTTACGGTTATAATTTTAAGGTTACATCATATGGTTAACCAATGATTTTATACGGTTACGCTTAATTAACAGTTATAGTTAATAATTTTCTTTAACCATAACTAATATCTTTTTACAGTTAACGGTTACGATTATTAACCATTTAATACGGTTACAGTCCGGTTATAATTAAAAACTGAACGATTACGATTCGAAATACGGTTACAGTCAGATTTTGGCCATGCCTACTCATGATTCCTGAAAATAATAATTTTTATTTTAATCAAACTTTTCTTTATTATTTGATTTTTTCTTGTGTTTTCTGCAAATAAACCATCAAAATTTTTATTTTTTGCAAGAAAAACTTTTAACAAAATCTTGTATAAGTCAATCTTACCAACTTAAAAATCACCGTATCATCACCGTGGCACCATTAATCAATATTAAAAAACTAACTAAAATCGTAAAACGAAGTCGTTTATAAATACACTACACAATAATTTTATGCAAAACAAGATGATTTTATGTTGTTTTTTTCAAAACAACATAATTTTCAACATAAATTAAGTTTAAAATCAAGAAAGAAAATTAAAGAACATCTAACCGGAGAAATTTTGATAAAAATACCATCATTTCTCCACATTTACATTAAAAAATATATATCCTCTAAATCAACTTATAACCACTTTCAACTTGACCTACATTTAAAAAAAAAAACTGAGCCTTAGAGAAATCTAAATCTCAGTTCTCGGCATACAAATCAGAGCTTGATTTCCCAATCTTGCAGCTTCTCCAGATCGCTAAATCAGCTAATTCAGTCCTCCGTCTTGGGATCGATGTTGGTGGTGGGAGTGGATATTTCGCTCCTGCGATGAAGGCTGTAATGTTACTGTACTTACCACGACGATGAATTTCAATGCACCGTATAGTGAAGCGGTGGCGATGAGAGGGCTTGTGCTGCTTCATGTGCCTCTACAACAGCGGCTTCCGGTGTTTGACGGTGTGGTGGATTTGGTTCGGTGTGGAAGAGCGGTGAATCGGTGTATTCCGGTGACGGTTATGGAGTTTTTCTTCCTTGATTTAGATCGGCGTCGCGTCTACCAGAAACAATCTCTAAAACCACAACACCGAGCGAAACGCCGATGCTCAGTTTCGTGAATCTGATGTTCTAACCACCGAGCTAAACCGAAATCTCCGAGTCGAGCGTTGAACTCAGAATCCAACATGACGTTACTCGTCTTCACATCTCTGTGAATATACCTCGCTTCCAAGGTTCGGTTCGTGAAATCAATGGTGACAGAAATAGAATCATCGATGAATTTTTATTTTTCCCAAATCGATTTGGGATAGAATTTTTAGAGATGTAAGGTTTGTTTTCGTACTGTTTTTGGTTATAATTAGGGCTTGATTATTTGTAATTGCGATGAAGTTCTATTATTGTTAATGATAGTACCAATTTGCTAATTACTCTAAAATCTCATAAATTTATAATAAATATGAAACTTTACCCAGAATATAAAGAAGAAAACTCTAGCTTCTTTTTAAATATATTAAAAAAAAAAATTATGTTGTTTTGAACATAAAAAATAATAAAATAAAAATAAATAATATATAATTTTTTCATCTAAAACAACGTTATTTTATATAATTTATTAGTTTTCACGTCAACGGTACGTATAAACAATACGCGTAAGAGCTATTGCGAATAACTTTCGAATTGGTAAAATTGATTTACACAAATTTTAGTTAAAGATTTTTTTTAAAAAATAAAAAGATTAGATCATTTATTTGGAGAATACTTTTTCTTATATATAAAATGTACCATAAAAAAAAAGTGATGTTTTTTTAAATTGTAGGTGACAAAGAAAGTATGCTAATGACTTTTTGTTTTGTTAATAGTTGTTTTTAAATAGAAAATAACTTTGGAAATATTAGAGTAACATTTAGGATTTTGAAAGAGTTTTTATTGGAACAAAAATCTTTGAATTCAATCAATCCATAACACTAGATTTTAATATAATTATAAAGTGGTTAAATTCATTTTATTTAAATAACACATGATTTTTATTAAATTTCTAAAATATTTAATCTAATAACTCATAAATTTTTATGATTGGAAACAAAATTTTAAAACTAACAAAACCAAAAACACATTACTTGATTAAAGTTTTGGAAATTCAAATTTGAATAACAGTAAAATCTTTAAGATTTTTAACTTTTTAAAATTTTTAAAACCAATAAACCCCGTTTGATCATTAAAAATCCAAGTAAATCAGAATTGAATAAGCCCTAAGCTACATATGCTGTTTCGTTCTTCAAATATGTATTATAGTTTTGCTATTTACATGGAATGTGTAGAATTTGGTATTCGTTAATTTTAATGAAGGTTATTGATGTAGGAGATCAAGAGACAATTATAATTTTTTTTTTTTTTTTGTGTCTGAAGTTTTCCTTTTTGGCTTTTTGAGTGTTTTCCTTTGTTTTCATAGGTTTTGTACTTATTTTAGTTTTTTTATTTATTTTAAAATCGTTTTTTTTATTTGTGATTTATCTATATAAAGAGGTCCTAAATGTTTTATAATAGAAAATCTACTAACTATTTTTTTTTAACTGAATCAGAGAGTTTACTTTTTTTCTAGTGGATTCTAGAGTTTCAGTTGGATTTCAGAGTTTTATCTTTCAATTTCATCACTGTGAATTTGAGTTTTGATATAGGCTTAGAGCTTGCTAAACCTATTGTTGTTAAAAAAATAGTAAAGGAGTTTGTTTGCATTGTTGCATTGGTTAATTGAGTGTTCTTGCGAAGTTTTTCTCAAGGTGTAGGGCTTGTGATGTTATTCTCATCTATGTCGAGCATGTTCAAGTTCAAAAGGTAGCCGAGATCGCTTAGTGAAGGCCCTGAAAGTTTGTTTCCATCCAATTTTGATCTGCAATCCTCTGCTACAGTAGTTGAAAACCATGTAAGAGAACTAAACTTGGATCACAAATAGAAAAATCTAGTTTTGTAACTGCGTCACCTTTCGAAGTATCTCTTTCTCGGTGCATCGGCAAGAAGAACAATGCAACAAAGAGAGGATTTAGATAGATTCTTTATGTTTGAGGCAACACCATGATGCTGCTATTGGAAAGGTAATTTCATTCATTAGAGCTAAGCCAAGATCAAGACCATTATCACACCAACATTGACCTTGTCGCGGTCTTGTGAGTCTTTGATTCTTCGTTGCTTCAAAAAAGTCTTTGAGGCGATCTGCAATCCTCTGTTTCAGTTTTCTCAAATTATCTTTAGGATTAGTTTAACTTCTTACAACTGATTGTAAAGTACTAATGTTCCCACAAACAGAACAAACTAGTTTTGTAATTGAAGTCACCTTCTCAAGTGTCTGTTCGTTGGCGCATTGGCAAGAAGAACCATGAAACAAATAGCACATGTAGATAGACTCTTGGGTTTGATGCAAAACCATGATACCATTGAAATGTAACTTCATTCATTACAGCTAAGCCAAGATCAAGACCAACATTGACATTGGCACGGTCTTGTGAGACTTTGATTTTTCGTTGCTTTAACAAACCCTTTCATAACGTGTGAACACAAACCCATTATTATAAACAGAGAAGCATCAATAGAACCCATAAGAATAATGCATAAGCTTATTTTACTGTTTTCTTACTAAAAAGTTTTGAAAGATGATAACTTTACCAGTCTAGTCCATTTCTCTCAATGAGATTGTGATGTAAACCAAAAGCAAAAGAAAAAACTTCAGAGATTGTTTTACGCTATATGTATAGAAGCAAATCCAAAATAAACTGTACACATTTAAACAATATGATCAGCGCGGTGTGATGGAGGGAATGACACCACTGACGAGTTCGTTAGCTGTGAAATCAGAGTAGCTAGTATAAGTGCCTCTTGCGGAAGCACCAGCAAAGCCTGACATTCCTGAAGCAGAAGATTGAACTGAAGGACTTGAATATGGCTTCTCTTCCTTTGAAAGCATTCCGTAGAGATTCTCTAGCTCCCTCACGATTTCAAGCATCACCGGACGCGCTTCGGGATTGTCCTGACAACATCTGATAGCTAGTTCCATGAATCTCTTCACACATTCCTCTGTGTACTGCCCCATGCTCCCATCTATGACTGAAAACATCATTCCAGCTTCGCATGCTTCATTCACCTCCCGTACGATGTTTCTTCCATGTGAGATAGGACGCATTCCTGTGAGAATTTCTAGAAAGACGATTCCGAGGCTGTAGACGTCACTCTTCTCTGTTAGCCTGTGGCTCAAGTAATACTCTGGATCCACATATCCCTGTATCATAGGTTCAAGCATTAGTTAACTTCTTCTCTAAGAAATTAAAAACAGAGGAATGTGAAGTAACAACATACAGGTGTGCCTTTGACGATAGTTGTTACGTGATCTCTTTGTACTCCACCACCATCTAATGCTATGAGCTTTGAGATCCCAAAGTCTGCAACTTTAGGGTTCATCTTGCTGTCTAAAAGAATGTTGCTTGGTTTGATGTCTCGGTGTATGATTGGTGGGTCAGCTTCTGTGTGCAGATACAGAATCCCTCTTGCAGACCCCAACGCTATTCTCAGTCTCAACGCCAAGCTCATCGGTTGTCTAAACCTTGCTGCAGTTTTCACATTCATCCATCATAATCCTCTCAACACTCTTATATATACAAGAAAAGGATGAATCTTTCTTACCAGATAGAGCGTCTTGAAGAGAACCATTTGGCATGTACTCATATACCAACATCTGAAATTTTTAGCATTACAAATCAACACAAGACTAAGTTTGAAATTTTAAACATTAAGAAGAGACTCATTACTTGTTCGCCTTTCTGATCACAGTAGCCAAGTAAAGAAACAAGGTTTCGATGATGTAGCCGAGATAGCAACTCGATCTCTGTGAAGAACTCTTTTTGTCCCTGTAAAGACCCTTGCTCTGCCCGTTTAACCGCTACAATCAGACCACCTGGTAAATGACCTTTGTAGACTTTCCCATAGCCTCCTCTCCCAATCTGAGAGAGATCACTGAAACTGCTTGTTGCTGAATCAAGTTCCGTGAAATTGTAACCCTTCACACTCTCCATGTTCATTGGAGATTTTGGAACTAAACCAAGGAGAACATACGCATTAGACATTCACTAAGAAAAAACAAAGAGATTTACTAAGTTTTTCACTTACTAGACTGTTCTTGTTCCATTTCAACAAAACTAGTCTTTCTCTTTTGTTTTCTTCTCGTGATGAAGAAGACCAATGCTAAAGTGGACAATACAAGGAAGAAAGCAATGGCTCCTAAACTGATTCCAACTTTGGCCCCACTGCTCATTCCCGACGACTTTTTCGGAAACTTGACAATAACTGCAGGCAGTAGAAGTAACATTCATAATTACTCATTTGGTTCATAAAGATGAGTAGAAGAGATGGGGTATTATTATTACCGTCACTGTAAACACCGCTGTTGATATAGATAATCTCGTAAGGGCCAAGAGAATCACTGGTATCTAGAGTGAAAGTTGCAAAGAAGTCAACAATACGTTGAGCCTCTGTGGTGTTGAATTTACTGGTCAAGCCATTGTACGCAGGAAAAATCTTCATGTCCATGGATAGCCTTGCACCCAATTGCCATGAGAATCTTTCAATAGATATCTGATACAAGTTTATCCCAAGATTCGCGGTGGAGGCCACATCGAGCATGTAAGGGACTCTATAAGGTCGAAAGTCAGAGAAACTTGGAGTCCTAAGCCGAAGTCCAATACCAATGGGTGCAGCACAAAAACATTGAACTGGAGACCCAATCACGTAGTCGAAGTTATCGCTTAAAGGGCACGACTGGCTTTTACAGTCTTCTCCTGTTGTGGAATTCTCCGAGGAACTTCCAGGAGATTCCACAGGAACTTCTACAGTTGAGACACCACAAAAACCAGCTAAATTTCCTTCATTAGCACTTGCACAAACCGGGTTTCCGTGAAGCCTGTGCTCATCAAACAGAGTTGATCTCATCATTTCACTATCCGTATTTATTATCTTTTGTTTAGTTGTACTTTTTTGGTAACATATATAATCTTACTTGACTGTGACGTTGAAAGGAGGGTTTAGAAGAACACTTGACACATTTGAAAATGAGTTGTTCCTAAAGTCCCTGAAAGTTGTTCCAATAAAATAAAATCAAGAAGTCTTGTTTAGATTGCATAATCCTTTTGTGTTTTGTAAAGATGATGTGTCTTACAAGTAAAGTTTTTCTTCTGCCGTAAAGGTCCTGTTCTCCCATATTACAGGAATCTCCCCACTTAAGTTGTTGTTCTGCACTTGCCTGAAAATTTGAAGACAAAACTCGTCTTTTTTGTTCTTCCTTATAAACAAGATTTCTCTTTTGATTAACTGATAAAAGAAGATTAGAAATGGGTCCAATTACAGTCTCTGTAACCGGGGAAGGCCTGAGAAATTCGAAGGGATGGATCCGTTAAGCGTATTGTTGTACAGGTTACTGCATACAATAAACAAGAACAGTTCATGTTTGTAAACAACAATGTAACAACATATCAATTACATTCCATTTTCTTGGCTTTGGCACTAACATAGTTGTAATGTTTGCAGAGAACTTGTTCTTTGGAATTTCTCCTGTGAGTTTGTTGGAAGAAAGATCTCTGAAGCATCAAGAAAAGAAAAGGTCTCAGTGACTAATTTAACATGGATTGCTAATGGTTTCTTATTGTTAAAGTGACTCACAAGTAATAAAGAAACGGTGATTTGCTCAAATCAGGGATTGGTCCTCTTAAGTTGCAGTGTCTGAGACTCCTGTTTATGCATAACCAATAAATCAGTACTCTACAGGGAAAAAAATACATTCAACTATGTTCTGTTCCTTACAGTTTGACGAGATTTGGTATTGATGCATAAGAAGAGGGGATCTCTGTGCTATTGAAGTTGTTATAGTCCAATTGTCTGTAATGAAGAAGCAAACTAAGTTGAATATGGAAGAAACTTAGTTGTTTTCTATACGACGTTGATGACTACAAAAAAGGCACTTACAGAATTTTCAAGCTTGGCATCTGAGAGAGCTCTGATGGAAGATACCCAGTTAGCTTGTTATTGTCCATCAAGCTGAAAAAGTTGAGTCACACAACAAAGCCCTGATGATCAGATTTGAACAAGATGAATAAAGTTAAATGTAACCAAGAAACTTACAAGTGCAGAACATCGGTTAAGGAAGAGTATTCGGGCGGAAGCTGACCCGTGATTGAGTTGTTGTTCATATGACTAGCAAGGAAAGTAAAAGTGAGGTCAAAGAAGGAGGTAGAAGAGAAGTAGGAGAGATTGAGATCTTACAAATGCTTCAGTTTCTTCAGATTTGCTAAGGATGTGGGAAGTTCTCCGCTGATACTATTGTAGTCTATCTGAAGGATTAGGAGATTCGAAAGAGAGCCGAGTTCTTGAGGCAAAGATCCTGTCAATTGATTTCCACTTAGTAGCCTACGACAAAGAGAAGAACATAAAGCTGTTAAGTGATGCATTCATGAAGGGTAAATGTTGAATGCATTTACAAGAAGATAAGATGATTCAAGACTACTTACAAGAAGATAAGATGAGTCAAGTTTCCTAATTCTCGTGGAACCTGACCGGTGAGATTGTTCCACATGAAGTTCCTGTGATTAAGAAACATATAAAGAAGAGATGTTGATATATAGTTAGATCACGAAACCAGACGAAAACACAGAACACAGGACATACAGTATGGTGAGATTTGATAGATAGCCTAGTTCAGGTGCCAGTTCTCCAGTGAGGTTCATGTTTAGCAAGCGCCTGCATAATTTGATCAAACTTTAAGGTTTGGTTTTTGGAGTTTAAAACAATAGAAGAAAGTTTAAAAGTCTGAACATACAACTCTTTAACATGATAAAAGCCATCTGAAGGATCAGAAAGGCATAAAACACCGGTCCAGTTAGAGGCGCATGGATCCATCTTTCCCCAGCCTTGAAGATGTTCCATAGGGTCCTTCAGTTTGCGGCGAACAGCATGCAGAGCACTAACTGCAAAGTAAACCTTATTAGGAACACTAATCACTGTTTACACAGACACTTCTTAGAATAATATAGAGAACCGTACCATCAAGCGGATGAGTCATCTGTTGGGCATTCAGCAAAGACAAGGAACAAGAAAACAACATCAGAATCACTCCAACTACACCCATCATCACTTTCATCTTCTTTTCTGCTTTGTTTCAAAAACAGATTACTATTTCTTTTGCCCAAAGATGGCCTTTGAAGTGCTGAGAAGAAGTCGTAAACTTGGAGAATGAGAATACAAACTTGAAGAGGGAGCTATATATGAAAGTTCAAGCAACAATAAGGTTAAAAAACTCAAAATGGAACTATCAATAACCTCCAATTGGAGGTTTTTAAAGCCATATTTAAAGGCAATAACCGAGTATTGGAAGCGTTTAAAAGACAATTTAACAGTTTGTTCAAGTCTTATCCCCCATTTGATTGGAGCAATAAAATCAGAATGCCTGACTTTTTCTATGTTCCTTCTTACTTTCTCACATTATATATGAAAATTTCAAACCTTCAAACCATATCCATCTCCAACCGTTAACATTAGTTTATTGCTATAACCAAGTTGTCTATTTTTTTCTATCTTTTTTGGGAGTAAATGTCAGAATACATCTATATGTGTATACATACACAGAGAATACATTTTTCTTCTTTTCTCTTTAAAGACAGAGTTTTACTAATAAGGAGCATTTGAATAGAACTGTGAACCATCTTGACTTTTTCAGAAAAATCAGAACTATTTTGACTTGTTCAGAAAATAGTATGTAGTGATAGGTTTTTGTATGATATTATTATTTTGTGGAACTGAAAGTTACACATCAAATTGACATTATGAACATTGAAACAAATCAAAGGAAGCAAGAGGCTCCAATAAAGAACACACCGAGCAAAGATTTGAGTTGACAAAAGGTGTTTTTATAAGCTTAAAAAAGAAACAATTAGTGATGTATTAATGATTAAGAATCTAAGATATTAAAATGGATCCATTGACTTTGTCATTTTGTCATTTGTTTTCTGATAGTGGATGGATTTTGCCCTGACATTTCTCAAATCACCATATGTCATATGTTTGCTGAAACAAAATGGAGCAAAAATAGTAGTGACAGAGTAGGGTTCGAAGGTAGATACAAAATTAGAGTGACAGAGTGGAGATTGAAATAGAGACCTCAATTTGTAAAAGAAATGTGTGTGTCCCAAGAGACTATAATTGAGTCTTTGAGGAGCTTCATAGTAATTGTTCCCATACATTCTCTAAGATTATTATTCGACTTGACAAAATAGTAGTTAACTTTAAACCTTCTTGGCCATTAATACTGAATGTTTGGAAAGAGAAAACGGTTTAGCAATGTTGTGACTCCTGCAACTTGAGGATGCAATTACAGAGAGCAAACTTGACAATTGACATGATACACCAAGGGATCGACAAAGCAAAACTGAATCCTAAAGCTAGACTGGTCTACCATTAACCAGAGAAACCTTGTAAACAGTGTGTAACTGATTAGTTATCCTTTGTTTATTGGAGTGAGGTTTAGAAATCAGTAGGATATCTTGGAATTTCACTTTTTGAATACTGAATACATTGCCAAAACTCAGTATATCATGTGTACTTTACTTGTTTCTGTACAATTTTCTTTCTACAACTGCAAACTATATATCAAAAACTCATTCTTTGTTAGATTCTGCAAGCAGAGTTTCAGATTTAACCCCTAAGCCTTCAGGTAGGTTTGGCAGCTCTTTATTATCCTTGTCCACTCCTCTCTCGAGAATCACGTTGATTCTCCACAACACAATCTTACTTTCCCATTTCATGCCTTTGATTGCATATAGTCTCCAAAGCAGACCCTTAAGGAATTTGTATTCACTCCTTTCGTACCATTCCAACTGTTTCTTCACAATGGTTTCCAAATCTCTGAAAGCTCTTCTCACAAGCCCAATTTCCATTCTTCTTTCCACAAGCTCTCTCACTGAATCTATCATCTTATCTGAAATCACCTTGGCGGATTGAATGTGACTTTGGATCTCTATCAAGTTAATTGCTGCGCAGAAGGCACCCGTAAACGCCAAGACCCAGCTACTGTTATCTATCAACAACTCTCTTGGTGGGTTTAGCCTGGTGCTTATCTCTGGGAGAAGATTATCCAACACATGAATCACAAACTGGTCATCTTCAAGCGGCATTGTTAAGCATTGAAAGATATAAACCGCTTTCTGGAACTCTCTTTTACTTTGCAATGCAATATAATCGCTTAGCTCTTGCCATCTGACCTCTTGGATGTAGACCATCTCATACGCAACGTGGTACACCACCTGACCTAGGACTTTGAACATGCTGTCAGAGATTCCTTCTTCCCAGAGGCAAGATATGAGTAATGGCTGGAGTTCTCTCATCACTGAAATGTCTATTTCCACCTTCATTGAACTGTGATCAGAGAGTACGACTTCAAGTTGTCTGATTGCTATCTCTCTGGACCTACCTTGAAGATTACCTAACGCAACGATTTTCAAAATGTCAAGTGATGATAAAGTCTTCAAATGATCTAATAAGTCACGGTCATATTCTGGTACACGATCTTGAGTTTGCTGTGATGGGCTGTGTTTTTTAACCAACATATTAATCTTCCTCATAATCTCTTGGATCTGTGTTCCAAAATCTTTGATCTTGAACATGAAAGACCTCACAAAAAGGCATTGTTTCTTACTGTAACTATACAGAATCATGTCTACTGACAAGAACCTCTCAAGATGATCAAGCCCTTGTACCAGAAACGGTTCCATTCCCTTCTCCACTAGCTCCTTCGCTGACGTCACAAGAATGTTAAGAAGATTCTTTATCAAATCCAATCTCATTTCTTCTGTATCAAAAAGCTGAATCCCCATTTTCACAATAGTTTCTAAAGCCAAGCTCCAATCTTCAACTCCACATTGCTCAGGAATAACCAAAACTTTCTCAGCTTTCTCAATAATTGTCTGCATAAATCTGAAGATGAATTTCCCATAGACTGTTGGCAAATCGACGAAGACGTGAAAAGCCTTTAAAGGTTCTTTATTTGCGAGCCAGAGGATACAATCACTGAGTTCTAACCATCCGCCATTATCACAAATCATAACATTGTAGGCTACAAAAGACACGATTCTTCGTAGGATCTTCATGTCAGATTCTTTGGTTTCTTTCATTGTTAAGCATGAAATCAAAAGAGGTTTGATTTCATGGAGAGCTACGCGAGAGAGATCGAAATTGATACCTCTGAATCCGGCTACAGTGTCAGAGAGGAGATTGATCGAGTGGAATCTGATGACGCCATTGGAAGAATATCGATATACCTTGAGAAGCATTAGGATTAAGCAATTTGGAAAATTATCAGTGCAGAAATCGTATAGAGCAAGCGCCGTTTCAAATTCTTCGCTCTCTTGACGCATTAGTTGTCCCACGAGAATCTCTGCTTCTTCGTGGCTTGGAGACGTAAGAAGATCTCTTGCTTTCAACTCAAGATTCGAAGATTCCTCCATTGTCATTTTCCCGAGAAAATTTTGGCTCCGTCTAAGAATCTTCTGGCAAATGGGTTTAAGGGGTTGAAAATTTGGTTTTGTAAGTTTTTGCGTTTATTTATTCGGGTTTCATTTTATGTAACCGAAATTATCCAACTTATCTAATTCAAAAAAAAATATAAACCGAACTTAACCGAAAATTAGGTGAAATCATTCGATTTCATTTTATTTAACTCAAAAAAATATCCAAATCCTACTGAACCGAACGTAAATCCAAAACCACTCTAGAAACAATTTTTTCCCCCAAACTTAAATAAAAGTTCAATCCGAATAAAAACATTTTAATAAAATTTCAACTGAGAAATTTTAATTTATTTACATAGGATCAATGAATGAACACATGGACTAACAAAGAACTCATATCGGTAGTAAATCCTTTAGACTCGTAAAAGTATATTTTATTTACAAGTTTCACAATGTCTTATTTTCTTGACAAAGTAAATAACATACTCATTTTTCCTTTCTATATAAAATGATTAAAAAATGTGAGAACAGAAAATATTCACTTAACAAATCTAATGAGTTTTCTTTCTGCTTTCTTTGTTTGTGAATTTCCAAATTAACATAACTTCTCAAAGCTAAAAGAAAGAGATGAAATCATCAGATAAAGCATCATCCATGGATCAAACCACATGGAGCCGAAACATGCCCAAAAAGGCAAAGGAGGACCACATAGAGTCAAAGGAGGACCACATAGAGTCAAAGGAGTGGAACTTGATCAAACCCTCGAAGATTCACTGACCACTCAACCTTAAGAGACAGTTTGATCGAGATACATCCATCCTGGATAGGACTGAGTCAAGAGATACTCGGGGCATGCCCACCCAGTCGACCATCATGAAGGCTAAGATCAACTGATCCAACCCAATGACCACGTGGACTACATTATTAGCTTAACTAGAACACGCCTCGAAGTTGAATTAGTCCAATACCAGTTCATATGAAGAAGATATTAATTTTGCAAGTTGGATGAACCAAAACTTACTCGATATGGATCTAGCGCATTCTTTGGAAAATTCCATCCAAACCAGAATGAATTAAGCCAAGAATTGACTTGTGTCGTATTGTCAACTCATCATAAGCACGTGGGGATTTGGTTTGAGTCCAAGACCAGTTTAGACCTAACCGTTATTAATTTTTCTAAACCAGAGAATCCGACACTTGCCTTTTTCGGAATCTTCCAAGTTTGGGAGACGAATCATGTTTGGCAACCAAACAAATTTAGATAGTTCATCTAGACGAAGATGAGAATTAATGTTTGTTTAGTATTAAACATTGTTCATTCATATGGCTTATATAAATAGAGTATCTAAATGAGTTTTAAAATTTAGGCAAATTTATAAAATATTTGGATGAACCAAATTGGTTTAATTTGTTTTTAAAAATTACATCAATATATAAAATAGAAAGGTAAAATTTTTTTGAAACATGTAAAATCATAAATAAAATTATATTTATTTTTTAATAGATTAATAAATATTAAGATAATTATTTTCATAAATATTGATATAATTATTTGTTAAACATGTAAAAACATAAATAAAATTACATTTATTTTTTGAATTATTTTTATAAATATTGATATAATTATTTTTATACATATTGATATAATTATTTTTTATAAATATTGATATAATTATTTTTTATAAATATTGATATAATTATCTTTTATAAATATTGATATAATTATCTTTTATAAATATTGATATAATTTTCTTATAAACGTATTAGATATTACGTTTCTTGATCTTGTTTTTCCGCAAAAATTTCAATTTCATGGTTTTGGCAGAAAAACACAATTTCTACCTTTTATGGTTTTATGGTTTTATCGCAAAAACCTAATTCTGCGATTTTGCATTTTTTGCTAAAATTGTGATTTTACATTTTTGGCGGAAAAACATTATTTTACGATTTTCCGTCGAAATTGTGATTTCACGGGTTTTACAGAAAAACAATTCCGAGATTTTATGGGTTTATCGCAAAAAAACGTAATTCTGCGGTTTTGCGTTTTTAGCAGAAAAAACTCATTTTCACGATTTTGGAAAAATGTAATTGTGAGATTTTTCGGTTTCAGCTAAAACGTCATTTTGTGTTTTTGCTAAAATTATGATTTAACAGTTTTGGCAAAAAAAACTTAATTTTGCGATTTTAAGAGTTTTGTCAAAAATTGTGATTTTACGGTTTCGTCGAAAATTGTGATTTTACGAGTTTTGCGGAAAAAATCATTTTCCAAGATTTTATGATTTTATCGCAAAAAGTAATTCCGTGATTTTTTATTTTAGCGAAAAATCGTCATTTCAAGATTTTCCGAAAAAAAACTTGATTTCACGATTTTGGAAAAGATGTAAGTTCCAAGATTTTGTGGTTTTGGCCGGAAACACTATTTTACGATTTTTGCTAAAATTGTGATTTCACGGTTTCGGTAGAAAAAATATTATTTTGCAAATTTTGTCGAAATTGGAATTTCACGGATTTTACAGAAAACTCCAATTCAGAGATTTTCTGGGTTTATCTCAAAAATGTAAATCCGCGATTTTGCATTTAATGAATTTTTCTCAACAAGTTCAATTCACAATTTTGGCAAAAAATCTAATTCCAAGATTTTTCTGTTTTAGCAAAAAATCAATTCGCAATTTTTTGTTTATTGCAAAAATGCAATTCCGTTATTACACGTTTTTTTGTGGAAAACATCATTTTACAATTTTGGGTAAAAAATTTGATTTACGGTTATTTCATTTTAAATATATTATGTGATTTTGCGGTTCTAAATATGGCTTTTAAGAATATAATTAAAATTCAAATATAATTAGATTAAATCATGGACATTAGAAAATATATAAGAAAGCTATTTTTTTCTTATGCTAACCTTTCTAAAATTTCAGTCATTTTCTTGTTTAAAATATCGAGATGGATATGAAAATTTACAAAAACTAATGGAACAAACAAAAATTCATTCAGATGGATTATTCAGATGAACAACCCAAAATAGAAACAAACAACATTCATATGGATTATCTAAATAGAATATTTGAATTGATCATTTGGATGGAAATGATAAATGAGCAAACAAACGAGGCATAAATAACATACTCCTTTTTCCTTTCTATATAAGTTTTTTAAATGATTAAAAATGTGAGAACAAAGAATATTCACTTAACAAATCTAATGAGTTTTCTTTGTGCTTTCTTTGTTTGTGAACTTCCAAAGTAGCATAACTTCTCAAAGCTTAAAGAAAGTGATGAAGTCATCAGATGAAGCATCACCCATGGATCAAACCACATGGAGCCAAAACATGCCCAAAGAGGACCACCTGGAGTCAAAGGAGTTGAACCAGATCAAACCCTCGAAGATTCACGACCAGTCAACCCTAAGAGACAGTTCAATCGAGATACATCCACCCTGGATAGGACTGAGTCAAGAGATACTCGAGGCATGCCCACCCGGTTGACCATCATGAAGCCTAAGTTCAACTGATCCAGCCCAATGACCACGTGGACTACACTATTAGCTTAGCTAGAACACTCCTCAAAGTTGAATTAGTCCAATACCAATTATGAAGAAGATATTAATTTTGCAAGTTGGATTAACCAAAACTTACCCGATTTGGACCTACACGCATTCCTTGGAGAATTCCATCCAAACCAGAATGAATTAAGCCATGAACTGACTTAAGCCATATGGTCAACCCATCATAAGCACGTGGAGATTTGGTTTGAGTCCAAGATCAGTTTAGACCTAGCCGTTATTAATTTTTCTAAACCCGAGAATCCGACACTTGCCTTATTTCTTCCAAGTTTGGGAGACGATTTCTGAATTCGATTAGAGCTATAGAGAGGAGATGGATCGATTGGAATATGATGATGCCACTGGAAGAATATCGATACAACTTGAGAAGCATAAGGGTGAAACAATTTGTGAAATTATCAACGTAGAAATCGAACAGCGCAAGCGCCGTTTGAAATTCGTTGGTGTCTTGAGGCATTGAGAGTTGTTAGACGAGAACCTCTGCTCCTTAGTGGCCTGGAGTTGCGAGAAGATCTCTGGCTTTCAACTGAAGATTCAAAGATTTATCTGGCTTTCAACTGAAGATACAAAGATTTCGCCATTATCATTACATATGTCGGAAGAGATTATGTTTAAGAATTGATCAAAACTTCCTTCCCTCCCTTGGAGGGATATTTTGATGACCATTAATTGACCTGACTTTGGAGCTATCCCGCACGAATGCAAATACTTGGGCCTTGGATACATAAATATTTTCCGGAAATCCCATATAAGTTCTTATCCCTCCTTCTTGATGTATTCCAACTATATCTTTACTCTCTTATCTCGTAGATATATGGACTTCCGTCCCAAACTAAATTGGTGATGTAGTGACATTGATCTCATGACCGATGCCTCGCCATAAGAGCGCATGATATCGATCACTTCCTTATTCTATTATACCTCTCCTTTACATAAGAAAATATTATCGTCTGCTCTCAATGAGTTGAACTGGTCGTTTAATTAATGAGCAAAGTTTGGTGCTGAAACACGAATATTATATTGATTATTTGGACAATTATCTTCTCTTTGGCCGTCATCCTACATCTTACTACTTTGAAATCCGAACATACATGTTATGTGGTTCCACAACATCCAAATAGTTACGAAGATGTTTGTATATCTTTGATCACTAAGGATTCTCCTGACAATGGTTTTAGAAATGTAATCCATGAAGGTTCGTTCTTCAGATAATGGTTTTAACTACAAAGTGACCAGGTCAAAATGTAGTACATATCAAGATGATAATACAAAGGTGGAATTACTGACTTATTCCTCTACAACCAAAACATGAAGCTACTCCGAGCTGACTTTTCATGAGGCTATATCTATGAGTGTGAGAACTAAAGGGAGAGTAATTGATGGCATCATTTTATGGCACGCCACAGGAGGTAAAGTGGCTATCTATCACACAAAAGAAGAGGATAAAGAGATCAAGGTGATAAAGCTTCCTAAAACAATCTAAATCTTCAACCCAATTGGGGGACGAGGTCTGTTTGAAAGAGGCGAATGTGGATGAGAAATGAGATAAGTTAGGTTAATTAGGTTGTGTTTGGGCTTAATTATAATGGAATGTGCATCCGGTTAGGATTAGACTGTTTTTATTATCTTTAATTAGATTTGACTTATTTTAGACTTTAATTGCTAGCTAATTTCTTATTATTAAGTATTTAAGGTATTGCTAGCTAATTCCTTATTTTTTAGATTTTTAAGTTATGAGAAGTAGCACTAATTTGAATTGTTCATCTTGAAGACAAAAGGTCCATAATTTCCTCCTCCACATTTGTGTCATTTTTTACTCATCTATTTTTAGCAGCAAAAACCAAACATATCATGCCAAAAACCTTGCTACATTGCTGGTATTATATAAGGAAATAAAATTTATAGAATGCATATGATTATATTTCTCAAAATCGAATCTCCTTTCTCATACTCTATTTTGATTTTGATTTCAAGACTATATTTATTATTCTTTTACGATCACAAATTTTGGGTTGCCAATTATCGGAAAAAATAAGGAAGATTTTCTTCTGGCGTGAGGGAGAAACAGACGGTGGAATAAAAAAATTAAGAGATTTTGGAAATTTTCAAGTAAGTTTATAAATTCAATTTGAAAGCTCTTCACTGTTTTTATGATATTGTAAGTATAATCTCTTGCATGATCTTTTTCATGCATATTCAATAACCGCAAAAATGTGGAAGCATTTTGTTAAAAGTGGAGACTTTTGGAATGTTCATGTTTAACCCGGAACAGACGTGTTCTTGTCACTTTTATGGTTTTTTTCTTAATCATCGTCTTTTAGCAGCGAAAACCAAACATATATTGCCAAAGATCTGGCCTCATTTCTAGTACTATAGAGAGAAATGACATTTCTTAATGCATATTATTATATTTCCCAAAATTGAATGTATTTTCTCATACTCTTTTTTGATTTGGATTTCAAGACTATTAATTATTCTTTTACAATCACAACTTTAGGGTTGCCAAGTATCAGAAAAATAAGAAAGATTTTCTTCTAACGCGAGGGAGAAACAAACAGTGAAAAAAAAGATTAAGAGACTTTGTAATTTTCCAAGTAAGTTCAGTTCAAATTCTCTTCAATGTTTTTTCATGATCTTGTAATTATAGTGTCTTCATGATCTTTCTTGCATGATCTTGTGCAAATTCAATCACCAAAAAATGTGGAACCTTTTTGATAAAGGTGAAGACTTTTGGAAAGTCCGTGCTAAACCCGGATTGATTTTTTATTGTCATTTTTATGTCGTTTTCTTATTCATCGTCTTTTAGCAACGAAAACCAAACATAACCTGCCACAGACCTTGCCTCATTTTTGGTACTATAGAGGAAAATAAAATTTGTAAATGATCATGATTATATTCCTCGAAATGGAATCTCATCTCTCATGTTTTTCGTACACTAGTTTGATTTTGATTTAAAAACAATATTAATTATTCTTTTATGATCATAATGTTTTGGGTTGCCAAGTATCTAAAAAATAAGGAAGTTTTTTTGACATAAGGGAGAAGAAACAAATGGTGGAAGAAAAAATAAGAGACTTAGGAATTTTCGAAGTGAGTTTATAAATTCAATTGGAATTCTCTTCAATGTTTCTTCATGATCTTGTAATTATAGTATCTTGCATATTTTAGATTGTAGTTATCTGGAATTAAATTGGACTATGGAAAAACTAATTAGGATTATTGAATTCTTACATACTCAATTGTCGGGAAAATATTTTAAAAAATTTGATAAACGTGGAGACTTTTGGAAAGTACGTGCTCAACCCGGATAAATTTTCTCTTGCAACTTTTATGTTGTTTTCTTACCCATCATCTTTTAGCAACAAAACCAAACATACCTTGGCAAAGATCTTGGTCCATTGCTGGTACTATAGAGGGAATAACATTTCTAAATGCATATGAATATATTTTTCAAAACCAAATTTTTTTATCTCATACTCTATTTTGATTTGATTTCAAAACTATATTAATTATTGTTTTACAATCACAACTTTTGGGTTGCCAAGTATCGGAAAAATAAGGAAGTTTTTCTTCCGACTACAGGGAAAAACAAAAGGTGGAAGAAAAAATTAAGAGACTTTGGAATTTTCCAAGTGAGGTTATAAATTAATATGGAATTCCCTTTAATATTTCTTCATGATCTTGTAATTATAGTCTCTTTCATATTTTAGATTAAAATTATCTAGAATTAAATTTGATTGTGGAGAAACCAAGTACGATTATTGTGTTCTTGCATATTAAATCGCCGGAAAAATGTGGAAGCTTTTTGATAAATACGGAGACTTTTGGAAAGTTTATGCGCAACCCGGAGAGACTTTTTCTAATAAGTTTAAATTTAAATTCGAATATCGTAATTTGATTTCTAATTCATCTAAGATGTTTTGAACTTGTAGTGATTTGGTATCTTCATGATCTTGTTGATTGATTGTTAAGTTGTCTTTAAATATTTACTTGCACGTTTGATTATTAGTGTTATCTTAAATGGAATTGGATTCTGGAGAAATTAACTAGGGTATTTGTGTTAATCGTAATTAAGAAGTCAAATTGGCTGTTTTAGTTTGATATATATTTATCATGTTTTAGAGTCATGAGAGAGAAAGTTTTCTTCCACAATCTGCTTTTTCGAAAATGGGTTTCAAATTTTTTAATATCTAACAACTTTTTCTAAACCAAAAATGGCATTTTTTTCATTTCTTCTTCTTCTACCTTCTTCTCATTGTGTTCCCCTTCTCCTCTTCAGCTATGATTCAAGCTCTGATTTTTCTTCATCTCTTCCGTTTCATCTCTCTCTGTCTTGTCACCGGCGAAGTTGTCCCTAGTCTCCAGCACTTTGATGCGTTTTGTTGAAGTAATCTTTCGAAGATTCAGCTTATGTCGTGTGTGTTCTTTGGGAACTCAAAGAGGTTTATTTTCAAAGCTATGTCGACTTCTGTAACTGCAAATTTCCAGCTTTTGCTGAGTAATAATGAAATCTGAAGACCGTTTAACCGTCGATGTTCAACTGGTCAAATCTGATCTTCAACCGTCGCTGTTACTTTAAGACTGTGTGGTGGTGTGGTGTCGTGTGATCTCCTAAGGATCTCAGTTCTGTTCAAATCTCTTTGTGCAGATTCAAGAACAGTAAAGTTTACTCAAGACTAGTCTGGTCATTCAAAAGATTTCTAGCATTTTGCTAAGTTTCCAATTTTTTTTGCGGTTTACTTTTGAAGAGCAACAACCCTCTATTGCAAAATAGTGTGGTTAAAAGAAGTGGAGATCCAAGGCTAGTTTGTGCGGTTATGTGAAGTCTCAATCGACCAGATCATCATATCACGTTTGATATTGTTGTCCGAGCAATTTAAGTGTCGTTCTTTCAACCAAATTTTGTATTAATTTCTTGTAATCAAGAAACCACAAGATATTAAAAAATCATTCACAAATGATAATTTAAGCTTGTAGTTGTAAAAACAAAAAATCTCTAGCTCTATGCGAAGCTATTTCTAGATTCTTCCAACATTTGTTTGTCTAAGTACAAGACCCTTTAGAAGATAAACCAATCAAGAGTAATGAAGGAAAAACATGGAACCGTCAAAATGCAAAGTCATTATCTAGTTATATGGTAGGGTAGTTTTTTTAAAATTTCTCCCAACCCTCGTCAATGAGGAAATTAGCGTGGAACCTAAGATCACTTTTCGCCGCCTGGAATAATTTTGTCGTTTGTTTTCTCCAGGCTTCTTATTTTTATCAGAAATGAAGAATGAAAAGACGCATCTGCAGAATATGCAAGTGAGCCTACACTTTGATAACTTCCAAACTATTGAGCTAATAGGCACTAGTGGTGGGTTCGCGTTGTTTTATTCTAAGGATTTTCTGGTTAAGTTTCTTTTGTTAGATGACCATACTATTGACATTGAAACTATCATTGATGGCAATAGAGTCTTTATGACATTTATTTAAGGAGACCCTGTGGTCAAAAATCGAGACTATGTGGGTGAAAGACTTACTCGAAATTGGCATTACCCGATTCGAACCCTGGTTTGGTGACTTTAACAAAATTAATGGAAACCAAGAGAAACGAGGAAAAAAAAAGATCGGAGACCACTTTTCCACCTATCCGTGGTATGATCAATGTGTATGGATTCATTGATTTCTCGTATCCGTGGAACCAATTTTCATGGATTGGAAAAAGGACTAATGGAAAGATTATATGTCGTCTGGATAAGGTCATGGGAAACAAAGAATTGCATAATATTTTTTCCCACACTAATGTGAAGTATTTAAAGATGTGGACATCGGATCACATATCCCTAATTTCTTCCATTTTATCAAAACCTTAGAATGCACAGAAAAGATTTATGTTCGACAAAAGATGGATAGAGAAATTTGGATTTCAAGAAGCAGTGGAAGAAGGTTGAAGATCTTATAATGAACAGGAAAACCGCTTCTTCAAAAAAAATATCTAAAATTGTTGAAGAGCTATCTCCACATGGAACAAGTCCTCCAAGATAAATTCAAAAAAGTTTATTAATGAACTCCAAGATAAGATAGATGAAGCACATAATTATGATCACACTTCTCCTACTAATATGTTTGGTCTAAAATGGAGATTTTGTGACGCCTATAGAGAAGAAGAAATCTATTGGAGCTTGAAAAGTTGAGAACAATGGCTGGAGGAGAGGGATAAGAATACTAAATTCTTCCATGCATCAACAAAGCAAAGGAGAGCACAAAATATAATTCTTGGCTTACATGATCATACATGCACATGGATTGATAATGAAGAAGGTGTAGAGCAAGTATCAGTGAAGTATTTCCAAAATCTCTTCAATTCCTTGAATCGAGAAATCCATCCCCGACAATCCAGGATATTCCTAGGATGGTGACCACAGGAATGAATGAAACATTAACCCGAGAAATCCCAGAGGAAGAGGTTAAACATGCCCTTTTCTCTTTAAACCCAAGAAAAAATGTCTGCTCTTTTCTTCTAGTTATTCTGGAAGACCATTAGCTCGAACCTCATCAATATGGTGAAATCCTTTTTTAGGACATCACTATTATATGGGAAGATTAATGAGACAAATATTTATCTCATTCCTAAAAGGGATAAACCACTGGAAATGGTGGGCTTTAGATCTATTAGTTTATGTATGTAAGCTATAAGGTGATCTTAAAGATTTTAAGTCTACGGCTAAAAAATTTCCTTTCGAATTTAATATCCGAGACACAGTCTGCATTCGTGGCAGAAAGATTGATTACAGAAAACATTCTTATAGCTTAGGGGAATGTCCATGCCCTCAGATATAATCCGGTAAATCGAAAAAAATTAATGGCACTAAATACATATATGCACAAAGCATACAACATAGTGGGATGGTCATTCCTTAGAGCTGTCATGGAAAAGATGGGTTTTGAGTCCCGATGGGTTAGATGGATCATGCAGTGCATCACATCCATTTCATACTAAGTGTTTATCCACAGTTCTTCCAAAGGCCGAATTAGGCCTTCGCGAAGAATTTATCAAGGAGATCCTATCTCTTTGTACCTGTTCATTTTGTGTACAGAAGATATCATTGTGCAACTATGAAAAGCAGAAACCCAGGAGAAGATTCTGGGGATGCGCATTTCGTCTACAAGCCCCCGAGTTTCTGATTTCCTCTTTGCAGACGATAGCATGTTCTTCTGCAAGGCAGATGTACATAAAAGTAAGGAGGTGATCTCTTGTGGCGAGGCTTTGGTTCAAGAGATTAACTTCTCAAAATCCTCTATTATGTTCGAAGTAGAAGTCCCTAATAATGCTAGACAAAATATAAAGAGCATCATCAGAATAAACCAAGAATGAGGGATGAGAACTTATATGGCACTACTAGAGAAGACTCATGGCTCCAAATCCCAAGTATTTGCGTTTGTGCGAGATCGACTCCAAAGTTGGGTTAACTCATGGACCTCTAAATTTCTGTCTAAAGGAGGGAAAGATGTGTTCATCAAGTCGGAAGCGCAACCTCTTCCGATATATGTAATATCGTATTATCTACTACCAAAAGTTATATGCTCGAAGCTGAGTAGTGCGATTGCTAACTTTTGGTGGAGCCAAAAAGCATATAGCAAAGGTATCCATTGGGTATCATGGGATCAATTGTATACATCGCTAGTAGATGGGTGATTAGGTTTTTGGACCTTAGAATAATTCAATCTTGCCTTACAAGCCAATCAGTTATGGAGATTACTACAATTCTCCGATTTTTTACTCTCTCGAGTATTGAAAGGGAAATATTTTAAGTATTGTAGTCTTTTGGATATACAAGTATCTAATCATCCATCCTATGAATAGCAAAGTATGCTGGCAGCTAAACCTTTTCTGAGGTCGGGACATAAAGACGATTGGATCAGGATTCAGAACAAGTATTTAGACAAAGCCTTGGATACCTAATGAGACAGCTCACGCTCCAAAGGTTCTTACTGAAGATAGAGATCCACTAGTATTTTTCAATACCTTGATTGATTTTGAGTCCAAGAAATGAAAGTGGATCTTCTTCGGAAACTTTTTCATGATGTTTGACATCATGTCAATTTTTTAAATAGACATACTCGGAGATATAAGGAATGTACATGGTGTGAAGCAAAGGAAGACACTATTAATCGCATGCTCTTTGAATGTTCCTCTACAAGACAAGTGTGGGGCATTATCGAATATTCTCTTGCAATCATTGTTCTACAACATGAATGATCTATATTGGAGAAGGAAGGACTATGGAACGGATGAGAAGAGTTTGAGAATTTTTCCTTGGGTTATGTGGTGCATTTGGAAAGCGAGGAATCAGAAAATTTTATAGAATGTTA
Source organism: Cardamine chenopodiifolia (assembly GCA_963922655.1). Lineage (NCBI taxonomy): Eukaryota > Viridiplantae > Streptophyta > Magnoliopsida > Brassicales > Brassicaceae > Cardamine > Cardamine chenopodiifolia. Next base: position 18,028,092 of record OZ000481.1, read on the forward strand.
GCGAACACCCTCGAGATACCATAGACATTTCCATCCAAGAAGAGGAAGGCTGGTGGAGGGAAAACACGAAGGAAGCCCCGCAATACGAGACAAACAAAAAGACATAGCGGAAGAGAATCAACCTCGAGATACCCCACTTTTCTACACGGATGGATCGTGGCATGACTCGAATAAGAGGAGCGGACAAGAATGACATGTAACCATTGGAAATAAGATACTACATGTAGGGTTGAAAGGTTCGCGACATGCCTTTCGCCTTCTTCATACAGAGTTAAAGGTCTTGTCTTTGCCATGCAGAGTTTGGCAATTATCTCTTTGACGGGTGTTTTCTTGGTTACAGATTGCTCAGATCTTATCATCATGACTACAAACCCATATTGGCCATCAGTTGCTTCAGAGCTTAAATATTTCTCGTTATTTAGAAAAAATTTTCACGCTCTTTAGGATTAGATATATTCAGCGTAACAAGAATGTTCGTGCAGATCATCTAGCAAAATATGTAAAAAAACATGTTTCTGTTTTTTCATGTAAGTATATTGGTTCTTATCTAGTTTTCTTTAGAGGAGAGTCACTAAATCGATAACTTAATATATAGGGTTTGACAACAAAATAACGATAAATGATGATGAACCCTAATTTTATTTTTTCTTCAAATCAATTTGCCCAATTCTAAACCTAATTCATGATGATTTGAAAATCATGTCACTAAATACAGGAAAACATCATATAGTCTCTAGTCTCATAAACGACGCATTTTGCAATTAATTTAGCAATAAAAGTTTTCCCTTTTGCAAGAAGAAGCTCATGTTGGCGTTTAAATCTGGATTTTATCAGACGGGAAGAAAAAAAGAAGGGAAAATTCGATTTGAGTTGCCAGAAAACAATAGTTTATGTCAGTATGGTTGAGTTTTACCGATTGAAACAGATTAAAAAATCAAATAGAAACATACTCTGAAAAGGTGAGATAGCAAGTGATGATCACAAAGGCAACACTCGTTTGCAAAACCGTACTTTGTACTGACACAAACATGTTTCCCAACAAAAAATGTTACTCTGTTTTAGTAATTGTGTAGCTTGAATAAATAAAAATTTAAAACCGCCGATGATTTAAACCTCTTCTCAGTTACAATCCTATAGGAGGTAAAGTGCAATCTCCAAAATGCAATATTTTCACATGAAATCATCGTCATCCATCGCGTCATAAGGACCCGCAACAAGATCATCATCAGGCTTATCCACATGCAGTTGCTTCTTTTTACCTAATAAACACAGTGAAGAAAGAAAGAAAAGCCCATTTTCATATGAACATCTCAGAAACAGAGACATGCTTAGCTTCCGAATATCTAAATTCACAAGTCTAATCAAAGAGAAACTACTATAGGGAGGCAAAAATCCAAGTAATGAAGCAAAAGATGAGTGTTGTGTACCTGTCTTCTTTTTGCCAGCAGCTGCTTCTTTCTCCGCCTTCAGCTTTTCATTTGCTATTGCTGTAACGGACGATGCTACGTCTTTAACATCGGCAGCTTTCATATTTGCCACAGAAAGTCTCATCACTGTTTTGAGTAGCCCTATAAAGTGAAAACTTTTCTGCAAAACAGCAGATACAGTTATAATGTGGGTTAATCGTTCTTTATCTGATATTTGGTCAAATAGAAATAAGTGACATTTAGCTGAGAGAAGAAAGCAAATAGGAAAAGAATATAGCATACCTCAAATGGTACAAGTCTCTGCGATATCAACTCAGCATATTCCAAGAAATCACTTTCAGATTTAGGAATAAACATATCGGCGCTTTTTTCAGCAGTCTTTACTCCAAAGAGTTCAGCAGTTGACTGGTAATCAGCTTCCTCCACAAGCCTAAGATAAGAAGAATATTAAAACATAAGCACAATGGCCTTCATAAGGTCACAGCCTCAGTCAAATGCTTCATACAGTACTACAGAAGGAATATTTTTCCTGTTGAACCGAACCAATACAGAACCAACAGAAGACATATTTAATGAAATATTTCTAAATTCTTACCTTTGCTGGCGAAGTTTCTCAGAAATAGGATCTAGAGGTTCTTCCCTTGATGATTCTCTGGGAGCTTCAACAGTTTTACCCTTCTTTTCAACAACTTTTGCTGCTGCTTTCTTTGGAGCTTTCTCAGGAGCAGGCTTTACTACAGGTGGCTACAGAAGAAAACAAAGATTGATTGTTAGGAGCTCAAGAAACAAAAAAGGGTCTAAACAACTATTTTAGCTGTAATCTCAAAATCAAATAATGAACACAAGCCTATAGTGAAAAGTATATACTGAAAAAAACTATACCGGAGCAGATTCATCTTCCTCTTCCCATGAGTCCTTGATATCATTCTCATCCACATCCTCATCATCCCAATTACTTTTCAGTTCAACTTTTGCAGTAAGTGGTTGAAAGTCCTCAGCCTCTGAAATCAGAATTGAAACTCAACAAGTGAGAACTCTAATTATTTCCATATGAAAACTTCAATAAAGCAACAAAAAAGCCTATCACCTTAAAGAACATAACGAAAACATATGTCTGTGTGTACAGCTAGCTAATCTTTTACATAGCCAGGGAGAATAATGCAAGAACTAGAACACTAAAGTATTCACAGACACCGATACACTATGTATCGAACAGTTAATATAAGTCTTACCCCAATCATCCATATTTGTTTCCAACTATCTAGAACAAGTACGAGCTGCTATCTGAATCCAACTGAAAACCTGCACAAGCAGGCACATAAGATCACAAAGATAAAAAAAAAGATCATTCAGCAGGTATTCTCAGAACATAGGCTCTCAACGCACATTACTTCTATATCCATGCAACAAAACTCCTATCAACATTTTAAAAATATATTTTCAATATACATGATCTAAAGAAGTAGGCATTTATGTCTGACCAGGTAACAAGAAAGTGTCTAACAAGTTCACAGCAAACTTGCAACCAATTCATAATATCCCCAAGACTGATACAATTACTTTTACGATAAGGCTTCACATCTTGAAAACATAGAACAATTTATCATCCACAGACCTAGATTTATTAGTACTTCACATGTGAATAGAACTACTAGTGTAAGAACTAAGAACATAGAGCCTGATTACAAGGTAAAACAGAAGTTTCATGATCACATAACACTCACCAAAATACTCCTCAAGCAAGCAAGAACAGCAGTAAACAAAGCAGAGAAAAGTAAAGCATATTGCGTAAAGTAACCAACCAAAAGTAATCTTAGGAAAACAATCTAAGTAAAATTGAAGCCAACTGAGAACCTCTTAAGAAATTGAGGAAGGATCATGCTTTTAAACATTATTATCAGAGCAAAAGAATATAGCAAACTGATTATAATAATATATCTCAATAAATTACACAACTCTTTAGGATGAACCAACAACAAGCTCTACAAATCCTAAATTTAACCTTATAAACGATTAGAAAAGATAGGTATTGGCATACCCAGCTTGGATAATTCGAAAATTTAAGGTGACGAAGCAAGATAAAACAATGAAATTCAAGTGAAATTGAAGCCTTAAGCTAGTGGAGGCGGAAGAAAAAATTACCTAAGAACGGCTGAATCCCAAAAGGTAGATTTCAGCCGGAGAATAGAATCGCCACCACGAAAACGAAGAAAGATGAAACCTTGCGATGTGAAGCAGACGAAGCGAGTGCTTAGTTCGGTTTTCCGTGGTTTTTATGAATTTAGGTTTTCTTTCCCTCTTTCCAATTTTCTTTTCTACAACATTCGCATTTAAGTGGAATTATATTTTCTTTTTTTACCAAAAAACTTAAATGGAAATTGATGTATAATAAAAGGGTTGTGTGCGAAAAAAACCATAGATTTTTTTATTTTTTTACAAAAAAATTTTTTATTTCAAATTTATATAAGTTCAATCACATTATTTTTAAAGTCATCTAAAATATAGTTCATTTGCATGTTATCGACGTGGCCACATTAGTTATTATTAGAAAAGTAACACAATTCTTAAAACGACATCGTTTTAGTAAAAAAATTATATGCTATTTTTTGTTAAACAAAACAACATGATTTTTATTAAATAAAACAAAAAAAATTTATATTTTTTTCTTTTTCTTCGTGGGTCTCTGATCTCTCTTCTTCGGCAAAGCTGTCTACATCTTTTCTAGTTGCTATCAAATGGCTAATATTTTTTTTACGCCCTCCTTGTCCATTATGACTTTTCTCCTCCACCGTCGATTTCCTCTTCCTCTTTACATCTTCTATGTTTATTTATTGTTAGTAGTAATAAGGGATCAGATTGGATTAGTTTTTTGATGTGTTCCTGCCCAGATCTGAATTTATATTTTGTCAACTCCCTGAAGTCTCTTTTCAAATTGATTGGCATAACGTCTGATTTGTTTAGTTTCATTTGCACTAGTTTGTTTGCGTTTCAGCTCGATAAACCTGAGGTTGAAGACGATGATGATATCGACTAGGATGACTCCGAAGACGACGATAAAGATGATGGTGAGACAGAGGGTAAGTCCATTTATTTTTGGTTGTTTCACCTAAGCTTGGTCAATTTCTAAATCAAAATACTGCATATTGGTACAGAAGCTAGTATATATTTTCTGGATTTTAGTTTACATGTGGGGCATATTGGTTCTAGTTATAGGAGCTACATGTTGATGATTTTATGTTCTAGTTGAGTAATTGTTGAGGTATAATTGTTAAAACAGGATAAGATGGAAAGGCACGAGGTAGGTCAAAACAAAGCAGAAGTGAGAAGAAGAGTCGCAAAGCTATGCTAAAGCTTAGTGAAGTCTCTCAAGTCTACTGATGGAGATATTGTCTATGCTGTCATGGAGGTTACCACCTAAACCAAAATCTTTTCTACTTAAATTTGGTTTAACTTGAGTTGGTGCCAGAGATTTTCCAAAGGATTTGGAAATTTTTGGTTTCAATGTTTTCTTGAAATGACTTTGAATTTTGTATCAGTATAAACCCCATAAGTTATTGATTTTCAGTTTGATTTTATATCGAATATCAAGTGCTTGCCATTATAGTTATGAGTTTATGACAAATCCAACCAACTGTTTATTTCTCCTACTGGAGTTGGGTGTTAAAGCTGATCATAACAATGTGGATAGAGCTACGAGTGAGGTTCATAAACTCTCAAGAGGGACTGAGGAGATTATGAGGAGATTTTGTCTGTAAAGAAAGAAGAGTAGAGTGTTCCAATTTCCAAAATAGACACTAACATTTTCAAAACCAATTGATTCATTTGATAATAATGTTCACAAAGATCTCCAAAAAAAACAACAAAAAAGTAGCACATACCACAATCAATACTCAAGATCTTCCTTTGCCTCATTTTCTAAGCGCACTCTTCTTCTTCTTTGGTTTCAATCCACCACCAGACTCGTCTTTTGAGAAACCGGTGTTGTGTCTTCTTTTGCAACACTTCAAACTTATTTTCAGTTTGGTCTCATCCCCAAGCTAAGGAACTCTATAACAACTACTCCAACACCTCATAATTTCAAACTCTTGCTCTTCTCAGCCAATTGATTCTCTAATTCACTTCTAAGTTCTGCAATTTCATATGCGTTAACAGCTTAGCTATAAGTTGCAGCAACAAAAAAATAGTTACTCAAAACCTTTAATAGATCTCTTGACAAGTAGCTGATATTTCACAGCCAACATTACATACAACAATGAAGACGATAATAGTTTGTGGCTTTGCAAGTTTGTGAAGATAGATAAATAGTTCTATCCAAATTTGACGAATGAGAAAACAATAGAGGCAAACACCATGTCTTTAATTGGCTCTAACAATCACAAAATTAAAAAAGCTGAAAGATTTACTCTTTATATTCCTAACATCGATGAACCCATTCTCATTGATTTCACAAATATCTATTCAAAGAACTTACAAACGCCGAATCGATAGAATCCGGCGTCTGCTATAGACCCCAACTCAAAGAATCACCTTTCCGGCGGTGGAACACGGAGGCGTGGAAGGCAACGACAAAAAGAAGGGAGCAACATAGACGACAGATGATATAAAAATCCTCGTTTTGGTCAAAATCGAATCGGAGTTCGTCTTCTCCAATCTCGTGGTGAATCTCCTCCATGGGACATTGCCGATGAATCTACGGTGATGAATCTTATCATCGAGAATTCTTTGCAGATGAAGAGATATCAAAGGGGCTTCTTACTTCCCAAACAGATCCTCCTACATCTATATATAAACGCTGGTTTATCAAGAATACGCAAGAAAAACACTTCGAATTGTTTTTAGTAGAGATGATAATCCAAAGATTTGGATTTGTGATTTTAGTTGATTTGATTTTGTATTGAGAAATTAAAAAAAAATTAATTTTGTTTTTGTTTAATTAGGTTCGGTTTAATATCAACAAATTATTGGTTTACACAATACAAATCAAACCCATTTTGTAATTTAATTTATTTATTTTATTTTATTTAATAAAAGTCATGTTATTTTGTTTAACAAAAAACAACATATATATTTTACTCAAAACGACATTGTTTTAAGAATTCTGTTAGTTTTCTAACGATATGCGAAAGAGCTATATTGCAGATGACTTTGGAAGTGGTATGGTTGACTTACGCAAGTTTGAGGTGAGGATTTTTCTTGTAAAAAATGAAAAAATCGATGGTTTTTTTTTGCACAAAACCTATAATAAAATCGATTACATAAAACCCCACTTTTTCAATGGGATTAATGGTTGCACTAACCTTCTAAGGTTTCTAAATTGCTGGGATGATATTTATTTAAAAATTAATTTTTGTAAGTTTTTTTTAGATCACAAAATGTGAAATGACCACATATCATAATGAAATTAAACTATTTACATATCCAACCATATGACCCACTCGATCCATACGATTCACCTGATTTTCTTCATCAAAATCGGGTCCAAATCAAATGAATTATTTTCTTCGGTTTCTTCTTCCATTTCTTCTTCTCTTCTTCCATTTTTTCTTTTTCTCCTTCGTCGTTTTTCTCTTCGATTTAGTTCTTCAGTTTTGAAATAAACTTCATCATCTTCTACGATTTTGGTTAAAATCAAGTTAAACTTCATCATCTTCTTCGATTTTGGGTTAGGAATTCTTCAATTTCGAGATAGGGATTAGTAAATTTTGGGTTAGGGTTTTGTTATTCTTCAATTTAAGGTTTAATAGTGATTTGGGAATGACACAATTTTGTTCTCCTGTTGGATAGAATCATGGAAAGAACCAAAAGTGCAATTTTTCCAAATCTAGTAGATGGACAAGCTTTGTTTAACACCACCAAACGAGGGAATCCTTCCCATTCCGACCAAAAAAGGAAAGCCCCATAACAAAGAAATCAAACAATATGATTATTTAAAATATTTGATTAGGAATTGGGAATTGGTTAAAGTAGATAAAACTAGGTTAAAATCATTTTGATTGCAGTCTTCTCTGAAGTAGGCTCATTGCGTACAAATATTAGTGGTGCTGACGAAGAAATGGTAAGTATTATAAAATTCAACGAAGCCTACATCTGAACATGCACCTAACCATGTTAAAGTAAAGTTAAATTAATGTTAAAGTAAAGTTAAAATAATGTTAAACTATTGTTAAAATAATGTTAAACTAATGTTAAAATAATGTTAAAAATACTTCATTTAATATTTTTGAATGTAGATACATGTACGCCGTTGAAATTCCTCTTTGAGCCTTGCCAGTTCGATAAGTTTCCCAAGATTTGGTACACGATGTGATACTCATAAGTGCGTAAAATATATTACAGAGCTTGTCGCATATGAGCGCAACTAGTTCATGAAACATCCGCAGTTCTTGCACATCTTCCATATGCATCTTGAAAAGAACCAGAAGATCATGGGTGCTTGGAGCTTGATTGTACATATGGCGAAGATGGACAAGGCAAACCAACTGTGGTTTGTTGTAAATGGAGTCCCTATAAGGTATTATCTCATGGAGCATAATGATGGAAATGGAAATGAGGCACTCATTGCTGCAGAGAATTTGGTACTTGCTGCAGAGGAGGCACGGGGAACGGCTAAGGTAGATGAGGAGGAGGATATGGAAGAAGAGAAGGATGATGACGATGGTGACGATAATGATGATGATGGCAATGATGATGCAAAATAGGAGAATGGTGATGAGGAGACGGAGAGTGACAATTCTCCGGAGGAGGAGAATGAAGTGCGTGGGGACAATCCTCCTGAGGAGGAGAATGAAGGTAATGCCAATAATAGTATTTTAACATACATTTAACGTCGTATTATGATGCAATATATTTTAAAGAGCATGCATATTTTTTTTTTACATTTATATGATAGTAATAACTAAGTAACCATAAATGTATAAGACATATATGGGGAAATGAAGGGATCATGTAAAATATATCATTTTAAAAAAATTCATTTTTTATGCTTTACCATTTTTACTATTTATAGTACAGTTTTTGTAAACTTTATGATTTATAATAATAAATTTTTGTTAACCATTACAATTTCGGAAAGAAAAAAAATTGGTAATTATAACATATTTTAACTTAGTTTAAAATAGTTTACCTAATTTAACAAATTTTGACAGAGTTTGACCTAGTTTAACAAGTTAGATCTGATACATCACATCCAACAACATGAAAACAACCATAAGTCTTATTTGAACACATTAAAAATAACAAATTAAGTGGACATATTAAAGTAACTATTTGCATTATAAGGAACAATATCACATCCCGCAAAACATTGAGATGATTCTCGAATTCCTCGCAAATAACCAACTATATCTACATTATCTCCAACATCATTGTGAAACTCGTCACAACTTCCCCAAACTCTACTTGATTTATCGGATGCTATCTCATGTCTTGAAGCTTGTGAAGTATATCGGGTTTGTTCAACAACTTCCACTACCTCCACATGCAATACATGCTCTTTATTTTCACACAACCATATGTATCCGAAGACATCATTGTCATCGTATATATATGCTACTCTCTGCAATACTCCATGAATGTAACTTAATTTCAGCATCGTTGATTCATCTTCATTCACTTTTTTACGTAATTTCCCAACCAATGATGAGTAATTGAATTCCTTCACACTATCATACGTAAATTAAGAATATATTTGAAGTTATTTTGGATTCCATTTAACATCTCTCCTATGTGAATAATATCCATCATAATCAAAATATATGAACATCATTGTTCTCTGCAAACAAATAATAAATAACAATGTTATATAAAATTGTACAAGATGTACATAGCGTAAATATTAGTTTACCTGGTTGAATAGTATACTAACTAATACGCTAAATCTTTTTTTTAACTTAGTTTAACTATTGTGTTATAGTTTAATCTAGTTTACCTAAGTTTAACTTGTGTACCCTAATTTACCAACAATTACTATGATTCTACCCAGATCCTATCCACTAATTTCAAACCAAGATTTGACAATGTGATAAAATCCAAACTCGAATTTAAACTATTACTGATATAGAACTCTTAAATTGAAGAGATTAAACCTAATAATTCATACATTGAAGAGATTTTCACCTCCCAATTGTTGAAAAGAATGGCAGCTTCGAAGGAGGGTGCAACAACTTCGTCGGAGGTAGCAAAGCTTCGATATTGGCAACCGTAGACAGAGCGACGTCAAGAGGAGATCATCGGCAAGGAGAATCGAGAATCGGCATCGTCGATCAAAGAAGAACAAGGAGAGAGGAAGAGAAGAGATAATTAATTTTTTATTTTCTTTAATAATTAATTTGTATTTGAATGGCTAAAATTAGAATATCACATTTATTAGATTAATGAAAGTTATGTAAATTGTATAAAGATCATATAGATTTTTTTCTTTTTAAATGTAGTTGTTTTCTAATACTATGGTTATAAAATACGGAAAAAGGGTATATAGATGTATCTTAATGTTTTTTCCTAATTTAAAAAACCAAGATAATTTATGTAAAAGTATTGTTTCTCTTTTTCAATTATATCATATTAACACGATTAAGTAATTCAAAAATCAAATTTTTATCAAAAAGAAAAGTAATTCAAAATTCAGCAAAAAAAAAGAATATGAAATTTTAGTATCCAGGCTTCAGAGCTTACTTTTTGTATCACAGCTTAAAAACTTTTTTTTTTATGTTAAATGTTTTTTTCAAAAGATTGGTTAAATTAGAATAAAATTGGTTAAAAATTTGAATAAAATTGTTTAAAACTTACGCTAAAAATTGGTTACATTAGAATCAAATTTCTTAAATTTTCACAAATATAACTAAATTTTTTGGGATGCTTTAGTTTTTTAAGTATTTTGGTTATTTTAGTCTTAAATAATTGATATTTTGGGTTTATATTTATAATTTTAGGTAACTGAGTTATATCAAATCTAAATATAATTAATATTTTATTAGTATATAACTATATTTTGAATATTTTGGGTATCCATTTGATTTTTGGTTCGGTTCGGGTTCGTTTATTTGGATATATAAGTTTAGAACCCGTTTGGGTATTTTGCCGATTCGGGTTCGAATTCGGTTTTTCAGATCCGGTTTTTTTCCCATGCGTACTTGTTACTATTTTAAACTAGATGGTTAGAGTTCCATCTATGGTTTTGCATTTTGTCGGGAACGGATCCAGTGTTACGCTCCCTAGGAGAAATTACTTTTACAAATTTATGGACGGTGGAGATGGTAAAGAAGAGAAGAAGAAAATTGGATGCTTGGTGTTGATGAATGGTGCAGATGAATCAAAGCTTCGATGTGGGATGTAGTAACAAAGCCCATCACTTCTTTTACCTTGGAAAATCTCTATTTACATTGAAGAAAGTGCAGCAACTCCCCCTATTAATTAGGAACCGGTGGAACTGAAGCTGAGAGGACCCCAGGGAGGTCTTCTGTGATAGGCTCCGAGTTCCAGACTCTACTAGGCAACTATCTTGGGGAATTATCTGCAACAAGGGGTTGAGGAAGCGTAATTACGTTGTTGGGAAGTAGTAAATAGATGTAGGTGTAACCTTAATAATTCAATGATAGGCTACTCAACTGGGAATCCAAGCAGACCCTATTTTTCTACTCTACAATCGCTCTCCGGAATCAAGTTGAAATGTTCATGTTCTATTTGCATGAATTCACATAATAGTAAGACTGAGCTATTTTGGAGGCATTTGTATTGAAATGGATTTTTGCCGGGTTACAAGATTTGGTATTTACATGGAGAAATAAATTATGATTATGGTAGCACTAGTGAACCATATGTTGCAGTAGCTTAGGAGAACATTAAACAAAAGTAGATTTTGATGTAGGTACCGTTGAGATGGTGAATGATGCGTTTAGAGAGAATATGCAGTCAGCCGTTGTAGATGGAGATATGGTTGAAGAACCAAATTTAGAAGCACAAAGGATTTTTGATGTGTTAGATGCAGCGAAGCAGCTACTATATAGAGGTGCAGAGAAGATCATTCGACTTTCTCATTTGCAAGTAGAATGATGACTATTAAGACATATTACAATTTGGTCCGGAAGAATGTGTTGATCCTATAGCAAATTTTGTGAAATATATTTTTACTGAAGATAATCTTTCACCAGCATCATATTACTAGATACAGAAACTTGTAGGTAGTCTTGGTTTACCGTATCAGGTGATAGATGTGTGCATTAACAATTATATGATATTTTGGAGAGAAGATGAAAGTCGCAGAAATGTCGATTTTGTCGTACACCGTTGTTTAAAGAAACAAGTGACAGAGTTCTAATTTCATATAAACGGATGTGGTTTTTAACGTTAACATAGAGGTTAAGGAGGTTATATCAATCTTAGTGCTTGGAATAACCAATGAGGTGACATGTGGAGCATAATAAAAAAAAGATTACACATCTTTCAGACGCAGAAGCGTGGAAACATTTTTAATCAACGTATCCGAATTTTTCGTATGAGCAAAGGAATGTATACTTCAGATTATGTACATATGATTTTAACTCATTTGGAAAGCAAAGAATGCAATATCCATTGTGCAATATAACCATAACACCTTACCATTTGCTTTCATCTATTTGCATCCGTAGAGATTTTTTTCTCTCCATTTTTGCTCCTCACCCAGAGTATCCGATGAGATCAGTGGATGTATTCCTCCAGTTATGGAATCATGGTGTTGAAGCATATGATGTTTCATGCCAACAGAATTTTAATATGCATGTGGTTCTTATGTGGACCATAAGTGATTTCCCAGCATATAGTATTTTATCTGGATGAACTACCCATGGAAGATTATCGTGCTTGTATTTTCAAGACAACACTGATATATTCTAATTAAAGCACGGAAGAAAGACGAGTTGGTTTGATTGTCATCAAAAATTCCTACTGAGTGCTCATCCGTATCGTTGGTCGAATACATTGTTTATGAACAATAAGTAAGTGTTTGATGGTCCAACTCTTGAGATAGACACTAGTTCAATATTGGAACAATTAAGTGATTTTGGAGCTAAGATGACTCCATATTGTGGGGGGGGGGGTAATGGGCATAATCATGTTGGCGGTGTGGGTGAAAATCATAATTGGTACAAAAGAATATTTTTTAGTCTTTCTCTTATTGGAAATATCATTTGTTGAGCCACAATCTAGATGTCATGCACATTGAGAAGAACTTCTTTGACAACATCATGAACATTGTCTTAAATGTCTAAGGGAAGATGAAAGACAATATGAAGTCTAAATTAGATTTGTCATTGATTTGCTCTCGATATTTTCTTGAAGTTTTGTCGAATAGTAAATGAGGTTAGACTTGTCATATAATCTGCGTAGTTGCATCGGTTACGAAGAATGAAAATTTACTGGAATGAAAAGTCATGACTGTCATGTGTTGATGCAACGGTTCCTTCCATTTGCTTTTGTTATATATCGTCATTTCCACGATTTTAAGTAATTACTAAGCATATATAATTATTTTTTTCTAACTAAATAAATGCATGAGTCTGTGGTTTTCCCGAGGTTTGTGCTCAAGAACACTTACATCTGAGGGTATTCGAAATTTAGAGGATAATATATAGATTATCATTTGAAATATGGAGAATATATTTCCTAAATTTTTCTTTGATGTTATAGAACATCTTCAAATCCACCTCACACGAGAAGCATCACTATAAGGCCCTATTCAATATCGGTAGATGTATCATTTTGAGTGTTATATGTCTCATCTCAAGAAAATGTTAAAATTTTAAACAAAGTTGAGGGAGATATTTTCGCATAGAGCCTCAATGAATAAACCTCAAACTTTGCTGAATATTACTTTTCATCAGAAGTTCGTACAAAGAGTCGACGTCCTGCTCGCCATGATGATAGAGGTGAGAGACTGATTTATCTCATCTTTGTCATGACTTATTTATCTAAGTTGGTTGAGCAAGTGGAAAAGAAAGAAATCAACATTAACCGAGCAGGAGTATACACACTTACATATGTATATTCTCACAAATTATAAAAGATATTATGTCATATGAAAGGTATTTTTTGCTTAATGGCAATACCACTAATTATATTTGTTACTTTTTTAATTAGATATTAAAAGTTTTAAGTTTTCTTATAGAATTTACGTGGCATTTGTACGTATGCACTATTAGGATTACACCGAGAAATAATTTGAGGTTTTAAAACAAAAGGATTCCACTCCTTGGTTGCAGTATTATGTAAGTATTTGAATACACATATTTGTTCAAATTAATCAATATATATATATATATATATTATAGGTAACTACCGGAATCGCAAATTTTCAAATATTTGACACATGGTTAGTGGAGTTGGTTAACTATTCAAACTACATTACAACTTCATATCCCAAGTATTCCACAAGAGGATATGCGTTTTGGATTTATGAGGATGGACATAGTAAGCCAACTTTAGATTATGGTATCTCGGCTAATTTTGGTGATGTTGTTTACTATGGAACCTTTAATCAAATATTGCAAGTTTGATACCCAGGAATATTGGACTTGAGGTATATTGTATTTATGTGTGATTGATACGATCCATCCTTGGTCGTGGTATTCATGTTCACCAATTCGGTGTTATATCGGTTCATTCAAGATAGAAACTACTAAAATATGATTCATTCATCCTTTCATCACAAGTAGACCAAATATCTTACAAATACATTGTTATTACTAATATTATTTCTTATTTGTATACTACTACTCATTAACTATTTTAAGTTTTCTACATTCGATACCCTCCAGTCACACATCGAACAGACCCTTGGATCACAGTGACATCAATTAATTCAAGAGGAAGAATATATGGAGTTTCTGAACACGATCTTTGCAGCCAACCGGAGGTGTTCAAATGGGTCCATTTGAGAATTCATTTGATCTTTATCTTGTGCTTGATTTAACACAATTCGGAGATGATAAAGTGCATTCAAATTCAAAGGAATCATGTGGAGAGTTTGATGACGATACTAACTCAAATCCTTCGGACGAAACATCATCAGATTCTAAATAGTTTTCTAATTAATGTGATGAACAATTGGATTTTGTATTTACATTTTATAACATATTTCAGTTTTATGAATTTTACTTATTTTTTATTAGTGATTGGATTTACCTTATAGATTTTGTGTGTTGGATTATATAGTGCATTCAAATTTTGTGTTTTTTTGTGTTTTTTGCTTTAAATTGAATTTTACTAAAACTGTTATATATATATATATATTATTAATTATGTAATGAGTTTTCCAAAAACAAAAACCAAAAACTCATCAGTATATATATATATATATTATATATCACAACAATGTATAATATACATAATTTTAATGCATAAATATATATATATATATATATAGTTTTATCCATCACAACAATGTATAAATATAGATAATTTTAATTTTATACATAAATATATATATCCGGTCGAAAATCCATCAGAAAATTCCAACGGATTTTTGATGAGATATATATTTATGTATATACCCATGTAAAGCACATGAAAAAACATGTTTAATGTAATCCGTCAGAATTTTCCAACGGTTTTAGGGTTCAGGGGTTAAAACTTATGAAGATCAACACTAACTAATGTTAAACACAACCCCACAACTAATTTGATTATCATACATCTCAAAATAACCATATAAACAAGTATATTTTTTGGTTATAAGATTTGTCACCATTACAAGTCAAGTGTTTAAGAAAGTATCATATACATTATGTAAATTGTATAATTTTGTAAAGTTCAAAATTTTGGTTCGTCATTTATGATAGAAATTAAGCTTAAATTAGTTATGTATCACTAAAATCATAAAAATCTCATAGTATAAACTTAGTTTGTGGTGAAACAGAATTGTTTAAATCCTAAACCTTAAATCCATCGGAAATCTGTCAGAAATTTCTGACAGATTTCCAACGGCCACAAAGATTTTATATATTCAGGAATTTGGAACTAAGATTTAGAGATTTGAAAATTAGATTTAGGGATTTGGAAGTTTTATTTAGGGATTTCTATGTTTGATTTTGGGATCCTAATGTTAGATTTAGGTGTTGTAATTTTACTTGTAGGATATGGAATAGATGTTTTTTCATTTGGAATGTTTGATTTGAGAAATTAGATTTTGTTAATTTTGATTCTCTTTGAGTTTTATTTTGGATTTTTGATTATTATTATTGATTTTCCATTTGGATTTTTTTCTTTGATTTTTGGATTTTTTCTAAGTTAGTGATAAACATGTTTACAATTATGAAATTATATTCTAAATATTTCAGAATTTGGACCTTTTTTGAATTTAATATGAATATATGATTTTGAATTGGATGGTTTTACTTGATAAATTTAGTATTTATTATAAATTTTCTATTTTTTAGTTTTGTTGATTATTTGATGTTTATATTGTTTTGTCTCGAATTTTGATGGTTTGAATCTTTAATTTATTGATTTTGATGGCTTATATATTTTTAATAAGATTATGGAAACTATCAAACGGTTTCGGGTTCGCGTACTAGACGAAGTGGTTCAAGTGCGGGTGGGGTGAGGGCGGGTGGTTCGCAAAACCCATCTAGTTATATTTTGGAGACGCCACAGATAACATCAACACAAATGAATGTCGAAGACTTCGTCTCTTCACTAGGAAAGCATGAAAAGAGTTCATCCACGACGTCTTAACGGAGCAATTTGGTATGTTTTTTGTACTAAATTCTTATAATATATCGATACACCTATATATTTGTCTACTAACATGTAAATTTTTATTGTTTTGTAGGTTTGGTTATTCCAATAATGGGATAACCAAGCAATCAACCGGATGTTTAATGGAATGGTTAAGCATCCATACAGAAAATACACGCCCATGCATCCATGGTTAAGAATTTACTTTTGTATACTTTACTTTCTATTTCAATATGTTAGTTAATATAAAATTTTTATTTTTGCAGCAAGACTTTAATTGGAATGTCAAACTCACGTCAAGGATTAGAGTTGGGTTCGACACTAAGGCGGCCAGTATGTACTCAAACATGTGTTTTCGGTTTACAAGTGAAATGACAAGTGGAAGCTCAAACATGTGCCAAAGGAGGTGGTTTACAAACCGGACCTTTAGAATGGGTTGATTGCTTATTAGAAGCTATAAAAGACCAAAGCAACCTCCAAAACAAATTCTAGCAACCGGATGAGCAGGCGTAGAGGTAAAGCAATTGTAACGCACAACGCGGGAGCGACAAGCTTGTTTTTCCGGGAAGAGCAATTTGTAAGTTTTTTTCCATTTATTTTAATTTGTCTTTATTAATTTTTTTTATAACTTTATTACTTATTGTTTATTTTACAATTTCAAATAGATATTGTGCATCCTCGCATCTTCGGTTGGTGGAAGATTTTCATACCAACAAAAAGATAAAGCAAATGCAAGACCAAGTTGGTTTGAAAATCGTCGAGACCGTTAAGCGACAAGGAGATGAGTATCGTTTATCTCAGCCGGTAGGAGAATGAGGCTCTTCCAACTAGGTTTTTATCGAAAAGTGGAACGAGCTTGTAATCGAAGTAAGTAATGTTTGTATTTTTGTTAATTTAGATTTTGTTAATTTATTTTATATTTTTTACATTTCAATTGTATTTGCTTTAATATTAGGCAACTCAGAAGAGAAAAATCACCTTTTTGGGTTCCTAAGGCATACCACACTCGATCTTCTGCCACTTCGAGGTTTTCCGAAGATTCTTAACTTAGGGCGAGACTGGAAGAAAAGGTTACAGAGATCGAGGATTTGAAGGATGAGATCAAAACAATCAAAGAAGCCAATAAGGAGAGTGACTGTCGCTATGACGAATTGGCTCGAATAAACGCAGCTATGAAGGTCGAGATGGAAGTAGGAAAAACCGCAATGAAAACTCAGAAAAAACTAATGGAAGATTTTGTGGCCGAGTTCGGAGCTTCTCGATGACTTTAGTTTAAATTTGCTATTTATTTTCAATATTTATGTTTTAAATCATTTTTATATTTTTCTTAATTTCAATTTGAATATTTTTATTTGAATTTGATTTTTAATTTATATTTAAATTTATTTATTAATATTTCTTAATGCAAAATATAATAATATTAACTATACAAATATTTATTAATAAAACAAATAATATTAAATCCGTCGGAAAAAAATCCGTTGGAACTTTTTTCTGATGGATTTCTAATGGTATTTTTCAACGGATTTCTGACAAATGTACTCCCAACGTTACCGTCGAAAATATGCTTGTCCAAAATTCTGATAGATTTTTGATTTTTGACATTCTAAAACTGGCGGCAGAAGGCGTCAAAAATCACAGTCAAACAGGTTGCCTCTACACTGATGTCTGGGAGTTTTCAAAATTCAAAATTCGCTTTTAACTCCTCCTACAACATCCTGTTTTGTAATGTCTCTTTCTGTTTAATCTTTGATTATTTGTTCTTATTTTCATTATCTATATATCGTTTGTTTATTAATGTTATGTGTTTTATTAGGACTTTTGGCAGCTAACATCATTCGTGGGTGTAACCCAGAAGGTATAATTTATTTTTCTTCTATTATTTTCCGGTTAATAGATCAGAGATATGTCTTATCATTTGAGCTTCTTTTAGAAATTATCCTTATTTTTATATAGTATAGTATCTGACATTTTTCATGGGTTTGTGTTGATTCAAATTGTTGCAGGCGGCCATCCTCTTGGTATGTACATTAACGTTTGACTATACCTTTTTACCATTTCTTTTTTTTCTTTGACTTGTTTTTTAAAATCCTCTTTTTTTTGTTATTGAATCTTGCTGCATTACATTAATTCATTATAGTATGTATATATCATATGCATGATGTGTTTCTGTCGTATATATATATATATAAACAGATTCCTTTATACTGAAACAAAAAGATGAAGAGAGGCCTATTGATATATGTTTTGTGTTACATTGGTTAGATCTGGCGTTCACGGGTCCAGTCATACTACCACACCCGTCATTGTTGGAGGGATCCACGAGGGCTTACAAGTCAAAGATGCTCTCAAACGGTGGTCTGTTTCTGCGTATTGACATGCCTGGTGTCCCTAACGACAACTTCATGGTGGCAGTGGACAGCGACGGTTGCGTCACCGTCATGGGACGAGCTCCTGCGACCATGCGCGACTTGAGTGGGCGTGATTACGTAGGCAAGGTCGCCATTGTCCCTAGAGGCTATGATGGCCGTCGGATCAAAATAATCGCCAAGCATGGTGTCGTCCGTCTCATTATCCCTCCCTACTAATTAATTCATCGCATCTTATAATAAGATCAAGCTTTTGGATTTCGGAATATTTCAAGAACATTAATAATTCATATTGACTTTAATACGTAGGTAAGACGTTTACGCAAATATTCACTCGCATGTTTATGCCGGTTATAATTATTTTTATCTCCGTCTGCATGGTTAATATTGGAGTTTTCTGCAAATAAACCATCAACTTTTTTATTTCTTTTATAAAAAAATCATCATCTGAAAGTTGTGCAAATTAATCATATTAACTCTAAAATCACATACAATATAATCCTTCCGCATATCATTGATGTGACTCTGTTAACTGCTACTATAAAACTACATCGTTTTGGATAAAAAAAACTGTACGATGTTTTTGTTATTTTTTTATCATTTTTATATGGTCAAAACGACATAATTTTTTCAAGAAAAAAAAAGAATTTGGTCTCCTGCTTCGTTTCCCATTATCTCCTCCACCAATCATTTTTCTTGAACTCATCGTCAACATCTCCTCCACCAGTCACTCTCCTCCAACGTATACATTACTGGTACTTACTAATTCTAATAAAGCATAGTCGTCATCATTATGACACAAGTATGTGAACAAGTACACTGGAATGGATCTGATTTACATAAGACAATTAGCTTAACTTTTGCTAAAAATGTTTCTATTTTGCTACAACAAAAATAACACTAAAATGGCTTGATTTCAGATACAGAATATTCAAATAACAACATCATTTTCTCCGGTAGAAGTCCGACCAATGGTGATAGACTTAAAGGAAGCAGATTCACGGCGAGACACCATCCCGCGATGGTCAATGGCGGTGATCAGAAGAGAAAACAGAAGTTGTGATTTGTCTTATCGGATAAAGATCCAGTCTTGGCGGAGAAATTGGAGTTGGGTCTCGAGTTATGGTGAGAGGAGAAATTGTCTGAACGAAAAAAAAGATTGGTTGGGGGTAGAGGATGAAGAACAACGAAGAAAGAGATGACAATTTGATTTTTTTTTTTAAATATATTTTTTTAAAAATTTTGTTTTGGACAAATAAAAAATGATTAAAAATTGAAATATTGTGTAGTTTTTTAGTATTAAAACAATGTTATTTTGTTAGTTTCTAACAAACACAAACATGGTCACGGTGATGATGTACGAAATGACTATATTATGGATTGATGATTTTAGAATTGATAGTATTGATCTGCACAATTTTCAAATAAAGTTTTTTTGTAAAAAATAAAATTTTTGATGGTTTATTTGTAGAAAATTATTAATATTACTAGTAAAACTAAAAGAAAATTTGCAACTTTTAACTCTTAATTATTAAATCCAACTCAGACGAATAAAATAATATTTCATTAAATAATTACTTTACCATTCGAATTGGTTTTGTTAATATAATTTTATATTTAAAAAAAATTGCTACTTTCAACTTCACTAATTAGTAATTATGTCCTTATACACAAATATCATGTCGTAGTTAATAATAATAAATGCCCTATTTCTGCTAATAAAGCAAGCAACGTAAGAAAGTTGTTTCACAAAAGGAGGACAAAACGTGTCTAATTGGTATTGGTGATTTCACAAATGTAAAATCGACATGTGTTCCTAGTGTTTTGTCGTTTCATCTTCACCAGACAACTCCTTCCCTCCCATAACGATCCCAAAACCCTAAATGCCAGAACTGAGAGAGAGATCTCCATAAATGTGAAGAAACCTTAAAGTAGCTAGCTAGAAATCTCAGAGAAAAATTTCAACAGCCGTTGAATCATGGTAGTCCCTAAGGCTCGGGATTTGAGTTCTGGATTCAAATTCAAATAAAACCCGATCTTTTTTCGGGTTCATATTGGTTTAGGTTTCAGATTTAAAAATTTCTAAAAACTCAAAAAATTCGGAATTCGATCGGGTTTGAATTCAGATTTTACATACAAAACTCAAATTTAAAATTTTAGGTTCCAATTCATATCGAATTTTTTGGATAGAATCTAACAATGGAGAACATGTAAAGCTATTTTCTTCTTATATGAAAAGTTAGTTACAACCCTGTATTTATACGACTGTACATGTATATAAGTTGACTATACATGCTGACTGTATAATACTAACTTACTAAACTCTCAGTATATACGAATGAGTATGTACATAAGAACTAAATATTAAATGTTATGCTTGATAGCCCCCTTCAAGATGGCGTCATGATATTGATCAGACCCATCTTGGACATTAATCGATGGAAAATGGTAGGATAGAGTGGCTTCGTGAAAGCATCAGCCAACTGGTGCTCTGTCCTAACATGGAGTAAAGTCAGTTCACCAGCTTCAACCTTTTCACGGATTGAATGACATTGGGACTCGATATGTTTAGTCCTTTCATGAAATACTGAATTCTTGGCAATGTGAAGTACAGAAGTACTATCACAGTAAATGACAGGTAGTAAGGAAGAGCCCACATCAATGTCTGTTAATAAACGTGAAAGCCACACTACTTCCTTTGTTGTATATGATAGTGATCGATATTCCGATTCTGCAGATGATAAAAAAAACAACTTGTTGTTTCTTAGCTTTCCATGAAACAAGTGATTGACCAATGAAAACACAAGAACCAGACATTGATCGGCGTGTGTCTAAACAATTCGACAGGTCTGCATCTGAGAATGCTTTGATTTGAAAATCATCATCCACAGGATAAAACAAGCCTTTACCAATATAACCTTTCAAATAGTGGAGAACTTTGTTAGCTGCAAGCAAATGAGATGATCGAGGAGCTGATGAATATTGGCATAATTTGTTCACAACATAGCATATATCAGGGCGTGTGATCGTAAGATACATCAGCTTCCCAACAAGACGTCTGTATGATTCAGCATTTGATAATAAGTCCCCAGTAGCACTTAGTTTGACACTAGGATCCATTGGAATAGATGAAGGTTTACATCCCAATAGACCAGCATCTGACAACATTTCCAACACATATTTATGTTGACACACTGAAATCCCTGAAGCATTTCGAGCAATCTCTAAACCCATAAAGTATTTAGGTTGGCCCAAATCTCTTAACTTAAAGCAAGACTTCAGCTTGTTCACAAAATCAGAGACAGATGCTTCATCAACACTAGCAATAATGATTCATCGACATACACTAGAACCAATATGAAATGCTTAGGAGAAGAGGATAGGAACAAAGTGTGATCACCATGTATTTTCTTGAAACCAAGAGTGACCAGAGTTGTTGAAAATTTCAAAAACCATTGGCGAGAAGCTTGTTTCAAACCATAAATTGATTTCTTGAGGCGCAGAACAGCATTGGATGGAAGACTAATTCCTTTGCAATTCTCAAAACCTGGAGGTAAGTCCATGTATATCTCTTCATCCAGATCACCATTCAAGAAGGCATTGGAAATGTCTAGTTGATGAAGAAACCATTTCTTCTTAGCAGCTACAACAAGAAGACTTTTAACAGTAACCATCTTGGCTACAGGAGAAAAGGTATCAAAAAAATCAATACCCTCCTATTGAGTATAGCCTTTAGCCACCAGTCAGGCTTTATCTCTTTCAAGAGTACCATCCGAATGAAGTTTGAGTTTATAAACCCATTTACATCCAACTGTTGTCTTCCCCTCAGGCAAGGAACAAATAAACCAAGTATCAAGCCCTTCCAAAGACTCATACTCCATATCCATAGCATCACACCACTCTTTGAACTTCTTAGCCTCAAAAAAAAGAATGTGGTTCAGATAGATTGATGATAGAATTGACAAAAGAAAGATGAACAGGAGAGAGTTTGTCATATGACAAAAAATTCGTAAGAGGATATAATGAATGAACATAATGGCACAGATAGTCCTGCAAATAAGATTGTTTGTTATGGAGACGATGTGATGTAGTGGCCAAAGGCAGACTAACATCAGATGATGAAGAGGCCATAGGCAATGTTTCATCAGAGGATGGTGTCACAAAATGTGAATCATCATTGTAAATTGCAGAACTCGGAAAGAAAGCTTTTACTAATTCAGAAAGAGATAAATTAACAAAAGGAAATATTGTTTCATGAAAGATGACATGCCTGGAAATGGAAATGCTATGCGTTTCGAGATCAAGTAATTTATAACCTTTGAACCCAGTGGGATAACCCCAAAATATACAAGCTTTAGCCCTGGAATCAAATTTTGTTCTAGACTGAACAGATGTGCTTTTGTAACATAGACATCCAAAAGCCTTTAAAGAATGATAATCAGGTGCCGTTGATGTAAGAATCTCAAAAGGAGTTTTGTTGTTTAAGATGGTGGAAGGAATACGGTTAATCAAGAAGACTGTAGTAAGAACACAATCTCCCCAATAGGAAAGAGGAATGTTGGATTGAAAAAGCAAAGCTCTACCTACATTAAGAATGTGCTGATGCTTGCGTTCAACTACAGAATTCTGTTGAGGTGTTTCAGGACATGAATGAAATGAAATGATACCTTTGCTTTTATAAAGTTTTGTAAAGGATAACTCAGGAGCATTGTCAGACCTAACAGACTTGATCACTTTCTTATATTGGTTTTCTTTTAATGTGATAAACTCAGGAAAAACTGTCAAAACATCAGATTTCGATTTAAGCAAATATATCCAGGTTGCTCTACTATGGTCATCTACTATGGTCAAAAAATATCTATAGCCATCATGAGTCATTACAGAAAAAGGACCCCAGACATCAATATGAACCAAGTCAAACGAGTCACTACTGATTTTATTATCAAAGGGGAAAGATAATCGTTTCTGTTTTGCTTGAGGACAGACATGACAATGTAATGGTGGTGCATTCTTAGTTTTCTTGATAGACAGCTTATCAGAAAGGAAATCAATTTTAGACATAGATGGATGACCTAAACGAGCATGCCAAGTATTGGAATCAACAACACTAGAACATATAATCTGTTTTTCTGTAAAAGAGACAGCAGGAAGTAAAGCACCTGAATCCAGGACATATAAATTCGAGACTCGTCTACCCTTGCCAATCATCAATTCCTGAGTAAGATCCTGTATAAGACAACCAGTAGATGTAAAACTGACCATGCTATCAATGTCTAAGGTCAAAGAACTCACACTCAACAAATGAAAACAAAAACTGGGAACAAATAACACATTTTGTAAAATTATCTTTTCACTAAGTGTAATTGGACCTATACCAACAATGCTCACGGAGTTTCCCGTTGGTAAAGTGACAAAGGTATTGAAAAGAGGTTTAAGAAATGTGAAAAGAGATCTATCATGACACACATGGTGTGTGGCACCTGAATCTATCACCCATGAGTTTGTCGAAATCAAAGCATTTCCAGATGAAAGGGTAGATGGTATGCCAATAATAGAGGAAGGAAAGTACCAGACACTTTAGAAGTGGATGGTACGGCTGAAGGAGTGGCAAGAAGTCCATCTTGAGATGGTGATGTGATATTCTGATTATGGAGCTGAGAACTGAAGAAGGCAATCACTTGTTGCATCTGCTCTTGAGAGAGAGGCTGACTAGGCTGTTTGTTGGATATATGAACTGGAGGAAAAACTTCTTGAGCTTGTGGATTTAGTGAGAAAGAAGCTTGAGAAATTCCTGAGAACTGTTTATGATTCATCTCATGTTGAGGCTGAGTATGAATCATATTAGTCAAAACTGGAGCTGACTTTTGAGGTTGAACTTTGCCTTTTAATCCCATACCCGGAGGATATCCATGGATTTTATAACACTTATCTATTGTATGTCCAATTCGACCACAGTGAGAACAAACTGGCTTAGACTTCTGATTTCCATAATAAGGTTTAGTGCTGACTTGAAAAGCAGTGGGTTCTATCAATGGAGAAGATGAAATCCGTGCAACTCTTTGTGAATCTTCTTGATCCATAATGTTATACACTTCAGAAAGAGTAGGCAATGTCTTCTTCATCAATATTTGGCTTCTAATGTGATCATAACTATCATTTAACCCCATTAAAAAATCAATGACCCGATTTGTTTCCCTTTCAGCTAGCAATCCTTCAACTGTACAACTTGTAATCTGGAAGCTTGATAATTCTTCCTAGTAAGTCTGTGATTGAGTATGATAAGTAGACAAATCCATGCTCCCTTGCTGAAGAGATTGAAGTTGGTGTCGTAGCTTGTATAGTCTTGGTAAATTGGATTTGTGAAACCTTGTGTACAAATCTGTCCATATATCAGCTGCACTCTTGAAGTATAATACACTAGTGTATATCTTCTTAGTCACACTATTAAGCAACCAAGACTTTACCATACTGTTACATCGACACCATATCTTATAGTAAGGATCATCTTCAGCAGGCTTCACTATAGATCCATCGATAAAACCTATCTTGTTCTTAGCTTCTAGACTCATATTCACAGCTATCATCCAAGTTCCATAGTTTGTGCCATCTAATTGTTCGGAAACCAAGGCTAAACCAGGATTATCTGATCCAAGCAAGTGATACGGGCTATGAAGATTGTCAAAGGAGTCAGATACCTCAAATGAGCGACGAGGTGGCTTGAGCTGTTGAGGATCATGAATCTTAGATGCAGAAGCCTCTGCGATTTTCAGAGAGTCTTCATCGGCTGATTCTAGAGATTCAGTCCGATATTTGGAATTACATCTACTTTTTCCCATTGATTGAATTTTTTTTTTTTCAATCGAAGCTCAAATCCGTAAAGATTAGATGCAATCTAAGCTCAAATCGATCAAATTCGGAAGAGCGAAGAAGAACAAAGGAGAAATCGAAGATTTCGATTTCTGAATGAAGAAAATTTCGGAGCGGAAGTGAATGATTGAGAATACAAACCGAATAATCGGTGAAGATTGATGAATCAAAGAAGAATCTGGAAGAATTAAATTGAGAATAAAAAAAGATTAAGAAGAACAGAGAGGATCAATGAAGAAGATGTTGAGCTTATCTCTAATACCATAACAATGGAGAAAGTGTAAAGCTATTTTCTTCTTATATGAAAAGTTAGTTACAACCCTTTATTTATACGACTGTACATGTATATAAGTTGACTATACATGCTGACTGTACAATACTAACTTACTAAACTCTCAGTATATACGAATGAGTATGTACATAAAAACTGAATATTAAATGTTATGCTTGATAGAATCCAATTAATATCCTCGAATTAAAATATTTTGCACATGTATAATATTATACGACTACACAGTCTTCAATTAAATAATTTTTTAGATTCGAATTCAGTTTCAGATAAAACTTTTTAGATTGGATCGGTGCTAGGATTTGTTTTTTTTGACAAGGTCTAGTCACAGTTGTTCCTCCACATCCCGGTAACTAAAATCTTCTAAATTTTCGTAGTTAACATTTCCTCTTTTATTCTTGATAAAAATCTCATTTTTTCTTTGAGCAGAGGGATTTTACGCCATTAACAACCCATTTCTAGTAACTGGGCCAAAAGGATTCATGGAGTTCAAGACATTGGAGAATGAAGACATGTTCATAAGGATCGATCTTCCTGGAGTTCCAAACGACGGCGTGAATGTTTTTCTTGACCAGTCAAATAAAGCCATGTGTATCTTGGCCGACGCACCCAAAGAGCACAAACACGACTCTTCTCACCGGAGCTACGACGGCACCACCCTTAAAACAAAACTTAGTATCCACGGTATAAACACCAAAATCGTCTGTAAATGCTGTGAATTCTACTCCAACTTCACCTCCCACATGTCCCATGGAGTTCTCCGACTTATTCTCACCAAGATCCACTCCGCTACACAACGCCCTCCTTGCATCTATATATTTTTTCAAACCTTATATTTAACCTATTATCATTATTAATTAATTCATAGGATAATTATCTCATAAACAATTAATTCATTTGTTTTCTACAGCTTTTCTTGGTGGCCCAAATGGAGAAGGTAATTTTAATATTATAATTTCTTATCTACAAGTCTTTTTTCATGAATAGATAGTTTACTTAGAATGTTTGCACTATGCTTTTCTGGTCATAGATCCCTATGGCAAGCTTCCTCACAGTTTTCCCCATGGCACGGATCCTCATTATTAGGATTATATATAGACTTACATTGTACATAGGAGAGTGTTTGGTTGGTCTAATTAATTAGGAATATTTATTGTTGTTTGTGATCTATGTGGAGCAGACCCGAACTTAACGGGTCCGATATTGATGCCACACCCATGTCTGGGCCTAGGATCGCACATGAGTCTAAGATGGCTTATGAGTCTAAGATGCTCCAAAACGGTGGTCTATACGTCGACGTCCGTGTAGACATGCCGGGCGTTCCCAATGACAACTTCACCGTCTCAGTCACGAATGGGAGAGTTAAGGTGACTGGCCAAGCTCCTGCTCTTAGCCACGATTCAGCTGCCCGTTTCAACTCCGTTGACGTGGCTATGCTCTCCACTCCTGTCGACATTCCCATCCGTAAGATCAAGACCATTGTCAAGAACGGTGTGATTCGTTTGATCTTCCCTCCCCTTTGATGAAACCTTTTTGTTTGGGTATGTTAAATCTGTCGTTCCTAGAGTGGACCCTTTGTTTCAAGGATTATGTCGCTTTATGTTTTAGTACTTTGGATATGTCTCAACGACAAAACATATTTTGATATGTTTCAACGACAAAACTTATTTTGTCTAATGCACTGCCCTTTATGAATCTCTAAATTGTTTTTCAGTTTACGTCAAGAGAACTAAGAACAATTTATCATACATAGACCTTCTGATACTATTACTACTTCACATGTGAATACAATTACTAGTGTAAGAACATAGAGGCTGATTACAAGTTAATCCTCAAGCAAGCCAGAAATAGAAGTTTCATGATCTCATAAAGATGCCAAAACTGAACAAAACACTCACCAAAATACTACAGACATAACAACTCTATCAAAATGGTAACTTTCAAGGAACTCCTCAAGCAAGCAAGAAGAGTGGTAAACAAAAACACAGAGAAATAGAGCATATTGCCTAAAGTTAACGTTCAGAGTAGTCTAACAATAGAAATTCATGAAAGGAGTTTAATCGATGATAGTAATCTAACCCAAATTAATGATAAATTACACAACTTGAGTGGACATGAAAAAGCTCCTAGAGCTGAATCAAGAAAGATTAGTCAAGAAATAGCAGCAGCCACTACTTTATTCAGATCAAGATTATAAAATGGGAAGATCAAAAAAAAATTTTGTTGCGGAAATATGAAACTTTTTTCGATTTTTTCTTCTCTTTGATCTTCCCATTAGTATGTTCTTCCCATAATAGAAATAGTGGGTGCTGCTATTGTCTTATCATCAACTGGTAAATGGGAAGCAAAAAGTTTCATATACACATAAACAAAACTTGTTTGTTGCTGAAGAAGAAGAGACAACAAATATGTATCTCGTTTTTGGAATTTGAATAGACTAGATACGTACAAGGGTTACACCATCACATGCTTCAAACATCAGCTTTGACAATATGAGAATCTGCAAGTATCTGAAGCTTTTCAACTGTTTTCCTCTGCAAAATCAATTAATCCACATAAGAACA
The DNA here is from genome assembly GCA_963922655.1 of Cardamine chenopodiifolia. Classification (NCBI taxonomy): domain Eukaryota; kingdom Viridiplantae; phylum Streptophyta; class Magnoliopsida; order Brassicales; family Brassicaceae; genus Cardamine; species Cardamine chenopodiifolia. The sequence continues at coordinate 18,056,314 of OZ000481.1, forward strand.
AATATTCTGGTAGTAAAGAATGTGTGAGCTAGTAGCATACCATTAATAGCTCCGATGTTGTCATCTTCTTTATAGACCCCCAAAGGAGAGCCATGTACAGAGAGCATAATCTCTCCAGCTTTTGGTAGCCTCCGAGTCTTTGGTGTCATTCCATAAGAGAGTCTTTGCCCATTTACCTGCAAAATTTACAAGTATCATCGTAGAACAGTCTCTGCTCGTATGCAGAAAATCTATCAATGAAACAACATTGCTCATTCTGCAACAGAGCATGTAAATAATAAGTTTCGAAACCAAAAAAATCCAATAAAAAAACACTCCAAAGAACCTGCTGAATTCTAGAGTACCCAAACCGTTCTCAAAATACTCACCCCTATCCTTTTATTTGTTTCCCGAGATTTAACAGTAAAATAGTGATATGGATATCAGTCCTAGGCTTGGTATGGTCCTTTTTCCAGGTCAATTTTATTCCTACTGCTGTGATTACAGTTTTACAGAGTAGACTAACTTCATAAGTACTAGATAACTGCATCAAGATAGAAATAGGGAATACAATCATGAATACATACCCCAGGAGTCCGAAGAGCATCATGGCTTGCAAGCATTTGGCTCTCAGCTGTCCCCTGAAATACCTAAAAACCAGGGGAAAAAAATAAAATAAGAGCTTTATACTGACTGTCCTGAAGTAGTTTTGCATAATTTGGGAAGGCAGAAGAAAAATACAAGGCAGAAAAAATAAATCCAAACTCAGGTTTAGTGTAACCTATCATTACTAAAACAAGTAAAGGCTATACAGTTTGGTAAGAGTCTGCAAAATTGGTTAGAACAAATGACATAGCCACTAGGTTTACTACAAAATTTGAAACCACTCATTCAAAAATGTTCTACAATCGAGGCAGACGCATATGCAAGTTCCGAAGATATAAACTTACAAGGTTCTCGAGCTGTGGGTTATCAGTCCCTAACAAGTTTGCTCTCACTGCCACCAAAGACAAGCCAATCAATCCCAATTCCTAAATCCACTGATCCTAAAAAGAACTTAATTAAGTTTCTACCGTTATCAGGTAAATCGTAGCCACCAAGAGATAGCCTACTGTATAAATCTGGAAACCCCATCGACAAGCGCTTTAGAATAGAATAATTCAAGTCAACACCATCTGCATTTCCCATGAACGAATCACCATTTGTTTCATTCCACTTTAACTCGATCTCCCCACTTCCATCGTTTCTCACTATCGACAAATCCGGAAGGCTCTCTTTAAAAAACTCTAATACAGGAGTCTGGAGCTGTTCTTCAGTCATATATGAGCGGAGTAACCTCAATGCAGTTAGAGTGTGTTCAAACTCCACATCACGGATTTCCCTAATTGCAGCAATTTTTCTTTCAACTACACAAATGTTTCCAAAACAAAAGATCCAAGATCATAAAAATCCAATCTTCCAACTAAATGCTCGCTATTATATGAACACCAATTAGAAAAAAAAAACAAGGAGACACATTACTAGGAATCAAAACCATTCAAAAAAAGAATCTAACTAAGAATAATAACCTCGAGCAAACGAATTATCCATATTGTAAGTAAGTATTGGAATAATTGATACCTTCTTCATCCACAAAGTCCTCTTTCTTCTCTTCTTCTTGAATCCTTTTGTCACTCTTGTCGTCGTTCCTTTCTTCTTCAGTACATTTGACACCCTTCTTGGCTTTTCGCCTCAGCATTATCAAATATCAATCTTTCCAAGACACTGATACACTTACAAACATAAAATGTTTAACAAAAGTTCATAGTTAAGCTTGCAATTAGCACAGTAGCACCATGAATTTACAATAGCCCAAACACTGATAAAATTATTTTTTAGGATCAAAGCTTCACAGAACTTAGAACAATTGATCAAACATAGACCTTTTGTTCCTAGTACCAACAATAGCTTAATCGATGATAAGAATCTAAATTACACAACTTTTTAGATGAAGCAACAACCCAACTGACAATAAGCAGCCATGAAGCTCTAGGAATCATAAATCTAAATCGAAATTGAAGATAAAACAATGCAATTGAAGTAAAAATTGAAACCAACTGAGAACATTATTAAGGCGATAGAGACAGAAGAAAAAATACCTGAGAAATGCAAAATTCTTTTCAGACTGAGAATAGCAATCGTCACCCCGAAAACGAAAGGGAGATAATAACAGCTCGTTCGTCGGTGAAATTAGTTGACTAACAATTCTTCAAAAATTATCAAAATCTTTCAGTATTTTATTTTTAGAAAAAGTAATTAAAATGTTTGTGGTAGGAAATTAACTTATTTTCATCAAATATAAAAATCTTACATATGCATTTAAACTGTAATATTAAATTAATTTTTAAAATTCATAAAATAGAAAAAAGAAAGGTTATAGAACTCTTGACTGTTGTTTTCTTAATTTACTTTTGTATAAAAACTTAAAAGTATTCTTAACCCCGGTCAAATACTTACACCAATAGGTTTTTAATACTTTTACACAAGGTTCAGACTTCAGAGTTTGTTTTCAAAAAATGTAAAACAAAATAAAAGAACTATTATTGGAAGTATCGGATTTTGTAACGTGGTATGCAATATAGAGATTTAATCAAGAAATGGTACTCCCGCACACAAATCGAATCAAAGAAATATCGAACATGAAAAAGAAAAATAACAAATTATATGATCCGTTAGCGACTAAAGTTTATCTACAAAAAGCATAGTCAAATTCATTTCTTTTAATGTATTTTTCTCAACAATATGGTGCATATACCTGCTTATGTAATAATTTATTATCCGCAAGTTTTGCATACTGACTTTGTAATGCGTTTTAATATCGTTTGTAATTCGTGATATTGAGAATGATTATTAATAAAATGTTTAGAAGAAATATATATATATATATATATATATATAACTATCAAAATGTACTTTTTCATTAATTTGTGTTTTATTGTTCTTTAATTTTTTTATTTTCACTTATTTTATCATTAACTCTCTTAATACTCATTAACTAGTATATTTAATTAATGTTCATTAAAAAATTATTTACAATGCAATTAATTCTTAATAGAAAAACATGAAACAAGAAATATAATTTGATGACATGGTTTTCTCATTTGATGATTAAAATGATGATATAGACACCATATATGGGAAAAGAACTCTCTCATTATACATATTAGGAGAGGATTTGCGATATTTTTAAATTTATGTTGTTTATAAAATAATTTTATTTAAATATTTAAATGATGTGCATATATTTGGTTTTAAAATATATTTTGGGTTTTAATTTTAGTTTATTTATTTATAAAATTTGATTATCTCTCAGTTGATTCGATAAAACTATTTTTTACAATAAACATAATCATAAGATGTATTGACTTTACTCGTGACTGCTCCAAGATAAAAGACGCTTTCTTTATCTGCTAACATTTTTTTTCCATCTATGTTGTATCTAGCCTCTCCACAAAACTTCGCATACGCGCTTCATCAATTACATAAGTCATTGAAAATTTGTAATCAAGTCTCTGTTTTATTGAGTCTTCTTTTCCTTAGATTCTTCTATGGAAACATTACTGTTTTTAATTTGTGTTTTCTTCTCTGCAATCAACTCCTATTGTGATAACATACCGATTAGACCGAATTTATGTTTACTTGAAATTCTATTAAAGCAAATGATGGACTTTTGTACTTCCCAAAATATATGATGTGGCTTATAGTTGCTGACATAACTTATTTTTATTGGTAAATTGTTTAATAAATGCATACATGACAATTATTTCTTATGTTGATAAGTCTAGAAAGAGTCTCTCCATCTATTAGACCATTTATAACGGGGATGTTGAAGTTTTAATTCAACAGTTGAATATGAATGCATATGTTGATATTGGGTGATTAAATGATGTGGTTTATTTGATGTTGAATAAATTCCATATGTTGAATCTGGTGGATGACGAGAAAAGAATGCCACATGGCGAATTTTTTTTATTGGATGCTGAGATTTTTCATATATATTTTTTATCCTAACTATTTTAAATCAATTATTTCATAATAAGTTAAATTATTTTTAAATAGTGTTATACCAAAATTCATCATTTTTCATACTCCATAAATAGAGATTTGTTTGATTTGATTTGGACCAAAAAAACTATTTTCACTATATTTTTATTAGCCTTCAATAAACTTTTTTTATAGTTTGAAGCATCTTCTTAAATATTTTTTAATGAAATGGAATTTATAAAACTATTTTTTAGTTTAAAAATATTTTTAAACATTATTTAACTCCTAGTTATTTGAATATAATTTTAATCATTAATTATATAATATGTAATCACAAAGAAACATAAAATAAAATAAAAATATAAAATAAAAATAGATGTTGAATTATGAGGTAGATGAGAGAGAAGATGATTTGGAGTAAAAAGGAGGGTGTTGAATGTTGAAACCATTGTACATAGTTTTATATATAGGATGATTTGGAAGATACATTAAATAGAACAACTTCAAAAATGTTAAATCTTATACAGTATATCACTACAAATAATGTATTTAAAAAAAAACAGATTCATGAGGTAATATATCTCACGATTTTTAGTTTATATATACACAACTAAATAATATCTCACATTTTTTTTCTTTTATCAATACGAATAAGATGAAGACATTCGCCAAATACGAAGAAAGAAAAAGGATCTTCTCTATGAAAACATAAGTATAAGCTCTGATGTCATAAGTATGGGTAACGTAGGAGAACGACAATAATCTAGGTAAGTACTACCGATAAATCGTATTGACTAAGTCGAGACTCACGATAATCGTATTGATAAATCATGAGGGTTATGGACATCAGGTATAGCGAGCATCGTAGGCGGTACACTCAGCCATGATTCAAACCGTGTTTTTAGGAACCATACCCACACATCCCACGATAGTCGTGTTGATTACCGTAAAACCAAACCGTCAACCAAACATATTATTAAATTTAATTAAAATTTTAAATATATTTGTAATTTAAATAAAACGTATATTTTATATGGAAATAAAATCTTCTTAAATTATATTTTCAACTTCTTTCAATTTTTTTAACATCTAATTGACTCTCGACTGTGTTAACCCGGCATCTGATATTTTTGGTCAAAAAAAAAAACTCTTGGACATGTGATTTTTTTCTTTCTAAAACTGTTTGATTACCTCTTGGACAAGGTCAATTTGCCTTAACCCGGCATGTGAATTACTATTGGCCCTTATTTTTTTATGGATTTATCTATGCTCGCTAAAAGATTGGACTCCTATTGGGTTTAATTTTTTTTATCTAATACAAAGACTTGAAAGAAAACAAAGAGTAAACCTAAAAGGCTAAACCACAAATTATTCGTCTTCTTTTTTTTTTTTTTTTTTTTGTCAACAATTATTCGTCTTCAAGAATCCTAATTTTGTTTTCAATCTCAATGTCGTAGAACACATCTTTTAATAGATCAACAAGATATATTTGATTTTTTTTTTAATAGAATAGATTAATCTCATAATAATAATAGTTTTCCCTTTTCAGTTTTTGTTTCTATATGATGACACAAAGATATCATACTTTTGCAGAAAATTTTTAAAAATGACTCACACATTTGTTTTTATGATAAGTGATGATACAAATATATGGAAGTATCATCCTAGAAAAAAATATTTTTCCTCCAACAACAACATTTGCCTCCACTTTCGGTAGGAACGCACAAGAAAAATATGGGTCTTCTCCAGGGTTTACGCATTTGTTTTTGCAGTCATCATCAGTTTTACAATGGTATTTGAAGACACATTGGATTGCTGGAAAAATATATTTAAACAAATAATATCTATTAACTCTTGTTTTCTTTCTAGCATTCTTTGTTTTTATATGAAGAAATAGAAGAAGAAAATATTACCAGTTGATTGAGAAAAAAGAAGACAAATAATTAATAACAGAGACACAAGGTGAATTTTTTGTGCTGACATTATCTTCTTTATAGCTCTTTTTGCGATAATTTTTGGTTTTTTCTTGGATTATAATTAGAGCAAATGGTATATCTCCTTTTATAGAAGGATATCATATTTCAATTTTTTGACAAAGTTTATTTTTAAGTTAGATAAATTTGTATGGTTATTGAGTTTTTAATTAAGAAAATGACTCCAATATATATATATATATATATATATATTATATACGTCTTCTGTTTCTAATTAATCCAATTTTTAGAAGAAAAAAATTGTTTCAAAAAGTTACAAGTTTTCTATTCCAAATAAAAAATTAGCTTTATATTTCCTATCATCTCCTTATTTATCATAATTATTTTTTCCTTTTTCATCACAAGTAGCTAACAAACACAAGATTAAAATACCCATAGATTAAAACACAGTAGATGTACATATATACTCATAGACTCAGATATCATCACACATTTATACCCATAGAATATCTTAAAGCTATTAATTAGGAACATAAAAAGTATATATGTACAAAATTGTAGTTTGACTAATTTATGTGTTGTTAACAGTTGTCTGTCTTGTAAACAATTATTTCTTGTTTTTTCTTTGAAGGTTTCAAGCAGATGTTGCACTGAGCTAACTCAGAAAGTGAAGATGAAATTCTATCTATTTTTCCAAGCTAGTTGTTACTGGGCTCGAGACAGGGCTTACATAGGTGGAGAAGCTTAGGAGTGTGGAAGTCACATGGCTGAAAGCTTCCAATTAAAGAAGGTGTTAATGATTCTCCATGGTATCTTAGGGTATAAAGACAATATGAGTAAGATTAACTGGTTTCCACCTGGTAAAGCTAAGAGATAAGAAATTGAAGATGAGGATACATTATCTTCAGCTATTTATTATGGGGGTGGATCATGTGTATTAACCTTGTCTGTTGTCAGGAGTGATGATCCTTACATAGATATGCGAATGGTAGGAGGTAAAACATTATCTAATGATGAGATGATCCTGAAGTTGGTCCTGGTAATTTTGGTGATGATCATGATGTAGCATTTGATAATGAAGAAAATGTTTATGCTAATGTGGAAACGATTATAGTGATAATGAAGATGAAGGAAGAACAAAGTTGGATGATACCAAGTGCAAGAGGTTTATTCTCCTACAGCTGCATATTCGAACTTGATGTACCTGATTTTTTGCGGAGTATATTCTCCGACAATAACCCGCAACACACTGTTGTTAATACCTTCATCGAAATAGTCACCACTGTTACCACTGAATGGTTCATCTGATCTACTATTGGTATTCTTCTTCCTGAAAAATCAAACTATTAATTTTTCCGCAAGAAAAAACTCAAAGAATTGGAAAATAAACTATAGCAATCTATAAGTCAAACTGGAGACTTCATATATGAAAAGAATATCAAAGGTGATAATGGAACTAGAGAGAAGATTTTGACCTCTAGATGAAGATCTTCTATGGGTATAAATATGTGATGACATCTGAGTCTATGGGTATATAAGTACATATATACTTCTTATATTCCTAATTAATCTAGTTTCTAAGATTTTTACACATATTAAGAAAGTTTTTGAAATGATAATAGCTCAGTGCAACAGTGCAATTAGGAACATAAGAGGTTTATGTGTTGAGCAATTACACATAACTCAGTGCAACAACTGCATATTCGAACTTGATGTAGCTGATTTTTTGCGGAGTATATTCATACATTATATAAAAAGAGATTAGTTGATCATTACTTCAATTTTGTGTATAATTTGAGTGGAAAAGTGAAGGGATTGACAAAAATAAACCCAAAATCTCCAAATGGCGGTAGAGAGAGATAGAGAAGACAAACCTTAATTTTAGTCCTAAATCGATTTTTCTCCAAATATAATCCTAAATCAATGAGACAGTAACGGATTTCCGAGAGAAAGATAAATTTAAGTTGTTTTGAAGCTTCAATCAAGCTAAACCCAACTCGCGATAGAGAGACAAAGATGCAACAATGACGAAATGATGAAATTGAGTGACGAAATAGAGACGCATGACTATATCGAGTGACGAGTTGAAAAGATTGATAAAGATAGTTACCTAAATTGCTGTCTTGAAGGTTCAACCCTATAATCCTCAAATCGCGAAAAAGAGAGAAATAAAGATGAAGAACAAACCCTAATTTTAGCTCTAAATATAATCCTAATTCACGTTTTCAGAAAAAACCATGTGGTTTTGGCATAAAATGACACGTAATTATCCAAACATCATGCAGTTTTTTTGTGCCAAAATTACGTCATTTTGATACTTTTGTTAGTTTACTAACACCAACAAATGGTGCCACGTCGACGATATGCGGATGGTTTATATAGCGGATGACTTTTGAGGTGATAGAGTTTACCTGCACAACTTTAAAATGAGGATTGATCTTGCAAAATTACGTCATTTTGATACTTTTGTTAGTCTATTAACACCAACAAATGGTGCCACGTCAACGATATGCGGATGGTTTATATAGCAGATGACTTTTGAGGTGATAGAGTTGACCTACACAACTTTAAAATGAGGATTGATCTTGCAAAAAAATAAAATTTAATGGTTTATTAGCAGAAAACCCTTATGAAATCCAATAGTTGAATTTCCGGTTTAAACTAAAATTTCTTACTATTTATGTAGTCAAACAATTATTTACTTTACTAAATTAGTTTTCAAACATCAAAGTTTATATCAAAACAAAATTAATATTTATAATCTATTTTTAATAAATTAATTAATTAGTAAACGATTTAAAAATCTTCACAAATACTTTATTAAAGTTTTTGTTAAGAAAAATAATCGAAAATTATTTTTTACAAATAATTAAGAATAACTAAAGTTAACATGTATCCATTAATTTTTGAAAAAATAAAAAAATAAAGTTTATACTAACATTGAAATTATAATACCAAACCTTTAATTTTTTTAACTTTTTTAGTTTAGTATAGATATCATCTAGTTTGTAATAATACCATATCTACCTAGCTAATCCTACTTGAAGTAGGAATCTTCTCCTTCGTAGTATGTTTACTATTTCTCTTTAAAGTTGAACCCACTCTCTCGCTCAATGTCTTCTCTTAATCTCGATAGACTCCTTTAACCGCTTGATTTGACCTTTGGCTTCGCTTAAATGACTTGACCGGATCAAACACCTCAAATTTAAACCACATTTTCAGGCACTATTCTCCTTTTTTTTTATGACGAAATCAAGGTAGGATCAGTGATTCTGGTTTAGTTTGATCAAATTTGAACTTGTGCCAAAGTTTATAATTTTGTTTAGTCCGATCAAAATTTGAATCATATTTTAGCAAACCCCACCTTGATTTTATGATCCTGTGCAATTAATGTAACGAAATGTTCCAACAAATTTTATACCAATTCATAAACTTTGGCAAATGTCCCAACAAATTTTATACCAATTCAGAAACTTTGGCAGGTATATCATCTTTCAAACAAACATTTCACTGTTTTAAGATCCTTGTGTATGTAACTTCTACGAGCTAAATTGTGCAGATACTCTAGTTTTCTAGCCACATCTAATGCAATAGTAAGTCGTACTTTATGGCATGTACTGGTAAACCAATAGCTCTCGTTTCCCTCGAGGCAGTTACATCAAGTTCTTATGTTGGAATCAACAAGTATGTTTTAAAGAAGAAGAACATCAAGTATAAAAAGATAGATGTTAAGCGAGTTCTTGCATGTGCTGAAAAGAACTATCCATGGAGGATATATATTTCTATTAACAGTAGCTTAACTAGGGTAGTTGTAAGGTCTTTGGATGAACACAACTATACTTGGTATGATAAAGTCTCTCTATTTACCAATGAAAGGCTAGTTGAGATGTACATTGAAGTGTTTAGAGAGAATCTATACATCTCAACAACTCAACTCCAGGATAAATTGCTTAGACGCAACATCATTTTCCCATGGAAAATCTGCGAGAAGACAAGGCTCAGATGTTTGAAAACATTTAACAGAGATCAAGCAGAGCAATTGCAAGACTATATGATTATGTGTATGAGTTGAAAAGATCAAATCCATACTTAACTGTAGAATGTGAGGTTAGAAAATCAAAGTTTCATAAATTTATGTAATGTTTTGCTGGCGTGAAAGAATGTTGGATTAAGGCTTCTAGGAGAATAATACATTTAGATGGGACATTCTGGAAATGGAGAATGACTGGTATGTTGTTAGTCACTTGTGGTAGGGATCTGAATGATCAAATGTTCCCACTAGCATGGGGTATTGTTGATGTGGAGAGCAAGGATAATTGGATCTAGTTTTTTGAACATTTAGCTGAGGATTTTGCCTTAGAGTTTGTAATGGTTTGACTCTAGCAAGTGATCAACGTAAGGGATTGACTGCATCAGTCAGAGTTGTATTGCCATATGTTGAACATAGATTGTGTGCGACACATGTCCATTCTGGTTGGAAAAAGCAACACTCAGGAAGTGAGCTCCAAGACATGTTTTGGGCTGCAACAGATTTCTACTATCCACTGGCATTTGATGGGAATATAAAAGAGCTTCAAGAATATGACCCGACTGCACATGCTAACTTAAAGTTCAATATCTTCGCCTCATGGTCTAGGTAATGTTTCAGTAATTTTTAGTTTAAACATGTTAGTTTAGATATCTTTTGTACCTATCTAATATTTTACTATTTTCTTGTGTAGGAATTTTTTTCAAGATATTCTAAGTGTGATGCAATGGAAAACAACTTAGGAGAGTCACTCAATGCAGCTATTAGGATTTCTAGTACTAAGCCCATAGTTGAGATGCTTAAGGAAATTAGAAGGAGAGTCATGATTGGTAATAAAAAAAATGGTTAGAAGCTGATAAAACTAAGACACAATATACTCCTAGGGTTATTTCATTGCTTGATCAACAGATTAACCAGGCTAAGCAGTGTATGTCTTTATCTTGTGGGCTTAGAAAGTATGAAGTTATATAAAAAAATGTTGATCGACATGTAGTTTATCTTAGGAATAAAGTTAGTTGTTCTTGTAGATATTACCTAGTTAGTGGAATCCTTTGCTATCATATTTATTCTGCACTAAGGTTAGAGAAAAATGCTAAAAAAAGAGCCTAAGACATTGATTAGCAATTGATTTATAACATAAGCACTAAGGTAATGATATATGAAAGGTTTGGAACCTGTGAATGGGATGAATTTGTGGAAAGTGATAACAAGTGAAAGGGTACTATCACCTTTTTTAAGAGTCCTAGAGGTAGACCACCAAGGAAGAAGAGGAAGAAAGAAAAGGGTGAGAAAAAACTAACTAAAAATCTAGGATAATTAAGCAGAGTAGGAATAAAAATGGTATGATGGGTTATGTTGTATATTAGTGATTTTGTTTCGTATTGGTCGTTCTATTACATTGATTAGTTTGTTGTATTCATCTCAACATTTCATAAAACTGTGGTGAGGAAGTTCACAACAAGATAAAATGTATGAATCCATCCAAACCAATTCCTCAAAAGAAGCCAAATGGTAGGCCACTACTCATACCACTTGAAGCATCATCTCATCGTCTTCATGTTCAACTAGGTTGGGGTTCTAGTGAAGTTGGCTCCTCAACTCAGCCTGATGGTGATTGGCAGGCATGGGCTTTAGGTTGTGTTGCCTCAACATATTCTCAACGGTTTGCAGAAGCTCCTACACACCCTCCTCCTCTAAGTGAAGATATACCTACTCTGTCTTTTGTATTGCCAAAACGAAAGAGAGAAATGAATCAAAAGAATGAGAACTTTCACATATCATCTTCTCAATCTCTTCCTTAAGATCCTAGGGCAAAAGCGACAAGCTATGACAGAGGACCTATAGACCTACCAAAAGTATTTACATTTTCTTCACTTAATCCCACTCAGTTGGTTAGTATAGGTTTTTGTAACATTTTTAATTTGATATTGTAGGAGGGTTATGGCATTTAGGTTGGAAGTTTTGTAATCAATTCTAGAGACAACACGATCTTACCTAGAACCCTATACAAAATTAGAGAGAAGAAGAAGATTGAACATGCTGCCAAATGTGGTCATGGTACTCGTGGAGGTGGTGATCCATCTTAGCCTCGTGTGTTATCTCTATCTGAATTCATGGGCGTGGTGAGCAATAATCGTAATTTATCTATATATCAACCTTGAACTTAGTCTTTTGGACTCGGTCCAATTAGGTTTGCTTTTTGTACCTTGAAAATGGCCTTCTACGGTATATTTTGTGTGCCTTGATAATGGTCTTCCAGGGTATGTTTGTTTTTTGTACCTTAACAATGGTCTTCCATTGTATGTTTGTATTGTGTGCCTTGGTCTTGAATTATGTTTATATCTTTATTATGTAATGTACTCAAACCAAGGTTTATCTTAGTTTGTTTTTGAATTGATCAAACCTCGGTTTCTGTTAGTTTGTTTTTGAATATGTGGAAACAAATTTTTCTCTAAGTTACTTGCTTGTACCAAAATTACCCAAAATAAGAATACCAACATAGTATAGGTGACACACATGAAGAAACACAAACTCAATTGTCTAAAGACAAGTATAGACACATGTTCATCATCTCAAGCAAAGAGTAACCAATAGGCCACAAACATAACTAAAGCACCTACAATCACATTTTTGAACGACAACTCGTTAACCTTTTTCTCACAACAATTGAGCTTCGATTTGAGCTCTCTCATCTCCTTCTCACAACATTCTATAAGTTCTTTGTTGGATTGAATCATGTTTGCAAAACTATTTGCTACGACTTCACATGTGCGTGTCTCACATGTTAAGGTATCCATCTAAGCTTCTACATCAGTTAAAAAAATCTTTAAGCTTCCCATATTTTCTTATATTTTTTCAGCAACAATTTCAACCTCTTCTATCTCTTTAACCATGAATATATCGGTCCATTTGAATAAATGGGTGTAATCCTATAACAAATTACAACATAATTCAACAAATACTCATATACTCTATCATTCCTAACGAAATTAGATGTACACATTACCTTTTTTGAGCTATATAGACAATAATAGAAAAAATGACCTTGATTCTTCAATGTATATGTGGTCTAGATCATAGACCTTGAACCACATATGCATTTCCTTGGTATTCCTCTATCACGATGTCTGAAGCTATCACTTACTCCTTCACTTAAACCAAAACTTTCATCTTATTAGCACAAAATTATCGAACATAAATCTAGTCCCAACAAATTCAATTACTCATCTGAACTCGCAGAAGAAGCCATTGTTGGACTTATCAATTTATGAAACTCTATGAGAGACTAAATGAAGAGATGGAGTGAAGAAATCGGCAATATATGAACAGAGAAAGTTGAAGATATCGATAAGGAGAGTTAAAGAAGGTGGAAACGACGTTGTTTTTTCTTTTGATTCTATCTCTACACAACGACGTCGTTTTATCTTTTTTTCGATTTGGTTTTCAAAACACAACCCATGTCCCATAAACATGCTATACAAAACACATGTTATAACAATATAGTTAGATTTATTCCTAACAATACCCACACACATACCTTCAACTTGTCTTAAAGCTCATGCATTACAAAAAAATAACATCACTACAAGACTCTACCATCCTTTTCTGAAAGAGAAAATTTAAAGTGTGGTGAGCTTAAGTTTCACTTCTACAACACACACTCTTCTACCTAACAACACTTCTACTTGAAAAGAAGAATCAAAAAGGCTACAAGAGCCACAAAAACAGTAATGGCGGTTAAAATATTCATCTCCTCTAAGCTCAAATGAAGGTTCTCAAGCTCCTCTATTTTCGAGTTCAGCTCCTCATACTTCTCCTTAACAGGTTTAAACAACATATAGAGATGGTATACCTCATCCCAGCTGTAAAGAACATTGATCCACATCATTCGGGGATCAACATCATCTCCTCAACCATCTGTGTTGATGTACCAAAGCCTATCCTCCAATTTATCTTTCTCCATTTTTATTTCATGTACCTCTTCCATCACAAGATCATACCACCACTTCAACATACTGCAGTCCCCATCCTAGAGAAATCATGTCAATCAATTAGGATAATCCAAATACACATTTCACGTGTTTCATCTTATAAAATAAGACCATTGCTACAATCAGACATTACCTACACAATCTATATCTAATTCATACAATCAGCACCATCTATCTACACACGTAGTATCATCAAAACTCATCTATTGCTTACTTCTCTATTTTTGCACGTGTAGTACTTCCTTCCCACATTGTCTCCCATATTTTCATTGCAGGTACAAGCGAGCAAAACTAGATTTTCACCACATTTACTCTTTTGAGGAAAACCACACTTTTTCCTCCATTCAATAGACTGCTCAACAAAGCAAATACTTGCCGCCTCAAAAGATCTCAAACTGTAACTGTGGAGACCCATCTCCTACAAACATTCAAAGAACACAACCAATCAGTTCTACAAAACCGAGCCATGATGAATCTAAATCTAAATTGACCTAAATCAATATCTATATCTAAATCAGTGAGAGAGTAACGATTTTATGAGATAGTAACGATTTTATGAGATAGTAACAAATTTCAAAGAGAGAGAGAGATACATATTTAACTTGTTTTGAACCTTCAATCAAGCTAAACCCAACTCGTGATAGAGAGACAATGATGCAAAATGATGAGATTGAGATGAATCACTAAATTAAGTGACGAATTGAAGAGATTGACAGAAAGTTACCTAAATTGCGATTGATCGATGGTATGAAGCTTCAACCCAAGAATCTCCAAATCGCGAAAGAGGGAGAGAGATAGAGATGAAGAACCAACCATAATTTTAGGTCTAAATCGATTTTTCCCAAATATAACCCTAATTCGTGTTTTCAAACAAAATAACGTGGTTTTGGCATAAGCAAAAAGACATGTAATATCCAAACATCATGCAGTTTTTTTTGGCCAAAACTACGTCATTTTAACACTTCTGTTAGTTTACTAACACCGGCAAACACTACCATGTCGATGATATAGAGAGGAGTTACACAGCAGATGACTTTTAAGATGATAGAGTTAATCTGCATAATTTTAAAGTGAGAATTGATTTTGTAAAAAAGTAAACATTGATGGTTTATTAGTAGAAATCCCATATCGAAACCTTATGGTTCAACTCGAGTAATCTGTATTCCTAAAACGGATTGTGATTTTTTTGTGTTCACCAGTGATAAAATCTGATCAGATATACCAAATTTGAATATTATAATATAAAAAGAAAAACACCATATTATTAATATTATTATCCAGACTCGACCAAAACACCATATATATATATAATATATATATATATATATATTTGGTTGATATACGGTATCATTTTCCTGAAAACCGTGCTGTGATCTAAAACTCGTTCTTGTATACAAAAAAGTTGGACGTGACATACTGACATACAATATCTGTCGTCTCAAAATTGTTTATATATTTTGCTTAAAAGTTCAGAAAAGCTCGAAATTAAGTATTGGTCAGACGTAGTAAAACTTTTCTTCAATTTTCTTTGTTTAGTTAAAATTATGGCTCTTGGATTAGTGCCAGACGTGACAAAGGACACCCAACCTCCAATTAGTAGGATATCTCACCTCCAATTAGTTAATAACATATACATAAGAAATTCTTATTATTAATATGAGTCTACCGCAATAGTCCGTGGGTTTCATTTTTGTCCGATTACAGATTCCGAGAGTCAAAAAATTTGTTATTGTTTCTACAATGCTTAATTGTGGAATTATCTTTGAACAAATAATTGAAAAGATAAGTATATTTTTGTGATATAGATAGCCAAAAATCAAAATTTTAAGTTTTTTTTTGTGCATCACAATATAACAGAAATCAGGATGTTACAATCATTTTCACTTACAGAACACAACGTCCTCGTTTCGCACTAGAACCGTTACCTCCAATGGTATCAATCCATATGTCTCCACACTCATCTGGATTCGGCTATGATACCAAATTGTAACATCCCGACCGTCTCCATTCGTGAACATCCACGCCCTCTCTTATCCTACGGATCTCACTCTTGTCCGATGGCTGGTGCGTTATCTCCAAAGATTTGAAGACTTATTATTGTGCGTTATCTCCGAAGATTACCCATCCTACTACCACTCCAACCCGAATACGTTTAATTCTGACGTTTTCTCTGAACAAATGTTAAAAATGATAGATGCAATTTAATAACATAAATAATCCAATCAATTCTTTTAACATTTTTTACATACACCACCATATATTAGAAATCAGAATGTTATAATTATTATAAGTAATTGAATATATATCTTGATATCTTACTAAAATATATTCCATTATGGAGAAATTCGAGACATTGAGCTAGAATTTGAAGCAACCTTAACATCATGAAAAATGTAGCGATATTCAAAATATATATTTTTACAGTCAGAGAATTTCAGATTGAATTGCAACCTAATTAATCTTCATAGCCTACAATCGGTACAAATTTTTTTGCAGTGAATAAAGAAAGTATGCATCAAGCGGAAACTATCCTATAACAAAACAATAAACACTAGACTACTATCATTTGATTCTTCTATGAAAATTTATACATAATATTGAATAGAATAAAGATAAGGTCAAGCACAGAATAAAGATAATGATACGAGCCCATACCATATAAAAACTCAGTATATTACTATACGTCAATTTCACATATGTCTTTCATAGATGTTACGTGGTCAATTTTTCACTCAAACCTAATTATGCATGTTGGTGTTTTGCCATGCCCACGCACAAATACACAAGACTTGAGAATTAAGGATTGCATGAGTTAGGTTGTACTTTCCAATCACGAACCTACATAACAGTATGACATCCCTCTTAACCTTTTCCATCATTCTTTCATATATTTGCCAAAAAGTATTCCGCATAATTAAGAAAATAACAACATAATATAATAAGACAGAATAATAAACAGTTTTGTCGATTACTTTCTCCGAAATTGATGACTCACCAATAAACATTTCAAGACTGGGCCAGGTTTGTTAGGCTAACAACCCCTTAATTAAATTTTGACAACGAGTCGCATTAGAGAACGTGACTCCAAAGTGTACAAAGCTATATCTACTCGTAGATGTATTATCGCGCTCCTTATATTTTTTGTGTGTGTGGTAATCTCATAATTCTCTTTCACTTAGAAAAAAAGCATTCGTTTATTTGCTTTTTGAAGTAAGTTTTGATCTGTTTAAATGTTAAAATGCTATTGACATTATTTATAAATTTTAAACGCAAACACACTTGAAGAAACAATTGTTGTACCCAGGTTTTGACTAAACTACTTTTCTCAATCGTAAGTCATTATATAGATCCGATTTTTGGACACAATTTTTACCCTTTGACGTTTTACGTTTACATATGTGTGTGTATATATATTAACAAATAACACTGTAGATTGTAAACACAAAATCGTAAAGTACTTGAAGTGTTTTCTTCCATTTTCATCTTGGTCATTTTTTTTACATTTAAATCATTTAGGTTTGTGCGTGTCAGCGTCTGTGTGTATATTCACATCGATGAAGAGCTTGATATAATTTAGAATGTGTTTCTTATTGAATACGTTTACAACATACATCAGATTATGTACTAAAAGAGATAATCTAGGACATACACAAATCTAAGATCACTAAGAGATTGGAAGTGATCTTTTTATAACTAAACTAAGATATGGGAAAAAACGGTGATATCCTCTACACGTCCGTACAAGATAAGCGACTGGAAAAGAGCCCAATCTTGGATAAGCTAGACTGAAGAAGGGACCGAGAAACCGGCTTGGTAAGAGCATATGCAAGCTGATTTTTGGACGCAACATGAGAAACACGTAAAAAACCCGGTTGAACCATCTCTCGTATGAAATAATAATCCAAAGCAACGTGTTTTATACGAAAATGAAAAACCAGATTAACACAAAGATATGTTTCTCCAACATTATCATAGTAAATCACCGTTTGAGATGACGATTTAACACCCAGTTCAGTGAGAAGAGACAAGACCCACTATTGTTCAGCCGTTGGTCCGCGACAGCCCTATACTCAGCCTCCGTGGATGATTTCGCCACTGTCTTTTGCTTCTTGGAGGACCACACAATAGGGTGAGAGCCAAGGTAGAAAATGTGAGCATTTGTTGATGTGTAATCATCTTTGTTCCCATCCCAACCTGCATCCGAAAAGGCATGGAGTGCAGGAGAGTTGTTGCGACGCAAAAAAATAACTTTTTCAATATTGCCTGCAAGATAGCGTAGAATCCCCTTTGCCGCAAGCCAAGAAAGCTCTTAAGGTTGATGCATAAACTGAGAAATTTTGTTGACAGTGTATGCTACGTCAGACGAGTGAAGTGTAGATACTGAAGACTACACAATTCTATACTAAGAGCCGTCCGTGAGAGTTGTGCCCGAGCCTAGTTGAAGAGAAAAATTTGTCATCATAGGCGTTGCGACTATCTTGGTTGTGGTCATGTTGGTACGATGGAGGAGATCATTAATATACTTTCGTTGAGTTAGAAGCATACCAGCTAAGGATCATGTAGCTTCGATACCCAAGAAGTAACTTAGCTCACCAAGATCCTTAAAGGAAAACTGCAACCTTAAGAGAGAAATGAACTGTTGAACATGCTTTGAATCATTTTCGGTGGTAACAATGTTATCAATGTAAACCAAGACATAGATCTGGATACCTTGTGAATTAAGAATGAATAGCGAGGCATCAGCTACAGATATTGTGAAACCAGAATCAACCAGAAACTGCTGAGTTCAAGATACCACACCCGATGTGCTTGTTTGAAACCATGCATTGCTTTCTGTAATTTGTAGATGTGATCCGGTTTATCCTTATCAATGAACCCAACTTGCATATATTGGTTTTTATCGCATTTTAGTATGTATTTTAGAGTTATTCTATGTTTTTTAGAATTTTATCAGGTCAAATCATGGTAGGAAGAGTTTTAATTTCTTTGGGATTTGGAGCAAAAGATGCAGAATCATGCAGATACATCTGAAATTTTCCTTTATTTGAGGAACTTTCCACCGATGGATTAAGCTTTATTTTTAACACCAAATATATATTTAAGTTATCTTTTATTTGGAAATGGTTTGAAGTCGATCTAACATTATGACGATTTTTGTGAAGACAGTTCAGTCTGGCGAGCAGATGAAGCATGTGCAGAGCCAAACTGGCGTGAAGAACCAGATCAATCGATTTGGCACCAGATGCCGTAAGTTTCCAAATCGATCAATCTAGACCAGATCGACCGATCCAGACCCGATCGACAGACTTGATCGACCTGTTCAGAATCAGATCGACATGTCAAGAACCAGATTGACCTGTCCAGACCAAATCGATCGATCCAAACCTTAAAACCTGCCCTAAAAATTAAAAATTGCTCTTTTTCCAATTTGGTTTAGAATTTTGACCTAAAAGTTTTTGTACCTATAAATACTTGTTTTTGAGCCATTGTTAAGGTTAAACTTTCTTTTATTTGAGACATATTGTTAAGAGATATTTTTTAGATTTTGATTGGATTTCTTCATGAATTCTTCATCAAACCTTAGTTGTTTCTCAGCTTTCATGGCTGAGTAGTTCTCTAGTTAGGGTTTAGGGCTTCGAAGGAATGAAGAACCATTGAATCAGACACAAATAGGGCTTTTATCTTATGTCATCTTCATCTATTGTTATTATTAATGCTTAGAGTAGATTAGCTACCTAGTTTTATGATGTTAGATTGAATCTATTCTCCAAAAGCTTATAGGTTATCGGGTAAAATATAGATGAGCGGATCGTCCTTAGCCAACAAAAGCTGATATTAAGGCTATACGTGAACATATCGAACCCATTAGTTAATGCTTGTTTAGGACTTTAAGTTCAAGCGAAAATTTAGATACTTAGGTGGTTAGACATAGTAATTGATGCCATGAAAGTGGATTGATTAGACATTTCTGTTCGAGTTCGAAATAGTTCTTAATTAATGCCCTGAATAGTTGTTTGAATGGTTGTCAGTTTGACAACGAGGCTGAAATTTTCATAGTAATCAACTCCAGGCCGTTGATGAACACCTTACGCAACTAGAGGTACTTTGAAACATTCTATCGAGCCATATGAATTGTAGTTGATGCGGAAAAATCACTGATTGTTATCTAGATTGAGATACGGGTTTGGTGGGATGAGATCCCATGTATGATTACGAAGCTACATGTCAAATTCGACACATGAATTTCTCCCAATGTTCATCTTTTAATGCTTGAGTTGTCGATGTTGGTTCTGGGGCACCACAACAATTGTAGGAGGCAGAACTAAAATAGGAACATCGGGCTGCAGAACTACTAGTGGCTCTAAAACTGGTGTGATGACTGATTCAGCATGTGACGAATCTGGTGTTATTGCAGGCAAAGATTCAGACTCGAGGGGCCGAGCTGGAGGAGGAGCCGAAGACAACTAGTAGTGGGATTAAAGGAGGGTTCCATGGTAACAAATGAGTTTGAGATGGTGGTGAAATAAAGGATGAATACGGAAATTTTGTTTCCACAAACTGTACATGACAAAGATATAAATTCTCTGCGATGTAGGTTCAAGTCATATATACGCACTTTGCGTGAGAGAGTAACCAAAGAATTGAGATGAGGATGAGCGAGCATCGACTTTGTGGTTTGTATAAGGTCTGATCCAAGGGTAACAGAGACATCCAAAGACCCGTAATTTCAAGTAGTTGGGCGGTTTTTTGAACAGAAGCTGGTACAGATTTGAGTGAGAGAGTGTGGTTCTAGGGATGTGATTAATCAAGTACACTGCAACAGAAAAAGCATAGCTCCAGTATGTTGGTGGAATTGCCACATGAGACAAGAGAGCAATCCATGTTTCGACAATGTGATGGTGATGCCGTTCTGAGAACCCGTTGTCCCGTTGTCCCTCAGGTGTATGAGGAGGCGTAGTGAGATGTGAGACACCATTGGTTAACCACTTTTCCCATGTACAATAGTGGGCCTGTATTAAAAAATTTGGATTTGAGAAACCAAACCAAAACCGACCAAATTGAGAGGTATCAAACCGAACCAGAACAATAAATACTTGCATGGGATCTAGAACCAGATCAGAACCAAATAGATATTCGAAAATATATGAAATACAATTATATATCTAAAAAAATATTAGTGATATTTGTATTTGAATTAATCCAAATACTCAAAATTACAAAATTATACTTACAAATCCGAATGTATTAGTTATTTTATACCAAAATATCTAAAATAACTAAAATGTTTAAATGTTTTTAGTTATATTTGTTAAAATTTAACCAATGTTTTATTTTTTTCTGGATAGTTAGGGTATTTATGGGTATATTTGGATAAAAAGTAGCTAACCGAACCATATATATCCGATAACGTTTCGGTTCTCCATTGAAATATTTTAACAATCCGAACCAAAAGGATATCCAACCGAATTTCTAATATACCCGAATGAAATTTAAACCTCTATATCCGAAATATCCAGAATTTGAAATTAATATAGCAAATCCAAATCTGAAACCGATATCCAAATTAAATGCCAGTCGTCTAAATCTCTTAATGTATACTTTACCAAAAAAATATAAAGCTCTTACTATATATCAAGTTAATCAAGGAAAACAATAATAATTTAACAAGACTAGTACTCGTTAACAGATATAAATTAGCGAGAGATCAACGTATGTTTAAATAACTTACATACTTATAATCCCAAATATGAGATATATGTGAAGGAACATGAAGACGCTATGAAAATTATGAACATGCATGAGAAGGAGGTTTAATCAGAAAGTTTGGTGCTTGAGAGCACTACCAATTTGCTTTTTGTTGGAAAATATTCTCAACTTAAAATTTCTCTTCTATTAGTAGCTTAGAATTGTATACTGATATTTGAGACTATCTTATTCAATCAAATATGACAAATACTCCTGGCTACTTCGACTATTGGTTACTATTTTTTTGGGTCAAAATAATGGTTATTACGATTGGCTACTTCGTCTATTGGTTACTATATATGCTTATACCTATTGAAAGTTATAAGCATAGTTGTACTTGACTGGATTTCTATAGTAGAATTTATACAATCTATTACAAAGCGAGCTAAAAATAATATTCGTATCCATGTGACTAAGTTTTTCAGTTACAATTATAACCATACGGATTAAGTTCCGGATTCATGGCACTAGTTGCAAACGTATATAAATCCACAGCAATAAAATTTCTACTGGTTTTGTAATGTTTTCTTCGGTTTCTTCGCTTCTCTAATACGATTAACTTTATATGTTCTATACGTAAGTAACCAAAAAAAACAATATGATAGTGCAACTTTTTTTTGTTAGTTTTTTTTCTTTTTTTCCTTAACAAAAAAAATTGGACTGTCATATTTTTTTAAAAATCTTGGTATTACATATAATATAAACGTTACAACAAAACAATTTTAAACTGTTGGTTTCTGTAAAGTTTTTATCTCAGTAAGATGTAAGTCTACATGCAACCAAAATAGAATACACATTAGCTACTTGTGTTCACCTTAGTTACCAAAACAGAATACACACACGCACACACATATATATATATATATATAGTCATTTATTCATTATTTTTGAAACATTATTCATTTAAATTAACAACAAAGGAAGAAAACCCCAATTAAAGCTTGTTGCTGATGCAGCAACAGACGCCACTTAAGACAGCTACAAATGTCCAAACTTGTATGCGGTGTTTGCTTCGTCCTTCACTCTCTATAAATACACTTCATCTCTTCTCTCTTTCCCTCATCAAGTAATATTTTTATTTCACTTCTTTTTAATTTAGAGTTCCTGATAAATTGTTACAGAAAAAGAGTTCGTAAAGGAGTTTGGCTTTTGGTTGAGTTATTCGTTTTTATACATTATTTTAAACAACTACTTATTGTATATTTCTCTTTTTCATAAATATGTGTACTGGAAAATCATCATACACAAAATCCTCACCCAAGGTTATTCAATAATTGGTTACTTTTTCTTTGTCATCTTCAATAATTGCTTACTTTAGTTGTTACTTTATTTCGTGCCCGTATATATGTATATACACGCATTGCACGTAATTAGATATTTCCACACGTGTATATAAAAATGAGCACGTTTGCAATAATATATACATTAACTAAGACAAAGAGACTTCCATATTGATAAAATGTTTTTTTTTTCCTGTGTTTTCAAAGTATGGGAAAACAAGTCCAACTGCTTCTGTACTCTCTTCCAATGGAAAAGGAATGGTGAGAATACGACTCAATTTATTTATTTAATTTTTACATCAATTTTTAGTGAGGCTTTAATGTATATATAGAGTATTAACCATTAATCTAAAGATCTCATTTTCATGACTAATTTAAAAACAAACTAAAACTTGCTTACAAGTTACAAGTTGATCTAGATTTTTAACTGGGTCAATATGTTTGGCCTAAAAAATCATTTGATGGAAGTAAGTTTATAATCTAAGTAAATCCTTTTGGTAAAAAATACTTACTGCCAATACATTTTTTTAACGTCTCTGTCAGTATATTTTTAATGAAAAGAATTGGCTGAATTTTTTTTTATCACATGCACGTGTGAAGAAATTCATGCACAACTTTTTACATTCCAAAAAAGAAACTCAAATTCTAACCAAATTATGTAAAATTAATTTTGTCTGCCAATTCCAGCATTGTTTAGTTACCATTTGATGTCCTAGTAGAAATAACCAAGGCATCCCAATAATTTCTACAGTTTTTAGAATGCCAGTATATGCAAAGTTTCAAAAGTGTAAGATTGTGTGTGTTTTTTTTTTTAATTTGTTGTGGTGTGATTATTTCAAGCAATAGTAAATCCG
The DNA here is from genome assembly GCA_963922655.1 of Cardamine chenopodiifolia. Taxonomy (NCBI): domain Eukaryota; kingdom Viridiplantae; phylum Streptophyta; class Magnoliopsida; order Brassicales; family Brassicaceae; genus Cardamine; species Cardamine chenopodiifolia. The sequence goes on from OZ000481.1 coordinate 18,080,149, forward strand.
GAAAGGTTGCTACTCCCGTTTTCTAGATCAAATTAGTAAAATACTAGTACACGTTGAGTTGTACACTAGGTATGCGTTATGTCTTACTCATAAACTTCTCGGTCGAATGTTGTAAGATAATGAGTAAGAAAAAGTATAGTGAATTATCAATATATATATATATATATATTGATATATATATATTGATATAGTTTTGGTAGAATGTACATAGATACTATAGTGTGTATAGATAAATAGAAATCCTCGTACAATAATTTAATTTCCTTATAATTATTCATTGAAAAATCTATTTGTAGACCAAAGTGGAACTCAAAGACAGATCGAATGACAAAACCAAGGGAGCCGCGGCTAAGGTACCAAAATAGAGACTATATGATCAATTGTGAAATTCTTTATATATATATATATATATATATTAACAACTATCCACAATATCTTTAGCCCATATATAAAAGAAAAACAAAAATGTATATGTTACATGAATATATTATATAAAAAAAATGCATATGTTAAGGTATATGCTTAAACACAGACTGTCTCAAACTGTATGAAAATTTTATACAAATTTTTATCAGACATTTGATTAATTAATTTTTATTCTGAAGAATTAAAAACCCCGTAATATATAAATATTCAAAAAGTTAGTAACATTCCGTTCAAATAAGATCTTATTCGAATTCACCCGTTGTAAAATTTGATCTGCATTAACATATTTACTTTCGATTAGTTAATTATCAACGCATGGAATTGCTAAACAAATTTATTAATCAGAATGTTGCAAAGGCACCAGCCAAAGAGAACAAAAAGCCTCTGGAGTTCAAGCTTCATTCTGGAGAGAGAGCAGTGAAACGTGCAATGTTCAACTATTCGGTTTACACAAGCTTCCTCAATATTTCTTAATTTATCATTTAATATGTTTTTCAACTTCTATGGAGCTCATTACTCATATTGGCAGGCTGCGACTAATTATTATATCATGAAACTACAGAAAAAACAAGAAGAGCGGTTGCAAAAGGTAAATTACAAAAATAAAATAAAAAACGCTTACTATATTAGGCTAGAGAAGAGAACAACCTTAAACCAATTTAAACCGACACAAACCGTACTGTGATTGGTTTTGATCTCTCTTGGGCTTTAAATCTACGACTAACCATGTACATAACTAGAACCTCTCTATTTATATGAATCTCGCTAGTCGAAAATTGAACATTTTATTTAAAAACCATTTCAAATTTAAGTTAACAAAATTCATGCAAACCTTTCTCCAATCGGTTTAGGTTGGTTTGATACGGGCCCTTAAAAAAATCACATCAAGACCGTAGAAGTAGATATAGAACGAAACTGCTATAACAAAAAGAGTGAGATTAGTTAAAATTCGGTTTACTTCGGTTCGAGAAGAATTCTCAAAGTTAAGCCACGTTATTAAATTAAACCATATGTAACAGATGATAGAAGAGGAAGAGATTCGTATGTTGAGGAAGGAAATGGTTCCAAAAGCTCAATTAATGCCTTTCTTTGATCGACCTTTTCTCCCACAGAGGTTAGTTTGACACCGTTAATTATATATACTCCTACATTCCAAAACATATTTTGTGGTAGAAATATATGTTTGTTTCGTAGAATAAAGTTGTTTTGGCTTTTCTCTAACTAATACATATTACAAAATTCCAGTTTTAGTTTATTAGTTAAAGATATAAATTTACATAGTATGTTAATAAATGATATAGTACACACTTAAATTCTAAATTTCTAAAATTTTAAATCAGAAAGAGTATGATTCATATGGTTATTGACTATTAATCATAATTCTCTTTTTTCCTGAAATAAATATTTTGGTGTAGATCGAGCAGGCCATTGACAATGCCAAAGGAACCAAGCTTTGGAAACGTAAACAGCACTTGTTGGACTTGTGTTTTCAACAACCAACACTATCTCTACGATTTTAACCATGCTCATGCTTAAATCTTGAATCACTAGCTCAATTAGAGGCTTTTGCTAATTTTCATTCGAGATCTTTCTTTTCCAACTTACTTTTCTTTTTTGTTCTTGGCAGCTTTTGTCTTTCTTCTTTTGCCCTCTTTTTTTCAGATTTAATCTTTTGTAAGCTTTTTCGTAGATTAAATAAAAGAGCAAATCCCGATTTGGGGTAATATCATATTCTTAAAGATGTGGACAAATGTATACAAGTTAGATAGTCACTTTTGTTCTTTACACCAAACGGAGTGATAAAAGTGTTTGGAACAAAAATTCAAGGTGAAGCTTAGATTTAAGAGCTGGATATTTGTCATTGGGTCAAGAAACCGGTTTAGATCATGAACCGAATTGTTGCATCATATGAACCATAAAAAGAATGTAAAAGATAAAGCCCACAAAATATTTTATGGTTTTTTATTTTTTTAGAAATAAGGAAGACAATTTCCAAAAGAAAAAAGGAAATTCATATCTTTTTTCTACTTGGAATATGTGGTCTCAATGCACTATATAAAGAGAAACAAGACTTAATGATTCATCATCCAGAAAACAAAGCAAACACAATGAGAAACATAGAGAGAGCCTTAGGCTTTAAGGTTCTCGAGTGTTCTAGTTTCTAAGGGGTGTTTTGCGGGTGGGTTTTTGGTTCTTGTTTTTCTTCTTAATCTCGGGTTTAAGGCCTGGCACATCATCATGTTAGTCTTGTTTTTTCGTGAGGTACTTATCACAAGAACACAAGATTGGTGAGAGAGAGACTTAAGAGAGATTGTAAAACAATAATCTTACAAGTTATCTTTTAGTGGATGTTTGTGAGTTTGGCTCACACGAGACGTACTTTATAGTTTGTGAGGAACTCGTTAAATTTTCGTGTGTTCAATCCAAATCTCAATCCAACCGCAATTATTTGAAACAGAAGTTCTCATGTTTCAAATTTGAAGAAAACAAAAGTATTGAGTACAATCTCAATATTTTCGTGAAGCTGATCAATGACTTGGGCAGCTTAAATATAAACATCTCGGATGAGAATCAAGCTATACAAATTCTATATGCACTACTAGATCCTTATGAAGCTCTAAGGGATACACTCAAATATGGAGCTAGGAAGACTCAGACTCTAACTATTGATGATGTTACCAGTACTGCTTATTCAAAAGAGATTCAGTTGAAGGAGAAGGGGCTCTTGAAGTCAAAAGCCAACTCCGAAAGCTTCTTTGTAAGCAGAGGAAGAACTGACAACAAAAACAATGGACAAGGAGGCAACAGATTCAAGAGCAAGGATAAGAGATCTAAGTTAAAACAGAGGAATCAAGCCAAGAAAAGAGAATTTTGGGTATGCGGGAAGGAAGGACACTTCAAGGCTTAATGTCCTGAAAGGAAAAACAACAATGTTGCAAACGTAGCTAAAGAAGAAGAGCTACCTATGGTATTAACAGCTAGCCTGCAAGACACTAAGGATGAATGGGTGGTGGATTCAGGGTATACTTTTCATATCACACATAACAAGGATGTGTTATTTGACCTTAAAGAAGTCGATGAAGGAAAAGTTTTGATGGGAAACAACACTCACAGTGAAGTTAAGGGCATAGGCAAGCTGAAGATACTATATCTTGATAGATCTTCTGTGACACTAACTGATGTGGGATACACACCAACCATGGACAGAAATCTTATCTCGTATGGTCAGCTAGAAAATAATGGATGTAAGTATGTTGGTGGAGCCTGACAGTCACATCCTACAAGGAAGACATGAAAGTGCTCACAGAAAGATATCAAGATGATCTATACTATTTGCAGGGAACTGTGTTGAGAAAAGAAGCATCTGTGGTAAGGCCTAAGGTGAATCAGACCAACATATGGCATTCTAGGCTCGGACACATGAGTTTAAAAAACATGAACATTCTGGTCAAAGAAGGTTATCTAGACTCAAAGGAAGTACACACACTAGACTTTTGTGAAGAATGTGTACTACGCAAATCACATAAGTAGAGTTTTCCGGAAGCTAAGCACACGTCTACAAGTATTCTAAACTATATGCATAGTGATTTGTGGAGATCAGTCTCTAATGATGCAAGTTTATCAGGTTGCAAGTATTTCCTAACATTCATTGATGAATATTCAAAGAAGATTTGGATTCGGTTCCTAAAAATCAAAGAAGAAATGTTTGAGAATTTTTCTGAGTGGATAACATGTTGAAAATCAAACAAAGAAGACTCTTAAGTGCTTAAGGACAGACAATGATCTGGAGTTCTGCAATAAGGAAATGGATAAACTGTGCAAAGATACGGGAGTCAAGAGACACAAGACATGCACTTACACTCCACAACATAATGGAGTATCAGAAATGATGAATAGGACAATAGCTGATAAGATTATGTGCATGTTGGCTGAAACCGGGTTAGAAAATAAGTTCTGAGCTGAGGCTTCAGCCAATGCGGTTTATTTAATAAACAAAACTAATAATGCTTCATTTAAGTTCAAGATTCTAGAACAATTTTGGTCAGGAGCTAAGGTGAATTACAGCAATCTCAAGAGGTTTGGTTGTGTTGCATACGTGCATATACAACAATACAAACTAAGTTCTAGAACTGTTAAGGGTTTCTTCATGGGATATCCTCAAGGTACTAAAGGTTACAAGATATACTTACCAGAAAAAGAAAAATGTACTATCAGCAGGAATGTGGTCTTCGACGAAGAGAAGTTGTACAAGGAAAGGAAAAGTGAAAAGCAATCTAAAGCCAAAAGCAAGAAGGTTACTTTCAGTACTAAACTGACTCATGGGCCAGACAATATTGTTACGGTTCAATCCTCAGATCAAGGTGGAGCTGTTTCAGAAGAGGATGAAGATGAAGAAAGCACCAGTCAAGATGGAGCATCTTCAAGTACAGAAACTGAAATAACTAGTGTAACAGAAGGGGAATCTGATCTAGATGAGATTCTGGAAGAAGTTGAAGCAGAAGAGTATGAATCACTTGATGGTTTTCTACTCGCAAGAGATAAAAAGAGACGAGGAAACATACAACCTCCACAGAGATATGGAGACTTCCCATATTTTGTGGCTTATGTACTTGTTTGTGCAGAAGATCTGGAATAGATGAGCCACAAACATTGGGAGAAGCTAAAAGGAGTAAGGAATGGAAGAAGTGGAAGAAAGCTATGACAGAAGAGATGAAGTCTCTGGATAAAAATAAAATGTGGGAAGTTGTTTCTAAGCCAAAGAAACAGAAAACGGTCAGGTGTAAATGGATCTTTAAGCTAAAGTAAAGCATTCATGGAGTGGAAGAACCTAGATACAAAGCTAGGCTAGTAGCTAAGGATTTACACAGGTTGAAGAAGTTGACTACAATGATATTATCACCAGTAGTTAAACATGTTTTCATACGGATCATGTTATCGGTTGTGGTAAATTTTGATCTAAAATTGGAGCAACTAGACGTCAAGACTGCTTTTTTACACGACACATTAGATGAAGTCATCTACATGAATCAACCAGAAGGTTTCATAGAGAATGGTAAAGAAGACATGGTTTGTTTTCTAAAGAAGTCTCTCTACGGATTAAAGCAGTCTCCTAGACAGTGGAACCACGGGTTCAATAACTTCATGAAGTCACAGGGGTTTCACAAAAGCATGAATGATCCATGTGTTTATCACAAAGGATCAACCATTGATGACCAGGTATTCCTATTATTCTATGTTGATGATATGCTAGTAGCGGCTAAGGACTTAAAGAAGATAGAGATCTTAAAGAAAAGTCAAAACATCGAGTTTGAGATGATGTCCATCTACAAGGATTCCACGCATGGATATCATCAAGGATAGAAAGAATGGAGTTCTTAAGCTATCACATGGAAGTTTCTTCGTAAAGCTTAAGGTCATCCACTGATTTGGCGAGAGCGTACTCTGAGATTACTCTGTCGGTTGAATATCTCAGATGGAAAGAAAAGAGACTCAAGTTAGTAGCGGTACAAATCTCGATAAGAGAATTGACAAAAGAAGATTCAAGATTGAAGACGGTCAAGTCTGAAGTTGGAAAAAATCGAGTGTGCTAAGGTACTTACTTCACACATGCAGGCAAAGTATTAAACTCTTTGTGTTCTTCTTCGTCTGGAAAGAGAAAAATAACAGGCTAAAGTTTGGGGATTTGAGCTCAGGAGCAGGAAAAATCAGAGATCGTTACCACACATAGACGAGTCAAAGTTTTGGTTACTGATTCCTTGAGTAACAACAGCAATACTCATGACAACTTCGAGGTACTTGGGCGGGAGTTACGTAGAGCTTCTGGAAGTATCCATTAAAGATGGCGACAAGATTTTAAGGTTCATCGGAGCAGGTGAAGTTGGACCAAACGACAAAGACGGAGATTTGTGGATATTTATCATCGGGTCAAGAAACCGGTTTGGGTCATGAACCGGATTGTCGCATCAAATGTGCCATAAGAAGAATTTAGAAAATAAAGCCCACAAGATATTTTATGGTTTCATATTTTCTTTAAGAACAAAGAAGACAATTTCCAAAAGGGAAAAATAAATTCAAATCCTCTTTCTACTTGGAATAGGTGGTCTCAATGCATTATAGAAAGAGAGATAAGACTTAATAATCCATCATCCATAAAACAAAACAAACACAAGGAGAAACATAGAGAGAGTCTTAGGCTTTAAGGTTCTCGAGTGTTCTACTTTATAAGGAGTGGTTTGCGGGTGGGTTTTTTGGTTCTTGTTTTTCTTCTTAATCTCGGATTTAGGGTCTAGAATCTCGATTTCTGGCATATCATCATGTTAGTCTTGTTTTTCGTGAGGTACTTATCACAAGAACACAAGATTGGTGAGAGAGAGATTTAGAGAGGTTGTAAAACAATAATTCTACAAATTATCTTCTAGTGAATGTTTGTGAACTCGGCTCACAAGAGACGTATTTTCTAATTTGAGAGAAACTCGTTAAAATTATGTGTGTCATTAGTTAGTTAATCGAATTAACAAGACAAACTTATCAAAATAAAACCTTACAAAGAGTCAAAGAAATTTTCACCAAAGCTACATAGTTGATTCACAGACATACATTTGAGTTAATTTATGTTTGGAGGAATGGTTTCAAGAGGCTCAATATCAACGGGTTTTCGAATCCCGCGAGAAATTTGCAAGAGATTAATGAGAGAGACCATAAATAGACAAAAAAATTGGAAAGAAATCCTAAATTATGAAAATTTGCAAAAGCTAACAAATGTGAATATGGAAAAAAAAAACCTACGAGTTCGTGAAACTTAGGATTCATCACATACTAGGTAGACATTTAAACATTTTGAGACTTGGGAATTGATGCGATTCCCAATGGTCTTGGCAGTCGAGGTAGTAATTATAAATCTATATTATTGTTCTGCGCTTTGCATAAATGCAAAGTCTTTTAATATAGAGATTCGACACTTAAAACATTTAAAAAGCACTCAACAGCTTAGCAGCATTGCTAGGATGATAATTAGTAGATGAGACCGCCTCAAATTCAACTTGTACGGAGATAGCATCATTAACGATGAAACCTTTGGCCGGGTTTCGTAGATCAGCCAAAGACACGAACTTATCGAAGCCAAAACCTTCTCCCGGGGTATCGAACCATGTTAGAACTGCCAAGAACAAAAGAAAGGTGTATTTGTTACATTAATACTTATATATAAACATAAAGTCCTCATCATAATATATTTAGAAAATTTACTTGGGTTTTCGAGATTTTTGGATTGTTTTTGATCCAGAAGTCGCAGCTTAGCTCGGACATAAACCTTTTCATAAGGTTTCAAGGATTGATTTTCACTTAGTATCACATAAAGAGACAACGAGTTTCCTTCTCCTATACCATTACCGTTTGGATACACCTTAAATGCCCTGAATAAAAAAATAATAATAAGCAATTAGATTAGGTAATGATGTATTGATATCTATAGTTATGTTTGTCATGAATGGGACTCACATTTTTTTTCCTCCAACGGAGAATTCATCAGATATGTAAAAGTCTCTGGTCAATGTTGAGAATCTCAAAAGCTTCCACGACCGAGGCCCAGAGACCTTCTTATCGATCGACAGGACCTCCCATTTGTTGTAGTGAGGAAAAACCGAGATGTCTACACCAAACACACATTGGTCATTGTCGAAAATGTACTCTCTATCTTTAGCTTGAAAGTCAATATGTCGGATGAAATTTGAATTTCCCCTGGTTGTCTTTAATTGATTGAACTGCGTGAGCTCCGTGTCTGCATATATATATCATTTTGCATATTATATATAGTGTCATTATTGTGTGCCAGTGATCTAAATAATTCTTGATATTGCAATGGATTAGTGTTTAAAATTACATACCCATAGATGTCCAGTACTTATCGAAAGTCTTGCTATAGGCTAAAAACCTGAGATCTGCATAAACCTCGCGGTTTTCGCCAACTAAACCTGAAGGATCTATTGCAACGTATGCAGATATCCAAGTCCCTATATTAGTTGTGTCCCCGAACGGTTCAATGATAAATCTCCTATACAATAATATCCGGCATAAGCAAAAGACAATATACCTATTAAAATTATGCCAGGTAAAGAAGTTGAAGTTTAATTTATACCAGTTGAATCCAGCCATACTGAACGGACGGCTCTCATACTTTTTCACGTTCGGAGATTTCATTATTAGTTCGCTGCACCCTTCAATCCGCATAGAGTAAGCGCTTGGTGGACGTGTTCGGAAGAATCGTTGCTCGTTCGAGAGCCTAGCGTGTCCACCACTAATCGCTACATTGTTGATTTGCTTAGTAGTTATTGGACTTAGTTGAATGGTTGAAAAGACAACACAAAAGAAGCAAGAGAAGAGCAAGATCGCTCCATTCAAATTGATCTTTCTTTTCTCGTTTAGAAACATTATTGTCACTTTGGTTTCTATATCTTTCTTTTCTATGTTGTTGCTGGAGGGTGTTACATTTCTAATTTATAGGCGTACTCATCGACATAATTTTCATCTTCTTCGGGAAACATACATATAGATAAGCTTACTAAAATATATATTGGATAGTCATACTTTGAATTCTTTTTCTACAATAAATATGCCTACGTATAGCATGTGGGCTTTGATACTAGTTTAATTAAAATGTTACTCGGTGCACATGCACCATTCTTCTCTCCTCTTTTCTTTTTATAATGTTTCTTCTCCCTGCTCTTCTTGCATTTATCCCCTGATTACATTGTAGCTTTAATTCTACAGATAATTTGTTCAATAGAAGGCTGGAAAATTGCAATAAGAAAAACTTAATCTAAATATTTTCATCTGAAAAGCCTTTGACAAACTTAGAGCAAAAAAATCGAAATCTGCATGGTGAAATAAATAATGAACGAAAAGGCATCTAGATCTCAGATCCGCATGGAGATAATTTTAGTTATCTGATTGTTTTCAGGTTATGCTTAAATAATCACTAAATTATAGCCTTGATTATATATATATATATATATATATATATATTTTTTTTTTTTCTCAATATTATTTTATGTGTGTCTAATTAAGTGAATCACGTGGCCGGTGAACTAGAGGGTTGAAGTAAAATGGATGGAAATTTGGAATAAGAAAAACTTATCTGGTCTTATTGGACATGTAATATTTGTAAATCAGGTTTATGAGATTTTAAAGTTTGGTGTTTTCAATCAAGATTTTAAATACTTTTTTTTAACGTCTTGTTTATTAGAATACTAATAATGTTTAACAAAGTCATTAAATAGTAATGATCGTAATCATCACGAAGGATACAAATAAAAATTTGAAGTAACACGTTGATATGTGCTAGCTTAGCCAACTTATCTGCTATTTGATTGGTTTGTCGTGTCACCATTGTAAACGTGATAGTTGTAAAGTGATCTGTCCAACTGCGGATATCATTTAATAGTGGTTCCATATTTCTCTTCTGAGATCGTAAGTTTAGAAGGTCTACCAATAATTTGCAGTCACTTTCTATAATGACATTCCGAAATCCTCTGCACCATAGTGATTGTACAGCATGTAAGACAGTCATTCCTTCTGCTTCTAACGGATTGCCTCCCTGTTTAAGTTTAGTTGAAGCCGGAAGTCTATAAGCTCCATGTTCATCTCTTAAAATCCAACCTACGCCCGTCGAAGCATTATTAAGGATGTAACTAGCATCCACATTTCACTTTAAAAATCCTGGAGGTGGTAGTGTCCAGGTTGTTGGTGGCTGATTCGGAGTAGGGGAAGTACTTCGTGGTGTTGCGTCATGATTATTGGCATCAATCCATTCAAAAGTATTATCCATCGCACGGGAATAAACTGTTGAAGGATCGTGGAATATCTTATTAAAAATGAGATCATTCCGTGATTTCCATAGTTGCCATAAAATCCAAAAGACTCGGAGAGTCTGTGAAGTTGGTGAGTCATAGACATCTAGCAGGACTTCAATATTCTGTTCCAGGGTGTTAGTGGGATGTATAACTATTGCTCCCGGGGAATTGGAAAACCGCCAAATAGCCTTAGTGTAATCACATTGGAAGAATATATGATTTGTTGTTTCAACTTCCTGACAGCATCGTTTGCAAGTCATATCAATCGGTATTCTCCGGTGCGAGAGGGCAGAAGCAGTGCCTATAGTAGACGATAAAACATGCCATAGAAAATGTTTGAGTTTAGGGGCTGTTTGAGATCTCCATACCCGATTTTTTAACCTCGTACTACGTGAGGGTACCGGCGTCGTATCTCCAACCGTAGTCAGAAAATGAGTTGCCAACCAGTAACCAGACTTCACCGTGTAGTTACCATCTTGCGTATAGTGCCAAAGGAGTTTATCATCCGTATTGATGTGTGGTATGTACATTCGTCGAGCATGTTGCACATCTTCATGTGTTAAATAACGTTGTAATGCATATTCATCCCATTGTTTTTGGTTAAATTGCCATAAATCCCGCAAAGTTAATGTTGTATGAGTAGACGAAATATTGGTAGTGGCTCGTGGTGGGTGAGCGTGAATCCATGGGTCGGTGAATGAATTTATTGTGCTCCCGTTACCAATACGGAACTGCAAGCCTTTAAATAGTAGGTCGCGTCCACTTAGTAAAGATCGCCATCCATGGGATGCTTTCCTTGAAATAGTGGCTTCTCCTAATAAGGAATCCAGAAAAATAACGGCTTTTCAAAACTCGGGCTAGAAGGCATTGCGGTTCTTGTAAGATGCGCCAAGCCTGTTTTTGCTAATAAGGAGTCATTGAATTTTTCAATGTCCTTAAACCCAAGACGACCTTCTTTTTTAGGCACACTCATCTTTCTCCAACTGACCTAAGACATCCTTTTTTTAGTATCATCTGATGCCCACCAAAATTGTGATAAAGCTGAATCAATCTCATGACAAATTGTCTTTGGTAACTTAAAGCAACTCATCGCATAAGTTGGCATCGCAGTGGCTATGGATTTTAAGAGGACTTCTTTCCCACCTTTCGATAGAAATTTTTTATTCCAACTCTTCGTACGTTCCCTGACCTTCTGGACAATATATTCAAAAAGTTCACATTTTCTCTGAGTAAAATCGTCAGGAAGTCCTAAATATTTACTGCATCCACCCGATCTTTGAATATTGAGGATTTGCCTCACCTCTGTTTTTTTAGAGTCGTATACCCAAGACCCAAATATGATTGAAGATTTGTCAATGTTTACTTGTTGTCCCGAAATTCTACCATATTGATATAGCACCTTAGATAACATAACACTATTCTTCCGATTGGCTTGACAAAAAAAAAATCATCCGCAAAAAGAAGATGATTAACCCGAGGTCCACTATTACTGATAGACTTTCCTTTGATATTTCCTTGTCGTTCTTCTCGGTTAAGTCGTTGTGTAAGCATTTCAACAAAGAAGAGGAACAAATACGGGGACAGGGGATCACCTTGTCGGATACCGCGGGATGGTTTTATATCACCGTAGGGACTGCCATTAATAATAACTCAATACGAAACTGATCTTACACACGTCATAATCCAGGAAACCCATTTTGTATCAAAACCCAATCGTAACATTGTTTCTTCAAGAAAGTTCCACTAAATACGATCTTAGGCTTGGGATATGTCTGTTTTGATGGCCATAGTCGTTTCCTTGTCTATAATGAGTGGAGAAGTTCATGTGCTATTAACACATTGTCGGTTATGTGGCATCCTGGTATAAAGGCCATTTGTTGATCGGAGATGATTGAAGACAAGAACGGTTTCAATCGCATGATTAGGATCTTCGATATGATCTTAAAACCAACGTTACATATTTGGACGATACTCGCTCATGGTTCTTGGGTGATTTACCTTTGGGATTAGACAGAGATGGGTTTTATTGAGCCCATTAGGAATAACTTCGGTATGGAAAAACTTCTTTATCTCCATAATTAGACCATCACTTATAGTTGGTAGAAAATGGTGAAAAAAGCTCACTTAACCTATCTGGACTCGGCGCACGGTCTCCTCAAATGGCCTTAACAGCATGTAAGATCTCAATGTTTGTAACCTCAGTTAGAGCCTACCATTCATTGCAGCCGTAACTGGTGCTTGAACATCATCAAAAAAATCCTCCCAATCGTTTATCCCATCAATTGTAAAAACAGTCTGAAAATAATCAACGGCTACTCTCGAAATATCAGTCTCCGTCGTAACCTCCACACCAAAATTATCTAAGATCGATGTCATACGATTCCTCGCCTTCATAATCTTTGCACAACCATGAAAAAATTTTGTATTTCGATCACCCGCCTTTAGCCATCTATTTCGACTATTAAGTTTCCAAAATACTTCTTCTTGGTAATAAGCCTTGTTGAGTTTCTTCTTAATAGTTCGGATAGTTGATGGGTCGGGATCCGTTTGTAAAAAAGCCAACTCAAGTTCATCCTTAAGCAATCGTATCTCTGTCTTCAAGTTCATAATAGTATTGTGTTTCCAGTGAGAGATCTTTTGGTGAATTGTTTTTAGCTTTTCCTGGAGGTCTGAATATTGAGATAGCCCACGCCATTCATCCTTCACGAAATCTTTGAATCCGTCCCAATCATAAAGTCTTTTGTCATATCGAAACTATTTAACACTTGTATCCGATAGGATATTAACTACCATCGGACGGTGATCTGATTCTATAGGTTCCAAATAATCGCTATAGGATACCAGAAAGTTTGATATCCATTATGTGTTTGCAAGTGCCTTATCCAAACAACATTGTATCAATTCTGGCGTTCTCACTCCATTACGAACCAGACTTCTAACCCCATTACAACTAAACTTGTTTCCTTTATGACATAGTTCGGTCATGTCACATATCTCAAGTGTAGTATTGAAGTCCTTGAATGAATCTACATCCAGGAAATGGCTGCCTATTTTATCTCCATTATTTCGATTTGATTAAAATCTCCAATCATAATCCATGGATCAGTACGTGTCACAGCCGTTCTCTGGAGCCTTTCCCATAATTCATACCGGTATTATGGATTCGGATGACCATAAATACATGACAAATAGAATGGAAATGATTTATCATTAATATAACATTCTATTAGGCGAGCATCATGATATAATACATCGATATAGAGATTGTTGTTCCAAAAGAAGGCTAGACCACCACTAAGGCCAACAGGAGGGATGATACAGTAATTCAAAAATCCTAAGGACACTGAGAGATCACACACCTAATTAAAAGGTTGCTTCATCTCCACGAGAAAGATTGCATCAAGAAGTTATCCACGATATATCTCCTTTAGTCGATGAATCGCAGGGCTTTTTCCAATGCCCTGACAGTTTCAACTTGTTATTCTCATTCGCCCCTAGGCGTTAAAGGGCCCACCTCGCCTCTATTTTAGTTTGTTGACGGTATCGGGCCCGTCTCACCACGATTTTGGGGTGAACTGGCCTTAGAGGCCTTAGTTATGTGTTGTTTGTTGAAGAAGGTTGATGAAGTTCTGACCGGTATGGTGATCTTGTATATAATATCGTTATCCAGATGCTCAAGAGAAAGGAGAACACCCTTCGTCTTGCTTCAGACTCAGTAGGATCATCGGTGAAAGTGTAGTTTTGAAAAAAATTGCGAAGATCACCAACTGTAAACCGTCGGCCATCAATCATTATTATCGGACTGCCTGGGTTATGATCGTCAAAAGGAGGATGAAGTGGCATAACCGGAACTATGGATCCAGAATTGTCAACCATATTGATTGGTGTCGCTTGGATAGCCCGAGACGGAGATCCAGGGAGAAAGAGACTATGTTAGCCTCATGAAAATCAGAGTCCAGTTCCTGAAACCCTGTAGCCGCGTCTTCTTCCAGAATGGTGCATTCTGCGATATCATGAGTTAATGAATGACATCTGAAACAATAATTACGGAGTTTCTCGAATCTGAAATACACCACAGAATATTCATCTCCAAATTTGAAGCGGCGTTCAAATATCAAGGCTCTGCTCAGAGGCCATTGGAGACACACCCTTCCAAATGCAGCGTTCTCGCCCATCGTGTCCTCTCGCTCTAGTTCTATGACGAGGCCAAGAGTACCAGCGAGATAATTCACCATTGAAACGGACAAGAATTGCAGGGGAACGTCACGAACTTGGACTCAAAATTTGATCGAAGATGGATTGATGGAGACCAGACTTTCATCGCACCATCCATTGGTTAAAATATGGACCACAACGCAAAACAAGTTGCAGCGCTTCATTGGAGGGAAACAGAAACTGCACTCTGTCATGTCCACCACTCGACTCGAAACAGTTGAATCCATGCCCCATAGTCTTGGGAAGAAGCGTGATAGAGCTCGAAAGTTCTGCCTTCTCGGATTGGCTGGTCGGATAAGTAATCTAAACTGGGAGGCACGGGCTACCTGGGATAGAAGATCCTGCAGCACAGCAAACTCTGAATCGTTAATATTCATTGTCGAAAAACTCTGGATGTTTGATTGGAGATAGAGACGAGACATGAAGCAAAGTAGTGATATCAATGGCAATGCCCACCATAATTGCCGCCTAACTAGCACTTTCCAGAAAACTGAAAAACAGTTTCCAATGGTAGTTAGTATGGCAGTTTGTTCCAGAAAAATAGCAACTATTGGGAAAGTTAAGTGGTTCCATGGCAGTTTTCATAGTAAATTAAGGGGCCATGAAGGCAAATGTAATCGGTAGGACTATCGGAAGAAGCATCTACATCGGTATTGATGAGATAGGGTATTGGCACATGGCCGAGTTTCAAAATGGAGAAGAAAAAGAAGAAAAGGGATTGATGAGAAAAAACAGACCATGTTTTTTTCTTTATTGCCAACCCACTGTATTAAAATTTAGTGTTAGTCAAAACAAAAATCTTTGAAAGTTTTTGTAAATTGACTCATCTGAAATGAATTTTAGTTATATGAGGGGGTGATATCAATCATGCCTTTCTGTATAAAGATTTTTTTTTACCATGTATATTTCGGTTTTTTATTTAATTGTGTTCAGTTTTTTCAGGAAGAAAAATATATAAATTAAGGGGGGGGGGGGGGGTGCTATAAATCATATATTAAATAACTATAGCTTTGATTACATGCACTACTTGCGGAATAGTTTATGTGATTCTAGGTTATGTGAATGAAAAAATGAGCAAAATAGCACAGTGATCCACGTGAAGATGTTTCAATTGTCTGATTGTTTATATATTGTATTTAAATACTCATTACATTATAGCTTTTATTCTAGAGATAATTTATTCAGTAATTAATGAAATAATGAAAGAAAGTGCATCGTCATCCACGTGAATTCTTTTCAATTATCGGATTGTTTTTAGTTTGTATTTAAATAATTATTACACATAGCTTTGATTCTATTGATAGTTTCTGGATAATAATTATTACAATTATCTAGATTCTAATTGGGTGAATGGTCCTCATGTTAGTTAACTAGTGGATTGAAATAAAATGGCGGAAATTTTGCAAAAATTTTGTATATATTATATATTTTTCACATCTTAATTAAATTAGCTAAAAAGGATATTTTTCCCTTATAGTTGTGGAACTAAACCTTTTCTTTAAAACTTTGGTAAACAAAACCTTTTGTTAATTAAAATCCCGTAATATCCTTGATTAGTTGATTAGAAATTTTATTTTTAATTTTATAGTTATTGTAGATTGATTAATTGCCAACTTCTCATCATTATTTTAATACTTTGATTTTAGAAATCCTACTTTATGTTCTTCGTCTTTTTTTTTCTTGAATACTAGTTAATTAACAAGTGAATTGGATTATGCTTCATTAAAAAAAAATTAGGCAATGTTATTCATAGTTTTCTTCGGAGAATAAACTAGTAAACACTAATTATTGTGAATTACCACTTACTAAGGAATTGGGATAACATGGTGCAAAAAAGGCAATGTCACTTAACTCCTATAATTGTTTAGAATAATGTTGCTTGATGTTTCAAAAGAGTTGTTGATGCTGGTAAAAAATATTCATGTTTAATGGTTGCATTTAATAAGATTTATTTTGTTTGTTAATAGTATGTGTCCACCATTTCTTTTGAATAATTTGTAACACTATTTAATAAACATACCACAATAAATTTTCCAATATGTTGCACTTCATAAGATTTATTGTGTTTGTTAATAATATTTTCCACCATTTATTTTGAATAATTTGTACAATTATTTAGTACACAAACCACCATAAAATCTATGATATTTTATGTAGAAAACAAACCTTAAATTATGTAAAACATATATTTTAATCTACGTAAGATAAAACACAAATTCTAAAATGAGTAGAATGTAAATTCTAAACTATGTAAGGTAGAAGATAAATTCTAAACATGAAGGTGAAGTGAATTTTAGATCACTAGAAAATTTTAGTGATGCTATATTGGCAACAATATTGGCGCCTAATTCAATACATGAGTTCTTTACTAGCGGAAGTATTAAAAAGAAAATACTATAGGAAGGTACTTCATCCTTTAGAGGATAGAAAATATACTCTCTATCTTTTGGATGGAAGAATATATTATAGAGAAAGGAACTAGTAGAAAAAGGTGTTTGATGGTGTCTAGGCTCGGGATTCGGTTTATCAGTCTGGCAAGACCTTTGGATCCAGATGTTAATACAAGACTAGCAAATGGTAGAAGAAAATTATTCCATCCAAATTTGAAGGTAAATCATTTAATAAATTCGGTAACCAAAGATTTGCATTTACCTATCTTACAAAAATTCATGGATCAAGAAGATATTTCAATTATTAGAGGTATGACCATTAGTCAATCTTACAAAGAATATATGCTAATTTGGCACCATACAAAATTTAGAAGATACACAGTTAAGTCAAGTTATTAAGTAATACATGCTCTATCAAAGGGGGTAGATTAGGGTCCGAATTGTAAAGCCCTGAAAGCTCAGGCATGGAAAGTTAAACCTCCTCCAAAACTAAAATATTTTTTTTGGAAAATTGTAGCAGGAGCATTAGCAGTTACTTTAGGATTAAATCACTCGGGAATTAGGTATGATAATATTTGTCAACGATGCGAGACATCTAAGAAAACTATTAACCATGTCTTTTTTGAATGCTCTTTCGCTTTGCAAACTTGGATGTTATCAAAGGTTTTATTGACATCAAATTGGTTCCCAATGAGTTTGGTATTTATGAATATGGATTATCTATACTGGAGAATACCACCTCACATAAAGGAGCATGATATCTCTAATTGTGTTCCTTGGATCTTATGGTTCTTGTGGAAAGTTAGGAATAAGAAGTTATTTCAAGGAATACAAATTGAACCCATAGATATCTTTAATCATGCTAGTAGTGAATCTTTATTGTGGGAGAGGATGCTCAATCAAGTCCTATTGAGGAAATTGATAATATGGAACTGTTCAATACTTAGTCTTCATCGCTTAGATGTTGGATTGATGGTTCGTGGAAATCAACTGACTCTATTAAAGATCTAGGATGGTTGTGTTTTCAGGGAGATGATCATATAGTGCATTTAGGTGAAAAGTGCCATCAAAAACACCCTTACCTCTGGACACAGAATTAGAAGCCTTATTATAAGCTATGAAGACCATTTTTTCAAGAATGATAGATTGACAAGTATTTGAAACTGATTGTGTAGAGTTTGTCTAAATGATTCAGTCTCCTAAGGATTGGTCTGTCTTCTCCAATCAGTTAGAGGATCTTGGTTTGCTTTACGGATTTTACCTTGTTTTTGATTACCCGCATTTCCCGCTCTTGTAGTAGAAATGCCGATTGTTTAGCATGGACCTCTACAATTTTATTTCCTGAATCTTCTTTTATAAACACATCTCCTCCAAATTGGGCTACCAATTGTAGAATGATTTTCTAATTAATGTTTGGTTGAAAAAAACCAATTAATCTTTAGCAAAATTAAATTATTAAAATATTATTATTTTATTTGATTGACTATTTTTAATTCTTATTTATAATTAAACTACAATTTTTAATATATTTTTCTACCAAAATTTTTTGATTAAGATCAAAGAAAAAACCTAAAAATCATTACAAACACCTGTCAAATATTAGCAAATTCTGCCAAATATCTGCTAAGTTTGACAGATATCCGCAGAGTGTACCAAATATTCGCAGAGTTTGTTGTATGTCCGCAGAATCTACCATATGCTTGCATATTGTTACATATGCTCGCATATTGTTACATATGCTCGCAGAGTGTGACAAATATTCGCAGAGTGTGTCAAATCCTCGAAAAATCTGTCAAATACTCACAGAGTTACCAAACATCCGTAGAGTATGCTAACTATTATGGGGAGTCTGCTAGCTATATCTACAGAGTCTGCCAAATTTATGCAAAGTTTGCTAGATTCTAGGAAGTCGGCCAATTTATATTCCAACATTTTCATTAATTCGTAATCATATATAAACTAAAATGGTGGGCGAATTTATATGTAAAGATATCGAATTGAGAAATTCATACACCAACTATAAAATTATGATTTTCATACAAATAGGGATGATTGTACATTTTAAATTGATGACGTGTCATCCACATCTAAGACACGTGATTTTTTTAAAAAATCTTGAAAGAAAAATTATGTGTGGACATCATTTTCGTCTCGTCTCGTCTTGTTTCGTTTCCAGTTTTGAATTCATGTTTTAGATGAAAATGCATTCTCATATGGTACAAGATTCAATTTCCGTTTGGAAACGGGAATTCCCAGAATCATGTTTGAGAAAATTTTATACTAAATATTATGTTTTATATATATACCATAATAATAGGAAATTAGACATATAAAATATTACATACAAAATTAATCTAATTTTTTTTAACTTTTCTAAGATGTACCAATTTGTTATTATATTTTATATCATTTAAAATTCTAGTTTGATCTTATATAAATTGAAAACTTATAAGCTTTTATAAACTTTCAATTAAAAAAAAATTAATTGAAATAAAGTAAAAAAAAATTAATTTATATAAGATCAAACTCGAATTTTAAATGATATATTAAGACATATAAAATTATTAAGTTAGAAAATTTATAAGATTTTCTAAGATTTCAATTAAAATAAAATTAATTAAAATAAAATTATAAGCTTTTAATTTATATAAGACAAAACTATAATTTTAAATGATATGAAATATAATAACAAATCGGTATATTTTAGAAAAATTAGAAAATTTTAGATTATTTTTGTATGTAATATTCTTTATGTCCAATTTTCTATTATTATGGTATATATATATATATATTATTTAGTATAAAATTTTCTCAAATAAGATTTTGGTAATTTCTGTTTCCAAACGAAAATTGAAAGCATGTTCCATATTGGAATGCAATTTCATTTAAAACATGAATTTGAGTCTAGAAATGAGACAAGCAGGATAAGATGAGAGAATTATGTCCACTCTAATTTTCATTTCAAGATTAAAATAACTCATGTGTCGATGACGTGGATGCCACATCATCTATTTACTATGACGTGGAAGATATATCATCAACTTAAAATGTACACTCATCCATATTTGTATGAATATATCATATTTTTATAGTTGGTGTATGAATTTTGACAATTCGATATCTTTAAGTATTAATTCGTCTATCAACTTAGTTTATGTATGATTTTGATTTAATGAAAATGATGGAGTATAAATTCCCCAACTTTCCGCTAGTTTTTCGTAGAATCTACTAGTTATTCCGTAAAGTCTGCAAAATGTATGTATAGTTTGCAAAATGCTCGAATAGTTTGTCAAATATCCGCACAATTTATCAGATGCTCGCAGAATGGCAAATGTTTATTGTCTACAAAACATATCATCAAGTATATTTTTGAAAATAAATATCTCAAATTTTAAAAATTTAATAAATTATTTTGACTATTTAAAAAATAAAGTAAGTTATCGTAGCAAATCATTCTTTATTTTATCTTAGTTGGTAATTTTAGTTACAAGACTTTACCAATTTGTTTATAGATTTTTTTTTTGAAAAAGTCATCGTGGCTCTCTCTATTAAGCTGTGTGAAGTTTGGACTATGGGGCCAAACTATATTTAACAAAAATTAAGATCATGAAAATTTTTAAAAAGAAATTGTGCCGTAGGCGAAGGTTTCTTTTGTTTCTACATAGGCACGGGCCTGCCAACACTATCACTACCATATTAACCTGCTAATTTTCATTCGAAATCTTTTGTTTTCCCATCTTTTTTATTTTATTTTTGCGTTTGGCAGCTTTTGCCATTCTTCTTTTGCCTTCTTTTCTTTTCTTCAGATTTAATCTTTCGCAGCTTTTCGTAGATTAAATAAACGAGCAAATCCCAGTTTGGAGTAATATAATATTCATAAAGATCAATGTAGATATCAAATATATACAAGTCAGTCAGTCATATTTGTTCTGCAAATGGAGAGTTAAAAGATTTTGGAAAAAATATTAGCACAAGATGAAGTCGAGATCTAGGATTCATGAACATTTTCCCCACATGCTAGTTGATTGCACAATCATATATTTTAGTTAATTTTATATTAGGATGAATGGTTTAAACAGAGGCCCAATATGTACTCACATTGATCCAAAGATCCATGAGTACTCTTTGTCCGACATGGCGAGGACTTATGGATTTCTAAGACCTAAATTAAAGTCCTTGAACTAGTCTCGCTTTTCGGTTCCTTTGCAAACATAATATATCATTTTTAGTGAGAATGAAACAAATGCTTCCATTCGTGTGCATCCTCGCAAATAGTTTTAAGTTACATAAGAGTTACATTTTTCTTTTCGATTTTTTTTAACTTTGATGATACTTAACCTAGTCCAAGCTTGACTAACGTGTTAGGAAGGCAATCAAGATATCGACTTAAACAGAGGGAGTTTTATCGGACATATCCATGACATTAATCTTATGCTAATTACTCATTAAAATAAAAGTAAGTTTGTGATTGACATAAAAACGTCTATATATGTTTAACACGTGGAACTACTAGGTTACTCTTTAAACATCCACACTTCTAAAAAGATGTGTTCATTTCTTTTTCGGTGGCTTGTGGCCCACCTTACCCTCTCTATTATGTTAGTTAGGATATATCTTTGGAATATATTTTATAGTTAAGATAGTCATTATCTCTTACAGATACGATCCTAAGTGTATATATACATTGAGTTATCATCGATAAAGATGATCATCATAATACACTTTACATGGTATCAACCTCTATTCTCGATCCAATAATTTGACCTTCTTGCCAATGTTGACTCTATCATCTCCAATCGCTCCCTCATCATGCATTGTCTCAATGGTCTCAATGACAAATTCGACGAGATCCACAATGTCATTTGCCACCGCTCGCCATTTCCCTCATTCCACACCGCCCGATCGATGCTCCTTGCCGAAGAGGGTTGCCTCAACAAACAAATGTGTCAGCTGCTTCACACACTCAAAACAACATCTTCTCTGAATGTATTGTATGCTTCAAAACACTTGTCATCTCTTCAGCAACAACCGCAAGAATCTAGCGGCTCGAATTACAACGGCAATGGGAACAACAACAAACGCGGAGATCGCGGTGGTGGTGGCATAAAATAGGAAAAGAGACCGGACAATAACTTTGGTGGTTTTAACAACACCTTCGGCTCAAATTATGGTGGCTCCAGTTACGGCTACAACAGCACTGCAACGTTCCCGCAGCCTCCTGTGTGGCAGTTCGGTCAACCATCCTTCAGTCCGTTTTACCCTAACCCTTATGCGATGATGCCCACTACCAATTTCTATCAGGCTCAACATCAATTCCATCCTTATGGGCAAATGCATCAACAACAACATAGGCCTCTTAGCATATTGGGCCTTTACTCGCCCAGACCACAACAACAACAAAAGGCACCTCTTCACGAAAATGCGACTCCGATGCATGATACGTCCATGATCCCGACTGCTATTACTCACACTATCAACACCATGTCATTACGGGACCCTTCGGATGCCTCATAATACATGCATATTGGCGCCACCAATCACATCACTTCGCAGCCATGTATACTTTCTCAAACATCTATGTTTAATTCTAGCATAAATCATCCAGTTCGTGTTGGTAATGGTTTGCCTTCATCTGTTACAAACATCAGTCATGGCTCTATTGTTTCACATTCCCGTCCACTTATTCTCAAAAATGTGCTTTTTGCCATTCCATTATTAAGAACTTTATTTTGTTCGACGTTTTGTCACTGACAATCATTATTCTATAAAATTTGATCTGTTTGGTTTGTTCTGTAAAGAACTTCCGAATCAGGACAATGCTTGTGACAGCTCAGACCCTTTATACTTGGTCACTTCCTTACCTTCTTCTCCTATTCTACTTGCTCTTACTGCGGACATATATCTATGGCACCGCCAGTTAGGACATATGGATAGCTCCATTAGTCGTTCTGTAAATTTTTTAGGTTTTTCAAATAATAATGCCGACATGACTTCTTTATATCATGTGTGCAAGTTGGGTAAACATGTTCATCTTCCTTTTCTTTCATCTTCATCAGTTGTCACTAAACTTTTTAGATAATTCATTCTGATATTTAGACTGGTTTTGAGTAATAGTGGCCTTATTATCTTTAATTTATAGATCATTATTCCCATTTCATTTGTATTTATCCTTTCCATTTAGAAAGTTTTTACATTTTTCTACATACGTTCGCACTCAGTTTACAAATCAATCCGCACACTTCAGTGTGACAATGACAACGAGTACACCAGCCAGGTATTTCTTGATCATCTGGCCACCATTGGCACTGAATATGTCTTTCTTATCTTCACACGTCCCAACAAAATGGGCAAACTGAACGTATACTCCACACAAGTAACAACCTCGTGCACACCTCCCCTACTCATTCTGGGTGGAGGGTCTTCACACAGCGGTTTAAAATCTTAACATTCTTCCTTCTTCTTCTATTAATAATCTTCTGCTTCTATTAATCTGCTTCCTTTTTTTCTTAGCTAGCCTTCCCTTAAGCTATTAACGTGTACCCTCTTATATCCACAAACTCAAAAAATATATATAATCTATGAACAATGCTTCCATTCGCCAACTGCTACATTTCAACACCAACTATGTCCCACAAGAAAAACATCACCAGCAGCAGTAAGGATATATGGAGAAAGACGAGATGACCACCAACACTCTTCACCGGAGGAGGAGGAGCTGGAGGAGGAGAAGGAGGAGAGTGAAAACGTAATTTTTTTATCTTTATCTTGTTACCAAAATATCTAGAGAAAACGCAAAATATAGAAGCAATTTTAAAATCATGTTGATCTTGAATTTGAGTTTAACTATACCTTAAGAGGAGAGTGAATAATCCAAACACTTTTTTGGAATTTGAAACAAATGTATATTGTAGTCGAATCTAGTCTAGAGAGTGTTATTTAATTTTGGAAACAACAAGAATAGTGATTTAACTCTTTAGTCATTTGATATAGAAGAAAAAAAAGTCATAATAATTTAAATCACGATGCTCATAATAACAAGATCGCGCTTAGGGTCATGCATATTTGAACTGAAACGATCAAAGGATGAATGATCTACTCCGAAATTATTTAAAATAGTGTTGATTCTAAAAAGGTATACTATTTTAAATCTACAGTAATATCTTTATTTTTGAGGATTTTTTTGCATTTTTTATTTTTAAACAAAAGTTTTACACTATGTGGTCATCTTGAACGTCAAATCCTACATGTTGACCTAAAAGGATATAGCTATTGTCTCTCTCCACTACATACAGAGTTGGAAGCATTTCTATAGACGATGCAGAGTTTGATGTCTATTCATGTTTTACATGTCATCTTTATCACAGATTGTTCGGACATTATAAACATGACGGCCTATACAGACAAGTGGTCTCCTTTCGAATCAAAAATTAAGGATTTCTTGATGTTTAAATGGTTTTCATGTCTTTTGCTATTAAACTACTTCCCCGTAACGAAAATATCTTTGCAGATAAACTTGCGAAATGTATAAAAACACGTGGGTTCCATTTTTTCTATGTAAGTCAATCGGTACCATCGTGACTTTCCTTAGAAGAAAGTTTGTAATATCGTTAGTTTAATGTATGGAGTTTGATGACAAAAAAAAATAAAATTTTATTTGACCAAAAATAATTGGATCTATAAATATTATTATATTTATCGTAAAAGATAATGAAAAAAATAGTTATATGGTATTGGAAATTAGTTAATTAGTTTTTTCACCTCCACAAATCATATATCCTAAGTTAGTCCCTAAGTGTAAAATAGACCTAGTTAATCACTATACATTAAAGATAACAATCATTTAATGTGTGTACTTGAGAGAGAGAGGAAAACTAAATCGTTTTCATGGTAAATATGCACTTTTTATTTTGCAAAAAACATGAATTTGCATTTTTTACGAAAAAAATTTTAACAGTCAGAATCTTAAAAGAGTAACTTTCATAAAAATATGAAATATTATTTAATAAAATCTATTTAACATTTACAGTTTGACGAGATGTCGTTGCAACCGATTATCTGGATCGTTGAAAAGTGCATTTACAGTTTTGAGTTTTGAGGGCATCTCCAAGGAAACTCTATCCCACTATTTTAGTGTGAAAAAAACAAATTTTCACTCAAACAAAACTGCATAAATTACACTATAATCGAGTTTTGGTGCATTTACGCCAAATTTGGCGTGACACTGTAGCAACGCTATAAATTTTTTTTATTTAAACTTTCTAATAATAAAAGAGATATTAGTTACTGTTTTTAATTTATCATAATTATTTTATTAATTAAAAAATTAATTAGAAGAATAGTAAATTTTATTAAAATTTTAAGTTAAAAATAAATAAATTTAAGTTTAATAAAATCATAATAGAGAATATTATTTTTAATAATATAATAATAATAAAAAAAAATTTATTGTAATATTTGGTGTTGTGGTTGGAAATGAAAAAAATTTTAGTGTTAAAATTATATTAAAATAGTATAATTTTTACATTAAAATAGAGTTTTTTTTTGGATATTGGCTTCAGTAAAATGTGGCCCACCAATAAAGTAGACATACGTGGTTGGGGAACAAAAGTAACGCGCGTGGAGTTATTTTTTAATTATGAAAAGCAAATAAATTACTTTCACTTTTTCTACACTCTTTCTCGCCTCTCCCATCCACGATGGCTTCTCTATGCCGTGTCATCTCACTGCCGCGTCATCTCTCCGGCTAAAGCTTCACTTCTTCGTTTTCTTCTACTTCTCCATAACGTTTACTCCCAACAAAAAAGTCATTGATTTTGTTGTATGGACTACTATTTTTTATTTTAGCGCAGTAAATATTATTAGTACATTAACAACATAGTTTTAATATTGTTAATTAAATGTTTAGCATATTAAATATTGAAATAAGGAATTATATTTCATTCTAACATCCTAAACATATATGCAATAATATGATAGTTATTAACTAACAATAATATACAAAATTCCTTGTTAATTTATAGTGTGCAAATATATATCGTTATAATTTATCATATATTTCGAGGATATATCTCACCAAATAGATTTATATAAATGTATACGTATTATTTCATTTATATACAGAAAATTGCGATGTGAACAACAAGCATAAAAAATTCAAATCGTGATTTTGAAAATTGGAAAGTAACAATCGGAAAATATAAGTTGAGATTGTTGATAAACAATCATCGTTGGTGGTCGTTGTGTTCGGCGGGTACAAGGCTGAGGTGGAGAAAGAAATCTGGCAGATTTGGAGATGTGAGAAAAGATTATTTCAGGGAAGACGAACAACTGGTAAAAGGAAGTGAGTTTACGGTTGTGTGGGGTTATAGTGGATTTTTTTCGATTTTGTGAAGAAATTTTTGAGGGGAAGATGAACAGTTGAGACAGAAGATTATGTTTCGGTGAGTTAGGATAAGAGTAGGTTTTTCTGATTTTGCATTGACTTTAACACTTACAGTAAAATGTGTGACATCATATATAGATCTAACTCTCTTTTACCAACTTCCGTTCGGAAACATATTCATTGTTTCCAAGCTTTTTTTTTGCAAAATCTTGTGTTTTTATTTTCAATATAGCATCATTTATATTTTTAACACGCTTCTCTAGTATATCTCACGTTATACTTTGTTTTAGATTTCTATTTCCCCAAAGACATAGTAATTTTCCACATGACACAAAATTTTTCTTATATCCTTTATATATATTTTTTACTTATTTCATATATCTCAAGTTTTTTCTCTTTTAATGAATTTTCACCACTGTTTCCACTTCAACCACCACCGTATCAACCTCAACAATCAATGCTATCTTTTTATATGCATATTATTTTTTAAAATCACTATCGCTAACACTATTAAGTAATTGTAAGTTAAAAAATGAGTGATTTGGTCAAAACATACCCTCTAAAAATGTGGACTCATAGTTCTAATAAAAATTTTAAGTCTTGAATTTTTTTCTCTAGATTTTGGCTATTTAGCTAAATCACCTTTCATATTACCCAAAAAAAATTTTACTAAATTTTCTTTTTCTTTTCGTACAAAGAAAAAACTTGCTATGTGCAAAAAAGTAATTAAAATTTCACCATTTATTGTCATTCATAAGTGAAAGAATCCATGCTCTAAAACGCTGTCGTCTAGCCTCCTAGACAGCTGTTTAGGCGTTAAACAGAGATCATCTGCTACAGTTTAGACTAAATTGACAAATAAATCAGCTATCTAATTAAAAAATCGGCCCAAAATCAGAAAACACCAATTTTTTAACAACTATTAAACTTTACTGGGCTCAGACCATGTTTTAACCCATTAGCTATATAAGGTGTAGTATTTATAAAAGATGTATAGAGGAAGAGATTCTCATATAAGGTGTAGTATTTATGAAACTTGAAACGGTCAAAAAGAAACTAAGGATTATGATGTTACATAGACTTTCTAGTTATAGTTGTAGATTTATATTTATTACCACGACGTGTTACCTTGAACTTGAGAAATATTAATGTTAGTCGTTTTAAATTCCATCACGTCAATACAGTTGTCCATTGACATTGACAAGTAAAAAAACATTGACATCTATCTAGCCTAGTGCGTGGTCCGTCTATAGATTTTGCATATCATTGAATGCATCCCAGAAAATTAAAAGAGATGATAATGCAATCAAAATTTGGCTTTTACTACCAAATCACAGTTTTTTATTTGTTTAACAATCGTACTCCATAATTTATGGTTTGGACTACTAGTTTTTCAGAAGGAAAAATATCAGACAACTAAAACGAAGCTGCTCAAGCTCAACGCTAAAATCCTCAAGATCTTCCATGCATCAAATGTCACAGGCCCGACTGTATAGATAGGCCAGAGGGATCTCGATAGAACTAAAAGGTCTACGTAACATCATAATCTTTAGTTTTTGTTAACAATGAACTTCTTTAAACCCAAAAAAAAAGAACTATGAACTTCTTATACTAAATTTTTTTATAACTAGAAATTAAAAAGTTCTAGGTCTAACAGTTGTTAGACCAGTTTTTGTTGCCTCATGATGCCCACTTCTTTCATTCATTTTATATTGAATATATATCTTACTTCTAAGTTGAGTGAGAATGTTACTTAAGTTGTTAGCTAGTTTTGTATATGTCTGGGATATAGAAAGTTAAGTACTATTTAGGTGTAATGTAAGCATGCATCATCAATCACCATTGAGTTTCTTTTGTGTTTATATCTTTTGTGATATTCTCAGAAGAAAAGCGAAAAGTTAAAGTTAGGAGTACGACTGAGATCGAGAACCGAAGATTGACCGAGATTGAACAAAAGAACCGGAGAACCGTTAAATAAATAACTATAGAATTAAACCTAACGAACAAAAGCACCCAACTGATGATTTTTCTTCCTTGAAAATTCAATGGTCAAAGTTTCCATTTACTAAGACCAAAGCCTGCAAACTAGACCTAATAATAAAACCTATCTCATTCTCTCTTTTCCCCTAATTTTCCTCGCTCGTATAACTTTGACCAACAAGTCAAATATGACTTTAAAAAATCATTACATAGATATATAATCTCATCCGTATTCATAAAATCTTAAAAACCCAAAACTACAATATAATCTCCAAGTCAAAATCTTTACTGACGTCAATAAAAAAAAAGTTTATTTTTACTTTACAAAATTATGGGTTTTAATTTTATGTCGGGAATGAGACTACGTGGGGCTAACGAGAAGTGCATAACTCCGGTAACGAGTTGGTCTGAATCAGAATCGGAGATAATAATTCCACCGGAGTTTCAATGCCCAATCTCAATCGATCTCATGAAAGATCCTGTAATAATCTCCACAGGCATTACATACGATCGAGAAAGCATCGAGAAATGGATCGATTCAGGCAACAAAACCTGTCCAGTCACGAACACGGTCTTAACCACGCTCGATCAGATCCCAAACCACGCGATTCGTAAAATGATTCAAGGATGGTGCGTGGAGAAAGGATCGTCGCTGATTCAGCGTATCCCAACGCCACATGTCCCTTTAATGCCGTGTGAGGTCTACGAGATCTGTAGAAAATTATCGTCTGCTACGCGGCGTGGAGATTACAGGAACTCTGCGGAGATTATTGTGAAGATTAAGAAATTAGGGGAAGAAAGTGAGAGAAATCGAAAATGTATTAATGAAAACGGCGTCGGATTGGTTCTCTGTGATTGTTTCGTGAAGTTCTCAGGAGACGAGAAATTAACGGCTATGTTAAAGGAGATTTTATCTCTGCTGACGTGGATGGTTCCGATTGGTTCAGAAGGTATTACGAAACTTGCGTCTGCTTCGTCGTTTCGTTGCGTTGCGGGTTTGTTGAGGAGCGAGGACGATTCCGTTCGGCAAAACGCTGCGTTTTTGATGAAGGAGATTCTCACGTTAGACGAAACGCGAGTTCACGCGTTTGCGGTTGAGAATGGAGTTGTGGAAGCGTTTGTGAAGTTGATTCGCGATTCGGTTTCGTCTAGCGCAACGCAATTTTCGTTGATAGCGATTTATCAAATGGTGCTGCAAAAGCCTGAGATCGCGTCGGAGTTTCTTGAAGTCGGTCTGGTGAATCTAACGGTGGAGATGATAGTTAACGCGGAGAATAGCGTTTGCGTAAAAGCGTTAGCGGTTTTAGACGCGATTTGCGAAACAAGAAAAGGGAGAGAAGAGGTGAAGAAAAACGCGTTAGTGATGCCGCTTTTGGTGAAGAAGATTCTGAAGGTCTCAGAATTAGCGACTAGGAGTTCAGTGTCGATTATTCTGAAGCTGTGTAAAACAGAAAACGCGTTTGCGGTTGAAGAAGTGGTACGTTTGGGTGCGTTTCAGAAGGTGTTCTTGGTGTTACAAGTTGGGTATGGAGAAGAGACGAAGGAGAAAGCGACAGAGTTGTTGAAGATGATGAATGCACATATGAAATTAATGAGTGACTGTGTTGATTCTTCAGTGGATTTTAAGTATCTAAAGAAACCATTTTGATGTTTTAGGACAAAGAGGAATTCAAAAGTATATAAATTTTATGAGTGATTATGAATTTGTTGATTTTGTTTTAGTGGACTTCAAGTATCTCAAAAAAGCTATTATGGTATTTTATTTAGGATATCGGGAAGACAATTATACCAATAGGATCAAGATTATCTGAATGCTATGATGCATAAAAGGGTAAGGACTTGATTTGTTCTCCTTAATCAGTATTTGCGGGCAATTTTGGTTATTAGTCTTTCATAACAATCATGTAAATCACAAGTTATTTCTAAGTAGAAAATAATAATTTTTTTTTAATCTATAATGAATAATAAAAACTTACAAAAAAAAACATTTTTTCTCTCTTATCAAATACTATCATAAATAAATTCTCAATCACTTTATACTTATATATTATCAAAACTAAAATATATTTGTAAGGATAAAAATATTTCTTGTATATAAAAAAAAAATTCTAGAAAAATATTTTTTAATTATTTATCCAATGATTTATTTAATATTAGATTTTAAACATTTTTAATTTTTTCTATTTTCTTATAAATATATATTTTATAAATATATTTTTAAATTTTATGTTAAACTGCTATCACAACTGTAATTATTGTTAACCAATGAAATTTTTTCTATAAATACACTTATTTTTAATTATTAAATTAATCGTATAAATAGTTTAATAACACTAAAACCGTAATTGCTCGTATCCGCAATTGTACTGGTTACGTTTAAACACAGTCACGGCAGACGAAATGGGTCGCAGTCAGACAATGATGTTATATTAAGTGGTTGTAGTTAAGTGACACGTTGGTTGCAACATGCATACAGTTCATCCAAATAATGTTAACCAAATCCAACCGGAATAAACCAAAAACTAAGAGTGATCAAATTATCTTCATAAACGACAGATTAGATTTCAACTAATGATACAAAACCTTGAACATTTGAATCTTGGGGATTACGCCAATTGTGGGGGCCCGGAAAAGGGTTTAATTCTTGGAGACCAAGTCTTTTTTTATTATATAATCTCACTTATCTTCTTTTTACTTCTTCATCTCACTAATCCCTCCCTAACATTTCTCTTTACATCTCAAAATTTTCAAGACATATATATATATATATATATATATATAAATCAGTGGATCAAATGAGATATAATTTCTGTTCACATGTTCCTCTGATTGGTTGTGTTATGGACGTTCTTTTTCATATTTTAACATCAGATTCTAGTGATGCAGACAAAGGAACTGTTGATCCCGGAACTGTTGCAGTTCAGAAATACTTCAAACAACTACAGTGTATTAAGCTCAGTTAATTACTTTCAAAATATAAATATGTAAACAATCATTCAGGTTTTGGTGTAATTCGAAATGCATCTATCTTTTGTACCACAGCTTTAAATCATAGAACATGATCGGTCTTTGTATGAGTTTACTTTTTTAGTATATTGTGGTTAATCCATAGGCTTATATGAAGTAGATTATTATCCTATGTAATAGAAAGAATTAGTATAACTTCAATATATATCCTTTATGTCAAAATGCTCTATTAAGTACAAAACTCGAATGACGGTATGTGGAAATGATCGAAAAAATCGAAGACTGGATCATTATTTTTGATCAGTAGTATCGCTGATCAAATACAACTTCTGTCCATCACTGATCATATCAATGTCTGTGATACGACCTTCATCTTCTGATAGTATTACAAAGGAGGCTTCATTCGATAGCCCGAGCTCTCGCGCAGCGGTTACCACGAGTTTCTGGAGATCGCTTGGGATCCAAACCACAACTCCGTGCTTTCTACTACTCGCGTATTTCGCCTCGCGCGGGTGAGACGGAAAAACTGTGCATTTCCGTCTCTCCTCTGTTTTTTTTTTCAAATTCAATGATTACAAGATCCAATTTGTTTAGATGTATTGTCTGAAGGAAAGTATTCAAGTACCTTGTAGTTCATGAGAGTTTGACGGGTAGATAGACGATTGAGCGATTTTCGCATCTTCGAGTAACTTAATCAGTTTCTTGTTTCCGCACATTCGAGCTTCATCAAGTGGAGACTTTCCCCACCTTCAAAAAGATAGGATTTATGATTTTTACTAGTTTTAGTTTTAAGCGATTAAATGAGTTCATTTGTATGATTTTTACCGGTCTTTAGCGACAACGCTAGCTCCAGCTTCAACTAGCATCTTTGCCATCAAGTATAAGCCTTCAGAAGCCGCGACATGAAGCGGTGTTCTGTGATCATAATCTTCAGAGTTCGGTTCCATACCGCTTGAGATCAATCTCTTGAGAAAATCCGAGTCACCTTTCGCAACTGTCGTGCAAAGGAAGTTTCCTGAATCTTCTAGGTCAAAAGAGGCTCCTTCTTTAACAAGCAAACCAATCACTCTGTCTTGCCCTGCTTTCACAGCCTCGAACAATGGCGTGTTCCCGAATTTATCTGGGCAATAGATATGACCAAAGCGTAAACATAAAACAATGTAACGGTTTCGTAATATATCGAATATCGATTTAAATTTACCTTTTAGATTGATATCAACACCTTCTTGAATAAGAAACAATGTAATGTCTTCATAGCCTCTAGATGCTGCAAGATGCTACATTTGATGAATGCAATTACCAGTTAAACTGTAAACCCTTAAACAAATAAATCTTTTGTGGCGTAACAGGAAGATTGAAGATAAGCGAGAAACAAAAACATACAAGCGGTGATCTTCCATCGTAATCTGTTTTGTTAGGATCGGCTCCAGCTCGGAGTAAGCTTTTAAGCTGATAAAAATCTCCTTGGAAAGCTGTACTATTTACTTTCAATGCAAGTTCTGCTTCTTGTTTCCCAATATGAATCATAACATCAGATTCTAAATTCTTTACCCTCTCATTAGATTCATTCCCCTGCCAACCGCGATCAAATTGCAAAACTTCTTCAATACCTATCATCAAGTTATAGTAAAGAAACACATATCCAAAAAGAGTACATACCTCCATAAGATTGTTCAAGATTTTACGTCCGTCATGAAAATAAATCTCGAGTATATTCGAAAAAGACTGTTTATCGAGGCGTAGAAGATGGCATAGTTCACAAACCCTAACAGTAAAAGGTTGAGAGATGTTACAAATAATGGAGATATCTCCAAAAGAAGTGTGAGGTCCAAGAAACATAACACTCTCTTCTGATCCATCTGTTCTTGTTACAAGAGCCTCCTATAAAAATTTACAAAAATTGAGACATAAAAAATACGCAAAGATAGACACAAAACACACAATGAAATTAATTTTACGTACCAATAAGCCTTCACATACGAAATACAAATGATCCACGACGTTTCCTTGCTCTGTTATTACTTCTCCTGGAAGAAAATACTCTTCATGGAGTCTTATAACTATCTGATTAATAAACTCCGCGGAGCAGCCTTTGAAAAGAGGGATTTTCTCAATGTATGGCATGTATAACGTTTGAGCAATCTACAAAGAAATAGAAAAAAAAAACATTCATTGTTGATTTTTTTAAATTATACTAAAAAGATTTATTATTAACATCCATGATTAGTAGCTTAGTTTGTGTATTACCAAAGGGTGTTAAATCTAGCAAACCTGTTCTGCATCGGACAAAAATTTGTTTGCACTAACTCTAACCCACAAATATTAAAATTTCAATCTTCTCTTATTTATCTTTGTTAGAAAATAGGAATTTTTATTTATTTATTTACATTTTATACCTAATAAAATTAAATATAATAGACTATAATTCATTTTCAGAAAATTTAATATCACTTAGTAAATTAAACAGATAAATTATAATGATTTATAATAGGTTATAGTTAAACGGCTGTCTCAAATAGCTTAACCTACGAAATCGGTCTTTTTCCCTCTAGATTATAATTCTAACTTACTAATTTTTTTTTAATCATGAGAGACTCACCTTAGACAATCACACTAAAAATGCTTTAACCACATTTCAAATAATAGAGTACCTTGGTGCGGATCGAGGCTGGGATATCTTGAAGCATGACAGTGTCAGTGTAGTTACTGTCGTATTGCAATCTCACGTGATCTCTAATCTGGCCACGAATGTCTCTCCCAAGTTTTTTGCGGTTCATGAAACTTATGAGATCATTCATTTTATCTCTAAACCTCTCTGTGTTTGATCCTTTCACAATCAAGGCAGTGATGTTACCAATAAGGTATGCACCAAGAACCATATCAAATGAAACATATATCATTACGAATATCATTTCTCTCAAATTCACTGCATGTATGTCTCCGTAACCTAAAGCCACAAAGAAAAAAAAACTCATCAAACACTTTGTACTTAACAATTAAATGATCATTAAATCGAATTTTGTTTTTATACCGACAGTGGCCATTGTGACAATGGCGAAGTAGAGAGCTGTGATATAACGTTTCCAAAGATCGATTTCTCGGAAATTTTCGTAGCTATAGTCTCCTAGCTTCAAGCTACCGATCCAAGTGTAACCTTCGTTCTCTTTAGGAAGAGTGGTGGCCAAGTAATAGAAGATGCAAGCAGCAGTGTGAGTACAGTAAACTTCAACGAATAAGAGCTTTAAGATTCTTGTGAAGAGATAGTTGATTCTTGTATTTTTCTCAAGCCTTCGGAAAAACTCAATCACTTTGCGTACCCGAAACAGCCTTATCCACAACATGTACCTCACCAGCTCGTGTTTCCCTGATGCCTACAACTCAAAAAGGCATCTAAAAATGGTGTAGGTTGATAACCCGAATCCTAACCGTACTGCTTAAACCGTAATCCTAACCGATTGTCTTCGTATAGTCAAACCGAGTAAACTAAAATTCGTGAGAATTTATAATTAGATAATATATATATAATAATCATATAGTTTATATTTTAAAGTTTTTCGTTACCTAATATAACGAAACTAAAATTGCATCAAACTGAACCGAACTAAAGCAGATTACAAATAGTTTTTAATTGGTTTCAGTTTCTATAAACCTGATAAAACAGAAGCTAACTAAACTAATATCAATTCAAAACGAATCGAACCAAACCCATTTTCAAATTCTGTTTGGTCCAAGTCATATATATATATATATATATATTCTATAACTTTGATAAAACATTAATACTAAAAGGTAAAAACCAAAAACCCAAAACCAAATCGTGAATAAGATAGGATAGCCTCACCTCTAAAACATTGTTAAAGACATTATTTGACTTCTTGAAAATCCAAGTAACGCTAGAAAGCAGAAGTAGAGTACCTTGTAGATAAGATCCCAAGGGAAGCAACTGATAAAATCCATGAAAAAATGCGACTTCAAGTACCTGAGAATCATGATGCAAAAAAAAAAGTTTCCTTCATTCAAAGCTATAAAACTACAAATGGCAAAATAATACTTGTAAGGGTTCATACATTTTCTGACCTGAGAGCAATAGGTGTTGGTTTGTAGTTGGTCCGGTAAGTCTCACTATCACGAAACGCAACAAAAAACTGAAGAACAATATCGACCAAGAACGCGAGCTGACCAACAATGTCGAGTACAAAGAGTCTTTTAGGCAGACCGCGGAAGAAGCCAAACTCCATGGGAGTGAACAAAGAGGAGTATATTGCCCACACCAATATGAACATTTCCCATGCCTTGTACCAGCTGCTCAATTTTTTCCCACTTTTCATTAGTTCCGGTTTAATCAAAGATTTTGAAAATTTAAAACTTTGGTATACTTGATCTATCAAATTGGTAATGTAGCTAAATGTAATCGTGGGAGGAACCGAGGGAGGGAGCCAAATTAAAATATTAGTTAAACGCAGGCAACAACGTTTAAAATTTTGATTTTGTTAAGATCGAAGTAGATGGACTAAATTGAATATACATTTTTAGTTTTTTTTTACTAGTAGTTTTGACATTTTTATTATTTTATAGTAATAGTAATATTATGCTTAAGCGGTGGATGAATGTCCACGTATGGCCTCTGTTTAAGCGGAGCCAATTAATAATCCGATCTTCGATGATTCTTACACAACGTACGCAATTACTAATATAACCCTGACAAACCCTTTTCTCAGAATTAAAATTTTAGTCATATACATTTATCGGAATGTAACAGCTAGCATTTCCTCTAGGTTGTTTAACGTAAGAATTCTATTAAAGAAAATTTTTAAACAGTTTTAGATTTCATTTCAAATTTCCGATTGGTAGGTCGGCTACGAATAAAACAAAGAGATGCTTAATCATTAACATGAGGTGAAATACAAAAAAGAAGAAGAAAAAGATAAGAATATGTGGACGTGTCCCACAACAAATAAAATAAGAATAATATCTACAACGAAATCGCCTACGTTGCATCCAAAAGTTGACTTTCGAATGATGTGCTAATCATTCACTATTCATCTAAAATCCTAAATCTTATAGTTGCTTAAAAAATCATTAAAACTTATTAAACTTAAATTTCATATTTAAATTTGGCAGAGGCCAATACTATGAAGTGTTATGGTCAATGTTGTACAATATATATATATATATATATAAGATTTCAAGTAAATATGATTTTTTACATTTTTATCATCCAATAGAATAGTAACTTAAATGCGTGAATTAATATTTGGAAGAAAAAAATCTAATTTTCTGCACTGAGTAAAAGAGAGAGAGAAGAAAGCACCTGTTCTTGGGATGGATGATGAATCGATGATCGTTACGGCCATCGGAATAATTTTTCCAATGCTCAGAAGTATCAAGCCACCGAAACGTTTCGACTAAGCTGAATCTTCCTCCTCTTGATGAAACATCACCGTTTAGATCATCTTCATCGTCTATACTCTCTTGCCGTCGCCGGAGACATCCCATCTTATCGCCAATCGATCCAATATCCGGTTCGAATCTCGAATATGAAACTGGAAACTTGGCTCCGATCACGAGAGCTGGTTCTCTGTTTTTTTTTTTCTTTTTGTTTCGTCTTCTTGAGTTTCTGCTTTCTCGTGATGTTAAAGCTATTGGATTTTCTTCAGTTCTCCTCTGTAGAGAAAATGCTGTTTTTATTTTATTTTTGTTGCGTTTGTGTGTGTATTATTAATTTTAAGTTTAATAAAATTAGGTTTTGTCTAGAAGAATCGACTTTATATATAACATCACATGTCAGAACATGTCGATTCATCATATTATTATTTTATATTATAAGTCTAGTTAAAAAATTTCCCAAATTCCCTACTGTTTTGATTATAAATAGTACATAGTATCGCCAGCCCAACGTGTCATTGGACGGTTACTATAATAACTATAAAACATATTGCTTTAAATTTACTGTTTCATTGTAGGATTACTACAATCAACCATTAGAACTGTTTCTAAAATTCATTGATGTGCTACTTTATCGAACATCAAGCTAAGAAATCAGTTTTTGTTTGGAACTTTCTTTTTATAACCGCAAAGTTCGAATCGAAAATGTTCAAAATCTTAATCTGTATGGGTTTGGAATCATCATTTAAACTAATTTTTTTCGAACATATCCATTGTTCCAAGTGGAATTGAACTACTGACCTCATTTTTAGTGGTCTAATCTCTTTCAAAAATATCACTAGACCAAGAACCACTTGGTTTGCTATGAACTTATTTTTCCGATTCATAAGTTTACTCACCGATAATTTGTCTTTTTTTAATTTAAAATTTTGTTAATTAGTTAAAATAGTTAAGAAAAATTAATGAAATCAAATCAAATCTGTTATTTAAATAAAGAACCTGCATGAAAGTAATATGATTCCTCATTTCATTTATGCGAGGTCCCTTTTAAAATGGCATGATGAGGACCACAGTTGAAGCAATGACACTATTTTTAGAAATATTGTGAATTTTATTAAAAGTTCAACATTAACAATGACTGAACTCGCAAAATGTGTAGATGATGATAGTGAAGTCATTATATATATGTTCAGTATATATGAAATTCCACTTATTTGATGATTGAGAAGGTTTTGAATTGTGAGTGTGTATTAAATATGTTTAAAGTAGTTAACAAAATATACAAAAATTCTCTCAAATTAAAATTGGAAATATACAAAGATTATCCATTAAATTTTGAAATCTTTTTACAATGTTACCATTTTAATTTCAGGAAGAAATTAGTCGGCTATTCAACATCTAACTAACTTGGTAGACTCAATGTTTGTTAGAAATAAATATGAATCATGATGATAACGTCATTTGAGAGATGATTTCTAAGGTAAAAATGAAATTTGATAATAAAACTTTTTTGAAGCATTGTAATGATGAGTTTGGTCCATTCACTTCACAAGAAAAAGTAAAAGAAATTAAAAATAAGTTAGTACGTTCTTTTAAGAATATATATGAAAAAAATATTTTTTTGCTTTTAATTGTGAGCTCTGCATGAACAAACTCTCGTGTTCTTGAATAAGGAAAAAAGAATTTGGACATGCAAGATGGAAATTTCTATAGTAATAAGTTAAATGATTTGACTTTTATTTGTTTTTGTTTAAAATTGTAAAATTTTTAAATTCAAATGATACATGATTTGTTTCACTTAAAATATGTTCCAGACTATATTGAAGGAGGAAATTCATCTTTGGATGTATTTAGAAGATCCAAAGTTAGAAATGAAAAACCATCCCAATCTAAATATTTTGCACTAGTAGAAAGAAACCAATATATTTTTTGGAACGTTACACATGATACTAGATGTGCTTATCATTTATATTACCAGTGTGATTTCTCAATCTTCTTTCAACATTGAATTTTATGTGATAAAAATACTTATCACAATGACAACGATGATAATGATGGTGATAATATTTATAGATTGGTAATATGATAGTCAATATTACAATTTCAAATTTTGAAAATAACTTTTCTTTTATTATTTATGCAGCATTTGCTAATTACAAACTGAGTAACAAATATTGTTTTAATATGATTCGTTAAAGTTTATTTTTCTTTAATTACATTAAAAATTGGCTATAATCTAACCTATTCTCTTATCGTACATAAGTGGCAAATAAAACATAAATTAATACTATTTTAAACATTTTGTATATTCATTTCCTTTTGTTTGGGTTACCAACCAAACCAAATAGTAGTTTTCTAGTTAATGAGTGCAAATGGTAATCCAATTAGTTGAATAAAAATGATTAAATGAACCATTTATCTAAATTTTCACCATTTGAGATGAAATGAGTGGAAAAAAAAATTCAACTATGAATATTGAAAAAATAAATAAATTGCAAAGAAAATTATTCAACTCATTCATCTACTATTTAGGAGTTGAATGAGATTCAAGCACCCAATGTACGGCTAAAATTATTTTTTTGTTTAATTTAGTTAGTAAAAGGGCTAGAAATTTTTATCTCATTAATATATAAAATTATAAAATTTAAATTAGTATCTAGTATTTACTATTGATATTATATTAAATTTACTACATATATTATTACACATACAATGCGGGTAGTCATTTAATCTAAGTATTAATCCATTACTTTAATTGGATTATGGTTGATCCAAACCATTTGCTAAATGAGTTTGCTCTACTCATTTTTCTTTTAACATTAAATCCATTAGAATATGAGTTGGTTTAACTATATTGACAGCTTAAATAATGTAGGATTTCTTCTATTTTTTTCTGTCAAACATGTTAGATGACTTTTTGTTTTGTTTTGTCGTCTGTTATATCATCCTCAAATATATTTCAGTATCTAATCTAATTCCGTTGAAAATGATTATCAATTTATTGAATAGCTAAATGACATCTAAACTTCCAATTAGCGTCTTAAATTTTTTTTTAATTGGTTCCGATTCAACAGCCTAATTTTGAGCTTCATGTAAGCCCAATCTTAATATCCAAATTAAAGCCCATGAAGCCCAAAACTCACTGATTCGTGTCTTCCTCACTCTCGCACAAATGAGACAAGAAGGTCGAGAAACATAACACAGAGAAGAAGACGATACAGATCCACAACGCCATGGGTTTAGGAATCTTAGCTTCTCGAACAATTCGACCAGCTTCACGTCTTCTTCAATCCCAATCCTCCAATTTCTTCCTCCGCACCATCGTCTCAAAACCAGAGCTCCAATCTCCTGAATCCGCTGCTGTTTCACAACCTGTGCCGCCGACTCAGATTATCCCTCCTAGGAACCCTATTGGTGGAGCACGCGTCCATTTCTCGAATCCTGAGGATGCGATCGAGGTCTTTGTTGATGGTTACGCGGTCAAAATCCCTAAAGGATTCACTGTTCTTCAGGCTTGTGAGGTCGCTGGAGTTGATATCCCGAGGTTTTGTTATCATTCTCGTTTATCGATTGCTGGAAATTGCAGGATGTGTCTTGTTGAGGTCGAGAAGTCTCCTAAGCCTGTAGCGTCGTGTGCCATGCCCGCACTTCCCGGTTAGTTCTTTAAAGTTTTGATTTTTGGGAAAAATGGAATGATCTGATCGTTGAATTGGTAGAAGAAATTTGGATTTTGGGGATATTGTTAACTGTTGATTGCAGTATCAGCTCCATTTCTCTTCTAATTTTGTTGGTTTTAGTTTGATGATGATGATGACGATTAAGATAACGAGAGCTTTATTAGATTTTAGGGTTATGGAGTTTATCTGAGACGTTTTCATTTTTGGGATCTTGTTTCTCCAAATTTTGACCTGAGTTGTTGATAGTTTCTTCCAAGTGCAGAGTTTTGTCTATGTGCAAGTAAAGATATATATTATTTTTGAATTTTAGGTGAGCTTTATTAGTTTCTCTTCGGTGTTGAGGTTTTTTTGCCCTTAGTAAGTATGCCAGCTGAAGAGTAGAAATATATGGCGTTTGAGATACATTTTGCATCAAATTCCTTTCTTCTGTAATGTTTTGTGTGTTTGTAATCTATTATAATGGTAGACTTCTAAGAGTTTTTCTAACAGGGATGAAGATTAAGACTGACACACCAATAGCAAAGAAGGCGAGGGAGGGAGTGATGGAGTTTCTGTTGATGAACCATCCTTTGGATTGTCCTATTTGTGACCAAGGAGGAGAGTGTGATCTTCAAGATCAGTCTATGGCTTTTGGATCTGACAGAGGCCGTTTCACTGAGATGAAAAGATCTGTTGTTGATAAAAATCTCGGTCCTCTTGTGAAGACTGTTATGACTCGGTGTATCCAATGTACAAGGTTACTAAAATAGTTTGCTTAAAGTGTAATATTTTGGTTCATCTGATACATATGCTATCAGAGATTAAGTTATGTTTCTATAATGTCTTTGTAGGTGTGTACGATTTGCTTCAGAAGTTGCTGGGGTTCAAGATCTTGGCATGCTAGGTCGTGGTAGTGGAGAAGAAATTGGAACTTATGTTGAAAAGCTTATGACCAGTGAACTTTCTGGAAATGTTATAGATATCTGTCCTGTGGGAGCTTTGACCTCAAAGCCCTTTGCCTTTAAAGCCAGAAACTGGGAGTTGAAAGGAACAGAAACCATTGATGTTAGTGACGCTGTTGGGTCAAACATTCGTGTTGATAGTAGAGGACCAGAGGTGATGCGTATCACACCACGCCTTAATGAGGTATGTTTTACTTGTGTTAAAAATATGACTAAAGTCTCTTGCTGGATGTTGAACACGTGATTGTTCTTATTCAGGATATAAATGAAGAATGGATATCTGACAAAACTCGATTCTGTTATGACGGCCTGAAAAGACAAAGGCTTAGTGATCCTATGATTCGAGATTCTGATGGGCGATTCAAGGCAGTGAGCTGGCGTGATGCCTTGGCAGTTGTGGGTGATGTTATTCATCAGGTGAAGCCAGATGAGATTGTTGGAATAGCAGGTCAGCTATCTGATGCAGAATCCATGATGGTGTTGAAGGACTTTGTTAACAGAATGGGTTCAGACAATGTCTGGTGTGAAGGAACAGCTGCTGGTGTTAATGCTGATCTTAGGTACAGCTATTTGATGAACAGTAGTATCAGTGGACTTGAGAACGCCGATCTCTTCCTTCTAATTGGTACCCAGGTGAGCTTTCCGCCCTGTCTCTTTATAAGGCTACTGGTACTGAATTAGATAGACGCTCTATGCTTTGGAATTATGACACTAAAAAAAAACAAATTGTGTAGTCTAGTTTAGTGATGTGGCTAAAGGTTCCGTGCATATTAAAATTTGGAATACATAAGAAATTAGAAGGGAGAAGCCAGTAAATTATATTTCTAAAACCATATTAGATGTTAACATTTTGTTTGGCATTATTCTTGATCTGGGTCAATCTAGATATGATCAGGCTGCTGGTTTCTCATAAGCACAACTTGCTCTTTTTTCACCAACTTGCTCTTTCAGATATCAACATTTTGAAGGTTTTTCACTTGTTTCTGTTTATTTTTACCAGCCTAGGGTTGAAGCTGCAATGGTAAATGCTAGGATCTGCAAGACAGTCCGTGCATCGAATGCAAAGGTTGGATACGTTGGTCCACCTGCAGATTTCAACTACGACTGCAAACACCTCGGGACTGGGCCTGATACTCTCAAAGAAATTGCTGAGGGACGCCACCCGTTCTGCTCGGCTCTCAAGAACGCCAAAAACCCTGCAATCATTGTTGGTGCAGGTCTCTTCAACAGAACTGATAAAGATGCTATCCTCTCTTCTGTTGAATCCATTGCACAAGCCAACAATGTTGTCCGACCAGACTGGAATGGTCTTAACTTCCTCCTTCTGTATGCTGCTCAAGCGGCTTCTCTTGATCTTGGTCTCATTCAACAGTCTCCCAAAGCCCTGGAATCTGCAAAATTTGTCTACTTGATGGGAGCAGACGATGTAGATGTTGACAAGATTCCTAAAGACGCTTTCGTGGTTTACCAAGGACACCATGGAGACAAAGCGGTTTACCGTGCAAACGTTATTCTCCCTGCATCAGCCTTCACCGAGAAAGAAGGAACCTATGAAAACACAGAAGGATTTACTCAACAGACTGTTCCCGCTGTTCCAACTGTTGGTGATGCAAGAGATGACTGGAAGATTGTGAGAGCTTTATCCGAGGTCTCAGGTGTGAAGCTTCCATACAACTCAATCGAAGGTGTTAGATCAAGAATCAAGAGCGTCGCACCAAATCTGGTCAACACAGATGAACGAGAGCCAGTTGCTTTTGGTCCTTCATTGAAACCCGAGTGCAAGGAGACAATGAGCACAACTCCGTTCCAACCCGTAGTAGAGAACTTTTACATGACAAACTCGATCACAAGAGCATCAAAAATC
The DNA here is from genome assembly GCA_963922655.1 of Cardamine chenopodiifolia. Classification (NCBI taxonomy): domain Eukaryota; kingdom Viridiplantae; phylum Streptophyta; class Magnoliopsida; order Brassicales; family Brassicaceae; genus Cardamine; species Cardamine chenopodiifolia. The sequence goes on from OZ000481.1 coordinate 18,123,224, forward strand.
ATGGCGCAGTGCAGTGCTGTGCTCTTGAAGAAGTGAGAGCTTTTAACTTGCCCTGTTTTCACTTTTTTTTTTTTTTTTTTCTATTTTGCAAAAAATAAAGGTACTGATTTTTCGTTTGTTCTCATCTTTACCGACCTTTTGTTTAAGCCGTGTATCACTGGATCTCGGGTTTAGCTTGCGGTGAAATCTATAAGCAATTTGCAATAAGCACATTATTAGATGCAAAACTTTGCGATGTTAACTGGATGCTTTGTGGCATCCTGTGTAGTAGGAGTGAATTTTCATGTGTACTCTATTGCGTTTGCATATATGAATTTCGGGCATGGTGATATATACAATGTCTAATTTATTTTTTGTTCTTAATCATTGTGATTTTTCCTCAACCAAAGGATGTGTAATTATTGTAATAATTGTTGGAGACTCAAATGGTGGATGTAACTTATATGCTGTTCTATAATTTCTGTTGGGCTGGAAAAGGAGGAACATGTCAAGTATGGTCAGGATAAACCCAATTTATTGTTTCTTCCCTACCAATAAACCCAACTCTATTTTTATTTTGTATATATATATATATATATTTTGGAGCTATTTCAAATGGATCAAATATTTGGAACAACATTTGAAAGATTTACGTGGAAAAAGGTTGATTAAATCTATTCTTAATTTATGTCGAGTAGAACTTGTTGTTTTACTTTGTTATAAATTTTTTAAAATGTGTTAAACATGCTGCCATCGTTCATCCCGAATCAGGATCAAACTATATGAGATTCATAGTTGCATTTAGGGCTGGGAATTTGGGTTAACCGAACAAATCGGTTAATTTAGTTTTTGAAAATTCTATCGAAATTAACCAAAATTGATTTGGGTACGTTTTGGTTTGGTTATTGGTTAATTCAGAAAAAGAGTAATAGCTTAGATTTAGATTTTAGGATTAGTAACTGAATAACTGATCGGTTAAGAACGAACCAAACCAAAAAACGGATAACCGAACTTAATTTAGAATCTTGTCGATTGGTTCAACGAAGAGAACTGAAGTCGAACCAAAAACCATGGACTCAACTAACATTAATTTTTTCTATTATTTCTTTATGCCATGTCCTTAATAGGGGTTGGTTACACTTACAACCAAAATGAAAACCAAGAGTTTAATGGTTCTTAATTATTGTGATTGTTACAGAAAAATGGATAGTGTATAAGGATTAGACTTTTCTGAAGTGAATTTACCTAAAATAATTTCAGTTTCAACTGTGTAATTGGTCAAATGAGCAATATGAAGTTTTCTACATTACATCTATCAGCACTTGAAACCAGTAAAGATTGTTTTGATATCCGCAAACCCCATTGATTTACTCACTCTTCTTTTAGGGGGTAAGGGATGTATAAGATTTTTTTATAATTAATATATATATATTTAAGCATAATTCTCTGTTTATTATATGTTTCTAATTTTAAGTTAAAATATATTTTCTGTCAAACTAAATTTAAAATTGGCTAAATATGTAGATTACAAATTTTATAGTCCTAATAAATTCCTAAAATTATTTACAAAGACTGAAAAAAAAATCAAGTCGTTAACCAAAAATAAATATTTTATATATAATTCTAATAATTTAATATTATTTTAAAACATCTATTTTTCGTATATCATAAAAATTTAAAAGTTCGAAAACGAAACAACGGTACCTACAACACACAATTAACATTGGATGTACTTAGAGAATATTTATTTTCACATGTTAGTTTAATAAACATTGATATATTTTAAACATTTTTATGTGGCACGTATGGTAAATCTTATACATCACTTCTTTTGTAATCTTATTGTTATCTCTAATTCTCTATACTATTAAATGAGAAGTATATTTAACTAAATAATCTACAAATATATATTATATCACATGCTATTAAAAATCCATTCCAAGGGTAATTTAAATAAATTCATTAAAGGTAAAAGAAGTCAAATGTAAATATCTGCAATTTAATTAGTTTCCTAAAAACAAAAATATTTAGTAGTTGATTAACCAATATATATATATATATAATTATATTTGGTAGTTGATAGTTAATTTTTTTTGAAAAAAAATAAAATGTCATAAATATTTTTGAACCTACTTAATATAGATACTCAATATTAATGTACCATAATGGTTGATAAAAGAAATTTATATGAATTAGTTATGTAGTCAAAACTTTAACGAAAATGAAGTCAAATATGTAGTAAACATTAATGCTCTTTATGTATCTCTTTGTCTCATTTATTTTGATATTATTATTATATAAATCTCTGTTTACTCTTTGATTGTCACCATAACCCTCTTTCTTATTAGGTTATATCTTGTGTGTTTGGTGACATGGCGAGTCTCAATCATCGCTTTGTGGATGCAGAAAGATTGCAAAGTATCACCGATTTTGAAATTGAAGAACAACTTAATGCCATCAATAAACCTGCTACTAATATCATTAAAGTCCGTTTAATTAATATTACTCTTTTTGAGCCATACTATTTACCTTTATTTATACTTAGATATGATTGACATAAGAAGTTTACAAAGTATTTTCTAATCTATTTTGTTTCTGGATGACAGACTATAGATGGAGATACCTGTGAATGTGTTGATTTTTACCAACAACCAGCATTTGATCACCCTTGTATGAAAAACTACTTATTCGTATACAATAAATATTTAATATATGTCAATTGGAATATTATTTCAGTCACTTATACAAGTTTTATTTCAAAATATAGATGCATCGGATATCATCCTTTAAAAATTCAAGAACAGAAAAGTTAAATCATAAAATTTTTGGGTTTTTGTGGGAAAATAGTGTAGGATGTCCTCTTGGTACTCTACCCATACAAAGAGTTATCAGAGACGAACTCTTAAGAATAAATTCGTTCTCCGACAAATATAAGCTCCAAGGTTCTTGGATCTTTACTAATTACCAATTTAGAGTTAATAATGTAAGTAATCTCTATTCTGTTTTTAAGATGTTTAACTATTTTCCCTTTATATTATATGATTTGTTTTCAATTTTCTATGCAACATGTCTATTTTCACTTAGTTACTTTTGAAACTATAAATTAGTAAACGACCTCAATATACATAATTCTATCAAACCAACCTCAATATACATAATTCTATCAAATTCACTAAAAATGTTGATTATGAATGGTGATAATAACTAGTTTGCGGTGGCTCGTACCAAGAGAAGAGAATGGAAAAATTACAATGGAGCATCAATGGTTATTTCTATACATGATCCATTGGTTAATAAATCTCCACAATTTAGTTCTGCTCGTATGCATATTCGGAATGGAGACGATTATATATATATATATATATATATATATATATATATATATATTTTAAATAATATGTAAAATTATATTCAAGAAATTTTTTTTTTTACAAAACGTTTAATGGAAAAGAAAAAATAGAAAAAAACTAACCAAGCTGATCCTAAGCTCAGAATCAGTGAAATGCCGGGGTGGATGTCTCGTTAAAACCCAACAACTAGAAAATCTGAATGGGACAAAACTAGAAGTTGGGAAAAAGAGTACATCCAACACCGGGGATCGAGCTAAAGAGAATACAATGGAAAAAGGATAAACAAAAACACTAAATTCTTGTGTCAAACCAAACTTGAAGACCCAGCGTCATGATTCCTTGGCGTTGCAATGATGATAGTCGGTTCCTAATAGCCTTGTCCATCTCCCGAACTAGCCGGTCCATGGAAGATGGAGATTCTCCGTGACGTCGCGAGTTTCTTTCCCTTCAGATGAAGTACACAGCCACTTGGAACACATATTTGACCAAAAATCCCGAATTCTTGTTTTTCCTGAAACCGAAATTGTGAGTAGAATATTGGAAAAGTGACGAGTGTACCTGTGTTGTAGGATGCCGGATGTAAGGCGAAACCATATGCTAGAGGTGAACAGACAGTCAAAAAATAAGTGGTCCCTTGTTTCCATTGGGAATTGACAAAACACACAATTATGGACCAAGTTTGAAGCACAGAGAACCATTCGATCGGCCGTGGAGAGGCGGTCGAGGGCTGCCAACCAAACCATGAATGAGAACTTCGGTGTAGCGTGAGAGAACCAGACTCTCTTTGACCATAGCTGAACTGGTTGCGCTGGTCTAAGCTGACTCCACGTCTCCTTGGAAGAGAAGGAAGTCTTGAATCTATCCTCTTTTCCTCTCCATAGTGCTATGTCGGGGCCTTCATAGTGATAATCCTTAAACTTCTGGATTTCCTCCTCAATCTGAGTGAGGATAGGATTGCGATGTCTCCTACATCGGTGAGTAGCGAAAACCTCCTCTACGTCGGTGAGTAGCGAAAACCTCCCCTAGAGTGTCCGATACATGAATCCCCAAGTCAATGCATCTCCGTTCTCCTAGGATCTCAAATAACCTACAAAGAGAACACCAGTTATCAAACCAAAAAGAGGTATTAAAGCCACTTCTAACCTTAACTTTTTGGAATGTCTTTGCAAGGTCGCGATATTTGAGTAGTTTCCGCCACATCCAAGAACCCGCTTGTGCTCTTGTGTTAGTGGACCAGAATGATCCTTTGCAAATCAGATTCTTTTGTATCCAATTGACCCAAAGAGAGGACTGTGCCGAGACTAAGCGCTAAATCAACTTGTAGCAGGATACGGTGTTTGCAATGGACATCAGCTTTAACCCAAGTCCCCTTCCTGCTTTCGGCTTACATACATCACTCCAAACAACTTTAGTTTTTCTTGTATTTAAATCAACTCTGGACCAGAGAAAGGCAGAACTAATCTTCTCTATCTCACTAATGTAGGCTCGTGACAGCCAGAATGCTCCTATCCAAAAGTTTGTCAAGCTGGATATGACGGATGCGAGAAGTTGGAGGCGACCTGCAAAAGACATAAAACGATTCTTCCACGAACTAATACGAGCTCGGATTTTATCAATTAGTGGCTGATAATTTGTACTTGACATTCTCTTAGTGAGCAATGGAAAGCCTAAATAACGCACCGGCGATGTACCTATGGTAAAATAAAAATCAGAAAGAGTGTCTCTAGTTCCTGCAGAGATTCCTGTGATAAACAGAGTTGTCTTCTCCAGACTAATAGTAAGACCAGAAAACCGAGCAAAGTCATCAAAAACATCAATGATACCTTGAATAGACCATGGTCGTCCATCTGAAAATACCATTATGTCATCCGCAAAACAAAGGTGGGTGAAGCCTGAGAGTTCTACAACCCGGATGGAAACCGAACTTACCCTCCCTCGCTGCCTTGTCCAACATTAAAGATAGGAAATTCATGCATATAACAAATAGATAGGGAGAGAGAGAGAAAAACCTTCTCTTAGCCCTCGCTCGCTTCTGAAAAAAACGGTAAGCTCACCATTTATTTGGACTGAGAAAGAAGGCGTAGTCACACATAACTCAATCCACACGACAAAGACTTCTGGTAGCTTCATCGCCAATAAAATGTTCTTCAAGAATCCCCATTGGACCGAGTCGAAGGCTTTAGAGATGTTAATCTTCATCACAGAACGGGCCGCTATTTGTGGCTTGTGATAATCTTTTACTAACTCCGAGGCCAGAAGCATGTTCTCCATCATATATCGGTCTTCAATGAAAGCTGATTGATTCGGGAAAATGAACCGAGGGAGGATGGTCTTAAGATGGTTTGCCAGGAGCTTAGAGATGATTTTGTAGATCACGTTGCAACATGAGATAGGGCGATAGTCCTTCATGCCAATAGTACCATTCTTCTTAGGGATCAACGCTAAGATTGTTGTATTGATACCCTTGGGAAAAAAACCAAACTTGAAGAATGATCGAATGGCCACACAGAAATCCGCTTTGGCTATGTTCCAGACCTCCTTATAGAATTCAACTGTGAAGCCATCCGGCCCGGGGACTTGTTGGAGGGCATCAAAAAGAGAACATTTTTATTTCAGTCTCAGTGATCTTAGCCAGCATAGTAGACCTGTCCTCATCAGAGCAAATGTTAGGTAATAAGCAGAAATATGAGGCACAAACAGACCTGTGTAATCAAGTGGATGGGAAGTAAACAACTCTGTAAAGTAGTGGATAGCTTCCAGCTTAATGTCTTTTGGTTGGATAAGAATATCGCCATTGGGATTTTTGATAATATCAATAGAATTCCTTGTTTCCCTTTCTTTTACTGCACAATGGAAAAAACGGTTATTACGGTCGCCCACTTCAATCCAGTGAAGTTTAGCTTTCTATCTAAGATAGCTCTCTTTGAGTGAAGCCACCCTATCCCAAGACTCGTGAGCTGCAGCTTCTTCGCGGATAACTTGAGGAGTCGGGGCAGCTAGCGTTACATTCTACTTATCACAAAGAAACTTAAAAGCATCCTCAGTATGCTTCGAGAGATGGTGAAGCCTATGGTGACTGAGCTCCCGAATCGTTGGGTTGAGGAACTTAAGCTTCTTTGAAAATTTGAACAAAGCCGATGTTGATTCAAACAGAACCGGGGTGTCATTCCAATAAGCCTGGACTGTTGGCTTGAAATCAGACATAGAAATAATGGCATTTACTATCTTGAAAGGACCCGTGGCTTAAAGTAATGATTCCACAAAGATGGTCTGAGCACCACTTTGCCTCAAACATACAGAAAGATCTTGAAGACCGATGCAGCCAATGACTATTTATTAGCACATGATCCAGCTTTTTGCAGAGGAGAACCTCCTCTCGTTTGTTACACCAAGTGTAGCGATGGCCATGGTAAGCCATGCCACTAAATGAAACAATAGCGAATGACCTCTTGGAATTCGACCATACCCGGAAGATGAACGATTGACGTGGCAGAGAGGGAGTGATCATCTCGAGATAACACCTCATTGAAGTCCCCCAGACATAGCCACTGCTTTCCTCGAATCTGAGGTGAGTCCTGTAAACCTTTAAGCTCAATCCACAAAAGACAGCGATGGATTAGATCGTTGGAAGCATAAATGAATGAACAAACAAAGTCTTTCATTGTTCCCTTAAACTTGATTAATCATGTAATCATTTGACTTTATTTAGACACCACCGAGAGTTCAATTCGCTGACTCCAAACCACCCAGATCCTCCCTAGAGGGCTATGCTCATAGTTAGAAACCATAGACCAATCGCAAAAATCAGAGCTCGCTGTAGAACTCGCTTTTGATTCTGAAATCCGTGTTTCCAATAATCCTCCAAAGTCCAGCGCGTGAGCTTGAATTAACTTTTTAATGACTGAATGCTTCCTTCCTTTGTTGAAGCCACAAATATTCCATGAAAAACAAGACATTAGTGTTTCCGTTGAGATGACCGTTTGCCGATCTTAGTAACTTCCCCTCCCATCCAAACCAACATCTTATGTAGATTACAAGGACTACAATAGTTTACAAGAGAGTTTCTAAATATTTTTGGGGTGATGCGGTCATGAAAGCTTGTCACCTAATCAATAGATTTCTTACCAAATGTCTTAAGAATGTTTCTCCATATAAGGTACTAAAAAAACTCAAACCTTCTATTAATTATCTAAAAGTATTTGGTTGTGTTTGTTTTATACATGTTCCAGAAAATCAAAAGAGCATCAAATGCATATTTGTTGGATATTCTCCTACTCAAAAAAGATACAAGTGTTATGATCAGGAAACAGGGAAAACGTTTGTGTCTAAAGATGTAAAATTCGAAGAAGAAAAGAGCTACTTTGAAGAAACAATGTGAGAAAATTAAAGGATTTATCTCATTCTCCCTCAGATCGTGCTACTTGTCTTAGATTTCTTCTTGAGAATCTTAACTCACCTCAATCAAAATCTAAAGACAAAGGAGCTTCAAGAAAATGGATGAGAAAATGGTACAGTTCAATGGCAAGCTTGGTCTTTTGATCTCTCATCGACCAAGGTTGAGGGGGTATGATGAAGCTCATTTCATATCGATCGATCCCTCCTAGATTGATTGATCCGCCTTCATCCAACTTGTCGTAAGATTTGGGATCGATCGATCCGCCATGACCAAGAGTTGCCGTAAATTTTGAGATCGATCGATCCCACTCCAAGCTGTCTCTGCCGCCCAAAATTTTATTCTAAGTTCTTCTCTCCCCTTCATACAGCAAGTGACGATTTTTTATGTTATTCATGTAACTTCTTTGTGTTTGAAATGTATCTATAGATATTTGAAATATATTTGTACGACAAAAATCAATAAAAAGAATTATTTTCTTCTCTATTCTCTATATTCTCTCTGTCTCTCTAATCTTATTCTGTAAATTTTAAAAGAAGCAACCAAAGCCAGTGTAATAACTGCAATAATCTCATAGTTACAGTGTAAAGTTGCAAGCAAGGATTAGTATAAGGGATCATAAAGCATTATATAACATTGAGAAGGTTGTCTCTTATTTCTCTCTAACACATTCATCAACACTACCCCAAATCACGTTTTTGGTGGGAAAACGAGATTTTACGTTTTTGAAGGAAAAACGAAACTTTATGTTTTGGTAGGAAAACTGAATTTTACGTTTTTATGGAAAATCATGGAATCATGATTTTGACGGAAAACGAGGAAAATGCAATTTGTGTTTTTCAGCAAAAAAATGTGATTTTACGTTTTTGACCACAGAACATATTTTAAGTTTTTGGCGAAAAACAAAGAATCATGTTTTAGCAAAAAAACATGTACTCACGTTTTTTCAGAAAAATATTATTTTTTTAATGGAAATTTTTAATTTTACGTTTTTTGTAAGAAAACAAAAAAATCTCAAATAAGTTAAAAGAATGAAAAGTTACTTTGATGATTTTGAGAATTTTATTGATTTAATTAAAATAAAAACCCTATGAGTACGCTAAATCCATAACCCTATGTGTAAAGGGCATCCGTCTGTTCTGGGCCCTCATATTTTTACACAAAAAAGGTAGGGTTATGGGTTTGAATAATTCTAAGGGTTTAGGGTATTCACCCGATAATTACACATGTTTAACATACCTATTTCTACGTTTGTAATTTTAAGATTGTTTCAGCAAAACATCGACATTGTTATGGTATGACGGATGATGCGAAGCTATCAAAGGATCGGAAGGAAAAAGATTGTTTTAATTTCAGTAGGATTTGGTTCATATAAGATTGCTATTGGATGAGATGACATATACGCGGAAGATGTTATAAATCCAGAATTGGTTTTTGCATTTGTAGTCCGCTTCTTGGGACGCAAGGTAACATTTCAATAGCATAGATTTATTATATATTTGCTATGATCGTTTTCACAGTTGCTGGAACATTCTCCTTACTTGTAAGTTTTATCTCAGGTGATGGTTTTGGACTATACAAACTTACCCTATTCCAGTGAAACCGCCACAGCAATGCTGAGTAACAGCTTTCACACCAACACTGGAGCTGCGATACATGAAACAGGTCAATATGTCTTAGAAAATACCTGAGCCTTGGCTTAGTTACAAGTGGTTTTATAGTAGTATTGGAGATGCATGTGGATTTGATAACTCCCACACTTGGTTTGACGCTATTTTAGGACAGGTAAGTTCATACTCTATTTCTTAAACAGTTTGATACCTACTACAAGAAAAATGGCATATTTCTGATGGGAATTTCCGACGGGTTTTAAACCGTCGTTAATAACCGACAGGAATACGGTGGTATACCAGCAAAATGAACCCGTCGGTTTACCGTCGGAAATTTCCGACGGCTCTGAATCCGTTGGTAATACCGTCGGAAATTTACCGACGGCAAACCAACGGGTTTGGCAAATTTAATAATTCCGTAGAATTTCCGTCGTAAATCTGTCTGTCGGTAATGCCGTCGGTAATTTTCCGACGACATTCCGACAAAAGTTTATAATTTCATAGTTTGGTACACCCTTATCACCACGTGGTAAATTGTTGGGAGTCTCGACAACAATATTACGAAGGATATCCGACGGCATACCGACAAGTGAGTTCATATAAAACCAAAATTTCACTGTGTCTCGCATTATAACTTGAAATCAATATCAATCTCTTTAATTTGCTTAATGGCTTCTTCAAGTAATTTTTGGTCATGGATGGATGAACCGATGAAAGATTCAGAGTCTGGATTGTTGAAAGATGATTACGCCCGAGGTATAATGGAGTTCATGGCATTTGCAGGGAATCAAGATACAACTCAAAAATGAGGTAAGATGAAATTTCCTTGTTCAAATTGTTTGAATTTGCATAATGTAAAGATCGAGTTGATATGGAATCACTTGTACAAGAATGGGTTTATGCGGGGTTACAAGATTTGGTATCTCCATAGAGAAACCCAAACAGAGTTAGGTAGTAGTAGTGAACCTAATGTTGGGGGAAACATTAGGGATGAGATACTGGAGGTTGATTTCGGAATAGGAACTGTTACAATGGTCAATGATGCATTTAGGGAGACTACATCATTAGCTGAGTTTGACAGAGATATGGTTGAAGAACCAAATGCAGAGGCACGCCGGTTTTTTGACATGTTAGATGGATCTAAGCAGTCTCTCTATAAGGGTTGTCGAGATGGGCATTCCCCATTATCATCTGCTAGTAGAATGATGAGCATTAAGATAGATTTCAATTTATCAGAAGAGTGTGTTGATGCGTTTGCAGAATTTGTGAAAGATCTATTGCCTGAAGATAATATGTCACCTGCTTCATACTACGAGATTCAAAAGCTTGTTGCGGGTATCGGTTTACTGTATCGTATAATAGATGTATGCATCGACAATTGTATGATCTTTTGGAGAGAAGATGAAGATCTATGTAGCTATAAATGGTGTCGAAAACCACGGTTTCAGGAGGGCAGTGGACAAGTTCTAATTCCTTATAAAAGGATGTGGTATTTGCTGCTTACAGAGAGGTTGAAGAGGTTATATCAGCCAGAACGCATGATAGCGGCAATGAGATGGCATGCAGAGCATAGACAAGATGGAGAGATTACACATCCTTCAGATGGAGAGATTACACATCCTTCAGATGCAGAAGCATAGAAACATTTTCAGTCGCTATATCCTGATTTTGCCTTCGAGCGTAGGAACGTGTACCTTGGATTATGTACTGATGGTTTTAACCCTTTCGGAAGGCATGGAAGACAGTATTCACTCTGGCCTATTATAGTAACACCGTATAATTTGCCTCTTTCTATGTGCATGCGTCGAGAGTTTTTGTTTCTCTCTATACTTGTGCCGGGACCAGAGCATCATAAGAGATCACTAGATGTCTTCATTCAGCCGTTGATCCATGAGTTATAAATGTTATGGGATCATGGAATAGAAGCTTACGATGTTTCATTGCAGCAAAATTTCAACATGCGTGATGTTCTTATGTGGACCAGAAGCGATTTTACAGCATATGGTATATTATCAGGATGGACTACACATGGTAGATTATCGTATCCATATTGCCAAGACAATACATATGCATTCCAGTTGCGTCACGGCCGAAAGTGTTGTTGGTTTGATTGTCATAGACGATTCCTACCTGAACGACATTCGTATTGTCGATCACGGACTTTGTTTACTGCAAATAAAAGAGTTGTAGACGGATCTCCTCCAGATTTAGATGGTCGTTCTATTTTAAATCAACTACAAGATTTTGGAGCTCAAAAGACGACCGAGTGTGGGGGTAACAGACATGTTCCAGTTGACGGTGGTGGGGTTAACCATAATTGGCACAAGAAGAGTATTTTCTGGGATTTACCTTACTAGAAAAACCATTTACTGAGGCACAATCCATATGTTATGCACATTGAGAAGAAATTTTTCGACAATATCATGAACACAATATTAAATGTCCAAGCTAAGACGAAAGACAACATGAAGTCTAGATTAGACTTGGCAATGATTTGTTCTCGTGATGATCTTTGAGTAATGCCGAATGGGAGATGTCCAATGCCAGCCTACCGGTTAAGTGCAAACAAGATAACAACATTTTTTGATTGGATTTGTGATGAAGTCAAATTCCCAGATGGATATGCAGCAAATTTACGAAATTGTGTCAATTATGTGGAGAGAAAATTTACTGAATGAAGAGTCATGATTATCATGTTGTGATGCAACGACTACTACCATTTGCGTTTTCCCAACTTCTTGACAAGAATGTTCATGAAGCAATTGCTGGTAAATATTACTTATTATACGTATAAATTTTTTCATCAGATAAACAACTCGATATCTTTCTTTCTTAACTACAGGAACATGAGCATTTTTCCGTTATTTGTGTTTTCGAACCCTTACAGCCGAAGGTATTCGCAATTTAAAGGACAACATACCCAATGTAATTTGCAATTTGGAGAAGATATTTCCACCATCTTTTTTTTATGTTATGGAACATCAACCTATCCATCTACCATGTGAAGCATTGCTAGGAGGTCCAGTTCAATACTGTTGGATGTATCTTTTTGAGCGGTACATGTTCCATCTGAAGAAAAAAGTTAAAAATTTAAGCAAAGTGGAAGGATCCATTGTTGCACAGAGCCTGAATGAAGAAGCCTCACACTTTGCTGAGTATTACTTTCCATCCCAAGTTCGTACTAAGAGTCGACGCTCTCCTCGTCATGACGATAGAGGTGAGAGAGCATTATATCAAATGTATGTCCCTGAATTGTTTTCTCAAGTTGGTCGTGTAAGCGGAAAGGAAAAGAGTAGACAACTAACTGAACAGGAGCTCAAGCACTTGCATTGTGATGATATTCAACAATATGAAATGTATTTATTTTGTGTCAAATTATAGTATTTTTTTGTTACATATAGTATATCTAATACATATTTGGATACAGTATGTACATGTCTTATGCACAGACATACTATCTTGATTGCACTGAGGAAGAACTTGAGAATATAAAGCATAAAGAATTTGCCGACTGGTTGAAATTTTATGTAAGTCTTTTATTTATAATATGGTTATACAAATACATGTTTTAAATCTGTACATGGTGTTCACTTCATAACCAATTAACATTGTATCTAGGTAAATGAAGGAATTAGAATGGGCCAAATGTTCGACGCATGGTTGGTGGATTTGATTATAGGTCCAAACTATATCACAACTTCATACCCAAGATATTGTACGAGAGGATATGCGTTTCGTATTCTTAATCATGGCCGTCGTACGGTAACTTCTGATTTTGGGGTTTCTGCTAAGTCTAGATGTTGTTTACTATAGACTACTAAACGAAATTTTGGAAGTCCGATATCTTGGATTTTTAAACCTGAGGTGTATTATCTTCAAGTGTGATTGGTATAATCCGACTCTTGGGTAAGGTTATAAAGTTGACTAATTTGGTATGACTTTGGTTCATTCAGGAAGAAAGCTAATAACATTGAAATATGATCCATTTATTCTTGCTTCCCAAGCAGACCAAGTAAGCAAATTTTGTCTTCTTAATATTTGAACTATATTTTAGCTTTGATTTTTCCTAACTAGTTACGATTGTAGGTGTGTTACATTCCATACCCTCGTGTAACTAATCGAAATGACCCTTGGCTTACTGTCACATCAATAACATCAAGAGGAAAAATCTATGGGGTTGGAGAACACGATTCTTTGCAACCAGCCGGAAATGCAGTTATGGGTGAAGTGGAAACATCGGAAGCTGTTGAGATAATTGGTGATTTTACATCAACTGAAGATGTTGCTGTACATTCTGATTATGAAGATGTGCCTGGAGAGTTTGATATTGATAATGGTTCAATCGATTCAAATGGAACATCTTCCGAGTCAGATTAGTTTTCATTATAATGTTTGAACCTTATGTTGCTTTTAATTCAGAGATAATGTAATGTACATGTACCTACTTGAAAATGTTTTGAACACGTTTTAAATATATGATTTAGGTGGAACCTAATATGTGTACTCGGAGTTGATATTTTAAATCGTCTATATATATGATATTTCAAATAAATTAATAACCATCCATACAAAGTTATAAACATGTCAAACGATTCTGATTCAGAACTAGATATTGAATCTTTATTAGGGATTACACACTCAGAACTTATAAGGAAGGTGGCGAAATGGGACATGGAGCATAAAGATTTTGATGCAAAATAGAGGTGGAATTCTCAGGACTCAGAGCCAGAAGCTAGTTTCGGAACAAACAAACATCCCGACTCTCATAGGTATGATCAACTTTTATCTAATCACCATACCCTTGATGCTGCAGAGGAAGCATTGGTGGAGTCTGAACCCAATGATCAATACCATCTAAGTGAGTATGGCCAACCGGTTGAATCTCCACCAAAGGAATTTGATTTTTGATGCAATCGAGAAATTTGATTTTAAATATATGTATAGACAGAGTATATATATATATATAAATCTTGTTCCTTAAACAATTGACGATGGTAGTAGTCTACTGGCAACATATCACCCTTGACAAATTTCATAACCCGAGTTCGAGTCTGTAAGAAACCAAAATTTTTAAAATATTTATGCTGTCCGTCGGTTTCTCGTCTAGTTCAAGTCCGACGGACAGCATAAAATTTTCAAAATTTTTGCAAATTTAGTGGTTTTAAATGGTTACAAATATAAATAATATACATTATTTTCATATTCTGTGCAGATTATGCAAAACCCATCACTAGAAATTGATGTCTTGTTCTTGTCCAAAACTTATTCTAATTGATGTTTTTCTTGTTTGTCTTTGGTTTGTTGATCTTCTTGATCTTGTTTTGGTTTCTTTTAGAACTCGGGTTCGAGGCTGGGATAAAGCATAATTTTTTAGTTATTGACATATTCCGTCGGTTTCCCGTCATAAATGGGACATTTTTTTTCCGATTTAGGTACACCTAATACTTCACATGCATTTGCGAGATAGGTACACCTAACACTACACATGCATTTTCGAGTTAGGTACACCTAACACTACACATGCATTTCCGAGTTAGGTACACCTAACACTATACATGATGAATTTCGACAGAATTTTCTTTATATAGTCGGTTCATGTTTGTTCCTTACAACATCACAAGTAAAACCTTTATCTACCTTAATTTCTCAAAAATGTCAAACTCCTCTTTTAATCCTGATGTTCCAGAAGACCAAAATGATGAAACTTTTTTCGTTTGGCCAAGGCCACCCCCACCTCCACTACCCGTCCCTTTCATTAATGTTATTGATGCACCACAAGAACTTCTACTACCTACTCAATTGCCAAGGTAACAACCTTTACTTCCAGGTCCAGAGCATTTCGAGAATCTTCAACATGCGTGCAGACGCAAGCGATACCACAAAGCCAGTTCAAGTTTTGCACTAGAGCAGCCTCTAATGACAACGCAAATTTTTTACAACGATGTGGTAAGCAAAAGAGACCCAGATTTCAACGAGGTACATTGGACTTCAGCTATTCAGTACATAACTGAGTCTGGGAAAGAATGGACTCCGTTGAATGAAATACACGTCATCCACACTTATTGGAGAAAGATTAATAACATAAGCACTGAAGTCTAATTTATATATTTGTTTAAAATTACTACAAATGTTAACATACTTATAACATCATAGGTGTTGGTTATGATTAAAGAATTTGAGAAAAATGCTTTTGGGGATGGAATGGCTACTGTCAAAGACCCGACAGGCATAATGGGTGCATCTTTTCAAAAAGAAAATTTCTTTCTTGACGGTGTTAAAGAAGTTCTGAAAGTTGGTGCGGTCACTACAAGAAAACATGCGGAATTCCGCAGAATTTTCGACAAATCTCAAATCCGTCAGAAATTTCTGACGGAATTCCGACGGATTTACGAGAGAAATTTAGCGACAATTTTCCGACGGATTTCCGACGGACTACCGACGGATTTCCGACGGATAAAAACCGTCGGTTGGTTTCCGATGGATTTCTGACGGATTTCTGCCGGATGGACACAATACCGTCAGAAATCCGTCGGAAGTACGAAAAGTAATTAATATTTAGTTAGTTAATGTTATTTACTAATCATTTGGTCTTATTTGGTATTTGATTATAACCATTGTTATGTGTTACATTACATGATTTATATGACGCTAGTGCGAGACTATTATCCAGAAAAGACTGATGAAGAACTTGATATTATAAAAGAACAAGAATTTGCTTCTTGGTTGCGATATTACATAAGTTTTCTAAAAAATTAACTAATTTATAATGATAATGCAATTTTTATCGCATTGTTATTAAAATTCTTGATTTATAATTTTATAGGTTTCAGAGGGCATCGAAAATGGTCAAGAATTTCCGTCGTGGGTAATTGACTTTGTTACTGGTCCAAATAACATTGCAACTTCATATCCAAGGTATTGTACACGTGGATATGCGTTTAGGATTCATGACGAGGGAAGAAGAAAATCTACTTCAGACTACGGTGTTTCTACGCGATCCGGTGATGTTGTATATTACGACATATTGAATGAAATCTTAGAAGTTCGATATCCTGCCATGTTGGATTTGAGGTGCATTGTGTTTAAGTGCGATTGGTATGATCCATTCATTGATCGCGGTGTTCAAATTGATCGCTTTGGTGTGACATCGATACATTCAAGACGACAACTTCTTAAGTATGATCCATTTATTTTAGTATCACAAGCAGACCATGTATGATTTATTGAATGAAATTGAAACCTTTTTCTAATATATAATTTACTATCTATTTTTTTTTTCCAAATCATCTTCATGTTTGTAGGTTTGCTACATTCATTTCCCTCGTACATCAGGTAGGTCAGATCCTTGGATCATAGTTACTTCAATTAACCCACGAGGAAGAATTGATGGAGTTTCAGAACATGATGCACTCCAGCCAACTACAGTTAGTCAGATGGATCATGTTCAACATTCTAGTGACATTGACCTCGTGGTTGATTTAACACAAACTGGGGATGATGTGGTTTACTCAGACTCAGATGATTCACGTGGTGAATTCGAAGACGATTTCGCCTCAATTTCCTCGAGCGGATCAGATGAAGAGGAGTATTAATGGCTTAGGTCATTTATATTTGTTGCTGTAAATGTATATACATTATTATGTTTTATCATTTGGTTGGTTTTAAATCGGTGTGAGGGAATTGTTATGTGTGAAATGTTTAGTGTACCTACTTACCCACATTATGAACAGTCATCGTTGGCAAAACTCCACTATACAACAACCCACATTACAAAACCCAACCGATGATGTTGAGAATGGGGAGAATAGTCATCGTTGGCAAAATCATGGTGAGATCGTCGGCAAAACACATTAACAAACACGACGTATTGAACAGATACATCGGAAGGACATATGAATTTTTTTTATAGATAATTATACATAATATAATTAGAAAGAGTATGGTTGATGCCGAAATCGATGCCGACCGACGAATTTACATAAAAACAAAGAAGAAAGATTTATTTGAAATATCACTTTTGAAAAAATAGTTTTGAGAGAGAAAACAATTAGAAAGTATTAGCATATAGAATATTCTTGTAGATACGTTGTATAGTTTAGCATATTTTCGGAGATATTTCAAGTTAGATGTAACAACAATCTCTTTATATTTGAATGATGAATACATAGCCTTGATAGGGGATTATTGAGGATCTAACATGGTATCAGAGCTGATACTCTAAAATAAAAAAATAAAAAAAATTCTGAGCCACCTCTGTTCATCTTCTTCCTCTTCGCCTCTGTTTTTCTTCTCTTTGCTTCCTTTTCTCTATTTTTATGTTTTTGAGCCTAATCTTCTTTAATGGCAGTTGTACCTGTAACCGGGAGAGCATATGGTGTTATAAACATCAAATCGCACATCCCCATTGTGCTTGACCTTGAAGAATCAAACTACGATGCGTGGCGAGAATTATTTCTCACACACTGTCTCTATTTTGATGTTGTCGGTCACATCAAAGGCACCTCTCTCCCAGCCAACGATGACGACATAGCCTGGAAGAAACATGATGGCATTGTGAAGCTTTGGCTTTACGATATCCTTCGTCCAAATTGTTTCAAGCCTCATTTGTCACAAGTTCAACTTCTCGAGATATCTGGTTAAGAATTGAGAATCAATTCAGAAACAACAAAGATGCGAAGACAATAAAACTCGATAATGAACTTCGAACCAAAGAAATTGGAGACATGAATGTGGCAAACTATTGTCGATCAATGAAGAGGCTCAATGACTCTTTCACCAACGTCGACGCTCCAGTCCAAGACAGAACATTGGTGATGTATATGTTGAATGGCTTAAACACCAAATTTGACAACATCATCAATTTCATTAAACACCGTCAACCATTTCCATCTTTTGATGACACAATGGCGACGCTACAAGATGAAGAGGATCGCCTCAAAAGGCGATCAAACCGAATCCCACACATACGGATCACTCATCTTCATCAACTATCCTAGCGACGGCTGATGTTCATACTCTCAACAACTTTCAGAGGACTCAACATCAGCAGTACAACAACCGAGGTAGAGGAAAAAGAAACAACAAAAATGGGGCAGAGGACGCTCCTCTTACAATACTCTGTGACCTCAATACCCGAGTTATCCCAACTGGAACCCACCATTCTGGCCTCCTTCATATCCATGGCAACAACCACCATGGAGATATCAACAACAAATACAACTAACAACTCAAAACTATGGAGTTCTCGGATCAAGACCACCATATCCTTCGCCTCCTCACAACAATCAACACGGATAAGGTGGATAACAGAACAAACGCACTACAGACTTTGCTCAAGCGTTTAACACACTAGCGCTTCAAGATCCATCCGATACTCAATGGTACATGGATTCCGGAGAGACTTCACATATCACTTCGGGTGTAGTAACTTTCTTCAATATATTTTTAATTCTAGCATCGGAAAGTCTGTTATTGTTGGGAATCGAAGCTGCATTCCTGTTGTTGCTTCGGGATCTTTAAGTCTTGTTTTAAAACCTTGTCCTTTATCTCTTTAAAACGTTCTCGTCACTCTTGACATCATTAAAAAAAACTTGTCTATGTTCGTCGTTTCACCAAAGATAATTCATGTTCTATCGAATTTGACCATTTTGGTTTCTCTAGCAAGGATCTTCACACCAAGAAGATTCTTTTCCGCAGTGATAACACCGAAGATCTTTATCCTATTTTCTCATCTTTCGCAAATAAGAGCCAAGACTCCTCTTCGGTCTTCCTGACTCAAAGTTATGAAATGTGGTATCGTAGTTTAGCTCACCCAAGCAATGACACATTGAAGACTTTGATTTTAGCTTCTCATTTTCATTGTAATAAAAAAGCTACCATCATCCTGTAGTGCTTTCCAGCTTGGTAAACATGTCAAGCTTCCATTTTATTCATCAAATCCAATTGTTTCCTCTCCGTTTCAAATAATACACTCTGACTTATGGACGTCCTTGTTCAAAGTCTTTCTGGGATTTGATATTATGTTTTATTTCTTGATCAATTTTCTCATTTCCTCTGGGTTTATCCTTTGCGTAAAAAAGTGAAGTATTCGCAAAATTTCTTCAGTTTTACAATTATGTCAAAACCCAATTCAAGATAAACATTCAATCCCTTCAATGCGATAACGGAGGAGAGTACAATAATACTCAATTCAATGATTTCTTTGCCAACCACGGGCATCAAAATCCATTTTTAATATCCTCATACCTCTCAACAAAACGAAAGATCCGAGTGTATGATTCGAATTATCAACAATGATGTTCGAACCCTCTTGATTCAAGCTCATCTCCCAACTTTGTTTTGGATTGAGGCGCTAAACAGTGTTGTCCACATCTTAAATTTTCTTCCTTCATCCTCCATTCAAAATAAAATCCCATTCTCGGTACTGTTTGATAAACCACCTTCTTACACTCATCTAAAAGTATCCTCACATGAACCAAACAAACAAATTAGAGCCACGATCATCTCCTTCTGTCTTTCTTGGCTATCCTCTTCTACATAAAGGATACATATGTTTTGATCTAAAAACAAGGAAGATCATAATATCTAGACATGTCACTTTTGACGAGTCCATTTTTCCTTACAAAAATCTCAACGAAATGAGCTCTGTTTCCTCATACAATTTTCTTCAAAATGATTCAGACGATGACCCTTCCTCCATTCAGAAAAAAATTCTTGTCTCACCACAACCTTTGTTGTCGGAGCCACATGTGTTACCTTCTTCTACAGCGGTAGTTCCTCCTTCTCATTGCAGGACTACTCGCTCACAACAAGGTATACAAAAGCCAAAAAAAATAATCTCTCTTCACATAGATTCTGTTTCATCACTTCCTAAAGGTTATAAACAAGCTCTTTTAGATCCAAATTGGAATCCATCAATGAAAGATGAATATGATGCTTTGATTAAAAATAACACTTGGAGTTTAGTGCCTAAACCTGCAGGTACAAATATAGTGAATTTTCTATGGCTTTACAAACACAAAAACAAAGCCAACAGATCCTTAGCACGGTACAAATCAAGGCTGGTTGCGAATGGTAAGTCACAGTAACACAGTATTGATTTTGATGAGACGTTTAGTCCGGTGGTGAAATCGGCTACCATTCAAACAGTCTTGAACTTTGCAGTAGAGCAAGATTGGCTGATACATCAACTCGATGTGCAAAATGCTTTCCTCCACGAGAACCTCATGCAAACGGTCTACATGCATCAGCCCCCGAGTTTTGTTAACAAAGAATATCCAAATCATGTGTGCCTCTTGAATAAAGCGTTATATGGGTTAAAAAAAGCACCCCGTGCTTGGAATGCAAGATTTGCAAATTATGTGATACGTATGGATTTATTCAAAGCAAGACAGATACATCTTTGTTCGTTTACAAAAATGGAAAAGACATGGATTATTTGTTACTCTGTGTTGATGACATTATGTTAACTGCATCATCTTCATTTCTAATGTGGTTCATTGTCTCAACTTTGAAGACAAAGTTTCCTATGTTGGATCAAAGCAAGCTAAACTTCTTCTTAGGAGTTTCAGTCAAATTTAATGACTCAGGCATTTTTCTGTGTCAAGAGAATTATGCAACAGACATTCTACGAAAAGCTGAAATGTTAGAGTGCAAACCGATCACAACTCCTGTTGAGCTTCAATCAAAATTGAAGGCTGAAGCTAGTCCTAAGGTAAAAGATCCAACACTATATAGAAGCTTAGCTGGTGCATTACAATACTTGAATTTTACAAGGCCGGATATCAGCTACGCCGTTCAACAGATATGTCTTTTTATGCATGATCCGAGAAAGAGTCACCTACAAGGTCTTCTACATTCAAGGAACCAAGAAACAAGGTCTTCAAATAACCAAGTCACCGTCGCTACAAATCTCAGCATACTCCAACACGGACTGGGCTGGTTGTCAAGAGACGAGGCGCTCCACTTCAGGTTATTGTGTTTTCTTTGGTGATACATTACTTTCTTGGTCCTCGAAAAGGCAGGCTATGGTTTCTCGTTCAAGTGCAGAGGCTGAACATAAGGATTTTGCAAATGCTGTTTCGGAAACGTGTTACTGACTCCTTGATCTACATTGCCCACTTTCTAAAGCGACTTTGGTGTTTTGTGATAACATAAGTGTTGTATATCTCTCAACGAACCTGGTCCAACATCAACGAACGAAACATGTAGAAATTAATATCCACTTTGTCTGCGAAAAAGTCGTTAAAGATGAGGTTCTCGTTTTACACATCCCAGCCTCCTAACAGTATGCAGATATATTCACAAAGGGTCTTCCATCCTCGCTATTCAACAAGTTCAAATCCAGTTTTGGCGTCATTCATCGACCAATGCTGCGACTACGGGAGGGTATTAGAATATAGAATATTCTTATAGATATGTTGTATAGTTTAGCATATTTTTGGAGATCTCTCAAGTTAGGTGTAACAGCAATTTCTTTATATTTGAACGATGAGTACAGAGCCTCGACACGGGATTATTGAGTAACAAAAAGCAGTTAGAGAAAAATTAGAGAGTATTTATATATAAGGGATGATTTATTCAAGTATTCCTCCCTCTTTGTTTGCAGAAATTATTTCCATAATCGCAAAACAAAATTAATATTACTGAGAATAATATTTAACTAAATAACCAACCTAAAATATATTAAATATTATATCAAAAATGCTATTACAAAAAAAATTCATTCCAAGAACAACTTAAATTAAATCATTAAAGGTATAGAAGTCAAATGCAAATATTTGCAATTTAGTTAGTTTCTATTAAAATATATATACTTTAACAAAATCTTAAAATATTTAGTTGGATAGTCAAAATACTTATGAAAAAATTAATATATTATAAAATGTTTTTCCTACTTAATATAGATACTCAATAATGTATAATAGCACTATAATAAAACTTAATTAGAAGAATAAAGTATATAGTTAAAATTTCATGAAAAATAAATCAAACATATCTAATAAACGTTAATGTTCTTTATGTCTCTTTTTATCATTTATTATGATATTGTTATATAAATCTCTATTTATTTTTTGATTGTCACCCTCACCCTATTTCGTTGATAATATGAAATTAAGTTGTCCAAGGATGTTGTTCTTCTTATTAGGTTATATCTTGTGTTTTGGCGATATGTGGGATCTCAATAATCGATTTGTGGATGCAGAAAGATTACAAATTTTCACCAATTTTGAAATTGAAAAACAACGTCAAGTCATCAGTATTATTCACCTTGGTTTATACTTTTGTATAAGATTGACATAAGAAGTTACAAAGTATTTTCTAATCTAATTTATTTCTGAATGACTGACTATACATGGAGATAAATGTGAATGGGTGGATTTTTACAAACAACCAGCGGTTGATCATCTCTCGATGAAAAATCACTTATTTGATTACGAAGTATATAATAAATTTAATATATGTGAACTGGATCATTATTTCAGTCACTAATACAAGTTTTATTTCAAAATATAGATGCATTGGATATCATCCCTTTAAAACTCAAGAACAGAAAAGATAAATCATAAAAGTTTGGGTTTTTGTGGGAAAATGGTGTAGGATGTCCTCTTGGTACTATACCCATACAAAGAGTTACCAAAGACGAACTCTTAAGAATAAATTTGTTGTCCTACAAATATAAGCCCCAAGGTTCTTGGAACGTTACTAATTATCTATATAGTGTTGATAATGCCCCACATCATGTAAGTAGTACTCTCTTCGTTCTGTTTTCAAGATGTTTTAACGATTTTTCTTTTATTTTATATGATTTGTTTTTAGTTTTCTATGCAACGTAAATCTATTTCACTAATTAGTACCTTTGAAGCTATAAATTAGAATTAATCAAATAAATTTAAAAACAAAAAGGAAGGAGTAATTACGTTGTGACTTTCAAACCAATCTCAATATACATAATTCTATAAAATTCACTATAAGTGTTGATTATGAATGATGATAATAACTAGTTTTGCGGTGGCTCGTACCAATAGAGGAGAAGGGAAACATTACAATGGTTATTTCTCCACAATTTAGTTCTGCTCGTATGCATATTAAGGTTGGAGACGATTATATTCAAATTGGATAGACTGTAAGTTTGCTATCATATCCTATATTTTATTAGAGTTGTGACCCAAACAATACCAGGATTAAAAATCATGATAAGTTGGTACTTTTATAATCTTTAAAAATTTAGACTACTTAATTTTAATATTATTATCATAAATATATTTACATTTCAGGTAAATCCAAAATTTATAAGGACAGCAAAACTCGAACTTTCACATATACAAAAGTAAGTCTATTATATCGATACTATATATTAAAAGAATGGTTTATTTGAAAAACCCTTAGTATTTAATTACTTACATGATATGCTATTAAAAGTCTTTGTAAACCTATCATTTGTCTAAATTACTTAAAGTTTTAAGAACTAAATTACACACACAAAATCTACTAGAAATCTTTAAAACGATTTTAAAAAAAATCTCATTTTTATTATTTTTTTGTCAATTTCATTTAAAAAAATTTTAAATTCAATAAGTTTTAAAGTTATAACTAATAAATTTTATAGGTTTCATAAACTCTATATGTTGACCATCTCATTATTATTCGCCAACCTGAAAAATATGGATCTTTTAGATATTTTGTATCTGAAAATATATCACCAAATCGATCTCATATTTATATTATATATATATATATATAGAAATATATATACATATATAAGATTTTTAAATTTATAACTTTATAAAAATATAAATCGAGAATCTTGTATATTTTTGAAAAATTACATTTTAATTTTTAATATAATACACAATGCCATTTAAGAAGGTTATAGGTACTTTAAATAATAGAAACAAACAGAAATGATGTTCAATTCAACAAAAACTATGGTTATAATTTTAATTGTTATAGATCATAAAAAAAACCACACATACAAGAAATGTTTTAAAGCATCTAGTATCATATAGTTTTTATTTTCCATTATATCATATAAATAGTTACATCTCCTTGTTTTCGTCTCCTATATATAGTATATATATATGATAAATCATCCCATCATATTTTTCTTTAAATATGTATTAGATATTTATATGCTAGACATAATAATATATAAAATGATACAGGCAGGTAAAAATGAATGTTATAATAGCATGTGTCAGTTGGGATCATAATGGTCCGTACAGAACCTTTTTCTCGGTATGGCTCGAGGTCCTCCTACTCTTCGTGGTTCTAAACAAAGTTCCTATGATACATATGACTTACAAAAGGTTTGCTAATTATTAACTTTTTCTTCTTTTTATAACTCAATATGGCTTCACAGTTTGTTATTAAAACAGAACAATAGAACGTATATTAAACATAATAAGAAACAAAAAGTATATGTATTAAATAAATATCACGCGCATAAAACAAAAACTCAACAGTTTTTTTATTTGTAAGTTATATGGCGGTTTAACAGCATTTTATCAACATATATAACATGTTTCATTTATAGTTAGTTACATAATAATAGTATGCTTTTGTTTTGAAGTGGCTATTGATCAAGGGCAAGGCAAATGCTAACTGGTGTCTCATGTTTAAGGGAGAACAAATTGGGTTTTGGCCAGCAAAAATATTTCAACAGAGTTCGATCAACAGTGTCGAGTGGGGAGGAGAAGTATATAGTGCATCTACGTTAAGTCCTCAGATGGGGAAATGTTATTTTCCGCGTTAGGATCTAGATTTTGATGTACGTATCTGTAATATAAGTACAATCGATGTAAACTTTAAGATTGATGGGTCCGTAAAAAAATAGACATATTCGGATAACCTTCGTGGTTATAAAGTACACATTGGTAAAAATATCATATATTATAGAGGTTTTGGAAATATCAAAAAGAGAAAATATAATTCTATGTAAAAATCAAAGACAAATTATGTTAAAACATCATGTAACTGAGTATATAAAAAAAATGTTGGCCTTCATTGTTTTTCATTCGTTTGGTCTATATATATACAAAAGTATATAGTCAAATTCTTATACTAGCAAAACTGCTAGTAAGAAGTGACGTCATAAGTCATGATTGCCACCCTTAGATTTTGTCATTATTACTCGAGTTTCAAAATGACAAAAGAACATATACTTCCTTTTTAAAAATTTACAATAGTTTTTAGTAATAGTCGAACGCTAATAAACTATATATAGTGTACTGTAACTTTTTAAATATTTTATAAATCTAAATGTTCATAGTTAGATTATTAAATGTAGAATTGTAACTTATTTAGATCTTGGTAGTTAGTTAGATTTGAAACTAAATTTGTAAAGATTAGTTTGCGTATTGAATATTTTAGTTATATAGTAACCAACTTACAAGGAGATGGTTAAAGAGAAAAAAAATTCTTACTGTTACTTGTTGGGCCGAGTTGAGAGTTTACCATGGTCACATCTTTTCCTAAGGGAGCTTGTCCTACGGTCGGGTAGGGGTGACTGAGAGCCAGTGATCATACCATAATATGATCTTCTTCCCATTTTCTACCACCCAACTAACACCTTTCTGTAAAACTTCCCGATCCTCTAGAATGCTTCTCCATCCATGTGACATATTCGAAGAATCTACACACTCCATAAAGGAGGGAGAATGGCAATACTTGCCTAAAAGAACTTGAGCTAGCAAGGAATTTGGTTGTTAGAGAACCCTCCAACTAAGTTTTGCGAAGAGTGCATCATTGAAGTTTTCTATCTCGGAAAAACATCCTCCGGCATTCTTAGGGCGAGTAAGATTAATTATCCCACGAGACCCACCGCATTTTCCTATTATCGAGTTTATCGTTCCACCAAATCCTAATTAGGACGTATTGAATTTTTCGGAAAAGATAATGGGGAAACTTAAAGCAAGACATAGTATACGAGAGTATGGAAGTTAATACCGTTTTTAGTAGAATTTGTTTGCCGGCACAAAAGAACACGACTAGACCAACTTATCGTGTGTTGCTTAATCCTATCCCTAATAGAAGTAAACACATATTTTTTCCTCCTCCCTAAATGCTAGGGAAAACCCAAATATTTTCCAACATCTCCCTCCTCTGAGATACGAAGAGAACGCTTCACACAGTCACTTACTTTCCTTGGTGTCCAGTATAGCTGATTTGGCTACATTTAATGACTTGTCCCGAAGCCTCTTTGTATCTTGAAAGAATATTCACTAAGTAAGCACAACTTGATTCATTCGACTTACAACAGAACATTGTGTCAATTTTTCTGCAAAAAAGCGGATCTTCAATTTTTATACCAAAAACTTTATTATGTAATTTTTCCATTAACATGTAAATCTATAATTTTTTCGCTAAAAATTGATTATGTGATTTTCTTACAAAAATATAAATTCATAATTTTTCAGCCACAAAAAAAGTATGTAATTTGTCTTGATAAAAACTTGATTTTAAAATTTTTCTGCAAAAATTGTGAATTCGCAGATTTTTCATCCAAAAAACAATTATGTTATGTTTTCATGATATACTCGAATCTGTAATTCTCCACCCAAAAGCATGGATCCACAATTTTCCTAATAAATAATGTATTCTAATGATTATAGTGATGATGATTAAATAATGATAACGACAAAACTAATATTAATTAATTAATTTTTTAGTGATAGGCGGATAATCGTCAAATAAACAATTCATTAAACAGAAAGGCGGATAGAAAGAGTTTGTTAACTTGTATGCACACGAAATGTTAGTGAAGAGTTTCCATACAAATAGTTTTTGTTTTATCGTGGAGGATGTTGAAGAAGAAACATCCTTCTGATTTTGATGTCGTTTTGGGTCATTTGTACTGTCTTGACTGGAGAACAAGAGGGCGAGTGATCTCATTGATGATCGTGGGTCGATATACTCCAACAGCAATAAGCATGCACCAGCCTCTACAGGATCAGAGGACGAAGTGTAGTATGGTAAAATTGCGTAACTCACTAACCACAATCATTTTGCCATCAACATGAATTTAATGCAGATTAGCAAATTGGATCGCTGGAAGAGATGGTAATAACGCATGCTATTGTGGTGGAACCGATAATGGAATTGGAGTGTTGATGTGAATCGGTACCAACACCTGCATAAGATTGTGTTTTGTGACAGTGTAGTCGCTCTGATATTGAAGATGTTCTTTCTGCAGATTCAAAAGATCACCCAAAGTGATGAAAATATTCGGATGTGCCGTTTGAACACATATATCCATCAATAAAAATGTCGATGTGTCATCAACATGGAAAGTGATATATTGCGATCGGCATTAAATATTATTAGCCAAGGATGTTGAGAAAATCGATGAAGCGTTGAAATATAAGCAAATCCAAGGTGATTTACAAAATCGAAACGTATTTAATAATGATATTTTCCATCAACTGCAAGAGATTTTTCCCAACGGACTAAGACCGACAAAACTGATCCAAAGAAATCGGAGATCAAACGCCGGACAAATGTTTTTCCAAAAGAAAAGAAAGCAATTGCAAGAAGCACAAAAAATCAACTTTCGAGAAGGAAAGAAAAACCATAATAATTACAAAAAATAAAAATTAAAAAATAGAGAAATGAAGAGTACAATTGACAAGAACCCGCGTACCGGACAATCCGTAGGCTAGTCCGCAGACAAATCTGTCCCGACCGTTACTTGTCTCGCAGAACGTTCCGCGGATAAGTCTGTCCCGACCTATACCCGTTCCGCCGAACTGTCCGCAGACAAGTCTGGCCCGATCGCTACCCGTTCTACGGTCGAGTTCTACCCGTCCGAGATCGTTCCACAGACAGACAACGCCGAGTATCCAGCCTCGGCATCACCCGATCAAGGCACGGCCATAGAGGTTCATGTCCTTCCGCCTGGACCCATTAAGCGAAGCAAGGTCAAACGCTATCGAGACCAGTTCGTGCGAGTTGTTCAGCTAATCATGGAACAAGACTCCCTCAAGACCGGACCGAACCTCGACACCACCGACGCTCAAGTACTTAGCGTCTTCACCATCACCAGGTGAAGACTCGCCTAAGCCGTCAAGTCAAGCAAGTTGTACTCTTTTTCCCTATCCGGATTTATCCCTAAGTGGTTTGCTGGATAGGTTTTTAACGAGACAACGATACTTGGCGCATCACGCTTCTTCAAGGGTCAACCTTCTTGCGTCCAGGCCAAGGAAGGTCGACGAAGTGTGATCCTATCTACGTGAAGCCCACCCGCGTTATTGGGTTTCATTTTACTTAAGTCTTTATTTGCTTTTTCGTTTTGTCTTAAGCGGCCCAAAAACGAGCGTGTTCGTTAAGGCCTTAGCCAAACGCCTAGATCCTTCCTTGTAAGCCTATAAAAAGCGCTTTATTCTATTAATGAGAGGACACTTTTACGCTTAAGAATCACTTTTAGAGTTTTTCTTTCGTTTCAATCGAGTTTATTCTCTTGAAACCTCTTCTCCCGATCACGTCTTCTTGAGCCGGGCTCGAAACTGTCGACGGTTTGCTGTATCAAGGGACGAACCATACCCCTTGTGTTGCAACTTCATTCCACTTCCCTTTCGTTCGCAAGGACCGGGTCGAGTCATCCTCGGTTCTTGCTCCATTTTCTATCCTTAGTTCTTTCTTATTGGTAATCGGCTTTCTAACCGAGCCTTAGTTCGTACCGACGAGTATCCGTGGCTTGAATCCTTGGATCTAACTTTTTAGGATACATCAACAATCGACACCAGAGAATTGAAGGTTAAGCCAATACCCAAAAGTTGCTCATTCTTCGCGAGAGAGAAAACCAACTCCTCTGAATTATTATGGTCTGATATTAATTAATTAATTATTATTTTGATAAAATTAATTATTAATATATTTATGGGTTAGCCTATTTAACTAACTAACCTATCAAATCGGGTCAATTCATAAATTTATTTAACTCCATTTTGACACCAAATAATAATAAACCCTAAACCCATCCATAAAACTCCACACATTTCAAAAACTAAAACCTTAAATTGGATTCGTGTCTTTGCAAAAACGAAATTAACGGTCATGGCGGAGAAATTAAAGTATCTAACTCTCGTCGGAGCCGGAGCTATAATCGGATCCATCTCCACCGTCGCTCTTCTTAAACTTCTTTCCAGGCAATAACCCCTTTTTGTACTCTCGATTCGAAATTTCAATTTCGTGTTACAAAACCAGAAAAAGTCTAAGCAGCTTCAAGATTATTGAAAAATAATTCGAGTTTTGTTTTTATCCATTGCAGGAGTTCGGTGAAGCAGCTTGATGAAAACCCAAAGACTAAGTTCTTAGGTACTTGTGATTTTGCCAATTATTTCTTTAAGTTGCAAGTTTTTTTTTTTGAGATGAAGAATAAGAAAAATTAATGTTCTTTGTTTGTTCATATGTTTTTTTTTTTAATTCTTAAGTTTAAATGAAGTTACTTACCACTGCAGGAAATGGTATTGAATCTGAAACAGGACCAGTTCATGCAGCAATTGGTCAGGATCTTTTGTCAGATGAAATTGTTTCTGAACATTTAACAAGGTACTTCTTAATTTTGATGTTTTTGTTGCAATTAAATGATTGTTTTGGAGGACTTTTGTAAGCTTGGATTGATACTAAAGAGACATAAGCTATGATCTTTCTGAAGTTATTGCTTTGTTCAAGTTGCTAGGGAACTGTAATAAGGAGAAAGCAATAGACTCAAAAGATATCTTTTTTTTTTTTACTTTTGTTAAGTCACTATGTTGTAATGTGTGAATCATTTTTTGTTATTGAAAGTAAGCACCTTATCTGAGGCTATTTGTATTCTAAACGGTTTATGCTAATTTGACTCTTTTGGAATATCCAAATTTTCGATCTTGATTCTCAGCGTAAAGTAATTTTCTTGAAAAATATTCTGATACTATAGAGACAAAAGCTATGATCTTTTCTGTTGTAGAAGTTGCTAGGAAAAAAGTAAGAAGGCACTAGCGAGAGATTAAAATGAATTTATTTTGTTCCTTTTTAAATCTCACTATGCTGTAATGTGTGAATCATTTTGTATCGGCATTAAGCACATTACCTGATGCTATGTTGATTCTAAAAGGTTTCTGCTAATTTGTCTCTATAGGAACATCCAGTTTTTCGATCTTGAATCTCAGCGTAAAGTAACTGGATCATATGTTGTGGTCATTGGACTTGGAGGTGTAGGGAGTCATGCTGCATCTATGCTCTTAAGGTCAGGTGTTGGCAAGCTCCTCCTTGTTGACTTTGACCAGGTATCATTGGTTATATTTGTGCTTCATGTTTCACTTCATTGTATTGATTTAATTTTTGTTTTAGAGATATTTGCATTCAAATTTGATCCACTTGTTTTTCTTCTAAGCATTAGAGGGAAGTTTTTCCCCCTTACATATGTATTCATGAACTTACTCTTAATTACATGAGAAGGTGTCCCTATCATCATTAAATCGACACGCTGTTGCAACACGAGCAGATGTTGGTATTCCAAAAGCTATATGTCTCAAGAAACATTTCTCTTCAATCTTTCCTGAATGCTATGTAGAAGCCAAGGTGATGCTCTATGACTCATCATCTGAAGAAGAAATTCTTTCTGGGAACCCAGATTTCGTTTTGGACTGCATTGACAACATCGATACAAAGGTATCCTTCTTCACAGACTTGAATTGATCCGTTTATTTCCATTATAGCATTTCTAATGTCTTAGAATTTCATCTAGTTTTAGACATGTGATGCACACTTGCACATATAATTGCCTTTGTTAGGTGGGACTTTTGGCTGCATGCGTTAAGAGAGGTTTGAAAGTTCTGTGTGCAACTGGTGCGGGTGCTAGAGCTGACCCAACAAGAATCAGAGTGGCTGATTTAAGAGAGTCAACAATTGACCCGTTATCTCGATCTGTAATACTTCTAACTCTTTCCTCTATCAATGGACTTTGTTTAAGTATTCATCAAATGAACAAGTATACATAATTGATGACCTTCGGGTCTCAGTACCTCTACTCACTTTTAATATCCTACATGGTTTTTGATTTTTCAGGTAAGACACAGATTGAGGAGAGAACACGGCATTGAAGGAGGCATTCCTGTAGTGTTTTCGCTGGAAAAACCAAAAGCAAAGTTGCTTCCCTTTAAGGGGCCAAATGGGGAAGACGAGAACCCTTCAGATTATCAAGTAACTAATATCAGTTCTTGAAGACACTTACATCCAATCTTTACATTAGGCACTGATCTTATAGCCTGTTTGTGAATTCAGGTGGTTCCTGGCTTTCGTGTTCGGATTATTCCTGTTCTCGGAACCATCCCAGCTATTTTTGGACAAATCATGGCCTCCTATGTTATAACACAACTTGCAGGTGTGCAAGTTCAGATGGAGCCTATAGTGAATCTAGATTTGGATCATTACCGAACGCTTCATCAACGCCTTATTGAGCATGAAGAGACGATTTACGGCACATCTGCTGAAGTCCAGGTATTCAGATTCGTTTCAGTGATAATATATTGTTCTCTTAGTCGCTCCGACCTGTAAAGAAAAAGACTGGTAGAAAGAGAAACGGTAACTGGGACAGTATGTGAATCTTGAAACTGCTTGTGAAGTTAAAGGCAGATTCTTGAGAAATGCTCTAAAACGTTTGGTCCATTTCCTGGAAATGATTAAGATTTGACCTCTTTTTGTTTCCTGTAGGTGGATGTCGAGGAAGTGAAGTACATAGTGAAAGAGTTGTGGCACGGACGAAGTGTTAGAGATGAATGTGCCAAAGATGTTGGGAGAGGAATGTGGCGAGCCATGAATGAGTTGATGCTCGTAAGGTATGTTCGATTAATCAAAGGAAATCCAACTAAAAGAAATATCAAATCCTCAAGTCTCATAATGTGAAGTTATATATGATGAATCAGATGGGATGCAAAGAAGCCAGCATCAGTTTCAAACTTGATTCTTTTGAAGTTTAAAGAGGTTTGGTTTTGCTTCATGATAATATATTACATCATTTGGTCCGGTTTTGTTACATTTTGAGGTATGATAAATGTTATAATAGGCGGATGAACATGAGGCTAAGACTCTTGAAGAAGTGAAGGAAACAGAAGCAGAGTTCTTTGAAAAAGTTTCATGTGTATTGAAGAAGGCAGAGCTTGATTTCTACAGCTAGAAGAAGACAAAGAACCATTGAACAATGAACATCAATCACACAGGCTTGAAGAAGCTATGTTTATTAGTTATATTATTCATTGCTTCTTACAAAAAATACTCATATTAATGTATGATTATCTCAGATGATTAGTAGATTGTTGTTTTTGATAAATGAGTATATGTCAAATTTATTAAATTATAGAAAAAGTTAAATGTTATTATTGTTTTCTATAAAAAGGGTTTGAAAATGAGATAAAATATCTTCATTTTTATGCAATACATTATTACATTATAAGAAAGAAATCTAGAAAAACAAAATACTGGGATTATTATACTTGAAAATAGCATGTAGTAATCAATTTTTGGGGGTTATCGTCACTATTTTTTTGTTGGTGAAACAAATGGAGTTCTTACTTGTTTTTTATTTTAAAAACTAATTAATGAGAAACCTAAGAATACTATTTTGTTTTAATCTGTGTGTGGTACTGTGGTTGTGAAGAAAATAAAAATATACTATGCAGATGTTAAAAATACATTAATATGTTTTAATCATTTGGATCGATAAGATTGGATTATACCTCAATTTGTTGAACCTATAATTTTTTAAAAAGTAGAATGTACAGTTACAAGAAAATGGCGACTTGGAAGTTTTTTTTCAGAAAACTTTAAAAACAACTCATTAGCTTTGGGCTATATTAAGCCCAAAAATATCCAAAGCGAATTAAGAAAATCACTTATCTTTTTTTTTCATCAGAAAATCATTTATCTGATTCATGTCTTTTTCACATTTTCACTCACATGCTTCTAGAAATTACATTTAGGCCAAAAAGTAACTAAAACTTTTTTTTGTGTTCATCAATCAGGCAAGCCACGTAACAGATGTTACAATTAAACAATTATTGCTGAGTATGACCACTAACTAACTCCAATTATGACAATCATAAAATAAAGTCAAATGAGACCCAACGTATAACTGCAATGAAGATATATATATATATATATATATATATATATATATATATATTTTGGTTTTCTCCATGAAGATATTTGTTTATAACCAGGTTACAAGTTTAATAGTTGCACAGACGTGTGTTGGATAAAACAACGACACTTCAGTTTTAAAGATCTAAAACATGCAAATTAAAAACGTGAATGTGTCAAAAGATCACGATTCAATGCACAAGTCCCTGTCGGATAAAAAAAGGTCCCTGTCGGGAAAATATTATTTTTTCCCACACAGACATACAGTTTCGTAACATCTTTTTTACTTCTTTTTTTATATATATTGTACTTTCTTTCTTAGAGTTTTTAGTTATCGTATAAACATCTTTCCTTTTAGGGTGTCTTTGAGAATTGGGTAGTTCTTAAGTTTTTATAGTGAGTTTAGCTTTAAGAGAAAAATAAGGGTATTAAAGTGAAAATTACCCTAAAATATAAACTATCGAAAAAACTACCCAATTTTCAAATAAAAACATAAAAACTATCCAATTTTCCAATTTTCTCTTTTTTATTTATGTTTTTTGTTGTTAGAATTTTTTTGTTTCTCATCAAGCGTGTATTTATTTCATTTTTTTATTTATTTTTTATTTTTAACTATGTGGACGATTAGCAGATTTTAATACTCTTTCCGTTTTAAAAATAATATCGTTTTAGAGTTTTATTTTTGTTTCACAAATAATGTCAGTTTTATGTCAATAAAACTTTTCAATCCAATTTTCTAATTTGTCCTTGATCCATAACTATTTTTCTTTGAATTTAAGTCATTAACAACTTATTAAATAGGAGCATATGAGTATAAATTAAAATTTTCTTAATTTGTGTGAAATGTATCAAAACGACACTAAATGTAAGTTATTTCATTAAAAAGTTAAAAAAATAAAGACACAATACCAATTAATATAACTTTTTCCAAAGTTTCTTGGACCTCAGTTTTGTCTCCCAAAGGCTAAGGATGTCTTGGGTTGAGAAACTTTCGAGTTTGGAACACAGTCTTAACCTTGAAGTTATTCTGGCTGTTACTTTTTACCTCAGAATCTCTATGGGTTGCGTGGAATATGGAACACCGGCTGAAACAATCAAGCATTTGGTATGTCGAGCCGAATAGTTCTTCTTCTTGGATTTGGAAACACATCTTCTAGCTTAGACCTCTTGCCAAGGATTTCCTCAAATGTGACATAGGAGATGGTTTGAAGGCAAATTTGTGGTATGATTTCTGGTTGGAAATAGGGCCTCTCATTGAGGATTTAGGCAATGCCGGTCCAAGGAAAATGGGTATTCCCCTGCAAGCTACAATATCAGAGGCTTGCGATCAGCATGGCTGGCAACTCCCTTCGGCTAAAACTCGCTCCACCTCTCTAGCTGCTCCAGAGCAAGACTGCAATCAGTTGATCCTCTTCACCCGGATAGAGGAAGTGATACTTTCATTTGGGGAAGAGAAGGAAAGTTCAGACCAAGCTTCTCGTCCAAATTAACATGGGACTATTTCAGGTCATCGAGACAATCAGTAACTTGGGATAAGGTCGTGTGATTCAAAGAAGTGGTGCCCAAGCACGCTTTTATATTCTGGACAGCTCACCTAGATCGTATACCAGTTCGAGCCAGACTTGTGAACTAGGGTATAGACTCTCCTGTCTCTTGATGACTCTGTAACCAACTCCTGGAAACGAGAGACCACATGCTGCTGCACTGCGACGACTCTGTTCAGATATGGTACTGGCTACTCCGAAGACTGGGTCAAGACTGTTGTATTTTTGCTGACTGGTCAGTATTTATCAGCTGGTTAAGCTCACGATCTCCCACTTTACGATCTCCTCTGAAGCGACTTGTCTCACGGGCTGCTAGTAACATCATTTGGAAGGAGCGAAACAATCGACTCCACAATAGCACTTTATTTTACCGGTTGAGTCTCTTTGTTCCCAGCTGGATCGCACCATTCGTGATGCTCTCCTTGCCAGAAGAGGGAGCAAATCCTGCCGGAATCTCTGCTTAAATTGGTTCACCCAGATGTAACTGCATTCTCATTGCTGTTTAAGTTAAAGTCTAGTAATATTTAATATTAAACTTTTATGATATCTCATAAAGCTCTGAATTTATACTTTTTTTTTAGTTTATAATATAATTAAATTCAAACTATGAATTTTGTATATAAAATAAAAAGTTAGACATATGATAAAGTGTCAACTGTCAAGTAATGTAGAGACACCTTCATCATTTTAATATAGGATTTAAACGGCATTTAAAGTCATAATTCAAAACACAGATATATAATAATGTGATACAATTATAATGAGTCCAAAAATAGCATGCATTAATTAATTTATTATTAAATTTAGTTTAATAATTGTATCATTAAATTTAGTTTGAACTCTCTATATAAGGAGAAAACTCTGCTATTATATATGTAAAAGAAAACTTTAAGGATTTGATAGTAAAATCTCAAATTTAAGGATCAACCGTCAATCCCCTCAATGTTAAAGGTTTCGAAGATCTGTTACATTTGAAAGTAATTTTGAGGGCTTATTGGAGATCTCTTACCTGATATAACAAGTATAATCAAGAGTAAATGTTAATCATATAATTTTATTTTAATGTTGAGTCTGTTTATGGATTTATATTTATAAAACTAGAAGGGTACCGGCGCTAAATGCATGATTTTTTCATGTTTACTGATTTATATTTATAAAAATAGAATGATACTGATTTTTGTATATAATTTGTATTTCTTGTGATATTAGAAAACATAAATTAGCAATTCAATATCTACATTTTTAAAAAATAAAGATATTTAATT
This sequence comes from Cardamine chenopodiifolia, assembly GCA_963922655.1. NCBI lineage: Eukaryota > Viridiplantae > Streptophyta > Magnoliopsida > Brassicales > Brassicaceae > Cardamine > Cardamine chenopodiifolia. The sequence goes on from OZ000481.1 coordinate 18,159,479, forward strand.
AGTTTCGCTTTTTACATAGATATTTTAAAGATGAAAATATAATTTTTTTTTTGTAAGTGCCATAATATGCATTTAACTAAATGAAAACTAAGATGATGATATAATGATTGAAGCTGTGAAAATAAAAAAATAAAAAAGTAATATAAGTTAAAGTCTAGTAATATTTAATATCAGAAATTAAACACTATTAATAGTTGATTTTGTTTTTGGGTACCCTTTTAATAGTTGATTCTAAAGCTAAAATCAAATGTTTTATTCACGACTCAACCTCTGGTATATGGTATTGATCTAAGAAAAAGAAAAACCCAAAAAAATAAAATTCAAAAGTATCCCAAACTTTCCGAATATAAAACAAGTTTGAGGCCTATAATTGCATCAACAAACGCTTACATCAACGCGTCATATTTGCTCATCTATAATTGAATATTGTAATTGGAAAATATTTTTCGCTTTTCTTTTACATTAATTAAGTGATTATCTTGGTGAATGGGTCAAGATCCCTATTTTTTCGAATTAGAAGCAAAAATAGGATTAATTAGTCCATTTTTGTTCTGGTACTCGAACTCATAACTTTTTTTGTTTTGATGACATCGGGTTAACAATATAATCTTGTGTTTCTTACTAGTAAATAATTTTTTTTTCGTTCCGTTAAGATCATTTGGATCATATAAAATAACTAATGTGGCTAAAATGAATTAAGAGATAATTTCTACAAAAATTCAGTTTTTTCTTAAAAACGAAAAGAAAAAATTAGTAGAATAATGATTATTACCTTATAGTTTGGAGGTACTGTTGAAAAAAAAACATTGGAGGGTTATAAACAATTTGAATAGAAAATATCTATAGATAATAATTTTTTTTTAAATGAAGTTAAATTATACTTTTAGAAAAGAATATAATGGTGCTCCATTCCACCTAATCGAACATATCTCTCCGTCTTATTTAATGGTTGTTTTTCTTATTTCTATTTTATTTATAAAGTATGAATAATCAAATACCATTTTATCGACTTTCATAATTGGTTGGTAGTCTACAAACTATAGAATTTGAAGCCGAAAGAATTTTATTCCATGAAACGAAGTCATGGCGGTGTAGTAGGACGTGCCATAAATTATAATTTTCTTAGCTACTACGATAAAGTTGTAGAATCCACATGTAAATTGACTCTCAAATAGTATGAACAAAATCAATCGACAAATATAGTAAAAATAAAAATCTCACCAAGTCTTAGAAACGAAGACCATTTGTCTGAAATCGAAGAGAAAACGCGTTTCGGAATTTCGCTTTATATCGCCCTCAGTATCTCTGTCGTCTTCTCTTTAACACCTTTGACTACGTGTCAACTGCTTCATGGCCATTTTTTATTTGTCATGCCAATATATTAATAGTTAATTATAAAAACCAAAGTGGTGACCAAAGTATTTTCATTAACGACGATATATTATTTTGTATATCGAAACTGAACGTGAAAAAGAAGCAACACAAAACCACTCAACGTAACTTGTTGATACCAAATTTATCATCCTCGACATGATCCAAATCAAAAATTGATTTAAAAAAATATTCAGTGAAGTCGACCTAATTCATTTAGGGCCGAGTTAAAAGAAAAAATAGAAACTTACTTGAAATATGAAGGCACATCAAAAAAATGAAATTTGGAAAAAAAAACTAAAAATGTTAACTTACTCAAATTACTATAACAAAAAAATTACTTTCTCTTCTCAAAATTATCCGAAAATCACTACATAAGATCTAAGAATTTAAAATTTTTGAAAACTATACATTTTCTGCTTCTTTAGTTCCTAACTAAATTATTACTTCAAAAATCTAAATTTTCTTTTTTATGTAATTTTTGATCTCAAATTTATTTAATACAAAAGCTTTTGATTTTTCGTATATTATAAATTATTTTGTTGTTAAGAACCCTACTTCAACATAACTTATAAATATATTAGTTTTAGATTAATTATTTGATATGATTGCTAACAATGGAATGTTCGTTTGTTTAAAACATGGGTTTAAATGTTTTCAAATACAAACAAATGTTCTAAAGAAATCCGATTATCACTAATCATAACAATTTTGCGAAAAGATAAAATAGTAAGAAATATTAAAAAAAGATAAGATATAGCGGTAAAATTAATAACATTAAGAGATAAATGGTAGTATTGTTTCATACCGCTAATTTTTCCTCTTTATGATTGGTTATTAAAGCGGTCTATCCGGACTCAACCAAATTCAAAATTTTACAAGATTAACTAAAGGTTCTATAACGGGACCATTCTATAACTATATGTTACAAAAAAAAACCGGTTTGGTGTATTCTTATTTTTTAAAGATATAGTAAAAATCTATTTTATTTTAAGAGAATCAGTTTTAGTTAAAATGTTCAGTCAATATTTTTTCAATTATCATTATTCAAATTATTTATCACTTGTCGAAACTATCAGTATCAATATTCAATTCATTCAGCGTCTCATTTCAAATTTTCTAAAAAACGAATTCTCCTCACAATTTTTTTGTAACGGCAATTCTCTTCACAATATATATCTCTAAAAAACGACATCAACCGGTCCAACTTTTTCTACACACCATAAATGAATTCAATCGAACAGATATCAATTAGAAGTCAACTCCATTAACTTTCATTAACCTAGAGTTAATTACTAGTGTACTAGAAATATATTAGCGTAATATCATAACATTTAGATAATCCCATTCTGAATAAAAGGATAATCCTAGGCCGTTGAGCTAAAATTTTAAACACCAGGTCGCTGGGCAGAAACCTCTAAATTGACATCTAATACGTTAGTCAAAAATCCAAACCAAAACTGAAAAACAAAACAAATTTAGTTATATGTATTAGCCTTATCCATGCATTACCAACCGACATAAACACTAGCTTAAAATCATATTATTTATACAAAAACAGATGATAATAATAATCATATGATATAGTAACTATTAGCTAACCACTTTTAATTAGTTGCACAATCTCTCTCAATTTCTTCTCTGTTTATAGTATTCGTACGTGTGTGTTATCTATATATAATTCACTATCCCATCAGCTCTCTCTCTTACTACTCACTCTTCACTCTCAAAAATCAAAATGTTTCAGTTTTCAAAACCTCTCTACATCTTCTTCTTCTTCTGCAGCTTAGTTTCTCTTTCATGGTCATGGCCTCTTTCTCTCCACCTTCCTCTCACATCTCTACGTCTCACTCCAACCACAAACTCCTCTACCTTCCAAACCTCCCTCCTCTCTCGCCGGAATCCATCTCCTCCGTACACTTTCCGATCAAATATAAATACTCCATGGCTCTTATACTCTCTTTACCCATCGGAACACCGGCTCAAACTCAGGAGCTAGTTCTTGACACTGGAAGCCAACTCTCATGGATCCAGTGCCATCGCAAGAAAATCAAGAAACCACTTCCTCCTCCAACGACGTCGTTTGATCCTTCTTTATCTTCATCTTTCTCTAACTTGCCTTGCTCTCATCCCCTTTGTAAACCACGAATTCCCGATTTTACCCTCCCCACTTCTTGTGACTCAAACCGACTCTGTCACTATTCTTACTTCTACGCTGATGGAACCTTAGCCGAGGGTAATCTTGTCAAAGAAAAATTTACTTTCTCAAATTCCCAAACTACCCCTCCTTTGATCCTTGGCTGCGCTACTGAATCTACCGATGACAAGGGTATTTTGGGAATGAATCTTGGTCGTCTTTCTTTTGTCTCGCAAGCTAAGATATCTAAATTCTCGTATTGTATCCCTATACGGTCGAACCAACCCGGTTTATCCTCAACCGGGTCTTTTTACCTTGGGGAAAACCCGAATTCTCGTGGATTTAAATACGTCTCTCTTTTGACTTTTACTCAAAGTCAACGCATGCCTAATCTAGACCCTTTGGCTTACACAGTACCTTTGCAAGGGATTAGAATAGGACAAAAGAGATTGGACATTTCCGCCTCTGTTTTTAGACCCGATGCTGGCGGGTCGGGTCAAACCATCGTCGATTCGGGTTCGGAATTCACTCACCTTGTTGACGTGGCGTATGATAAAGTAAAGGAAGAAATAGTGAGGCTTGTGGGGCCCAGGTTAAAGAAGGACTACGTGTATGGTTCCACAGCTGACATGTGTTTTGATGGGAACAATCCGATGGAGATCGGACGGGCAGTAGGTGATCTTGTGTTCGAGTTCGGGGGACGTGTTGAGATTCTCGTTGAAAAACAAAGGCTTCTGATCAACGTAGGAGATGGGGTCCATTGTGTTGGGATCGGACGGTCAAGCATGCTTGGTGCAGCTAGTAACATAATCGGTAACGTTCATCAGCAGAATCTATGGGTTGAGTTTGATGTGACCAATAGGAGAGTGGGTTTCAGTAAAGCAGACTGCCGCAGATTATCGTGAGAAAGTTCTAGGAATCCTATACGATCGTGCGTATGGTTTTAAAATTGTACTCGATTACGATCATCGTTGGATGATATTTGATCGGACAGTGTATATTATTTATATCCATTTTGAATCTGGGATTTGTGGGGTACCTTTAGAAGGACATCTGTCCTTAGCAAACTTTTCATCTTTATTAGGCTCTGTAACTATATGTATCAATGTATGTACTATAATAATTAAAAGGGTTCATGAATGTGTCAATATAACTCGTTATTACCAAAATAATATCATTATTCTATTAATATTTTAATGAACAACAACAAAATCATAAATTTTAATCAAAAATCCTATGCAACTCTTAGAATTTTGAATTAAAAATATAAGATTAGCAGTAACATTTAAATTCCCTTTAAACAACCATTATTTTTGGACCAGTTCTGTCGATTTTTGGATGATAATCTCCATGGTTGTTCTTCAATCTAATTAGTTTCCGACAAATAACTCTTAAAGCACCAACTACTAGTCCCTATTGTCTACGCTAATGACTAAAATTAAATCTATGAATTATGATATAGCATCATAACAGAATTTTGTATACAATAAATTAGACATATATATATATATCATATATATTATTAGACATATATATATGTCTAGCTTGTGCGTTACGTAAATACACAACAGCTCCTCCTAACATATATATAGGTCTTTCTATACAAAACCAAAACGGGGCCTATTTCTTAAAATATATGGGACTATATATCTTAGATGAATTTAGAAATGAAAAGTAACGTGGTACATATATATATATATATATATACACTTCTATATAAAAAAGTAGTCCCTATAGTCTTCTATTAATAAAAAATATATAGATGTCTATTTTAATTTTAATCTCTAATTTTGTTGGAAACCTATGCTAAATTTATGACATATTTTAAATATATACTTTTCGACGGTATATTTTAGTTTTATCCATTACTATCACAAGTTCTTTTACTTTAATTTTGAAATTTTAAGCTCTTCTATGGGTCTAAATGGTAATGTCTCTTCTATGGGTATAAATGGTAATGTCGGAATCTAACTGAATACACAATCTGACGGAATTTAGTTTTGATCTTTTACAAAATCTGGCTGAATAACTAAAGATTCAAATGGAAAAATAGAATTTTGCTGAATTCTAACAAAATATAATAGATAATTGATTAACGAAATAAATAAATTTATGTCCAGTTGAATAACAAAGTTGATTAAAATAATATGAAATAAAAGTAAATAATATTTTAAAATTAAATTAAATATTAATTATTAAAAATATTAAAAATGTGAACTTGTTTAAAATTATTTTAATATACTAAACAATATAGGAATGCAAAAAGACAAAAAATAAATAACTGCAAAAAATAATGAACTAAAAATACATTATTTTTAGATATAATATAAATTTATTTTATTTTAGTGAACAAATATTATGGAGGGCATTTTGTTTTTCAGTTCGAAATACATTTTTTTGGATTTTATCAAATAAGTTTCATTTGGGATATAATTTTTTTTCCGTTTGGATTCAATTTTGTTTTAGAAAAAATATTATAATAAAAATAAACATAACCAATTAATTTTAGTTATAACAATAATATTTTTGTATATTAAAATATATTTAATTTAATCAATTATTTTTTGTAGATTTTGGTTAAACGGTTCAGTTCAGTTTGGATTCAAATAATTTGATAAAGAAAAATTTATACCGATTAGATTAGACATGGACTTTCGGAACTCAGTTTGGGTTCAGATCATTTTTTCGGATTTTGGATAATTCAGTTCTAGGGTTCTTTAATCTATTCGGGTATTTTAAAATTTTGGTTCGAGTTCAGTTCGGTTTCATCCGGTTTCAGATCGGATTTGGATACCCAAAATATTAGAAAAAGCTAAAAATTTGATAAATTTGAATAAATTTGGTTAAATTTTCACAAATATAACTATTTGTTTTTGGAAATTTCAGTTATTTTACATATTCGGGTTAGTTTGGTCTAAAAATAATTGATATTTTCATATTTATAATAGAAATTTGAGTTGATGACAAAATAATATATATGAAATTTTGAGTAATTGTATTTTGGGTATATAATTATATTTCGAATATCCATTCGGTTTTCGGTTTGAATTTGTGTTCTATTTTTTGAATCTAAGAATTTAGAATTCTTTTGGGTATTTTACCATTTTTGGTTTGGTTCGGTCCATTTTTTTTAGATCATATCAAATTACATTTTTTGGGTTCGAGTATTTTATCCATGGTTCGTTTGTATTATTTTTTATTTTTAATCTCAATTTGATTTGATGAATTTTAGTTTACTTTTTCAAAAAACTAAAACCTTAATTCAGTTTTAAATTTTATTAGCTATTACTCCTCGTATTCATTTTTTTGTGGTGGAGTATTCATTTTTTTCTTTATTAAATTTCCTCGTATTCTCCAATTTCCCTAAAACTACTGTTTCATCAAATGATGTAACTTTATTTTTTTCCTCCAGATTCCACATGAATTCCACAGATAAGCTGTTACCATTTACAGCCATAAAGTGAGCTCCATGATAATCATATGCTTATATATATATATATATGTTTTTCAGGTTTTTTTGCAATTAAACAGCAATTTTTTATTTTTCTGTAAAAAAAATCATCACTTAAAAATTGTGCAAATCAATTTTACCAATTCCTAAATCATCTGCAATATATTCTTTATGTATATCGTCGACATACCCATGTAACTTGCCGTTAGAAAACTAACAGAATCCGTAAAAACGACGTCATTTAATCTCATAAAGACAACACACTGTTTGACCTGCACATCATGTCATTTTATTAATGCCAAAACGACAAGATTTTCTTTTTTATGGCAAATTAGGTTTAAATTTGGGGGAAAATCAAATTGGGGCAAAAATTAGGGTTTGTGTTTCCCTTTCTTACAATCTCGATTCCCGCTTTTGTCTGAGTTAAAGTTTCAACATTTGAGTTTCTGTTAGTACCGAAGACCATTCTCTGTCTCTATTTCGTCAAAATCAGTCTCAATCTCTGTCTCAATTTTGTCACTCACCGTTAATCTTGATCTCTTGCCTCCATCGCTTCAATGTGTAATCGATTTAGGGTTTAATTCTTTGTGAAATTCATCTGTTTAGGGTTTAATTTTGCATATTTTAGGGTTTAATTTCACATCGAATTTGTTTCGTCACCATCATCACCATCACATCGTTTAGCTCGTTTGTTTACCATCGTCACCATCGCATCACATCGAATTTTTTTTGTCACCATCGTTTTGCATCTGTTTAGGGTTTAATTTCGCATATGTTTTGGGATTTCTCCAATCATTTAACTCGCTAGAGTTTCTCAAATCGCTTGTGTTTAAACCCGATTTTTTTCTAGGTTTAACTTATGCGTTTAATTCTGATTTCTCCAAGAACTTGCTAGAACTTTTGTAACTTCTGGGTTTACCTTTTGTCAATCCATACATTTTTCCACTCTTATCTCTTGTTTTCTCTTGTCAATCCATACACTTTTCCACTCTTATCAACTAATCTCCTCTTATCTTGTTTTCTCTTTATAGGTTTCAAGCAGATATTGCCATAAGCTAAGTGAAATTAAGTGAAGATGAGTTTTGATATGTTTTTCCAAGCTAGTGGTTATTGGGGTTGAGACGGAGCTTACCTAGGTGGAGAAGCTCAGGCATCTAGAACTCATTTGGGTGAAGGTTTCAAGGGGATACCTAAGATATTGATGCTTCTCCACGATATCAATATCTTAGGTTATGAAGAGAATATGAATAGGCTTAGTTGGTTTCCACTTGTTCAGACCGAGAGAAAAGATATAGAAGATGCATTAACATTGTATGTGGTTAGGAGTGATGATCCGTATATAGATATGCGAATGGTTGGAGGTAGAACCTTGTCTGATGATGATGATAATGATCTTGACGTAGGATCTAGTACTATTGGTGATGGTTCAGAAGTAGGTTCTGAAAATGAGGAAAATTTTGCTGAAGTTGAGAACTATTATAGTGATAGTTCTCATGAAGGAAAGACAAAGTTGGATGATACTAAGTACAAGGGGTTTACCTTGTGTCAAGGGTATAAGACCATTGATAGTTTTAAGAATGGAATCAACAAGTATGTAGTGAAGAAGAAGAAGAATATAAAGTATCAAAAGACATATTCTAAGCGATTTCTTGCAATTTGTGCTGAAAGAATTGTCCATGGAGGATATATGCTTCTATTAACAACAGCTCTAGTAGTGTAGTTTTTAGGTTTTTAGTGGATCAACACAGCTGCACATGGTATGGTAAAATATCTATAATTACCAATACAAAACTAGCTGATATGTACATTGAAGAGTTCATAGAGAATCCAGACATTCCAACTACTTAACTCCAGACAAACTGCTTCAACATCAACATCAATGATGACAAAGCTTATATGCTTGAAGACATTTGAAAAAAGCAGACATAGCAATTTTCAAGGCTGCATGATTATGTTTACGAGTTGATGAGATCAAATCATGTATCTACTGTTGAATATGAGGTGAGATAATCCAAGTTTTATAGATTTTATATTTGTGTTTGCTGGTGTGAAAGAACGTTGGATTAAGGCGTGTAGGAGAATATTTCATATAGATGGAACATTCCTGAAATGGAGAATGACTAGTATGTTGTTAGTAGCTTGTGGTAGGGATCCAAATGATCAAATTTCCCACTAGCATATGGTATTGTTGATGTCGAAAGCAATGACAGTTGGATATAGTTTTTTGAACATTTGGTTGAGGATTTAGCCCTAGAAAGTATGAATGGTTTAACTCTAGCTAATGATCAGCAGAACGGGTTGATTGCGGCAGTTAGAGTTGTGTTGCCATATGATGAACACAAGATGTGTGCAAGACATGTTCATGCCTGTTGGAAAAAACACCACTCATGAAATGAGCTCCAAGACATGCTCTAGGCTGTAGCAGATTCCTGTTATCTACTAGCATTTGATAGAAAGATGAAAGAGCTTTAAGAATATTACCCGGTTGCACATGCTGACTTAAAGGTCAATGTCTACACTCCATGGTCTAGGTAACTATTCAGTAATTCGTAGTTTACACAATTTAGTTTTGATATATTCTGTTTGTATCTAATGTTACACTATTTTTCTGTGTAGGGCTTTTTAGTGGATATTCAAAGTGTGATACTATTGAAAAAAACTTAGGTGAGTCATTCAATGCAACTATTAGGATTGGTAAGATTATGCTGATTGTTGAGATGCTTGAGGAAATCAGAAGGAGAGTCATGACTCGTGGAGGTTATGACACAACTCACCCTCGTGTGTTATCTATATCTGAACTCGCAGACATGGTGAGAAATCGTCAAAATTTGTCTCAACCTTGAAGTTGGTCATTTGTACCTTTTAATATGTCTTTTGTACTTTGAACTTCTCCTTTGTACCTTGAACTTGTGTTTGTGAAGGTTATGACTTGATTTGTATAGCTTTAGGTGTTTGGACTTGATTTGTAGGTTTTAAAATCTGTCTCAGTTATGATTTGATTTACCAAATTTACCAAAATCTTCCAAAATTATGTGACCAATTTACCAAAATTTCTAAATTTTCAACGGTTATATGGACTACATTTGACATAAGACACAAAAACAAACTCTTACCCAAGGACACAAAGACACATACAAACTCTCACCTAAAGACATAGACAAACTCTCACCCACAAATGAACCAATATACCACCAATCATGACTAAAGCACACAATATCACATTTTTGGACCAATGTAAATCTTGAACCTCTTTCTCACAATAACTAAGCATGGATTTCAGATCTCCAGTCTCTTTCTCACAAACTTCTACAAGTTCTTTGACCGCTTCTATCTTGGTTGCATAGCTATTTGCTACAACTTAACATGTGTATGTTTCACATGCTAAATATCCATCTGAGCTTCCAAATCTTGTAAACATTTTCCTAGGCTTCCCAATCTACTTGAAATTTCTCTACAACCATTTATACATCTTCCATCTCTTTAACCATGGATATATCGGTCCATTTGAAAAAATTTGTGTTATCCTGTAACAAATTACGACTTAACTCATCAAAGTTACATTCTCTATCTCTTCTGATGTAATTGATTATCTACATTACCTCCTTTGACACATACTGACAACAATAGAAAAGTTGACCCGAATTCTTCAACGTATCTGTGGTCTGGATCATATAGGCATTGCACCACATTTGCATTTCCTTGGTATTTCTCTAAGTCAGGCTCACGACATCTGAAGTTATCACTTACATCTTCACCAATTTTAAAATTCAAAATTTTCGATGAGCATAATTGGATATGAAATTGAATCCCAACAAAGTTATGAACTCACCTGAACTCGTAGAAGAAGTCATTGGTATGTTGGAGTTGTCAATTTCTGGAGCCCGAATTTGAGTGAAGCGATGAAGTCAAGAGATTGAGAGAAAATTGAGACAGATTTTGACGAAATAGAGACAAAGAATGTCTTCGATACTTACATAATCTCGAATGTTGAAGCCCCAATTGGAATAGCGATTGTGAGAAAGGAAGAACACAAACTCTAATTTTTAGCCTCAATTCGATTTTACATCAATAAAACGATATAATGTACAGGTCAGACAGCTTGTTGTCTTTATGAGACAAAACGACGTCATTTTATAAATTCTGTTAGTTTTCTAACGGCAAGTTACGTGGTCACACTAACGATATACAAAAAAAACTATATTGCGAATAATTTTGGAGTTGATATAATTAACCTTCACAATTTTTGGATAACAATTTTTCTTGTAAAAATAAAAAAAATTGCTGATTTATTTGGATAAAACTTTTTTTTTAAAACACGAACATATATCGGTTTTAGTAAACGATCTAAACTCTTTCTATTAAAATTTCCTATGTTTCAATCAAATGAAAAGACACACATGAATGTTATTGCTTATGTCGTCGTCTGTTGTAGTGTCACTGTTTCCTAATAATTAAAAAGACAAACCGAAATATATATATATATATATATATATATATATATTTAAAAAAATATTACATAAGATGATACAAAGTACGCTCATATTTATTATAAGTTAAAGAGAGTAGATAAAATACAAGTGATGAATTTAGGAAGAGATGTAATGGGTAAGCCAACAAAAACACATGATGCGAATGAAGACAATGACACATGATGATGAAATCGAGCAGAACACTACTAATCAATTACCACTGAGATACGGCAAGTCGGCAACGTCAATTTTTTTGGTCATTTTCTTTTAAACTGTTTATCAGTTAAGGCTTCTTTATTTTTATTTCTCATGAATCAACCCGTTTGATATAGATTACATTAATTAAATGTGTACTTTTTACAATAATTCAGTTCGGGTTTTGATATACTTAACTTAGTAAGAGTCTCTTATAAGTAACATTCGATTTAACCCCAAAAAACGTAAAACAACTAAATCACAACAAAAAACATATGAGAGATTTTTTTGATCGATCTTTTTTGTTTTCTTTGATCAACAGTTTTTGTTCGATCTAAGATATCACAATTAAAGCATAACTATATGTTGAATCTATGCAAAAGTCTCTCACGATTTTTTAAATAATTCCATACGCGGTTTTTATAAAAACTAAAACTCACAACAAAATAAAAAAATAAATATATAGATATACGGTGGTTTATAAATTTGGTGCTAAATACGCATTTTAATAAGATTTCACTTTTGCAAATGACTATATTAGTGGCGGATTCCTAGTTCAGTTTTATATGGAGCACGACCTTTTACAATTGAAGAAATATTTGTTAATTAATATGAAAATTATACTACGTAAAGGAAAAAGAGTATGCTCCCACGCCTTAGATCCACGCCTGCTCATCATATGTACAAGTCTCTGACAATTTCGTCACTCAAAAAATGAACTTTGAGTCTTTTTTTTTTTATTTGTTTATAAAACTTTGGGTCTTGGCTAATAAATTTTCTGATATTGAATTTGATAGTTTAAAAATGACGGAATTAACTTCGTTTTGTAGAAGAAACCTTCATAAACTACCATAAATTCAATTTAACTTATCACTAATAATCCCTAACAAAAACAAATCATAACATTTTATTGTGATTTCTGTTGAAATTCATTTTTAGATAAATGGAATCAACCATTTTTCCGGTAATTTTTAAATTGAACGGAAAATATATGAGTTCGATTCCTTGCAATAAACACTATAGTTTAGTGTATTATTTGTCAAATAAAGTTAATTTGATTATGAAATGAATGTGAATAGTTTAGAGGAATAATAATGTTAAAATTTGTATTTTATGCCATATTGGAACTAGATAAATATTTATTCAAATAAAAAATATAAGAGTGCCTCCACACATAGTTTAAAAAGCTATAGAAATATAAAGATATGCAAACCACAAGCGCGCACCGTGGCAGTCAAACTTTGGAGCTAAAATTTTCTCCGCGAATCTTGCGAGATCATGGGCTCGTGCGAGATTGCACAATCTCGTAACCTCTCAACCCTCTCTTCCTATAAATACAACACTTCTCTTCTCTTTTCATTATCGCTTTCACACAACAAACAACTCCAGCAAAAGGCACATTTATATGCTGAATAAGCCTTTATACAATTCCATCCTTATTTATTTTATTTTGCTGTTCAACAAATTTACTGTAAAAATTTTCTTATACATTAGAAAAAGGTAATCTCTCATGTGTCTGACCAAAAAATCTAGATTTGAATACGTTTTAAAAATGTATTATGGTCATGGTTTAATCCAAATAAAATGAAACACTATTTGGAATTCAAAAAGAAAAAAATAAATATCCGCAAATACTGCATAGATTTATAATGAAAATATATGTAACAGAGAAAATGACACCAGATTACTACAGAAATTAAAATGCAAAATAAAATAAAAACGAAAAATACATTTGATTGTAACTATCGTTGATTTTGGTTTTGAGGTGACGTAAGTGTCTCACGAATACTATCAAGTGTTTTCTAAAGTCATAGATGGCTCATCTAATGTTGATGCGCCAATATTTCAATGACCTTCAATGCGCCACTAGTATATTTATCAGGTCTGATCATGGACATGAGCTCACTCTTTGCTCTTTTGATTTTTTTTCATCTAAATTTTTGAGATGATGTAAGAACATGCCATAATTCATGAGTCTCTGCCTCGTAACATAAATCGCTTACATCTTTTTCACGTTAAAGGAATTTGAAATTTATTCAAGGATCTTGTAGACATTTATTCCTCCAAATATTCTATGAACACGTGCAAATATTCCGATTAAACGATTGGTAATGTGGTGTCAATACGCATGCACCGTGAAAATTTTGCACGACTAATCTATAAGTATGATAGTAAGATAAGTTCATAGAACTTAGACTTAGACCGAAAGAAAACTCAACCTAAAGTTTTTAAGAGAGAGATGGACATAATCACACTTGTTTATAACACAAAGGTCTTTTATACTGATAAATTCAATAAATAAATAAAAATTAGGGTTAAGGTTTAACCATCTCTCCGACATGGAGGGATCCCCGATTTCGAAAGCTTCAAGCAAAGGAAATGGATTGAGCAACATTTATGGAAATAAGGAATGATTCCTTCAGAATAAGAAGAAGAATCTACAATTCAGATAAGAAGCATGAAGCTCCCGAAATCGGGGTTCCTTCCCTGTCAGAGAGATGGCTAAACCTTAACCCTAAAAAGTTTTGATTTATTGAGTTGATCAGTATAAAAGACAAGTGTGATTATCCATCACTTTCTTAAAAACTTTTAGGTTAAGTTTTCTTTCGGTCTAAGTCTAAGTTCTATGAACTTATCTTACTATCGTACTTACAGATTAGTCGTGCAAATTTGGGAAACTCTTTTGTAAAATCATTTGAGTAACCTTGGGATTTTACTATAGAAGCTCTTAAAAGGTTAAAGCTAATATATATATATATTGTTCATTTGCTGAGCAATGAAAGTGTTGAGTTCACTTATACAAACCTTACTTTTTGGGTACAAGTTGATCTCACCTAAAACCCTAAGATTGAGCTACAACCAACCCATTTACATCGACCTAGTTCTTATTTTAAGGAGATGAGGCATACGATATATTTTGGTTAATAGATGATATAAGTTGAGACTGGAAGCTGATCAGATCCATGAAGTAGGCTTCAATACCTATGCGAATATCGGAATCTTCCCTTTATCCGAAGGCGCAAAACTGTTAGTCTTTGGCAACAAGTAGTGTATCTTATATATAGAAAAGTAAATTAGCTTATACAAATTCTGTATAATATTTTGAAATGATAACTTAATACTTAAGAAGAGTATAAAGCTAAAGAGCATACTGAAGTTTCTATCACATGAACCATACATTGCCACAAAACTAAAGATTCAAACTGCTCCAAAGACTGTACAATAAAGATGATTTCTTTCTAGACAGTTGAGAAAAAGGAGTTCTTTGTCCCCTTCAATTTTTGTCTGGATTTAGACAAGTACCTCAAGATTTCATCCTTGTTGAATAGTGGAGAAGCAATAAGATCTCTTAGAAAAATCAAACCATAAATTCAGATCTTATTCTCTCATGCCCATTCTTGGTTATCTTGGACACCCTCAAAGCACCAAAGGTATCTGTAAGAAAGCAAAAAAAGCTTCCATGTGAACTCCAAAAAATATCTTTACATTCTTAACCACATAAGCACAATATTCAGTTTTACAATTTCATTTTTCATTGGCAACATAACGAAATGGACCGGTAAGCCTGATTATTGTAAAAACGTTATCCAACTTCTCCAGGTATCTACAGGTCACTATATCATTTCAGTTTGAACCAAATCACTTTTCTAAACAGTTTGAGCAAAAGTGATATTTGACCACAAGCGAAACAAATAACGTTACAGAGAATAAAGCCATAATGATAGAACTACCTTTGGTGCTTTTGCCTGAAAGTCTTGTTAAGTTAAGCAAAGTCTTCCATTGACACGGTTAGACCACAAGTGCTTATCGACTTATCCAACTTCGGCCACAAATCTTTTTAATCCCATTCTCCTTCATTTTGTCCCTAAGATGAGCGACATCCGTCCACCGGTCTAAAGCTCCATAAATATTTGACAGAAGAACGTAATTACCGGCACTTTTTGGATCAAGCTCAAAGAGTTGCCTTGCAACTACCTCTGCTATCTCAGTATTCCCATGTACACTACAACCACCCAAAAGTGAACCCCAAGCACTAGCATGAGCTTCAACAGGCATGGATTTGATGAGCTCATAGGCCTCTTTAAGCTTTCCTGTCCGGCTAAGGAGATTTACAATGCAGGAATAATGATCGGGAGAGGCAACAAAAGAATATTCCTTTCGCATTAACTCGAAATACCTTAATCCCTCTTCAACAAGCCTGCCTTCGCCACAAATTTTCAATATTACTGTGAAGGCAACTTTATCGAGAACAATACCTTCATCTACCATTTTCTCAAACAGTCGAACAGCTTCACCTCCACACCCATGAATAGCCATTCCTTCCATCATCGAACAGTATGAAACGAGATCTCGCTGAGGCAGCTCTTCAAACAACTTAGCTGCTCTGTCCATGTGGCCACTCTTGGCATTCATGTCTATCAAAGCAGGTATAACATAATGGCTAGAAAATTTATTCATGCTTTGGTGCAAATAAGAATCAACCTGTTCACATAATTCCAAGCAACCCATCTGAGAACACGCTGACATCAAACCCACCATTATAAACTCATCAGGTTTAACATTCTTCGCACACATTTCGCCAAAAACCTTGAACCCTTCATTTGGCTGGCCATTCTGTGCATAACCCGATATTAAAGCTGACTATACCCTAGCATCAACATCCTTCGCTTGCTCAAACAAATCCCGAGCAGAAACCATATCACCACCTTTAGCATATCCATCAATCATGGAAGTATACGAAATTATATCTTTCTTAGGCATTTCATCAAAAAACTTCCTAGCATTAACCAAATCTCCGGATTTAACCAACCCATCAATCAAAGCATTCCAAGATCCAAGATTACGCTCAGGCATAAGATCAAACATTCTCTTTGCTTCCTCTAGCTCCCCAGATTTCACATACGCTACAATCAAAGCTGTCCAAGAAACCACATTTCTCTCAGGCATTTCACCAAACACCTTACGTGCACTAATTAAATCCTTGCATTTACCATAAAAATCAACAAAACTTGTAGCCACAACAATATCTTGATGACAACCAATTCGCAGAACCAACCCATGAACCATTGAACCAACACGAACCTGTCCATTGTTTGAACAAACTTTCATAACCAATGGAAAAGTATACTCATCAGGTCGAGCTAACCCATTTCTCATCATACGCATTAGAACCGAAACATCTCGAAAAAGAGAAGCTTTTTTGAGTACCCTTTAATAAACTGGTTCCAGAGATAAGTACAAGGATGAGAAACACGATAAAAAAACAGAGGAAGAGTAATTGAGAGATGAAGAAGACGATGAAGTCAAGACTGAAATGAGATTCTGGTCTTGTTCAAGACCTTTACGGATGATTCGTGCATGGATTTGATTAAGATGAATCTCAGATTTACAGAGCTTCAAGAGAGTTTCGAGGGAAGGTAAGGAAGGATGAGATAATCTTTGGATCATTCGGATTCAAGTGGGGTTACGAGAAAACATCTGAATCTGTGTAAATGTGTAAGCTTTTGTCATAAAGAATCAATATTTGGAGAAGAAAGTAGTAAGTTGAATTTGTAAAGCTGAATCCTTGGGGATGAGGGTTTTTTTTTTTTTTTTTTTTTTTTTTTTTTTGTCGTCCGGGGATGAGGGTTTAGAGTTTATAAATTGGCCGTTTGTTTTTTCGCTCCACGCTTGTATATTGTTAAAGTTAATATAATTTGTTTTTTTTTTCTTTTTCTTGCTATTTTAAATTGGCTAATTGTTTTTGTAAGTATGTTGCGAAAATATAAAATGTGATATTGGTATTTATGTCCTTGTGAAAATGATAAATTTTATAAGAACAAAAAAATAAAGATGAGGTAAAATCAAAATTTTGAATACAATGTTACATTGCTTATGTGAATCTAATATATGAAAGTAGAAAAAATCTTTGATTCAGATTCGTGGTGTAGCTCCATTGATGCTCTCATCTCCTGAATACATGTTTTCTTTGTATTGGTTTCTATTATTTGTTTACAATTGTTCAATTATCGTCTTACTTCTTGTGAAATTGATAAAACACACAAACTCGCGCAAAATAAAATGCATCCCATTTAATTATAGTTGGAGTCATGAACAAATGAAATGTTCTATTAAGATATAAAGATAGTAAACTCTTGAACTTCTATTATATTTTACATTCTTTTATTTATATGAAGAAAATGAAAATATAATCATATCAAATTTTATTTTGAAAAAAAATTTAGTTTAGAATCAACAGGATCAAAACAGATTAATTCGTATCAATATTTCTTTTGATCAAAAGAGATATTTATTTGAAACAAAAGGAATAGTCTAAAACAATATTTAATTTAGTACAGAAAAAATAACTTAAGAAAAAAAAAACCACGTATCGGCCTAGTCAAATATAAATATAAGACATGACGACTTTGGTTTATCAAAAGAAAAGCATGAAAGTTAGATATCACTATTAAAAAGTAAATTAGAAATCCAACAGGTCGCATTTATTTTATCAAGTCAATAGATCCCGGTTTGGCCTTAAATTAACAAGATGCTGTAATCAACTGGTTTGGTTTCCAGAAATTGTAGATAGCGGCCATGTTCGTTTGACAGTTACAGACGATTGCAGCTTGTGACTTGTGACTGCGGCTTGTGATCTGCGACCAGACGCTGCGATTCTTGTTCGTTTAATAGCCGCGCATCTAATCGCAGCAGCGGCAACCGCATGATCCTGTATTAGGCAAAGAACAGAAATTGGCCGCAGCCGCAGCCGCAATAGTACTAAACGCAACAATACCAGACGCACCGCCAGATTTTTTAGCGGTTGAAAATTTCTGACGTAACGATCTGCGTCTGCCGTAGCGTTTGGCCGCAAGAGGTTACGGCTGACAAACGAACATCGTTTAGCCGCATCCCGCAGCCGCAGATACCTGAGATTGCCAAACGAACAGGCCCAACGTTTCCAATACTTTGGTTTCCTAATATTGGTTGAACCGGATATTTGGTCACGATCATGAGGAGTTTCTTAGGTCCTTTTTGTTTTCTCATCTATAATTTCCATTCAAATGATTAATTCAAATATTCAATTTATATAATTCATCATCTATATCATTCATCCAAATGCTGTTTGTTTTAGTTTTGAATTGTTCATCAGGATAATCCATTTAAATAAACTTTTGTTTGGTTGGTTAGTTTTTGTAAATTTTAATATCCACCTAGATACTTTTAACAATAAAATGACTGAAATATCTATGATTTAATCTAATTATATTTGAATTTTAATTATATTTTTAAAAGACAATATTTAGAACCGCAAAATTACATAATATATTTAAAAGCAGAATAACCAAAAAATCTAGTTTTTACAAAAAATTGTAAAATGATGTTTTTATACAAAAAATTTATAATCACGGAATTGCATTTTTGCAAGAAACCACAAAATCGTGAATTAACGTTTTTTGCAAAAAAAGGCAAAATCTTGGAATAAGATTTTTTGCCAAAATTGTGAATTGAAATTTTGAGAAAAATTCATGAAATGAAGTTTTCCACTAAAAAAGCAAAATCACAGAATTACATTTTTGAGATAAAACAAGAAAATCTTGGAATTTGGGTTTTCTGCAAAACCCGTGAAATCGCAAAATTACATTTTTGCCATAAAACTATAAAATCTCGGAACTAAGGTTTTCCTCAAAACCCATGAAATCAAAAGTTTGACGGAAAAATGTAAAATGACGTTTTTTCTGCCAAAACAGTAAAATCACAATTTTAGCAAAAAACACAAAATGGCGTTTCCGGCCGAAGTCGCAAAGTCTCAGAATTACATTTTGTCAAAATCGTGAAATTGAGTTTTTTTTTGCTAAAAACGTAAAATCGCGGAATTACGTTTTTGCGATATAGCCATAAAATCTTGGAATTGAGGTTTTCCGCAAAACCCGTGAAAATCATAAAATAGCGTTTTTTGCCAAAACTGTAAAATCATAATTTTAGCAAAAACCGCTAAATAGTATTTCTGGCCAAAACCGCAAATTTTGGAATCACAACTTTTCTAAAATCGTGAAATCGAGTTTTTCATCTAAAAACATAAATTCACAGAATTATGTTATCGCGATTAAACCATAAAATCTCAAAATTACGTTTTTCAGCCAAAACAATGATTTTGGAGGAAAAACAAGATCAACAAACGTAATATCTAATACATTTATAAAGTTTATAAGAAAAGTATATCAATATCTATGAAATAATTATATCAATATTTATAAAAAAAATTTAAAAATGTACCTTTATTTATGTTTTAACATGTTTAACAAATAATTATATCAATATTTATGGAAATAATTATCTCAATATTTGTTAATCTAATTCAAAAAAATAAATATAATTTTATCTATGATTTTATATGTTTCAAAAATTTACCTTTCTATTTTATATATTGATGTAAATGTTTTAAAATAAATTAAACTAATAAATAAAATAAAATTTGTTAGAAGTACATTTATCATTTGTTATTTTTGTTATTTTTGAATGAATTATCTGCATCCAAATGTCCAATTTGGTTCATTCAAATGGTTTTAAAATTTTGTTCTAAATATTAAAATTCATTCATATATTTTATTCATATGAACCATCTGACTGAAGTTTTTTTGCCACTAAACAAACTTCAATTCTCATCTTTTATGTAGATGGAACTGAACCATGAAACAAACAACACTCTTACTATATAAAACGAATGGGCCTTCTTGTCTCGGCCAGTAGTAAATTAATTTCTAAATCTTTTTAATTTTTTACATCCTGTAACTATTCAAAAAAAATTTCGAAGCAAGTAGAGATCGAAAGCTCCTTTGTGACCATATCGCAGGAGAAACCCTAAATTTTGTTGAGATATTACTTCCATTCCCAAAAATTTAAGCATTTTTGAGACATTTCAAGTTAAACATCTTCAGGTATGTTGACATTTAACTTTTTTTTGTCGTCAAACCCCATATTATTAAGTTATTGGTATAAAACGATGTGCTTACATGGGAAAAGAAATACATGGATTAGTGCAATCCTAACGATCCATTTAATCTAGACGTATATAAGAGATAATAAAAGACTAATCCAAGACAAAAGCCTAAGACAAAATCTTAAAGAGACGAAAGCTAAGAACTCTTGAAAAAACGGAACACACCTCAGAGATATGCCACTCGAAGTGGTGTAAGGCTAACCGATTCTTGATGTCGACCTTCCGGAGATGCAATACCACACGGGATACGAAAGTTTTGTTGTATTTTGAGAATCGATACTTGTGTCTGAAGTGGCGAGGCGCTCGATCCCTGAAGAGGGTAACCACAAGTAAGACGAGAGAAAATTTTCGCTAAACCCCGAGAAAACGGAGGCTTGGATGCCAAAGGCGGGGGAGCAAAATCTTGATCTCCTAAACCCGTAAACGCAATCCAAATAGCATCAATTTTCATGAAGAAAGGAGACGCCATATTTCTCTTCCTAGTGAAGGATTTTGTAGAAAATAAGCTCTTCGATAGGACTATCCTTAGAACATTAAAATAATCATGAATGAAACATAGGGCCTCATAAATGGATTGTCCGGAGAAATGTCGAGGCTAACTAAAACGACTACACTTGTACTAGAAGTAATCGACTACACTAAACCAGCAACTGAAAATAAAATAATCAACAAACCATGTGAATTTTGATAACCACTTTCTTCGACGATGAGATCGAATCAAGCGCACCGCTCATAGAGCGAAAAAAATGTGATAGAGTTTTCTCCTTTTCAATGGAGGATGTGAAAACAATTTTAAAGCTGCCCAGAAAAAAGACTTTGCAAAGGTAAATAGGCTTTAGACCCATCAAAAATATTGGGCCATCCAAGCCTCAAACTACACAAAAGCTGGGCCAGGCCTGAAATGAGCTCCTCCTTAGCTTTTGATCAGCAAAAGTTAATGGCCTGACAAACTCCAATTAACCCAAATGATGATCCATGCCCATAATGAACCCATAATGAAGTCTTCTTCTTCTCTTGACCAACAATGGTTCGTACCTCGAGACCACGTCGCCGTCGTCTGTCAGAAAGTGAAAACTCTTCGGTCACAGAGACCGAGAACTGGGACAAAAAGGCTGCCAGACTCCTCCACCAAGCTTGTGAGCCTTCCCGGGTTAGATTGAGATTCTGATTGGTCTGGATAATGATCGAGAAACGAAACGGATGACTCGACTTACCCTCGCAACCCCGCTTCTCATTACGGAGAAAAACACGGCAGAACTATGGACTCTGAGCTGAAAAGAATGGTTCTCTTGATGGTGATCTTCATAGCACATAAGGATTTGCCATCTCCGACTAGCCTCGGCCGATGAAATTCCCTTTCGTCGAAAAAGCGGGTCAGATGGGATAGGGGGCCTTCTTTGGGGAAGAAGTCCGAGGCACCATCTTCTCCGCCATTAGGGTTAACAATGGAGAGAGGAGAGATGGCTCACCAATCGAAGTGACTTCAAACTCCAACCACCAGAAGTTTAAGCCTCACACTCTCGCCAATGAAAGATAGAACCCGTCGTTGACAGGAGGATCTCACCGGCGACAGATAGATCTCTCCGGCGACAGATAGATCTCTCCGGCGAAGTTGAGACAAACATAGCAAACACTGGCTGGTGATAGGGTCACTCAGCAGAAGAAGAGAAAGAGGATCTTCGGGCCTTGAGACCGGTGCAACGGGGAAAGTAGACATGCGACTGTGACAAGATCTCCGACCACGCGATACAACATTCCGGTGATGTTGTCGTGGTCGGGAAAAAGGAAGAAGAGGGTCCAAAGTACTGGTAAGAGGGAGAGGCAACGTTCAAGTGGAAGAACTGAAGATGCATCTTGACGCCGGCGTAAAAAACCAGAGTCAAAAAGATTACCTCGATAATAGTGCCTGGGAGAATTCAAAATTCAAAACAGCTCTTTTACACCTTTTTGTTGACATTTAACTTAGATGACTATTTTTGTCTTTTTTTTAGTGTTTTGTGTTCTTTTCTTGCTTGATTCTTCTTCTAGTGTTGCTGATATCACTATGTTCTGTTGTTTTTGAGAGAAATTGTTGATGGTTCTTTTAGGGTTCCTTATACTTCGAGAATTAGAGAGAAAGGGTTTCCATTTTTAGGGTTTTTTTTTGTTCTTTCGTGCTGGATTTAGCTGCTTCTGTTGCTGATGCGGTGATACCCCTTCTTGTTGTTAGTTAAGTGAGAAATTGTATTTTCCTTCTTGTAGGGTTTCGAGAATTAGTGGAAGGGTTTGAATTTTAGGGTTTTAGCACCAAAGTTTACATTTTTCTTTAAATTCTTTTCAGGTTTGTGTTTTTCATGGCTGAAATAGAGGTTCTGGTGTTCTGTTACCGGTACGGTTGCTTCAAGGATGGCCCTCATGCCATATACTATGAAGGGTCTACTCTTAAATGATCAAAATTAAGCGAAAGACTAAGTTAAGTATATTGTTGGATCAATTGTATCTAATCACTGGATTAGATAGGAGGATAACAAAGTTTGATATAATAGGTAGATATCCTTCATCTGTGAAGAGGGGAAGATTTACTATGTACCTTTTCCTGTGATTAACGACACTAGTTTGGAGACTATGCTTGAGGTTCCAACCAAATATCCTGGTATAAAAAGTGTTGAACTGTATTTGGAAGTGAAATCGACATCCGATGGAGTTATTGATCATGCTGCTTGTTTATCACAACCTTTGGCCAATCCTGGTAGTTCTTTGAAAAAGTAGAGACAGATGTATCTGTTAAGCTAGAGAGGGAGACGGATATAAACTTAGGATCAGATAGGTTGGTGCGCGTGGTTGATTTGACAGGGGAAAGCAGCACCTTGAATACAGATTCTAATTTTGGAGTTTCGAAACCGTGTATGTCTAGTTTGTGGCTTGTTGATCATGACTTGCAAGTAGGATTATGCTTCAAAGATGGTGATGAGCTGAATAAGGCAGTGGAATGGTGTTCTCTAAAAGGGTGACAAACGTGTATAGTGCAAGAGATTGCAAAGGGTGAGTATAACTTTTAAGTGCATCAGATGGAAATGCAAGTGGTCACTTGGGGCTGTTAAAATGGAAAAGCAAAGACTCTTTGAGATAATCAAGTATACTGGTCTGCATACTTGTCGACCCATTGATCTAGAAGAGTTCAATTCAAAGTTTAAAGCATATGAGAATGAACGTGTGGTCAGGGTACAACCCACACAAACACTTACAGAGTTGAAGAAGTGTAGACTGGAAGTATGATATATTTCCTATCCCAAGTTTGCATCTTTCTGCAGCGTATTTTGGGCATTTTCACAGTCTACAAAAGGGTTTCAACATTGTAGACCTTTGATCATAGTGGACACCACTAACTTGAACGGTGAGTGCTAGTTGAAATTGATGATTGCCTCAGGGGTAGATGCAGCCAACAAATAATTTTTGCTTGCCTTTGCGATTACTAAAGAAGTTTCTACTGAAAGTTGGCGTTGGGTTCTCACTAGAATCAGAGAGAAGGTTACACAAAGAGAAGGCCTTTGCCTCATCTCCATTCCCCACCCCGACATACGCTGCTATTAACAAATCAGGGTCTCATGGTAAGAACCTTGGGCTTATCACATGTACTATCTGAATCATTTGTGCTCCTACTCCAAATTCTCTCTCGTATTTCCAAGCTGCTACCTGAAGAGTCTTGTGAGGCAGGATAGATGCACAAGTCAGAAGGAAGAATTTGTGTCCTACATGAAGAAAATTGAACAAGACATAGAAGCTTGGAAATGGTTGGACCAAATCCCTCAGAATCAATGGGCTTTGGTTCATGACAGTGGTCAAAGGTATGGAATCATGGAGATAAATACAAAAGCTTTGTTGGCATTGTGTGAAAGATTTGGGCTAGCTGATCATGTAGTGACAGGTTTCGTGTTGCTTCTATTTGATGAGCTAAGATCCTCTTTTGAAAAATCTTTTAGTTGTAGCCGTGCTTCTCTTAGCCATGGTGATGTGTACACTGAACTTGTCATGAACATGCTTGAAGAATTTATGACATCTTCCATTACTTACATTGTGATGCCTTTAAACAATAACGCGTTTCAGGTTGCATCACTGTCACAAAAAGATGAATGGATTGTTCAGCTAAGCGACTACACTTCCCCGTGTGGGGATTTTCAAAGCTTCAAGTTCCCATGTCTACACGCTCTAGTCGATTGCAAGAAGCTGAAATTCAACCCTTTGCAGTATGTGGATGACTGTTACACTCTTGAACAGTTAAACAAAACTTACCCCATAACTTTTAATCCTATTCCAGAAATATCAGGTTTGCTTGAAGCTTATGGAGTTCTGAGATTGTTTCATCCCGTCATTTCGCCTCCAACTCCACCATATGCACAGCCTCCACTCCACCATCTGCACTGCCTACAACTCCGCCATCGCCACCGCCTCCAAGTAATGTATCCAAACGCAAAACTGCTCCTCGCACTTGTAAGAAAAAGAAGTGAAAGATGGATTATAATTGATTATGCTAAGTGATTAGTGATTATGTAGTATCTTAGGATTAATCCGGTTTCGGCTGTATAACATAAGACATAATGTGTTGCTGTTGTATGTGTCTGGTTTGTTTAAGGGAACCCCTTGAACCGATATGAAAACCAAGTTAAACCGGATCAGAACTCTTAAATCCCACCACCTTGTTTTTCTTCTTCTTTGCTATCTCTTTCCCAATCTTATATTTTTTTATTTTCTCTTACCCTCAGCTTCCAAGCCTCTATGGTAATATACAAATATAGTTGGGAAGCGGGTAAGCCCGCGATCCCCTACCTGTGGGTTTTGAGAAAAATTTCAAGTACTCGAACCTATCTCGCAAAACGGCGGGTATAAATTAGTAGATTCGCCACCGCTTTGTCAAACTCCGCAAAATCCTCGAGTAAACCGCAAATCAAAAACTAATACCCATAAACCTATAAACCCACAAACATGCAAAACAAAAACGAGTACCCGTAAACCTGCAAATCCGAACAAATTTTAGGGCCACTTTAAATTAGGCCGAGGTAAGGGTTGACCCATAAACTATAGATGCGAGCCCGTTTAGACCCGCAAAAAGTGATCTTCATTTCTCATACCCAAATCCGCCCCACGACAGATAAAATTCCACATACCTGCAAGTATTTGTCCACTTTCCCAACACTATATACAAATAGTGTATTTTAACTTATTTTCATGTATATTTTCTTTAACAAAGTTTTTATCTGCAAGTAGGTTTAATGTGGACGAAATCACCCAAATTGAAATTATTGAGCTGAAATGAAATCAGAAAGTACACTCTTTCTTTTGTCCTTAATGCCAAAATCATCATCGTACTAAAAAACGTTTTCTAATTCTAACTTTATTCGAATTGAGATTCTAAGGAAAAAAATCATTTCCTTCAAAAGCTTTTAGCCTTTCTTATGAGAAAGGAGATCGATTTCAATACGCCTAACTTCTTCCTTGAGCTCTGGTAAAGAAATAGGACTTGCCTTTGAATTAACAGTCGTCTCTTTGTTGGCTAATAAGGCTGAGAGATGCTTAAGACACGAAACGTATTCAGACTTTACTTCAGGAGAATCTTGCAGCTGAGTTCCACAACCAAACTGCAAAAACCACAAAAGAAGAAGGAAAAAACACGAATCAGTGTCCATCGTTTTCTTTGCACACTGTATCGAATTCGGCTTTGGTTAGTGACAGATTCTTTGGGATAGTGAAAGGACAAGAAGTAGATTCTAATAGGATCTGCAATAAACAAATACCCTTGCTCCTTAGTTAGTAAGAGTCGAAGATTAGTGGTTTCAAGAAACTTGTGGATCATCCAGAGTTTTGTCTCTAGATTTTTAGGTTCGTAAGACAATTTCATAATTGGAGAAGCTATCAATTATTTACCTCTTTGTAAGCTGAAACACATTGGAGCAGTGAAACTTCAGCTGCATTTGGATGTTCTGTCTGCAATACCATGAATTAACAGGATCACACAAGGTTCGTCCTTTAGTGTAAAGCATCAATACAAAGGCAAGTCAGCCTTCATCATCAAGTCAAGTACATAAAACCTAATGAAATGAGCAGAAAGCTTGTTGTCTGAATCTATAATAATTTACATTTGACAGCACAGAACTCTCGCATTGCAGTACTAACCTTTGGCTCCTGGATCTCGTTTTTGCTCATCTCCAAAACTGCAAGACTCTCAAGAGACTGCAGCTGCAAAGAAATAGAAAAGGTCTCAAGCGCATTGTTCCAAAGAAAATCAAACACAAATCGCTACGAACAAGACCTACCAATATGACTAAAGCCGCGAGTTCATAATTCCTAAGAGTCCCATTGGATTTTTCGTGTTTCTGCCCTTTGCTCTTTTGGCTTTTCAGCTTAACCAGAACGTCTTTTGCTATCCTGGTTTCCGCCACAAACAGGTTTTTCTTATCACATTTTTTTACTTGAAGATAAAATAAAACATGAAAAGCCAACCATCAGTTTAAGCTGCGAAAAGACAGCTAGTACAGAGATATATAGATACAAACCTAGATGCGTTTTCAATTAATAGTTTCGATTAATGAATTGCTACTAGCTCCATCTATGTAAGTGATCTCAGCAACTTACAATCAATGCATAATAAGCAGTTCAAACGCACAACTAAGCTCGTTATAAACTAAAAAGTATCTTCCCAATTATAGACCTCTCTAACCGCACTATATATGAAAGACTAAACTTGCCCATTCCACCATGAAAATATCATTAAGTTAGAACTTTTTCCTTCAGTACTAAAATAGAAAGTTGGAGTTTGCAGGGAGATGCAGCAAAACAGATGGAAAGTAATACATATGACAAAGCATTCGAAGAGATTCTCAAAAGAGATAGCTAAAGGAAAGTTAAGTACGACAAAACCACACCTTTGATAATTCTATCATGTGCAATATTTTCCTTTGAAGGTTTTCAGCCTTGGTCAGACGATTGGACCTAATATATATCTGAAACAACCGAAGAGGAAGTAAAATAACTGAAATTTCAGAATCACATAATGGATTACTATAATCAACAACACAGATGTTGAGAACTGTGACTTGTAAATTCTATAAGCCAACAGATTTTGCGTTTTTCACTCGGAGTGTATCTTGTTTAGCTCATGCTGTGTTCAAATCAACGCAAGATAAAAATATAAGGTAACATCTAAATTACATACAAAGTTTAAGGTGAGAAAACCTGAGAAAGATATCTCATTCTTCTGATATATGTCACAGACTCTCCTTGGCCACCTTCCTACAACACAAAACCAAATTTACAATAAAGAAGCGTTCAATTGACAAAATTAAACGCAAATATGACAGATATAACTGACATGCCTCAAGTATTTTAAGAGAATCCAGAATAAGAGCTTCTGCATCTGTATCTATTCCTTGCAGATGTAATACCTGTCGAATATCAAATCATATGTTAGAAGGAAGTTTAAAATGAAAGATAAGTCAGACTGCACGTTAGCTTGGATGTGTCATATTATATGCAATTTATCACATGTATGAATGGGTAAGAGGCAATAATAAAGTTCAGGGTGACGATACGCCTAACATCCATCCCAATCAAGTGGTATATCACGATCCTAAATTCATGAATAACTAAATTCATGAATTTGTGGATAAATATGCAAGAAGCTTAAGAAAATAAGTGTACCATTCATTACACGTTCAAACGAGTTCGTTAAGATTAACAGAAGTAAGAAAACGAAACATGAGAGTACCGTTCCAAGATGATACATTGTCTCTGCATAATCTGGATGATTATGTCCCAGGACTCGTCTCTTCATCTAGATAAGAATCACAGTAAACAATAAGAAGAAGAACAGAAAGTAGAAATTGCTAAGTGTGAATTGAAAATAATAAAGCTTAATCACCAGATCCATACCTTTAAAGCACGCTACACAGGAAGCGATCAGCAGAAACATTAAGAATAAGTAGTTAGCATCGCATAATGTAAAGTTTATCATTCAAACTTTTGATGGCCGTATATCTAATTTGCTAGAGAAACAAAAAGAATTAACAAGCAGACAAGCACAGTTGCTAGAGATGTTGTAAACCATGGTCATTTTAGGATCCAATCTTTCAGATAAAGATGTAAAGCACACGAATTTATTTGGAAAGTTAATTTGGACCAATTATCTGATTCTAGCATCCATTTCTTCATTATTTAACATTGCCTTTTTCATGAAAATTTCATTTGCGTGTACATAGCCAGCAACATTCATGACACCTGTCCATCCTAATTTCTTCAAGTAAGAAAGAACAGCAAACACACACTCCTTATCTCCAATACCAACACTACAACCACTAAAATAGCCAAGCAAGGGAGAATTCATGACAAACATATATTTGATGCCTTGTTTTGCGGAGATGTATGGAAAAACATTAATTGTTGATTACCTCATAGCACGCACGAGCTTCTTCAAGTTTTCGCTGCACAAGATAGAGTTGTCCAAGATTGTGTAGAGTAGCACCAACACTGCATTGTTAAGAATATTATTGGATGAATGTAGGAAACCAAAAAAGAATAAGGGTGTCAACCCGTCACCAAAAATAATATAGAATGTAACACAATTCATGGTAGAACTCTGATATTTCTAGGTGTCTATGACTTCCCATCTAGCCACTGGGATACATAAAGATCACTAAGCAAGCGAAAAAATAAATATAAAGAGTACTTCAAGAATTTACGGATTTTTAAATTGTTGTGCAGGCAGAGAGGCCTAAAGGGAAAATGTGAGCGATCTAACAGGGACATATAACTAAAAATGTACCAGAAAACTCAACCAGTTTCAGAAATGTGATGGGTTCTGAGCTAAATTATGAGAGTGATCTTAATTACAATAGAATCAGTCAGATAGCATTAAAAAGTAAGATTTTACAATGTATGTGATGAAGTTCAAGATTTTACAATGGCAATCATGCAACTAAGTTTCAGCTTAAAAGATGATGATTTCTCACCGCACATCTTCAAGACCATAGGACTCCTCCAATATACTAACAGCTTCCAGATACAAGGGCTCTGCTTTGTCGAATTCTTTCTTTACTCTATATAACTCTGCCTTACATAGAGGAAGGCATAGATAGAGCAATTAGTCAAAGAAAAACAAGAAGTAATAAGTGTTGCAACACAGAGCACTGTAAGAACGAAACTATTTGGGGAGAGATGACTCTCCCAAATAAGAATGAAACTTCTTAGAAAGAGAATGATCAGGAAATCATCGTGCTAAAACTATTTTTCAACGCACAGAATTTTGAAAATGAACATGGATATCTATCTATCTATATATTCATCAGCCTGAACACAGTAAATATGTTATCAATGGTTTCTCAGACAATTTACGCAAAAGACAGTAAAAATGTTGAAAAAGCACGATGATCTAAGGAACTAAACATAGACCTATAAGAGCCGAATAAAGCCCACAGAGACCAACCAGATTGTTGCATGCAGATGCAACATGTGGATCCCTCTCTCCAAAACCTTCCTTAGCTTCTTGAATTGCCGAACCAAAAAGCCTCTCGGCTGGCTCCAGTTTCCCCTATTAGATAGAGTAAATTATCTACCAAGACAAAAAAATAGCCCATGCAAAGTAAAAGAAAGAACAGATTGAGCTTAATTCTTAAAATATGAACCTGAAAGAAATAATCTCTTCCACTATCAGTAAACACCCTCCACTTAGATGTGTGTGTATATTAGATACAACCGAACATTCCTCAAATTTATCTAGCCTATCGCCACTCACATCCATGTTATCTTCAGATTTTGACTTAATAGGCTCATCCTCTGCTAATACAGTGTTCCCACAAAACCCAAGGATTGCTGAAAAAGGAAGGAACCATATCAAATACAAAACAAAAGCGAAAAACTAGAATCATAACTTCACAAAATATCAAGATCGAGCATACATACTCACCAGCTTGTCCAGATAAGATAATCCAAAGCCGAGGATTCAAGAGATGTAAATTTGTTCTATGGCTTCCATAATCATTTTGATACGAAATCCTCGGTCTCCCTGCAACTAACCCCTTGAATTATTACGACACCGCTAAGATACAATTTGACAAACTCTATCGTTTATATAAGAAAGCCAACAAATCTTAAGCTTCGTGGGGACTCTCACATTCAAAAACTCAGAACATAAACAACATTGTCCTTTTGTCAAGAATCAAGTATTTGTCTTTTACATGAGATTCATCTAAGGGGTTAAAAATGGTTATGCAAACTTTGAGACCACATTTTAATCAAACTGTATCATTTATCCAAATAGAATATCAATACCATACAATCATTTCACATATAAAATAAATTTTTTTATGATTTTGATTCAATTCGATAATTGTGTGAATAACTAAAAATTCAATGTTATAAGATAAGCATTGGTCAAATTGAATCACTTCCGGGAAATTTTAGTAAAACCCGACGCAGTTTCACGAGCTAAAGACAGGGAAAGTTACCGGAGATTGACTTAGGGAAAGAGGTGCAAATCCGACCCCGCGAAGAAGAAGAAAAGAAACGTGAAGTGCGATGAGTTCCTCTGAGAAAGGTCGACAAAAGCATCGTAAAACTCAATCTTAAAACCCTTTGTGAAGTGCGCACCAGATGTTCGACGAAATTACAAATAAGCATTGGCCAACAGAATTTGCAATTTGCATTGTTGGTCTTATAATCTCCGGAAATGTTGGTTCACTCATCAATGTTTCGTTATTCAATGTTCCAAATTAAAAGTTTTTGATTTGTATAAACCAATTTAAAACTGAACCCGAATGATAATTTTTTTGGTCATTAACCCGAATAAGAAATAAACTATTCAAAACTAAAATCAAATTTTAATATAATTAAAATCCATATTTAAAAATTCGTTAGGCGTTAGTCGGATATTCGGTATGAATCTAAAGTATAGTTAAAAAATCGGAGATTAAAAAGATTTATTCGGAGATTTGTTTTAAATATTTTCAATAGTATATTTAATTAATACTAAACATAATCAGTTTTAGTGTTAAAATATATTGTTTAGGGACAATATTCTCAAACCCACTTATACATTTTACATCTCTCATGAACTGACTGATGTCTTTGGTTCGATTACCTATCTATACATTTTGCCTATTAAAATCCATATTTAAACATGAGTCTTTAACCTCATACGTGCCTTCTCTATAATGATTTGATTAGGAGGTTAAATAATAACTCATTATTTGGGGCATTGCCTGGTTCTCTGTCTCAAATCCCTCACCTTTCGTTTTTGTGAGTATTTTACAGATTTAGTTTGAATTTTTTCTTATTTTTGAACTTAAAGACATGTTTTTTTTTATGTTTTTGGTTTTAGAGACTTGTCTTATAACAATCTCAGATGGTTCTGTTCCTAAATTCCCTGCAAAAACATTCAAGTAAAACTTTCTTTTTCGGTTAAAGCATTTGTCAACACACTTCTTGGTTCTTATCAAGATTCAAAATTGAGTTTTTTTCCTTTTTCTAAATTGTGTACACTGTTGAATGTAGTGTTGCTAGGAACCCTTTGATTTGTAGAAACAGCCCACCTGAGATTTGTTCAGGATCAATCAATGCAAGCCATTTTTCTGTTTCTTTACGTTCCTCATCAGGTTTGTTAATCTTGCTCGCTTTTTCTTTTCGAGTTCTATTTATTCATTTTGTCATGAGTTTTTACCATTTTTGATTTGTAGGACGAAGGACCAACATATTGGCTGTTGTGCTTGGTGTAAGCCTTGGCTTTGCGTTTAGCGTAATCCTCTCTCTCGGGTTCATTTGGTACCAAAAGATACAAAGAAGGCTAATGATTCTTCGCATAAGTGGTTCGTCAACTCAATCTAGGTTCTTGTTTTATGTAATTTGATTTTAAGATGATTATGTTGTCTAATTTTTCTTTTTTGCAAACAAGCAATAAGAAGGATTATTAGGATTGGGAACTCCATGTAGCTACGGATGGTTTTAGTTCCAAGAGCATTTTTGGTGCCGGTGGGTTTGGTAATGTCTACAAAGGAAAGCTTGGGGACATGACAATGGTTGCTGTGAAACGATTGAAAGATGTGAATGGAACATCTGGGAACTCACAGTTTGGTACTGAGCTTCCGATGAATCAGCTTAGCTGTTCATAGGAATTTGCTTCAGTTAATCGATTATTGCGTGAGTTCAAACAAAAGACTTCTTGTCTACCCTTACATGTCCAATGGCAGTGTTGCCTCTAGGGTTAAAGTATTTGTTCCTCAATGTCATCTTTAGACGAACTCTTATTAAGCAAAGACAGCATATCAAAAAACCATACTGGAAACTATTAATCATACAATATTTAATCATTCAATAGAGATCAAAGTATTTATTTTTCATTCATAGCAGACACCCCAAGAAATAAAAAGCAAACTGTGAACCTACACTAAAAATATAAAATTAGAGGTGAAGGAGAGTGTTAATAATACTACATAGAACATGCTTTAAGCATAAATTTATTTCCTACTATCTACGAGACAATTAGAAGATACTACTACTTACAACAAACATGCATCTATGATTTGCATACAAAGATGATATGCTTCATAGTATTATTGCATAATCAATTTACTTTAAGAACAAAGTCATGAAAAAAATTGGAGATGATAGTGTATAATGTAATAAAAGATTGAGGAAGAAGAAAAAATTTCATAAAACCTTATATTTTTCATCGAAGGAGCCTATGATTAAATTTTTTTTTTCATATTTTGTTGTTACTATTTATTATATTTTTTTCTATTTTTTCGCCACTAATCAGAAAGTCTGCGATAACATTAAGACCAAAACATTTACGGTAACATATCGACAAAAAAACTGCGACGAAAAATCTGCGGCCACTAAAAAAATTTAAATTCTGGCGTCAAGAAATTTGCACATTCTGTGATAACTAAGTTTGGAAAAACAAATTTGCGATAACTAAAAATTAATCTACGATAACGATAATGTTAGTCTAGTAATTAATTTTTGAAAATAAAATCTACGGTAAGTAGTAGTTGAAAAAAACTCTACTACAACGTTAAAAAAACTCTTCGGTGGAAAACAAAATCTGTGATAAAAAATCTGCGATGAAAAATCTGCGGATTAAAAAAATCTGCGATGAATTACAAAATCTGCAACCACTATCATACATAATTTTACGGCATAAATTAAATCTGCAAGAAAAATTTGCGGTAAAAAAAATATGCCATTCCAAAAAATCTATCATAACATAGAGCCGCATATTTATGTCGTAAATTTATTTGTCAGCGGTGGTAAAGTTGTAAATATTTGCTATTTTTTAAGAAAAAATCAGAAATAATGCTAATATGGAATTAATTAGTAATAACACTCTTGTAATTATTATTTTTAACCACATGATTTGAACGACATTTTTGTGATTAAAAAAAACTCATTTAATCTATTTTTTTTAGGTTAGTCTATTAATTAATTCTAATTGTAGTATTATTATAATAATTTTCCCTTTTTTTTATTACTAATGTTATCGGTTAAATTCATCTGATGAACTGGTAATTACTCATCCAATCATCTAATATGGTATTGTGATTCACTGATTTGGGTACTAAAACTATGAGTAGTGGTCATTGTTTAGTCGTTTCGTCCAAACCAAGGAATTTTCTTATTATTATTTGTTTTTTTTCGTCAAACAGGAATTCTCTTAGGTTAGCAAATTGTTTCTAGAATACTCTCTTTTTATCAAACACATACTAGATGCATTATAATTCTCATCATTTATTTCCCAGGTTCTGTTCTGTCTCGCCATGATATGATGACGAAAATTAAAGTAATTATATATATAGTCTGATGGACAGGTTATTTTCTTGTAAAGATGGGGAGTTGTTCATAGTTGAGTGGAATGAAAGCGAACGAGCTGTTAAGAGAACTTATCAAGGATTCCACAAGAGTCGCTATTTTGTTGCGGATGATGATTTATCCATTAAGGTGCCGGATTAAAAAATATTTTGGGTTCTTAGTGCTTTCCGATACGTTTAAGGGTTTGAAATTCATACATTTATTTATTTTATCATACTTTTATTTACTTATAATGAATCTTTTCTGTATATTTCATCCTCAGGCTTCGTCTCAGATCAAGAAAGGCGACTTTGAGTGACTGTACCTGTTTCCTTCGGACTGATATCGATGTTTGTGTTCTCTATCCTCTCCATGAGGATGGCATGAAACCGGTATATGTAGCTATAATTGCGTAAGGATCTCTCTCTTTATTTTACTTGAGGTTTAAGCAATATATGTCTCTTAAGATAAAATCTTTATTAAATACATATTGAATAACCAAAGTCATCTTTTGCTTTCGAGTGTTTCTTTGGTTTAGGGATGTTATTATTACCTTGGTGATTGTGTGTGCTTTCTTAGATTTTGAACCATCCTTTTCCAGATTCTAATATATAGCTTCAAATATTTATAATCCTTTGTTCTATTGTTTTCAGAACGTGTTAAATTTTACTTGAGACTGAACAATTTTATGTTTTACCAATATGCTCACAGAAAATGTGTTCAGATCATCATTGGAGAGAAAAGAATGGTAGACGTCACGGACAATCAAACATCTCTCAACTTCATCTTATTTGCGCTATCGTTAGAGTTATACACGACCGGATTCTATCCCTTTGCTACAGTACCCCGAACAGCAAGTTTGGTGGGCTATTAGACCAATGGCTGACAACTCGAACTTAAAAAAGAAGTTTAAATAATTTTCAGTTTTTCCTTATAAAATGCAGATTCATCCGTTGTAATTAAACATTTTCATAGGTATTTGTCATCAAGGTATGTTACCTTTTATATTTAGGATTATGTTTTTGAATGATTTCCAGACAGAACATGTTGTAGAAACCCAAAATGTTAGTAAGAAGGCAATATGCCTACGTACATAGTTGATAGATGAATGTAAGTTCAATAAGAATGGAGCACATATAATGTTATGCATGTGATTAATGGTTTTAAGATCATCTATTGCACTTTAATATGCCAATTGTCAATTTCAGGTCATTAATTGGTTTGGATATGGATAAATAAAGTTCACATTTGTTTACAAAGAAATATCAGAAACTGAGATAGTTTTCATGCTTTTTCTTTTTAAATTAAGTTAGGGAGTTTATCCTTTTTATATTACGATTATTATTCAAGATGTCGAGAAATAAACTTCCAACAATAAACCTAATTATTTAAGAGAGACTTGGGTTACGAGAAAGCTTAGCTTAAATCTCTTCTTTTTTTTCGCATTAAACACGACTCCAATTAACAGAGTGGATGACGCTGAGCTTTTTCACGCCGTGAAGGTAACTCCCTCATTCAGTCTAATTTTCTCTTCTTTCTTTCTCTGCATTTTTAAGACATTTATTTCGACCTTTAGATTTAAAAATCCTTTGTTGTTGCAGGAAGGTTTAGATATTGTGCATGTTAGTAAAGAAGATCAAGAAAGTGTATTCGCAATGCTTGCTGCAGTACTATGTCTGAAGAACGTTTCTTTCACCATTGTTGACAACAAAACTCATTTTGAGCCTGAACCAGATGAAAGTATGGCTCTTCAGTCCCTGAATAGTGACACCTGCTCTTTTCAAGTTATCCTACTTTTCTGTAATTTGTGTGTGAAAATGTCACTTCTATAGTTTTTGTTTCATTCTCTTGGAGCAGGCTTTTTTGGTTATTGCAAGTGTGCTGAGTAATCTCTGTTGTGTTTTTTTTTTTTCAGATTTGTCAAATGTTGCTAAATTGATTCGATGCAACATCACTCAGCTTAAGATATAGCTCTATCAAAGCGTAATATGAGAGTTAATAATGATACTTTTGTGCGTAATTGTATTCGGAACCAACCCTACGGAATACAATTACGCACAAAGAATCAAGTGCCACTAATTCTTTTTAAAAGGCCTACCTTCGATAGTGTTAACTTCTGAAGATAGTGATTCCTTCTGAAGATAGTGATTTGTTTATATATATTTATGTTCTGAAATTCTTTCTTATTTTCTCTCAGGCCATTGACGCAAGAGATGCTTTAGCAAAAGTCAATCTATGCCTGCCTATTTGACTGGCAAGTAGCAACAGATAAACAAGTCTCTTGCGGTGGGAAAGAGGAAAACTGGCAGATCCATCAGCATTCTTGATATCTATGGCTTTGAATCATTCACATCACTGTATGCTTCTTTTTAGCCTCTCTTTGCTTTTTTACTGCATGAACTTACAGAAGCTATGTGCACATTAGATATCCTGATCAAATTTACCTTATCTGGGGGAACTCAATCACATAGTGAAAGATATTCAATGATCTACAGGGATGAAAAAAATAGTGAAACTTTCATTAGAAGCATGGCAGTTTATTTTAAGTATACACTGCACTATCTCTAAGCTTATCCATCTCCCAAAAACATGTATGCTTAATTTGATATTTCTCTACGTATATATATTTATGACCTTATATTTCTATAAGCTCAACTTCTGGTTGTATCCACATTGCATGATTAGAAAGAATGGGGCAAATATTTTAAAGGAAACGGTTTCATGTATGCATCTTATGTTTTACATATTGTGGTAATGTTAATTTGGTTTGCTGATCTGAAGTTTTTTTTGTTTGATTTTAATGTTGTGAGTAACAAAAAATGTTGCAAAGGACCTTGAACTATTTGCTCATCATGCTGGACGTAAAGTTGTGAACATGTACGGTGTTTTCTCTCTGGTATAAACTGTTTCTATCTCACACGTTTAAGTTAGTTTTTTGTTAGTTCTGAATTTCATATCTGGTTTTGAAATTTGCAGCGTATAGAAACAATAACTTAGCTGCGTCTTTGAGGTCACTGTGCAATGAGTTAAAGGCAAAAGAAGAGGAAACGCAAGAAAGGACCAGCCAAAAAAGAAGACAAAGCCAGTAGTAGCAATGCCGTTTGCATCACCGATCTATAAAATACATGTAGATACAAACATTGACGAATGAAGTTGTTAATTGGCATGGAATTTATGTGGAAGTTTGTAGGAGACTTTTGCTTTAAGTTAATTTGACGCATTAACGAAATAGAAGTTTCTCCATATTGTCGTCTGAATTTGAAGGTACAAATAACTCAAAAAAAACATGTTCATATTTTTTCATCATTTAGATGTCTACAATACCGAGATCGACTGCTTAGGAATTGTAAAAGAATCAGAGGAGAAGCAACTCGAAGTAAGAACACTAATATATACTAGGACTGTCTTTTAGCACGTTCAAGTGAAGCGGTCGAATAAAGATTAGATGAAATAAAACTATTTTGAGAGGAGAAGCATCTCTAAAGGCTATCAGCGAAAGGAAGCAATGAATAACACAATTATTATACCTTTTGAGAAAAGCTTCTCTGCCTCTCATTGGCGTGCAGAGAGGAATAATTAAAGAGATGGCAAGGAAATATTCTGAAAGAAATAAGAGTGATGATTTTGAAGATGACGATGAGAAGAGGTCAAGAGAGATAAACAAAGAGCATAATAGAAGGAAAGAAGACATTGAAAATATGAAAGGGATAAAAGCAAAAATAGAAAAAGGGACAAAGATAGAGAATGCATGTACTCATCAAACATAAGTCTAAAAATTTGGCGAGAATGCCAAAATACTTATAGAATCCTAATATTTTCTAAGAAGTTCATAATGGTTTGATCTATTCTTTACATCGTTCTGCCTCTTTTTCTTTCAAATTTGTGTGTTGAACTAATAACATAGTAAGTATTTTACCTTTTTAGGTTCTCTATCTTTTTATATGCGTTGGTTGCTTTTTTTTTGTTCGTATTAGAATTTTTTTTCATTACTGTGCAGTTCCCACGGGCTAATTTCCTATAAATAATAATATTGTTTTAATTACAATGATTTAAATTCTACTCATGATTGCACAACTCGCGTAGGCCTAATAGTATAATCCATAAATTTACTTACTCTGTATGTTTGTTGTTAGACTTAATTTAGTATGTTGTTGATGCTGGGAAATTTATAAATAATGTACCTAACCCCTGTAAAATAAGTGGCTACCAATTCCCGTTTAAGGTAAAATATAGAGAGCTTATTACCTGTATTAAACTAATTTAAATTATTATTTTCAGTAGTTTTGATTATTGATTCATATTTAGATTGCATTCTCTCTTTAAAAACGGGGTTTGCTTCTTAGATGTGTAGTTGATGAGAAAACTGCTATAGAATTCAACGATCATTACAACCAAGTTTCCGATGGACTTGTGGTTTGTATGGTGAGGTGGTAGAAGGTGTTCCAATTATGGAAAGATTAGAGAAATGTTAGAATTTTTAGTGATTCACCACTCTCTCAAATTCTTATACACTTTGATATTCAAGATGTTGAACATATTTGCAAGATGTAAATGCAAATATTGTTTGAACGAATGTCTTCTTATGTTTTTAATAATTTTATATAAATATGTTTCGGTGATTAATGAGGAATGAACCCGTGTTTATCTTGAAAATGCATTTGTAATATGTTTATATGGTTTGTAATATGTAAAACCTTAACTTTCATATGTCTTATTTTATTTTATTTTCTAAGATTGATTGTTTTAATCTCTTTACAGTTATTAGTTTTTAGACTTTAAGTTATCGTTTATATTTAAATCATTTTGGAAACTTTTATTATGTTTTTATGTTTGATTGAAGTCCATAGTATTGTGACATATTATTCCAAATTTTGGGACAGTTTATAATAGGATTTAAGATTTTCAAACCCCTCAAAATATTCAATGATTTTGAAACTACCTCATGACTCCCAAATCTACGCGGACCAAGACCACCTCGTGACTGTATCTCCCCGCGCGGACCAAGCTCACCTATAAAATTATAAAATCTGGACCATTTTGATGTGATTAGGAATATATATCTGAGCCTCAAAATGTTCAATTATTCAAAATACACCTATAGCCACGCCGGCCCACCTAGTATATATATATATATATATATATTATGGTAATTGATGCAGCACATCATAGTATATTCTATTTTCTGTTTGGGTTTTCGTTTTCGTTTTATTCTTTTGTTTTTATTTTTTATAGATAATTTTTATTCATCCTTATCTTGGTTTTTGATAAGGCTAACATTTGTATATTTAAGGCATTTTGCGTTAAGAAGAAGAGGCAGTTGATATATTGAATTAATCATAGCTTTTACAAACATCTATATCTCTTAACTCTCGGCAATCATAGAATCAAGGAGGTTCAAGTTTTGTTCTCCGTTCGGCTGTTCTATCGAATCGACGAGTTTAGAACTTGTTACGATTAGGCTGCACCAATAACATACAAATGCAATATAATACAAAATCATATAAAAATAACAATCAAAATCTTTAACTTATTCAGCACATAAGCTTTTGTTTGTTTCTTTGCTTTGTGAGACCTCTAAGTTTGATATTTTATTAGTTTGTACTTTTCATAGGTTTTCATTTAAT
Organism: Cardamine chenopodiifolia; assembly: GCA_963922655.1. Lineage (NCBI taxonomy): Eukaryota > Viridiplantae > Streptophyta > Magnoliopsida > Brassicales > Brassicaceae > Cardamine > Cardamine chenopodiifolia. Next base: position 18,199,515 of record OZ000481.1, read on the forward strand.
GAATGGTAGAAACATAATTTACACAGTCTTTTTCATTTTAGCATCTCAATTTATGAAATTTTAGATACGGGCAAACATGGTGTATTTTTCACAATCTATTGTTTATACTCAGTTTCTTGTTGTCTCTCGACTGGCGGCTCAAATTAGGACATGGGGTGTGTTCAAGCTTGTTTCTTTTGTGATGAGCCTGAAGAGACAAATTAAAGTACCATCTGTTCTTTGCATATCCCTACATTTTCAAGGTATGGCAGAAGTTATCAAAGATTTGTTGGGTGCTCTATCGATCCCGGACTGAACCATCACTCTCCACCATTTAAGTGAGTCAGCTTTCCGATAGTGTAGCTTTTAATTCTTCTTCGTTTGTCATTACAGACAACGATATATCACCTCTGGGGTGAACGGAACGTGAGAGGACACACAGATTCAGCACCTGGAGGCTTACCTTATTCGAGTGATAGACAAAGTAATCCGAAATAGGTTAGCCTCTATTAGATACCATGACAATCCTCACTTTGTAAACCTCCTCCAATGCTGGTTTCGGTCTAGTAAACCCGACGGCTTAAGCTAATTATCCGAAAGTAAACATTTTAATTAAGAAAAACTATATATATCCTGCATTCGGATTTAAAAATCTTACAAAATGAGTTTTAAGGCTCGTTTTCTCGGGATTTGAACATGAGTTTAAATGACATTCTTCTTAGCTATTTCTTTTTTCCCAGTTGTAATAATTTTTTATCTGTATAAACAGCCCAGATCCTACATATAATAATAGCCTTTTAGATGTAGGACAAAGTATCAAAGGACTTGATGTTGTCAGGTTTGGGGTTAGACATTATATTCATTTTTATCCTCTCTTCATTAATATGATTTCAAGCATGATTGCTAAGGCATAGTCTTGTTATATATGCAGCCTAATACAGTCAAGACATTATGTGAGAGGAATAACCTAGACATAGTTGTAAGAACGCATAAAGTGTGTAATGGATGAATTCAAAGATTTACGCAAGGACAACTTATTATTTGTTTTCCACGACAAACTAGTGCGGTATATTTTTGTTTGTAGAACTTCCATGTATGTAGTAATGAAAACGAAAACAAGATTCTGATTATTGAGCAAATGTATATATAAGATGACCATAAGGCCTAAACCCCAAAAAATGATATATATATATATATCTCCACACCTATGCAAATGTCAAAAGAAATGCAAGTTTTATAAAAAAAAAATGTACCACATTAGTTTGTAGCAGAACAAAATTGAAATAAGTTTTCTTTGCAAAAATCTCATATATCCATCAAGTACACACTCATACGCTCGTACAACTATTTCTAGGTAATTCCTCTCAAATATGCCTTGAGTATAGTAGGTTTCATTTCAGTGAATTAGATTGAGAAAAATCTTGAAGTCCCAACTTTTAGCTTGATACAAAAAGAAAAGTATGTAAATTTAAAAATTTTAAAAATTTTAATCACTTTACCCCAAAGTTGGTTGATTAGTCATCCTGGCTTGAAGTGGGTTAAAAATATTTAACCGTATAAAGTTGTTACTATCAATTATATAGATTAACATATATGTATTATAAAGTGAGCGACAATTAGGTAAAAGTGAGTGGATAGTTATATGTACCAAGATTTTGCTTAATGATCTAGTTTGAAATCGTATTATTAAATAAACTTCTTAACCTCAAACGTTACAACATCGGCTCCTTTGATATTTTTTCTTACACCTAAAAATGTTATCATTCTCCATTGGATCTAACATGTTTATGCATAACAAATATTACTAAAGCTTGGGAAAAACTAAAGTATAAGTGAGAGGATTTTTTTTTGTTAATGAGGATGTTGTTTTACCATAATACATTTTTAAAACATGGATCTAAATTTCGAGAAAATGGGCTTTTTAAAATTTACAATATGATCCATCTAAACTAATCTCTCGATTGACGACCAAAAAAACTAATCTGTCAATTTCACCATGCATACAACAAAAATCTCAATTAGTGGAGAAAGCAGTAGATGGCTAAAAAGATTATAATCTGTAACACTTTACTTGTTGACCTAAAACCTGGAGCCTCTCTTTATGACCACCAAATGAGATATGTGGATCATCATGATCTCAAGCACAGTCTAGAGAGTTATGAGTGACTTCTAACCCTCCTCCATGAAATGGTTATTCGTTTATAAAATAAATCTTTTCACCAAACAATATATTAGATCTTGGATCTCTAAGACAATGATCTAGAACCACAACCATCTCTTTCTCTTAGAATCCCGATCCTCTGTCCGATCAAAATTATATAAAAGTACTATTAAATTTTAAGAAACAATTTTAATACTTATCTTAAATTAGATTGTAGTCTGGAAAAAATAATACTGTCGTAATATTATTGGGTACGTGAGATTATTTTTTATATATTAAATTTTATCTTTAAATAAAATTTTACACTCGTCAAATAATGTGAACCAGTCACGATGTGTAAATAAAATTTTCCAAACTAAATTACAATAGAAAAAACCCAGTAAAAATTACTATAACTTTCTTAAAAAAAACCAATAAATTTTTAATATTTCACAGTAAAATCTGAGAAAATCAAAAATTTTAAATAGAAAACAAAACAAAGATTAAACTTATCCTAAAAAACGTATGTTATAGAGCCATTTAACGGATTTTAACGTTTGTTTTATTCCTCTTCTAACTCCCCCCCCCCCCCAAAAAAAAAACTACTTCAATCATAAAACCTAAATTGGATAAGAACATAAGAGAGAATGTATATAATTTCTCTAATGTGGAATATGAAAAAGATATATGAAAAATTTCTCATAGCTATTATGCTTTGTTTAAAGTTTTGTTATATATAATTGATTTGCATTAAAGAGAAATGTAACTAGTACAATATATGAGTTATGGGTCATATAGCTTTGAAAGCAAAGAAGAAGAGTAGCATACACATAACATAGTATGAGAAATAGTAAGGGAGCATAAGGAGAGAGTTAGTGATGTTTTTCACTAGTTTCTAATGTCAATGACATTAGATCATGAAGGTGCTGAAAATCATGGCAGACTCTGTTTTGATGGAGATTCTGAAAGGATTAAAATGTTTCTCGAAAGAGCGTGTGCTCAAGTGGAGAAAAAGGGGAGACGATGAATACTTACGACAATATTTTTTTGTTTTACCATCAATTCGAGAAACTGAGGTAAAATTCTCTGTACATCTAGGGTTTCTCGATTATTTGGCAGCAATTGGATTACCTATTCAGTGGTGGATCGTTGGATATTTCAAAACATATTAGTGAGACAAGAAGAACCAATGCAAAATTGATCCATGAGTTGAGACTCTCTCACTCTGTTATCAAGAAATATAACAAAGAACAGGAGGGAACTAAACTTGTGTGTTATCGAGGCTACTTACCAATTTACAAGTGGTTTTCGCTGCTGGTTAACATCTTGGGAAATAGATATGGTTGTATTTACTTTTGAGTCCCAAATCTATCAAGCAAAAATGTGGCGCCGCGGTAAATAGTTATATACTTTTATATTCAGGTTCAATCCAACGGACGAAGAAATTGATTATGTTGAAGAGCAACCTCCATCTCCCATGCATTATGAATTTGATAAACCACAAATTTTCTTTGCTCGACCTGGTCCTGAAGATGATGCATTGCCAGGAGTCCCCTTACTCTTCAATCGAATTGGAGCTGGTCTTGATCCCGATAGGTTTTATTCCAAGCTAGCCTTGATGGTCATAACGTTCATTTCATAAGGGAAAATTGTATCTATCAATCCCTTGGTGAAACTGTTGACTTGTATTGTCCATTTTGTTTTCTGCAAATATTATCACTAATCAAAGAGAAAATAATATATATGGTTGAAACAAGCTACCAATAGACGATACCTATCTAAAGAAGAAGAATCAAAAATATACGGAGTTTAAAGAAAAGTTAACCTTACCTACATATGGGGAAACCACCAAATTATAAATTAGACATATGTTATCATGTTGTATTCATGCTTCACTCGACAATGATGAGTTCATTTAGCCATGAAGGTCCTTAAGAAGAAAACATATTCACACACACCAATAGGGGCTATGTTAATGAATCAATCGACCAAAAGATTGTCAAAAGAAGAGCAAAACATACTTCTAGATCAAAGAAATTTGCACCCAAAGCAACATATGTTGTACCGACGAACATTAAACGAGAGATAGTATTTCCCATTTAAGTCATTAGTTGAGAAACTTGTTCCTTGTTTAATTAAGTTTTATCGAGTCTCAGACATAATTATATTTGGATGTATTTTGCTGATTGTTAATGTGAATTGTTTCAAACCATCTAAATCTTTCTACCTTTTTATCATGTAACTCCAGTACTCGATAAAACTCTTCCATTATTCACACAATAAAAAAAATTATTGTATGAAACATTTTATTCTTAAAAGTAATGGTCTCTGATAACATGCATCAAGTGACCATGATTTTTTCTTTTAAAAACTATTAATCTTAAGTATGTGTAATATATTATTAATTTTATATTATATTTTGCCACCTTGCAAAATTTATCTAATTGTATAAGTTTTTTTTTTTAAAGTCACATTACTGGTTGAGAGACAAAAATAATTTGATCATGAAGTCACTTAAAGTTTTTTGAAGTTACAAACAAATGCATAAGCTCACATCATCATTCACCACCATTAGACTTTTAATATTATAAATGAAGAATAGGATTATGTGAAAGAAAAAATTTCACATTTTTAAAAGAGTGATAAAGGGAAAACAAAAAATATTAAATACCAAATGATGATTATGTCATAATCAATAAAATGAAGAGAAACAACAATAACATAATTAAAATGATGAAAACTTACCATCTTAAAAACTTACCAAATCTTATGATAAAAATGATAAAAATGGTAATATTAATAAAACAATTAAACATTTGATCAATAACACAAGTATATCTATATGCATTATACATTAACTAAAGACTAAAATAACCAAGATAAATTTGAAGAGAGAAAAGTTTGTTTCTAGAGCAAATCAAAGAAACACTTACCATATAATATAAAATTATGAACATGCATCAATAATATGAAGAAAAGACAAATATTGTATTTATTTTAAAAAGAGAAAGAATTTGACCAAAAAATAAAACATGCTACGAGAATAGAGGGAGAGAAGAGACAAAAATATATATATATCCCACATATCAGTGTATTTGTTTTTTTTTGTGATGACCAATATATCAATATGGGTCACAAAAGTTTTTTAATCAATTTTTTTTTGGTTAGGATTCATCTCTAAGATGATTGTAAATGGTAATATTAATAAATGGAGAGTGAGATAGAGGGAAAGAGGGAAGGATGAAGAGAGGGAAAAATATTTAGGTCCATAAAAAATGTTTTTAATTAAAATGTTATTTTTTGTTTGGATTCATCTCTTCTATGCTGTGAATATTTATAATAATAGAGAGAGGGAGAATGAGATAGAGAAAAAGGTAAGAGAGAAAAAATATTATTGTTGGAGTTATCAATATCCTTTTCACCCAAAAAATATAACCAAAGATCAAAGTAAAAATTATCATTTTTTTGTGTTTTAACTAAAAAAATCAACAAGACATATGGTAAAGTTATCTAGTTTATTGCTAGCAAAATCCTCCCCCCCCCCAAATCTCGCATTTCTTTGATTTGGAAGAAAAATTACACATAAGAATATATATTCATGTTCTTCTAAGAAAAACTCAAAGATCAAAGCTTACACACTATTAGGTTTTAGCCTAACTGTTTTGTTTAAGTGCCCCATTTCTTTTGATAACGGCTCTTAATGACGTTTATATTGTTATTGACGTTGGTCATTAAATGACGCAAAAGTAATAACAATAGTTTGAGAACCGACTTAGCATCCTTCGACGTTAATTGTATTGGCTTCGGTTAATCAAATGACGTCCATATAAATGGGTCTGTTTTTATGAGTTTAGTGACAATATCATTTTGACGCAAGTAAAAATTATTATGTTTTGCTTTGCTTCAACAACCGACGCATATCCATTTTATTTAATTTCTATTTATTCTACTTTTCAATTCAATAAAATTCAAACCAACCAAAATTTTGAAAAGATCACAAATATTAAAAAAAATCAATAAATCAAATAAAATTTATTATACATTGATATTTGATACTAAAAAATTAACGATAAACTCATGTAAAAAATAAATATATATGAGTTACATCTCTGATAACTTATCATGTCCATTTTCTTGGAATTTTTGAAGTAATAATCTCTTCTAGAGAGAAGCAACTTTGTGTTTGTTCAAAAATTTTCATCTGCAACAACAAAGTGAGTTTCATAGAAGGTTTAAAAATCTTGCACAAAAGATGGAGGTTTAAAAATCAACAGAGACATTAAAAATATTATAGAAAGAAGAATAAGAGAGAGACAATAAAGACAACACCTATGGATATTAACACTTGTATCATTGTTTTGGACCAATCCATATCAAGCACTTGTATCAATCAATTATCATCTCAATTCCTCATGCTAATATCATATTATTCAAGATTCTAATTAACATACTATACAATATCATTGGGACGTATAACATAAAACGTAACAAAACAATACAAAACTAGCATAGAATGTAACAATATAGAACAATACTCATTACAATGTCACCCACTTCACTTGGGTTTTCATTTGTTCTCTCTATCATTGTCTGTCATAGATAACCACAACATCTTTATATTGAAAGGTTTTTGATATGCAACATTATTCCCTGCCAAGCAGAGTGAGACTTTGTAAGTATGTGAATAAATATTGACGAAAAAGCAGTGCTGAAACTAAATGGATGTTTTAGTTATACAAGTGAAGAACAAGCTTGACCTCACAAGAATTATCAGTCATCATTGAGAAGCACTTATAAAGGAGCACAATTTTAGAAATAAAATAATCCAATAAGCCAATAATCACATTTATTTTACAACATGGAACAACACAAGCAAAAATTCAACGAGAATGACCACATCAATGCATAGAAAATCAATATATAATTTTTCAAAACAGACATGGAAGAGTTTCGAATGAAAATTCTTCAATACAAGGCTTAAAACACTAAAATCTCACACCAACCATAAAAGTTGAAGTGGAAAAAACAAAATTCCCCTATTTACATATAAAATCAAGCTAATGAAGAGATACAATACATGGTAGAAGAAAATCAAGAAGAAATTGATGAACATCAAATCTCTCCGACTCTCCCCACCAGCAGAAAATTGTATGAACCTTCGAGAAATTTAAGCTGCATAATAAAAACTACAACGAATGAAAATAAAATAAACTAATTCAAAATTGAATGGTAAACAGGATTGGAAAATTTGGTTATGAAAGATGAAAATATTTCGAAGTAGTCTTTGGTCTTTTACAAAAAATTTCATATTCGATTTCCTTGAGAAAAAACACCAATCGCACAAACAACTAAGTAAAATTGTAATTTTTGAGCTCGAAATTGTGAAACCTAACAACTATAGAAGCCAAAATTAATAATTATCGCAAAAATTCAAACCAAATCGAAAGTAACTAAATCAAAAAATTCGAAGAGAATTGACCTTGGAAATATATTCTTCTGCAATATTAAATGAATCATGAAAATATTTAAAGAAACAACTGATTGAGCTAGACATAAGAACAACTCGATCTCGAAGCAAAAGACGAGAGAAACTTACCAGAAAGAAACTGCAGCAAAGGCAAAAACAAATAACAATTATTGAACTAAATAACAATCAAAAACCGATGTATTTTTTCATCGAGATAGGTATCCCGTGGATAGAGAGAAAGATAGGGATCCATCTAGATCCTTCGCCAACATGTTACGAGCCTCCAGTCTTAGGCGGGTCACCATTACTTGACTTAGCTTAGAAAGGCGAACATCTGGGCAAGGGAATTGTCGTATAAACTTTAATTTTTAGTAAAAAATAACTCGAAAATATGGTTTTATAACTTACCTTGAGTTTTGGATTTTTTGGTGATGGAGGATCTTCATCCATCTTCTTTCCTTTTCTTTTCTCTTTCTCCATTTCTAAAGATCAAACCAAAGGAATGATTAGTTCATAAAAAAATAAAAATATAAACATGAACCATAAAATTTAGAACCAATATTGAATGTAGTTTTGGAAAAAAAAAACAACAATCATATTATGTTCAACAAGAACTCATCAGGCACAATAGAAAAATGATCCATAAAAAAGCTCCGGAGAATAAAGACAAAAGTAGCATAAGTTTCCAAAACAAACAAAAGTTTTCCAATAATTTCCTGGGGTTATCAATATTGTTTTCAAAAAAAACATAGATCAAAACAAAATTTATTATATTTTTGGGTTTTAATTAAAAATAATCAACAAGACACTTAGTAAACTTATCTAGTTTCTTGTTAGAAATCCCCCCCCCCCCAAAAAAAAACATAACTCACATTTCTTTGATTAGGAAGAAAAATTACATAAGAATGTAAATCACTATTCTTTTTTAAAAATACCAAATATCAAAGTAAAACCAACAATCAAAACCCTATATCTTTTGTTTATACCAATAAAAATGAAAGAAAAGTTTCACATTTTCAGGGATAATATGTAGATGAGAGTATTTTTCAAAGTAAAAACACAGGTTAAACTAAAAAAAACTCACATTTCAGGGAAAGTTTTTTTTATTATAAAGCCACTTAAACTTCTTTGTAATTGCAAATAAATGCATAAGCTCACATCATCAATCACCACCATAAAATTTTCAATAATATAAATGAAGACTAGGATAAGTGAAAACAAAAATTCACCTTTTTAAAAGAGTTATGAAGGGAAAACAAAAAAACAAATACCTAATGATGATTCTATCGAATCAATAAAATGAAGAGAAATAAAGAAATATTTTAATGATAAAAATGATAAAAACAAGATAGAAAAATTAAATATTTGATCAATAACAAAAATATATCAAGATGTATTATACATGAACTAAAGAAACAAAAAGATAAATTTGAAGAAAAAACAAGATAAATTTGAAGGAAAATTACATAAAAATGTAAATCAATGTTCTTTTCAAAAAAAAAATCAAAGCAACCATTGTTATACTTTTGGGGTTTAACTAAGAAAATCAAAGCAAATGTAGATTTTTGTTAAGAAAAAAAAAGATATAAGTAATAGTTTAAGAAAGACAAATCAATATTAAGAGGTGTAGATATGAAGTTTTGTCAAAGTAAAACCAACAATCAAAGGAAAAAAAAACCCTAAAAGAAATATTTTTATGATGAAAACAAGATAGAACAATTAAGCATTTGATCAAACACAAATATATTTAGATGCATTATATATTAACTAAAAAAAATTATAAACCCTAATAAATTTGAATAGAGAAAAGTTTTTGTCTAAAGCAAATCAAAGAAAATCTTACCAGAGAACCAAAAACTAAGAACTTGCATCAATAACATAGAGAAAAAAAGAAAAATATATATTTTTTTAATTTTAATGAAGAGAAAGAATTTGACCCAAATGTGTAGATAGGAGGTTTGTCGAAGTAGAACTAACAATCAAAGCAGAAAAAGAACTCAAATCTTTTTTTTATAGAGATAAAAATGAAAGAAAAAAATTTCACCTATTTAGGGTTACTTGAAGAGAAAGAAGATGAGGAGAGTAGAGATAATGTATATATATTGTAAAATATATTCTTTTGCTATATGCACTTAGTAACAGAGCAACGAAAACTATATATTCGCAAGCTCACAACACTCTTTTGTATGACTCAAATATTTGGATAAAATTTGTTTTGTATATGTTTTTTTGTCAACAGTGAGATTTTTTACACGAATGTGTCTATATATTATAACATTTGTTTACATTTTTTCTATCAACGTTTATATTTTTTGAATTATATATAATTACAAACGCCACTACAGAAATAATATGACTCTAAGGCCACATGTAATCTCTTAAATTATGAACTCTTTATCGAATTTACATTAAATATTATTATCTTAACTTCTAAATTAACATCCAATATTCAGTGAGTAATAATTAGATAGCAGACGGAAAATTATTATTTAAAATAGATTAAACTGTTGTACCAAATATAGGAAACCCTACAATATGTACGCCAAATAAATTAAATAAAAACACGTAATATATATTCTATATTTTAGATTTTTTATAAAACAAATTTTTTTTGGGATTCATCACTTAAATGATTGTGAATGGTGATAACATTAATAACGGGAGAGAGAGTTTGAAGGAAAAGGTGAGGAGAGAGAAAGTATTTTCTTTAGGTCCATAAAAGTAGACTTGTATTTTCCCTCAACATTTTATGAGTTGTACCTTCAAGGTCAAGATGGAGCAATCCAAATGTGTGATCTGTGAGTACCTTTGGGTTGGCGGGCCGACCCGCTCCGCCTGCAAAAAACCCGCGGGTATTAGCCAAAATTTATGAAATCCAAATCCGTTCTGCAAAAAAGTGGGTTTTTAAAACGAAACCCGCAATCAATCCGCAGTTAACCGCGGACCTCGCGGTTTACCCGAAAAAAATCCTGTGTAATTGAGTTAATTCACATAAAATCCAAATCCGGTTAAAATCCACATAAAAAATCTACATAAAACTCGCATAACAACCAACATAAAACCCGCATAGAATCCAAATCCGCATAAAACCCGCAAAAAATCCACACAGCCAATATTTTGTTTTTACGCGGGTACCCACGAGCTACGCGGAGTTTACCCGCTAAACCCGCTATAAATTTCAACCTGCCCTGCAAAACCCGCTAAAATGTGGAATCAAAAATAAAAATCCATACTCGTCCCGCGCAGGCCATAACCTGCAGAATCCACGGGTTGCGATCTCAATTCCCAGCTCTATCTATGAGAGCTTATGCACCGAAATCCTCATTGCATACAATAAATTTATCACCTATCAGAGTGTTAACATCAGAGATCAAACAAGGGAGAATAAACATTGGAGACAGAACCAAGCTACAACTCCAAAGTAGTTGCAATAGCTAATGAAGGAGAAGAAGCCACAGGGAGTAAGCTGGGATTTAGCAATGGAGTGGTAAGCCTCAGAGTTTGGTGTGAATAAATCTTGCATGTAAAATAATAATATAAAATCTAAATTGGTTAAATAATATACCGTTAGTGGCAGATCCATAATTTATTTTTACACGGGGCACAACCCTATAGACTTGAATTTTTTTTTGTTGAATTTGATACATAATATAAAATCTAAATTGGTTAAAAAAGAGCATGGGACACATGCCCCACCCTCCTACTTAGATGGCTATATAAAAGTAAAATTTTGTCGACGGAAACCGTGATGAAGTTATAATAAATATAGCTTACAAGTTATTTTTCGCTTGTTGGTGCATATCATTGTGTATTGTATTCTTGTTGGTGTAGCTAAACATGTATTTTAGTTGTTAAAGACCTAATTCGTGTAGGTGACAAAGAAAAACAAGACAAAAATATTATGTAACGGTTCTCCTCACGGTTAGACAGAAACCATGAAGTTACGATGAATGTATTTTGTAATATATTCAAAATTTCATTATATTTTTGTTAATCTAGCTAAACATTGAACAGTTTTAGTTGGGATGAGTAGTCGTGCGATATACTCTAGTTCGTTTACATAGCAAGATTTTTCCATTGGTAAAAGCAGTAGGTTGTAGAATGTCTCAGCCCTTTAGTATTGATTCACAACAATACAAAGAGAGGTTTCAGTGGATGGGAAATAATAAAGACCATAAAAGGCAGAGCAAATATTGACTTGTTCCGATACATTGCTTGATAGAAACCCACAAACGTTGAATCTTGCAAGAAATACAATTGAGTGAAACTCAATAATACTTGAGATGATCAAGGGTTCCAGAGGATTGTGGTCTCTGCAATCATGGAAGTGACAATGTAAGGGTCCATGTTCGAAGCTGGCCTCCTGTCCTCAAAGTATCCTTTCCCTTCTTTCTCGGTGTCGCGTCCTACACGGATCGATGCTCCACGGTTTGCAACACCCTAAATTCAACATTCCAACACAAAACAGAATCACAATTTCTGTTAAAACTCAAACCAAATTCGACTATTTTACTATTCGAAAAAACCCTCAAAAGTTGTTAGTTAGTATACCCATAGGAAAGTGTTGATGTCAGCAGTCTCATGGCGCCCAGTGAGACGGCGCTCATTGCCTTCACCATAAGCTGCAATGTGTTCTTTGTGTCTCAGTCCCAGTTTATCGATTGCCTTCTTGATAATCTCGTAACCGCCATCTTCCCTCATTGACTTGGTACTGAAACAATTCACATTTTGGTTCTATGAATGAGCAAAAAGATCATAAAACTAAACATCTAAGAGATTCTTGACATGTACCTGTAATTGCAGTGAGCACCAGCACCGTTCCAGTCACCGGGAATCGGTTTCGGGTCAAAAGATACCACCACTCCAGCAATCTCTGTGATCCTCTGTTTTCAGAACAGAGTGTTGTCAATCGAAATTTACAGAACAACCATTGAAGTTTGATTGTTTATTCGTTAAGACTTACCTCCAAAATGTAACGAGCAACCCAAATTTCATCAGCGGCTGAGATACCAACAGCTGGACCGACTTGGAACTCCCACTGTTCTCAACACAAAAGAGTTGGTAATTAGTACTTTATGCAAAAGATTTGATCTTTAAATCATAATTGAATATCAAAAAGGAACAACGATCAAAACTTTATGAAAAAGGATTTGAGATTAAAGGTTCATACATGAATATCAAAGAGAAAAATAAAGATTGAATCTTTATGAAAAAGATTTGTACTTTAAGGTCTTTAACGAATATCAAAGCTTTATGAAAAGGATTTGATCTTTTAAGCTCACAAATGAATATCAATTCTTTATGCAAGAGATTGGAACATTAAGGTCGTTAATGATCGAAGCGACGAAAGATCGAAGCTTTCTTGGTTAGGATACTACCTGACCAGGCATGACTTCTCCATTGATACCACTAATGTTGATTCCAGCGTATAAGCAAGCCTTGTAGTGAGAATCAACAATGTCTCTTCCAAAAGATTTGTCAGCTCCAATACCACAATAGTATGGTCCCTGCAAGACATTTTCGACTACGAAAAACCGAACAACGGAAAAGAAACAAAACCCATTATATAACCATCTTCTTCACCTGAGGACCGGGGAAACCACCAATAGGCCAACCAACAGGCCAGTTCACATCTTTCTGAAGTAAAGTGTACTCTTGCTCAATACCATACCATGGCACTTCAGCTACAACATCAGGGTGGCTAAAGACCTTAGCCGCAGCGTGTCTTTTGTTTGTCGGGATTGGTTCACCCGCGGGAGTGTACGCATCGCACATGACCTGATCAAAAACGTAAAGGTTGTGATGGATGTAATAAAGTATGGATGCAACAAGAAAAGATCAAAACTTAAAAAAAAACTCACAAGAATGTTGTTTCCTCTACGGAAAGGGTCTTTGAATATGGCTTGAGGGCTATAAAGAAAAATACAAAACATAAGAAGATTAGTAAACAAGAATCGAAAAAAGGTTTATGAAGAAAATGGTAAAGATCAAGAAAGAAAGATTATTAACTATAAGATGACTTCACTGTCTTCACCAGGAGCTTGTCCTGTGCTAGAACCATCATAGTTCCATTTTGGTAGCTTAGAAGGGTCACTCACTGGTCCAGGTAGAGTCTACATATAAACGAGAGTTACTTTAAATCAAACTTTTGATTTTTTACTAAAGATAGAAAATAGAAAAAAGTTTAAATTTTCCCAAAATTATGTTGAGAATGAGAATTTTACCCTGGCTTTGCTTCTCATATCCATTCCAGAGCCACCAACCCTGATTTAATAACAAAAGAACAACAACGAGAGACAAAGTTTAGCAAAAAAGAATAGAGCAAACATTATTTAGAACAGAGCAAACAAAATTCAATCTTTACTTAGAACATAGCCAAAACAAACAGAGTAAACATCACAGGGGATGAAAATTTTAACAAACGTATTTCAGTTTTGGCAGATACAGGAACCTAGTTACATTTAATCAGCAAACTATATAGAGATCCAAACAAACAAAATAAAGACAATTTTAGGAAAAAAAAAACATAATTCAATCTTTACTTAGAACAGAGCCAAAAAACAGAGTAAACATAATCCGGGGATGAAATTTTTTACAAACATTAGTTTCAGTATTGGCAGATACAGAAACTTAGTTAGGTCTAAACATAAAATGGCATTTAAACAAAACAAAAATGGGTCTAAAGGGATAAGAACAACCAAAGGCGCAAAACCAAAAACTAATTCATACAAACCCATAAAAGAAACATAGTATTAAACAAACAACACGAACCCATTAGATTTACGCTTGATATGAGCATATAGACATAACCAAAAAATGATTTTTATGTAAGAAAAATAAAAAGAAGAGAAGGAGAAGAAGAAGAACGAACCATATGTATTCGGCAATGATTTTGTCAGTGGTGTCTGAGAGGTTAAGGTTAACGAGATCTGAAAGAGAACTCATGGCTACGAAAAGCAATGTTGGTTGATATTGAATCGAATCAAATCTGTCTGGTGTTTTGATATTGGTGGATATCAAGAGTACTTATAGAAGGAAGGTGCTAAAATCGAGAAGGAGGGTGACGTGAAGACTTAGGAGAGTTTTTGGACCAATGAAAAACTGAAATATCAGAAATACCTAAAATATAAAGATTCTTCTGCGGCCCAATGGAATCTCATTTATTTAGCAACATTTATAAATAACATATATATATATAGATACAAAGGTTATGATTTGTATGAGGTGTTGAAAGAAAAAAAGAATTTAATTATTTAAGGTAATACATATTTCTATATATTTTTCTTTTGTAACCATACTTAATATTCTTTTTTCTAAAATGAATGGCGGTTATCCAATTTAAAAAAATAAAAAATTTTATAATCTTGTTTTGAACAAACTAGCAAAACAGTCAATTTTAAAATTTAACCACTGAAAAATTAAAAAGAAAAAAAATCAAAAAGTAACAAAAATTATAGTGAATCGATATGAATTTGTAGGAGTAGTCTTAAGAATATTGCAGCATCTTTAAAAAACTTCTACTAATTTGTCATAAAATCAATGTTTTTATCCCACATGAAGATATACTTGACATTTATACATATGGAGAGACAGAAAAGTTGCAACATAAATTATGAAAATAGTATTAATCAAATTCTTACCAAGTAGTTCTGAATACCATATTTTTGTTATATATATCACAGATTTACTAAATTTTATAATAGATATACCAATGAAAACATTATATTATTTTATAAATACAGTATACTGAAAGACAACTTATGACAGAAAAACTCTTAAAACATATCCAATTAAAATTTATCACATAACGTTTGGGATATTTACTTTATTTGATCTGTGTATAACAGAAAATTTACTGAATTTGAAAGTAATATTCTAATGACCAATACACATAGATTAGTGGTGTGTGATAGTCACTGTAACATTACCCAAATATATTTTACATAATTTGGATCGACAAATCGTATATATAGTTTACATTTTATTTTGCAAGATAACACGATCTACTAAAATCGAATTTCAATAGAAAAAATTGTAGATGTGGACCGTTAACCATTTAATAAAATAGTATCATTACCCATATTATAAGTTACTGCCAAATCTACAAAATTCTAAGAAAAATTTATATTAATAAAATAAATAAATCGTGAAGGTAAAAGAGAAATGTCTTTAGCCAAATGATTAAAATTTTACATATTCGACTGTTTCTATCAAAGTTCACCGTCAAATATTCGTGTTACCTTGCGTTGTATGAATTAATTGGCTATGAGTCGAGTTTTTCGACCAATAAAAAAAAAGAAGAGCCATTTAGAGGCATAGTAGTAGTTTCTGGCCGGATAATTATCGACGAGCACTAGTTGTTACCAAAAACATAATTGAGAGAAATTGTAGATCTGTCTAGTATTTGTGGCTATAGAGATCGCTAGGTCCCCTGAATGTGGATTACGGAATTTATGCTGTTATATAATCATGACATTTAACTTAGTGTTATCGTGATTGTGTAATACTACTTTTAAATAAATGGATCTTATGTTGTCTGTTGATTATCAGAATTATTCGGGCTCACTGAACAAGTAGAATAGTCATGATTTTCTATTGTCTGCATTTCAAGTTTATGTAAAGAATTTTAACAAACAAAAAAAAGTTTATTTAAAAATAGTTCTGGATGGATCAGAATACAAAAGAGTCAGAACTACCTATGGTAAGACAGAAGAGTTTTTTGTCCGTGAAAATTTATTTTATTTATATTTGAAAACTCTTCACTGCACTATCCTTTTGATATATTTTTAAAACTAGTTGTATATATTTCTAATCGATTGTTGTATCAACTTAAATGTGTTTTGGATTGATATGAGTTTATTTAGATGAACAAACCGGAATTTACGATAGAGAACCAAGGTCCAAATTCGTGAATTTACAGGGTGACTTATATTATATATTAGGTTAGGACTAACTAATGATTTCTCGAAATGTCTTAACTAATTATATCCAAATATACATGTGCATATTCTGATTATAACACTACAATATATCTACCACAATTTCGATGGATATTCCGACAGTTTCTACTGCTGTCAAAAACTTTTGACGGCAAACTGGCGGAATTTCAACAGAATAGGTTCGTTAGAATATATACTTTTATATATTTGTCGGAAATTTCTAACAGATTTCTGACGGATTTATAAAAATATACCAACTTACCGTGAAATTTAGAATTGATCGATCTTATGTACATCTCATTGATCTGGAATCGGATCGATCGATTCGAGATGGAATCGATCGAGTCTAAGTTTCATGGCAAGTTGGCTATATTTTTATAGACAGACATATAAAAATATATATAACCAAATATTCAACATATTTAACACATGTGAAATTATCCGTCGGAAATTTCTGTTTAATTTTATTCAAAATTAAATATGTTGAACATTTTTAATTTCCGTTTAAATAAAATTAATTATGTTGAATAAAATTAAATACGTTGAATAAAAATTCTTAAGAATATTGCATCATCTGAAAAAAAACTTCTAAGCATCTTTAGGGGTTGAATTTTAAGTTTTTTACACGATATACATTGAAAATTAATTCTAAGCATTATTCACAAACATTAAATACAAAATTACCATTTAAACAAGTTATAAAAAATGATTACAAATTTTCATATGTGTCGGAGTCAAATGTTAGATAACAAATATCAAATGTTAGATAACGAATCTTATACTTTATGATGTATGTATGAAACTGTTACGAAAATTAGTTGTTCAATATTTTTGATATTGAAGAAGATGATTCAAACATAATTTATCATACAGATAAATAAAATATCATATATAAATCCATTTATAGTTAAACGGATCGATACCGGTACCAAAACTCTGAATCCCTCGGAAATTCATCGGAATTTTTGACTTATTTACGACGGATCGTGAAATTTAAAGCGCGAACGTTTCCGATAAATGTCGAAGATCACGCATGATATAATTTTCTTAAAAACATGTTATAAATATCTTTGTTCGTCTTCTTCGCGATTTCAAGCGATAAAACATTTACAAAAAATGACAATCTCTCAAATCTCTCTACAACTCTCATTTTCTCTCAAAACTTCACCCAAATGGCCAATCTCCCTCCCAATATGTAAGTTTCTAATCTTTTTAAGTAAATTTATAGGATTAAAGAGTTAAGTTTTTGGATTTAGGATTTTGTAATTGATATTTAGGGATTTGGAATTGATATTTAGAATTTGGAAGTGAGATTTTGTGATTGGATCGTTAGATTTTAGTTTTCATTCATTAGATTTAGGGTTTATATTTTTGGAATTGATTTATGGATTTTGATGGAATTGATTTAGAATTGATTTATGGATTTAGATTTGGAATTGATTTATGGATTTTTTAATAATTTTTAGAAATTTTCTTGTAATTTTAGAAATTTATTGTGAATTTAGAATTTTTAAAAGAAATTTTATGGATTTAAAAATTTTATTTACAATTATGGATATTTATTTATGTTATTGTGGAATTTATTTATGGTTTTTTTTATAATTTTTAGAAATTTTATTGTGAATTTTAGAAATTTATTGTGAACTTAGAAATTTTTTTGTAGAAATTTATGGATTTAATTTTTTTTAGGTTATTGTGGACTTAATTTTATTTAAAAATTTTCCTTAAAAGTTTTTTTGAATCTATAAATTATTTGGTAATTACATTTTCATACTAATTTTAATTATTTTATTTTTATTTTTTTCAAGGATTACGTTAATTGCTTTTCTTCACCAGGAGCTCGTCATGCAAGGCGATGAAGGATTAACTCGCAAACCAAATCCACTTATATTCTGGAGACAGTACCGACTACAGACCCGATTCAAGAGCCAACTAAAATATCCATGGAATCGTTTCTCAATGGGACCGACATCACACCACCAAACTTCATCCGCTTTGTGCCGACAAAACTACTTGGGAAGTTTAAAATTTGATTTAATAATTACATTTTATAAATTTTGATTATATTTTCTAATTTTTTTCTTACAGGTTTACTTTTTTCCATAATGGAATTTTGAAGGCAATCAACAATATGATGATCGAGATTTTAAAGGATCCTTACGAGAAGTTTTCGACTATGCCTCCAGAAGATCGCGGTAAGTATTTAACTTTCTTTAGTTGACTTTCAAATAAAATAATTTGTGTTAATTTAATTTACTTTCTATAACTTGTAAAATATTTCGCAACAACAATTTTTTTGGGACCGGAAATTTACGGTCCAAATTAGGCAGGAGTTCGAGAAAAAAGTTGGAATTATTCATCGGAAATAGGTATGTCAGAAATCTGTCGAAAATAGGTCCGTCGAAAATCTGTCGATAATCTATAGGAAATAAGTCCGTCGGTAATCCGTCAACTGTGTTTCATCAGAATTTTGTTAGAAATCCATCGGTATAGGTTCCGACGGATTTTCTGACAAAAAATTTTATGTCAGAAATTCTGACGGATTTTTGGTTTCCGACAGCCATTTCCGATGGTATTCCGATAGATATTGTCGTCGATTTTCCGATGCTTTTTTATAGTGTAAGTTGTATACAAGTGTTGATATGTTCATGCAAATAATCAAAAGTGCAATAATTTTGTTGGACAAAATTTTGTATTTGAATGGATATGGTTTGAGACCGGTCTTTTATTTAGCAAGGACCCAACAATGAAGTTTTTAAAGTTAGTTTAAACATACATTTGAATGTTTTGAGAAGTATGAACGAACTTGAGTAAAGAATTTGGTTGTTCATCAGTAGGTATCTTGGACGTTTTTAATGGACGTTTTAATGAAAGAAAACTCAGATTTCTATGGTTTTTGGAGATTAGTATGAATTTAGAAAAAAAAAATTTCTGGTAAACAAGCAAAAAATAATGTTAAAATCACACAGTCAAAAAATACTTATAGAGAAAGAAATATAACTTTATATTGAGAATTATTTTTCTCGATTTCTTATACGTTTAAACGTGTGGGTATTTATAAGATTATATAGACTCGTTAGTCATTAGATGATCAAGTCGTATCCCATGTTTGTAGGTTGGCTTAATCGACCATGTTCGGATTTTTCGTGTACATTCTGGGCGTAGTGCCACCGTGGACCTGTCAGCACACAAAACAAATTTATGACATTACATGCTACATTAAATAAGTGATGTTAGTTATTGTTAGGCTTTATGATTGTTGTTACTGTTATTGTAGCCTTAGGATGTACTATGCTGCAAGTTTAATAAACTTATCGCACATTTAATCATGCAGAGCCTCTAATCTTTGTAAGGCAGCAAATTGTGTCTCAAGTTGTCTATTGTCTTTAAAAGATGTGGTTGCCATATGTCACCATATTTTTCTCTTCCGAGAAGATTTTTTTTTGTTTTACATTATTTAAGTCAACAAAACCCGTCCTATAATCCAATTTTTATTATACGGATACTAAAGTAAAACTCCAATGAGAAATATCACCAAGGTAGACCGTTGACCACTTAATTAAAATCACTTCTCAAATGAACACTTATCTTAACAATAACAGTTACATATTTTTTAAAATAAAATTTGACTCTGCCGTGGCTGAAAAATCCATGTGGTAACATAATACCATTGATACATCATTGAATCGGTATAATGTTGTAGACGATGATTAGCTAACCTTCACAATTGGAAATTCCATCCATTCTTAATTTAAATTCATTTATATGTTTTTAAATGTTAACATACTTCGATGATTACTTAAACAAGATTCGGTAATGTATTAATTTTAGTATTAGATCGAAACCATTAGCCACCCATACCCGGTTTTTCTCCAATCATTTTAATTTATGGGTTTAGAGGTAATTCATGAAAACTAAAAATCAAGTGACGAATTAGATGAAAATATCGGTGTGTCATATCGACATCACAGGGTCATTGTTTGTGCATCGAATCTTCGATCTTGAATTTATTCTGGAGTTTTTCCACAATATTGACTTATCAACCCAAACGCTGTACTTACATTACATGACAAGAAACCAAGTATCACAGAACCATCGATGATGTAATGTCTCAGTACAAAACCAAATATTCAGACTGATATTTTATGGTCTATATTGAACTTTAATAAGATAATGAAATGAAAAAAAACTAAGATAATAAAATGAAAATATTTTAATATCCAAGTTGAGTTGAATTTTTTTTGGAATTTTTTTTTCTGTGGGAGCATGTAAGAGGCCGTTCATGACCGGCATTGGTTGACTTGGCCCATCCCTTTATAAAAGATGAGTTGAAGTTTAAATTTGTTGACTTTTAAAAGTATTTTAATTCTTTGAAAAATTCTTCGTTTGATATTTAGTTAACTGTGTCATCACTGCTATGAGGTATGTGTAACTATTTATATAAAAATGAGTAAATTAACCAAATTATATATGAAAATAGTACAAGTTGAAAAAGTGAAAAGAAAATGGAATCGCAGAATTGCTTGAAACCGAATCGGATACGTACACGGGACCAATGAATAAAGAGAGTGTTAATATTGTTACCTGCACATTCAGAATTGTCCAATGTACACAATTATTGCATTCTCAACTTGCATTTGTACATGTCGACATAAAGTACATTCACATTCAACTGCATGTATATATATTTTTTAGACGATCGATTCCATCATTATAAGAAATAATATTTAATTTCTTAAAACTATATGCTGCAAAGAAAAATGTATAGTAAGTACACATATATTTTGAATACAAATACATTTATATATTGCATAAACTACCTATATATTATTTGTAAATAGTAATGAATATATACATGAAAAAATTTGTTGAAAGTGTAAGCTAGATGAAAGTACAACCTGTCGGAATTAAGAAGAATGTGTTTGTATTAGAAGATGAACAACGAGTCAGCGAGACGATGATATGGACTGTAGCTGTCGTGGACTTGATGCAACAATGAGCTTATGTGGATCAGTTGACAACTAGAAGATATTCGATTTGTAGAAGATCGAGTAAGTTGGGAAGATAAGATATTCAAAAGATATCTAGAAGATTTAGGTGTATTTGAATCAAGTTAGGATAACTTCGAATCAGACTTGATCGTTCAAGATAAATAGGAGTTAAGGTCTGAGATGAGAGGTTGGCCGTTTTGCAGAATCGAATTAGCAAAGAATAAGCTTCTTCGATTTTGAGAGAGTAGAGTTGTTACTCTATTACGGGTTAGAAATCGTAGGTCTTAGATTAAGAAAAGTAGTTCTTAAGATTTGTAAAACCATCAAGAGTGTCTGAGTATTTTAAGAGATTTCTAATAAATTGTGAAACATAGAGTTTCTTGTTTCAGTGTAATATTCTTGTGTATTAAGGTCATCTAACTATTTCATTTGGTATTAGAGCATGCATCTGAACCGAGTTGTTTTACTTAACATCATGTGAGGATCCTGAGATGTAAGATGGACCCAACACGAGATCCGTTTGTCGGCCCGAGACACATCATACTCAACAACATGAACTATGGGCATTAGAAAGTGAAAATGAGATATGTTATTCGTAGTATAAATGAAGATGCATGGACAACTGTTGAAAGTGGTTGGAAAGAACCTGTTGCTAAAGGTGAAGATGACAAATGGGTACCTAAGCTATAGTAACACTGGACAGATGAAGAGAAAATGCTATCTAAAATGAACTCTAGAGCTGTATCGACAATAATAAACTCGTTGGATGAGGATCAGTTCAAACAAATCCAATACTGTACCAGTGCGAAGCAAGCTTAGGACACACTGCAGCTGTACTATGAGGGTACCACAAATGTTAGGCGCATATGTCTAGATGCTCTTGCCTCAAAATTTTAGAATTTGCTTATGGAGGAAGGTGAATGTGTCACTGAGTTCAAGCTAAGCTGAGTGCAATAGCAAGTGAAGCATATGTTCTAGGAAAGAATATAAGGACAAAAAACTGGTAAAGAAAATTTTGAGATGTCTTCCAAGAAAATTTGAATCACATTTGTCTGCAATGAATGTTGCTCTAGACACATATACAATGAAGTTCAGTAAAATTGTAGGAATAATCAATGCTCATGAGAGGGATCTAGAACGTAGAACCCCAAGCATGCAAAAAAGGATTGCTCTTGTGGTCTCTGAAGACAAACTGATGATTCAAAAATTGGAAAATATTATGAGTTTGATGGTGAAGAAATTTGACAGAACTCTGAAACGTTTTGATCGTGGTAATCAAAGACCAATCATCAAAAATACATCAGATCATAGTGTCATGAATATCAGGGCATATGTCACTTTAAACCCGACTGTCCCACCATCAAGAAGAGGGAAGTTCAATGCTTTGGCTACAAAGGTTTTGGTCACACAAAAGCTGATTGTGTGATGAGTCAAAATAGTAAAAGTATATCATATATTGGGGCCAATGACAGTGATTCTGAAAGTGACTCTAAGGATGCTGATGTTACTGGTTACAACGCATTTACAAGACACTGTGCTTTTCCTGTACTGATAGAAGACTAAGAAGATTCATCAGACAATAAATCTAACATTGGCGAAGAAGTCATTAAAAACAAAGATACCAAGAGTGTATCATATAGTGGCTCTGAAGAAGAGACTACCGATTTTCAAGATGAGTTCAAGATAATGTACAATAACTGGAAAATGACAAGTCAAGAAAAATGTGTTGTTAATCAAAGAAAAGATTATGCTCAAATAATTGAATGATGAAATTAAGAAGGAACTTAGTGAGGAAGCTTCAAAAAGGAAAACACTAGAGCATTAAGTTGTTGACGTCGGAGCATAGTTCCACTTTCACAATCGAGCAGCGACATTTTATTATTATGCGTGTTCACTTGAATTTTGAAGTATAAATTTGCAAATTTATGATATTAATTAATAAAAACACCATTTAAATGTCTCCATTTAGCTCAAACTTGGGTCTTATCACTGATTTCTATCGGTATTATGAGTCTTCCCATCAAATGAGGTTTTTACCAATGTGGATTTTATCTTTTAGAGAAGTCCAAAACAGTTAAAACCTCACTATAATCATACATTTTTCTTATGGACCATGTGGTTTTTGTGGAAGGCAATGAATTAAAATGTCTACGAAATAATCCAACCGGATCCATCGGATATCATAAGTTATGCCTTAAATAAGTTATTGACTTGGAAGAAAGCTTAGATTATACCTCAGGATACTAGTGAAACTGTAAGTAACTCTACAAGGGGATCTTCATCTTTGAAGTGCAAAGTTGACGGAATTTGGAACACATACCTTACTTCAGATTAGGGATGGATTTGTTTTTAGGAGAATGGTTGAATGGTTTTGCTAGGCGCTAGATGTCAAAGATGGATTTTGTTACATTTTCACTCGGAGATGGAAGCACTGTTATGGGCAATATCGACTATTTTTGAACAAATAATAGATTGTCAGGAGTTCGAGACAGATTGTTTGGAGTTACTCACTATTACACAGTTATTGGAAGGCCCGCTTTCTCCAACCATCTTGATAAATTTGGTTTGCTCCGAGTGATAAGTGTTTTTTTCAACCGGTCTATCAAATAAACCTACCATGTGTAGCACTTAAAGATCGAATACACGGAGAAATAAGATCATCTCACTAAGAATACAAACTTCATTTCTATCTAAGCAAATAAGGATTTGTGTTCTTGAAACCAAATTCGAAAGTAAATGTAAGTGGAAAATGACTAAACAATTTTGAAATCAAATAAAAGAAGCAACGAGTATCGGAAATGAATCTTTGATGATTCTAAAAACATATTATGAACACTATCCTTGGTTGTGGATTACTAATCAAGACTAATTCACTTCCATGATACTAATTATTTAATCAACAACTTTCGTTTGCAATTATATTGATAAATGAGTATTAATAATCAAGTCTAATTCAACTACTAATCAGCCTAATCAACTATTTCCATAGGATAAGTATGAAAAACTCATTTAGGTTTTTTTAAACATTTCATCGAACACCTTCCTGACATGAAATTATAATGACTAGATTTCTCAATTACAAGTTTAATCTAACATTACTACCAACCTAAATGAAGGATAACCTAAGATATAGTCCTAAAATCATCATCAACCATCAAATCATCATAATCAACCAACCCTTAACTCATCTACAAGACTACTCACTCATTTTAATCAAAATAGAAAACAATAAACTTGATCTTTACATAATCATGATTAAGAGAAGAATAGTGGAAAGATTATAAAGGAAAACAAGATTTGATAACTTAAATTTAAGAGATTCGTACAAAGAGTTTCTTCAAAACCCAAAAGTGCCTAAAAGAATCTCTCAAAACAAGCTTTTTCTCCCAAATTAGGTTTAGAGTATTACAAATAACCAAAATTTGTCAAATCCGGTTTAGAAACGAAATTGACATAGTTTGGTCCTGTCTAGCGATGTCGCCAAACCGCTAGAACCGGCCACTAGGGCCTTGCGGTGTCGACAAGCTGTTGGTTCCGCCGCTCCATGTCCGCGGTGACCTCATGCCGCTACGATATCCCACTACTTTCCATCGGTCATTTCATACCGCTACCATAACTCTGTTGGACTTAGAGATGGTTTTGTGCATCTCCACGGTGGTTACGTGAAGCCGCTACCATCATCCCGTTGCACCTCTCCGACTTCTCGAGAACGCTGTAGGACACCACTGCAAATTTTTGACTTCACCAAATATACTTCTTGATCCATTTTGCTATCCATTTGATCACCCTTTGTTGCACATTTCACTTCATATACCTACAACACTAGGAAAACGAACAAAACATGCACATAGACAATAGAATAAATGCAAATAAGATTGAGAAATGCAACTAAAATGAAGATTGAAAACCCAACATATCAATTCCCCCAGACACATATGTTGAGAATTGTGACTTGTGAATTAAGCCAACAATTTATGTGGTTTTCATCCGAAGTGGATTTTGTTAAGCTCATGTGTGTTCAAATCAATGCATCGTAAAAATAGAAGGCAACATCCAAATTACATGCAAAGTTTAGGGCGAGAAAACCTGAGAAATATATCTCATTCTTCTAATATATGACATGCACTCTCCTTGACCACCTTCCTATATCACAAAACCAAGAATACAATAAAGAAGTATCCAACTGAAAAAAAAAACATCAAAATGGCACATATGTCAGTTATAATTAAAATACTGACATGCGTCAAGTATTTTAAGAGAATCCAGAATAAGAGCTTCCGCTGTATCTTTTCCTTGCAGATGTAATACATGTCGAATATCAAATAATATCTTAAAAGGAAGTTCAAAATAAAAGGTTAAAAACAGACTTCATGTCAGCTGTGTCATATTAGATGCAATTTATCACATGTCTGAATGGGGTTGAAGCAATTATAAAGTAGCGAAATAGCCTTTCCAGTCGAGTAGGACATCGCGATCCTCTATAAATGAATAACTAACTTCATGATTCTGCGGATAAATATGCAAGAAGGTTAAGAAAAGAAGTGAACCATTCATTACAAGTTTAAAAGAGCTCGTGAAAATTAATAAAGTATTAAAAGAAACATGAGAGTACCGTTCCAATTAAGATGATATATTGTCTCTGCATAGTCCGGATGATTATGTCCCAGGAATCGTGCTTTCATCTCGATGAGAATCACAGTAAATAATAAGGAGAAAAATAGATAGTAACAATTGCTAGGTGTGAATTGAAAATAGTAAAGGTCAATTCACCAGATACATACCTTTAAATCACGCTGCATGGGAAGGGATCAGCAAAAAAATTAATACTAACACTACAAGAAAACAATGTAAAACTGACGGTTATATCTATCAAAAATCCATCGAAAATGATTTTTTCCAACGAATTTTCGACGGAATTCCGATATCTTATATCCGTCAAAAATCCATCGGAAATCTAATATTTGAATTCCGTCGATTATTCGATAGAAATCTGTTTTCGACGGAGTAACCGGCAGATATACGAGTGACTAAATTCTACTGGTCTTTCGACGGATTTCAGATATCGGATTTCTGACGGATTTCTGATATCATATTTCTGACAGATTGAGTTCCAACGGGTATCCGACAGATTAGGTTCTGACGATTCAAAATAAAGATTTTTTTAAAATATATAGTTAAAATATTAATATTAAATAATTTTATAATTAAATTTAAACAAAATTAAATTAAATTTAAATTTAAATTAAATTTAAATTATCCAAAACAAAATTAAAATTATTCAAAGTTAAAAAAACATTAAAAATGCAACTCTAAAAGTTTATATTCTGGGGGACGGTTGGAATGAACGGAAGAAAGTATTCATTTGATCCTGCATTGCTTTGAGCTGTGCAGCCATGTTTTTTTTTATGGTCTCAATCTTGTTGTTGAGAGTTTCGATCTCGGTTGACTTTACATCAGTTGCGCTCTAAGCTGAGGATCTCCGTGATAACTTCAAGTTGTCGAAGATGACGACGAGTACTCCTCTAGAATTCCAAAAATACGTTTTTGGACTTTAAAGTGACATACGAAACAAAAAAAAAGTAAATCATTACAAAAATATTAAATCAATAAAAAAAAAGAAAAAATAAATGTTACTTATTTTATAGACAAATTCGTTGATCTTATCGATCGGAACTTCGGTGCATGGAGGAGTTCCTTCATAAATGGGTTGTGATTGGAGAAACTCCTCTCCTACCCTTGTCCCGTCTTGCGGTTGGTTTGCGCATCTTGTAGCAAAACAAGATGCGAAGGTCGGACACCTTCTTGACGAAACTTAAAATTTTTAATACTTTCAATATGTTAATGAAGTGAAATGAAAGTTAAGATTTAAAGAAACTTACCATTTGTTGTTTCCGGGAAGGCTTGCTCGTTGCTCCCAAATTGTGAGTAGAAATTCTTTTGCTCTTCCGGTCACTCTTCTGGTTGGTTGATTGAGTAGCCGATGTTGCCTAAGTTTCCTCCATCCACCAACACTCAACCAACCTGTTCCATAGCTCTGGGTTTCTAATCAATTCCTTAGGAACGTCATTCCAAGTCCATTTTTCCTTCCACTCGTTAAGCTTACTAGAGTACACCTTTGATGCCTTACCATCTAACTCATGTCTAACCCAAGGTGTGAAGTCCCTATCCCAAGTAAAATCTTATTGCAAAAAGAAATGGTTAAACATCAGAACTTTTCAAAAAATCTATTAAAATAAATCTAAAAACTTGAAATTGTAATGTTAAAAATAAATATTAAAGCATACCGCAAATTAGCAAAACTAATGATCACGCTCAGACATCAGCATTGTGGAGTATACGGATGATGTAGCATTCCGTTGAGCATACGGTTGATCGACTTCGTTATCACATTATAGGATATATGGAACCTATAAAGGAAAAATAGTTGTAAATTGTTAAAAAAAAAAACAAATTAAATGAAAATCTAAAAATAAATTTACCAAGTGTGCATGCCGTCACATTCCCGATGAAGATGAGGCAATATTTTCCGGTCGGGTTGAGAAACAAAGTCCTTGATACCCATCTGGATTGGAGCAGAAGCCGTTGGATGAGTAGATGAAGAAGATTCAGTCTCCGAAACAAGACTCGAGCGGTTTAGAATCGCTCCTCGTCCCCGTCTCGACTCACACGCCTCGGAAGTGGATCTATGAAACCGACCATAATCCCTGGAAACAAAAAAAAATAAAAATAAAAACATATATATAAAAACGCATCTAAAATCTAAATTTTTTACAAAATCATAAAACTTTATAAAATTTTTCTAAAATCTTTAAAAAATTCTAAAATTTAGAAAAAGTTATAAAACCATTTACCATTTAAAAATCTAAAAATAATTATAAAAAGCTACAAACATTCTACAAACATTTAAATAATTTATAATAACATTATATAAACCTTTAAAATACTTTAGCAAATAAAATATTTGAATATCACAATTAAAATAAAAAAACCATATTAACAATAAAACTCCCTAAATCTTCAAATTCAAACCCTAAATCTTCATTCATAAACCGTAAATCTACATTCCAATTCACTGAAACTAAATTCCAAATTCTATATCTAAAACTCAAGATGTGAATAAACTAAAACACTTACGAAACTTACATATTTGATCGGTTTGGATCCATTGGTATGTAGATTGATGATGTTTGAGATGAAAATTGGAAGATTTAATGAGGTTTTGGCAATTTAAGAGAATTTTCTATCGAAATTTGTGAATGTTTTCGCGAAGAAGATGAATGGATTATAAAACAAAATTTTAAATTTTAAACTTACATAATTAATTCATTGCGTCTTTGTTAGTTTTCAAAGGCTTAAATTTCGCAAATCCGTCAGTATTAGCAAAAAATTAGGGTATGCAGGAATCCGGTGTAAATTTTGCGAAGCCATCAAAAATTCGCCAGAATTACCGACGGATTACTAAATTCACCAGAATTCGCCAGAATTACCGACGGTGCACTAAAATTCCATCCGACGAAATTGGAGTTTTTGCCAAAAAATAATATTTAGTTAATCATTGGAAAATGTAAATAAAACATAAGAATAACAAACTAAAATTACAATTTATTATTCAATAA
Source organism: Cardamine chenopodiifolia (assembly GCA_963922655.1). Taxonomy (NCBI): domain Eukaryota; kingdom Viridiplantae; phylum Streptophyta; class Magnoliopsida; order Brassicales; family Brassicaceae; genus Cardamine; species Cardamine chenopodiifolia. Next base: position 18,228,647 of record OZ000481.1, read on the forward strand.
ATTAAAATTAAAAAGTTTCTAACTACTCCGAATCTTGAGATGATCATTCTGAAGGAATTGAGTCTCAATCGTCATCGAATTCTCCACGTGATTCATCTGAGTCTGAATTAACTATATTATCATCGGTTTGTGTGAAATCAACTACAAGCTCAATTTCAAAAGAATGTTTAACAAAATCCATTTGACAAATTCTAGTTCGCTGCAGAGCATCATGTTCTGAAACTTCATAATATGAAGTTGGTCTTATTATTCCCTCCTCATGAATCCTAAATGCATATCCCCTAGTACAATACCTAGGGTATGAAGTTCCAATGTTGTTTGGACTGTTAACAAACTCCATTAACTATGTCGAAAATGAATGATCATTTTCTATGCCTTCAAATACCTAGAAAAATAGAAAATAAAGAATAAAAATTGTTGTAACATAAATATTACAATTCCAAATTAGTAAAAATATTTAAAAAATTACGGAAAACCCAACCAAGACACAAATTCTTGTTCTTTTAGGATGTCAAGTTCAGGTTCTATCTTATTCGGATAATAGCAGTGTACTAGCACCATGTAAATCTTGTAAGATAACCAAAACTTAATAATCACATATTAATTAATTTCAAATAACTGGTAGTGGACAAAAAGAAATAACTGGATATACATATGCAACTGTGAAAACTCCTACTCTGATAGTTTCCGTTTTTTTCTTTTCCACTTACTCGACCAACTTAAACAAACAATTCAGGGACATACACATGATAAATAGCTCTCTCTCACCTCTATCATCATGCCTCTCCAGACGTCTACTCTTAGTACGCACTTCCGATGAAAATTAATATTCAGCAAAGTGTGAAGCTTCTTCGTTGAGGTTTGTGCGACAATAGATCCCTCACCTTTGCTTAAATTTTTAATCTTTTTCTTGAGGTGGAACATTTAACGCTCAAAAAGATACATCCAACGGTATTGAACAGGCCTCTAAGTGATGCTTCTCGTTGAAGGTGGATTGGAAGCAGTTCCATAACATCAAAGAAAGACGACAAAAATATCTTCTCAAGATTACATAAGATAACCGGTATATTGTCAAGTAAATTGTGGATACCCTCTACTGTAAGTGTTCTAGTGAAAAGATCTCGAAAGAAAGCACCAACTCCTACAAAAATTAATAAAAATAAACATAATAATATAGATATATATGCTACATAAATGGTTAATTAACATTATGGAAGTAATAATATACACCTGCAATTGATTCGTGGACGTTTTTTTGAAGATTATGGGCAAAGAAAAATGGAAGAAGACACTGCATCACAATATGACAATCATGACTCTTTATTCCAATAAATTTCCAACATGACAATCATGACTCTTTTTTTGAAGAATATGGGCAAAGGCAACATGACCATTGCAATTACGCATATTATATGCGTATCCATCCATGAATTTTACATCATCGCGAATCTAATAAAATAATGGTTATTTTTTAGTTGCGTCTAACCGATAGACAGACATAGAAAATCTACCATTAGGCATAATATGAAGAAAATATTTACCAAAAATGTTTATTTGTTAGGTGCGTCTAACCAGTAGCTTATTTCTTAGATGCGTATCCATCCGTGAATTCCGGCATATACTACATGGACATTTTATCTTACCACATTTTTTTTGCTCTCCGTTGATTTTCGGCCAATCCCATGAACTCTCAGATTCCTCGTGCATAGTCTTATTTTAGTAAATTCAACTCCAGATCCGTCATAGGTTCGTCTATCCATGACCAAAAATATTTACCAAAAGATATATTTTTTCAACTTTTACTGTTTTTATAATGTGATTGAATGAATAAGTGGTGTGAATGAATGAAAAAATGTGGAAACATATATATAGAATTCATAGTCGTCGGAATTTCGTCTGTAATGTACAAAATTCAAATGGCTATGACAACGGTTATATTAACGTTCTTATTTATCGACGGATTTTCGATGGACATCCGTTGCAAATTCGTTAAAATTAACGTTCATAATTTTCGACGGATTTCTGACGGATTTATGCATGTTCGTTGGAAATCCGTCGGTTAGCTTCCGACGGATTTTTGATGAATTTTATCAGTTGTAAAACCATTGCACAATTGTAGGAATTTCCAATGGATTATGGATCTGTCGGAAATTCCGTTGGTTTGCGGCTGTTTTGTTGTAGTGTAAGTAGTTAGAATCGCATAATGTAAAGTTTATGGATAATATAGAAAAGACAAACAAAAATAGTTAACAAGCAGACAAGCACATTTTCTAGGGATGTTGTACACGATGGTCATTATTTTAGGATACAATCCTTCATAAAAAGAGGCAAAACACACGAATTTGTTTTGAAATCTAATTGGACCAACTATCTGATTAAAGCATCCATTATTCCCTATGTAATATTGCCTTTTTCATGAAAACTTCATTTGCGTGTACATAGCCAGCAAAATTCATGACTCCCGTCCATCCTAATTTTTTCTTGTAAGAAAGAACAGCAAAGACATACTTCCTACTCTCCAATACCAACACTACAGGCCACCCAAATAGCCATGCAAGTGATGACCAATCCGTATTTAATGCCTTGTTATACAGAGATATATGGCAAAACATTAATTATGATTACCTCATCGCCTGCACGAGCTTCCTCAAATTTTCGTTGGACAAGATAGAGCTGTCCAAGGTTGTGTAGAGTAGCACCAACACTGCATTGTTAAGAATATTGTTGGATGTATGAAGGGAACAAAAAAAGAGGGTGTCAAACCCGTCATTAAAGAATATAACACAATTCATGGAAGAACTCTGTGTTGGGTCTAAAATTATAAAAAGTCTATAGGTTTATAACATTTACGAATGTGAATATGAAATAAATTGTGTAATGGATTGGATTTTGGGCCAAGTGTCTAAATAGATTCATTTAAGTGTAAGTGAGTAAGTGGGAATATTGTAAAATGTCCCATATTGCGTGGCCAAACTTTTTTACTCTATTTTAAATAATTAGAAGGTAATACAAGAGTTCAAATTGGGTAAGACTTATAGTGCATATGAGAGAGGATGGAGCGAACCACAAACGCGCACCACCACCGCTGCCAGGTAAGGCTCAGGCTCAGGCTCAGGCTCATGCACGGGCACGGGCTTGGGGTTGGGCTTGGGGTTGGGCTTGGGGCTTTGGGGCTGTCTCGTCGTCAAGTGGTCCATTTCTTTTTGGGACAATTTTTTATGAAGGTAAATTGTCTAAATATCTTCTTAATATATTTTTGATTTTTCATAATCACAACGGTTGCGTGAGATTAAATCAGAGATCAAAACCGTTGATTGATTATTCAAAACGAAAAAATCAAAACTGATTACACCATAATGTCACAAAATCGTAACTCTCTACGTGTTAATATCATGCAATCGTAACGGTAGAATCTTACCTTTAAGTGCATGCGTTTAAACTCACTCCAAGCTCGCCTATATAAGAAACTCATCTCATTTGGAGAATTCACTCATTCAAACACAAACATCTCTCTCATAGATCCTTCACTCTCTCGCTAAACGTTTCTCCATTCGTTCAAAAAACGGTACATCTAAAGTATATCGTAATTATCTACGTTCGTAGATTCTACAATTCCACACCGAGTGTAGCGTTGTGGTATCGCATCGGTTGTATCCTGGGACTTGAAAAACTCTGTGGATCCTTCTCACTAGCGAGAGCTTCATTGAGGTAAGGAAAGAGATCATATCTCGTATCCGATTCTAATTGGTTTTATACGATTTTCTTAAATCGTTTTATGCTTGAAATCGTTTTTGTTTGTATTCGTAATACGAACTATCTTCGCATTTCTTAAATCCGATTTTTCGGTCCTACAGATATTTCTAGGTGTCGAATGACTTCCAATGTAGCCAGTGGGATTCATAAAGATCACCTAGAAGGCCAAACGAAAATGAACATAAAAAGCACTCTAAGACTAAGGGATTTTTAAATTGTCATGTCAGGTAGAGGCCTAAAGGGAAAAAGTGAGCGATATAACAGGGGCATTTAAATAAAATATACCAAAATATATACTCTTAGTGGTGGAGGGTTCGAATTCTTCTCCTCCATTAATGTGAATTTTATTTTAAAAATTCTATTTGATAATAGGTTTGATATTTTGTTTTGTTTTAGGCATCAAAATAACACGGCCGAATCTGCTAACGATAATCATAAATTTTTCATTTTGATCATGTGGTTTTTGTGAAAAACAAGAAATAAAAAATTTACAAAGGAATCTAATTGGATATCATAAATCACGTTTAAGTGAGTTCTTGATTTGGACGGAAGCTCAAATTATATCCTTAGATACTAGTGAAACCGTAAGTAACTCTTCGACATGATCTTCATTTTTAAAATGCCAAGTTATCATGCAATCGTAACGGTAAAATCTTATTTTTAAGTGCATGTGTTTAAATTCACTTTAAGCTTGCCTATATAAGGAACTCATCTCATTTGGAAAATTCACTCATTCAAAACACACATTTCTCTCATAGATCCTTCACTTTCTCGTTAAATATTTCTCCATTCGTTCAGAAAACGGTACGCCCTGAGTATATCGTAATTTTCTACGTTTGTAAATTCCACACCGAGTGTAGCGTTGTGGTCTCGCATCGGTTGTATCCTGGGACTCAAAAAGCTCTGTAGATCCTTCTCACTAACGGGAGTTTGATTGAGTTAAGGAGAGAGATCATATCTCGCCTCCGATTCTAATCGGTTTTATACGCTTTTCTTAAGTTGTTTTATGCTTTAAATCGTTCTTCTTTATATTTGTAATACAATCTATCTTCGCATTTCTTAAATCCGGTTTTTGGTCCTACAAGCTTAACTCAATAATTCCTCTTTTAGCATATAGCTATAATCGGATTGAGATTTGCAAAATTATAAATTGATTTTACTTGGTTTTAGTTTTTTTATCTAGAAACGTGGTTTCTTTGTAAACAAGGTTTCAAACGTTTGAGTAAACACTTTCATAAGTGACTTTACAAAACGATATAACACATCTAAAACGATTTCAGCGAACACTTGTTAGCGATTTTGAGAAACGTTTGTGTTAAGAAACGGGTTTGGGTGCAAATAAATTTGCAATATTTCTGGAATGTTTTATAAAAGTCGTTCTAAATTATTGCACTAACTAATAGTGTTTATAATTTACAAACGTTGAAAAAATTAGCTGATTCGTAAATAAATTTTATTTATTCAACGATTCAAGCATCTCACTCAATTTTTTCCTTGGATTGTCAACATATGTCGACTAAGACTGAGCATATTGCAATCAACAAGGAAAATGAAGTTGTTCAAACAACCGCGGTGAGTGCTGGCCTATTGCCGGAAAAATTTGATGGGAATGGGTTCAAAACTTGGCAACAAAAGATGTTGTTCTATTTGACCACCCTCAAGTTTGACAAGTTCCTCAAGGAGGACAAGCCGGTTGCTCTTCCTGGAGCCGAAGATGTACACACCAGGGTGAGCATTGATGTCTGGACGCATTCAAACTTCTTGTGCCGGGGTTGGATCTTAAGCCGCCTTGTTGCTCGTTGTATGTTGTATACAACAATGAGAAGCAGTTCCTGATAGTCAAAGAGTTGTGGAATGCTTTGGAGAAGAAGTACAAGTCTGATGATGCGGGAACTCAGAAATTTGCGGTGGCAAAATTTCTAGATTTTAAGATGGTGGACTCGAAGCCTATCATGGCACAAGTTGATCAGCTTCAATTTCTATGCAATGAGATAGCATCCGAAGGTATGAAAATTTGTAAGCCATTTACGGTTAATTACTTTATTGAGAAACTTTTTCCAAATTGGGTGGAATACAAAAATTATCTCAAGCACAAGCAAAAGACGATGTCTCTTCAAGACTTGGTCACTAGGCTTCAAAATGAAGCTAGAAATCTCCATACAACCGGGCTCACCAATCGTGAGGAGCAAGATTCTTACCAATTCTATCTTGCTCAAATGGCTAAGGTTAAAGACAAAGGTAAGGTCAGGCATTAGAATGTTCCAAAATATCTAAAACTTTCGGGATCCACGAACTTCAAGAAACACAATGGGGCCGAAAAGAAGTTCACCGGGACGTGTAACTATTGTGGTAAGATAGGCCACAAGGCTCAAGCTTTTCATAGCAAGGCAGATGCTAAAAATTCTGCTCATCAAGCTCACTTGACCTCGGAAGATCTATGTACGGTAATCACCAAAGATATTCCGAAAGTCAATGCGGTTGAGACCAATCCAAGGGAGTGGTTCTACGACACCGGTGCTAACACTCATATTTTTTGTGATAAAGAGTTGGTTAGCACTTATCGAAAGAGTAAGGAAGATGAAAGGGTGAAGATGGCCAACACCAAAGTATCCAAGATTTTAGGACGTGGCAGGGTTGTGCTAAAGATGACTTCGGGACATGAGATCACTCTCAACAATGTGAAACATGTTCCCGACATAAGCAAGAATCTGATTTTCTGCACACTAATGAGCAAGGCCAGATTTGGTGTTAACTTTGAATCTGATCAGCTAGTGATTAGGAAGAATGGGGTGTACTTGGGGAAGGGTTATGTTAATGGTGGATTGGTCAAGATAAATGTAATGACAGTCATACCAAAGAAAAATGTAACTGATATTGTTTCCGTTAATGAAAATGCTCAAATTGCTTATTTGGTTGACTCTTATACAATTTGGCATGAACGATTAGGACATGTGAATTATAAATCTTTGGAAAGATTGATGAATTTAAGTCTACTTCCTAAATGCAAATCGATTAAAGATAAATGTCAAGTTTGTGTACAAGCAAAACTTACAAAACGACCATCCCCTAAACGACAAGAACGACGAAACCTCTTGGTTTGATACACACGGATTTATGTGATTTAAAGTATCTACCAATTCGAAGAGGAAATAAATATTTGATGACATTTATAGATGATTGTACCAAATATTGTTGTATTTATTTATTACAAAGCAAAAACAAAGCTTTAGATAAATTTAAAGGATATAAGCTTGAAACTGAAAATCAACTTAAGAAAACTATTAAAATAGTTCGAAGTGATCCAGGTGGAGAATATGAAGGACCGTTTGATGCATTTTGTAAAGAAAATGGAATCATATATCAAACAACCGCTCCTTATTCACTGAATCTAACGGAGTTGCTGAAAGGAAAAATTGCACTCTTCAAGAAATGATGAATGCCATGTTGCAGGAATCTGGGATAGCTTAGAACATATGGGGGAAGCTTTGTTTACCTCGAATTATATCCTCAACAAAATTCCGCACAAAGTAACGAGAAAAACTGCATATGAATTATGGAAAGACATTATTCTTTCATATAAATACATGAAAGTGTGGGGGTGCTTAGCAAAGATAGTTGTACCACCTCTGAAACAAGTATAGTTGGACCAAAAACCGTTGATTGTATTTTCATTGGTTATGCACATAATAGTAGTGCTTATCGATTTTTGGTTCATAAATCAAACATTCTGGATATTCATAGTAATACGGTGATGGAATCCCGAAATGCAGAATTCTTTGAAAATATTTTTCTGTTAAAAGATAGAGAATATCTGAAGTGGACACGAGATCAAAGAGATGTAAGTTCCTCTAGGAATGAGGTAAGCACTTTTGGTACTTCATTTAATGAGCTGGAAGAATTTGAAGATGAACCTAGATGAAGCAAAAGAGTTCCAAAGGAAAAAACCTTTGGTGATGATTTTCTAATGGTTTTTCTATTAGAAAATGAACCAAGAACTTACACCGAGGCTATGTCTACGCCAGATGCACCTTCGTGGAAGGAAGCCACAAATAGTGAAATTGACTCCATTATGCAACACCATACATGGGAGATGACTGATTTAGCGGAAGGGTTTAAAGCTCTTGGGTGTAAATGGATTTTCAAAACAAAATTGAAAACTGATGGTACGATAGACAAGTACAAGGCTAGACTCGTGGTGAAAAGATTCCGACAAAAGGAAGGTCTGGATTTCTTTGACACATATTCTCCGGTAACGATGCACCTTCGTGGAAGGAAGCCACAATTAGTGAAATTGACTCCATTATGCAACACCATACATGGGAGATGACTGATTTAGCGGAAGGGTTTAAAGCTCTTGGGTGTAAATGGATTTTCAAAACAAAATTGAAAACTGATGGTACGATAGACAAGTACAAGGCTAGACTCGTGGTGAAAAGATTCCGACAAAAGGAAGGTCTGGATTTCTTTGACACATATTCTCCGGTAACGAGAATAACTTCGATTAGAATGCTAGTTAGCATTGCTGCTTTACGAGATCTGGAAATCCATCAGATGGATGTAAAAACTGCTTTTCTAAATGGAGATTTAGAGGAAGAAATTTACATGAAACAACTTGAAGAGTTTGTTGTACCTGGACAAGAACACAAAGTCTGTAGACTTGTGAAGTCATTGTATGGACTTAAACAAGCTCCGAAACAATGACATGAAAAGTTTGACAATGTAATGATGTCCAACGGTTTTCGCATAAATGAATGTGATAAATGCATATATGTTAAAATTACTACAACTGGGTATATCATTCTATGTTTATACAAACAAAAACCATGTTATCTAGACAGTTTGATATGAAAGATATGGGATTAGCAGATGTGATTCTAGAAGTTAAAATCACCAGACACTCTGACGGAATCATTTTATCCCAAGAACATTATGTTGATAAGATACTTGATAGATTCAAACTATACTCAAGTGGGATTGAAAAAACACCTGTTGACGCTCAAATTCATTTGACTAAAAATCAAGGTGAAGCGGTATCACAAGTGGAATATGCACGAGTTATCATAAGTCTGATGTACTTAACAAATTGTACTCGACCCGATATAGCACACGCCGTCAATTTATTAAGTTGCTATACAAGTAATCTAGGACACACACACTTGAAAGCTATAACTAGAGTATTGAATTACTTGTAGTTTACGAAAAGATATGGGTTGCACTATGGTAAAGAACCAACCATTTTGGAAGGATATAGTGATGCAAACTGGATATTTGACTCCAAGAACTCAAAATCCACAAGTGGATATGTCTTTACAATAGGTGGTGTCGCTGTGTCGTAGAAATCTTCCAAACAAACTCTACTGGCCAGATCGACCATGGAATCTGAGTTCATTGCTTTAGAAAAACCTGCAGAGGAGGCTGAGTGGCTTCAGAATTTTTCAGAAGATATCTCTATGTGGGAGAAACCAGTGTCGACAATACGTTTGCATTGTGATGGTCAATCCGCTATCTTAAGGACACTGAATACTCAGTATAATGGTAAATCTCGTCATATACGAAGACGACATAAGACCAGTAGACATTTGATCTCAAGTGGTGTAGTCACATTGGATTATATCAAATCAACTGATAATTTAGCAGATCCTTTTAAAAAAGGTCTGACTCGAGATTAAGTATTAAAATCATCAAGAGGAATGGGTTTACATCCTATGAATTAAAGATGAAGATTAATGGACACTCAACCTCAATGACTAGAGATCCCAAGAATGAGGTTCAAAGGGACAACTATATTGAACGGATTCTTCTCAAAGCATTGTGAGACGAATGTCTCTACTCGATTCCTACGATAATTAGACAGTGCTAGTTTTCTAAGGTTAAGCGTTGAGCTTTTAATGATTTCATACTTTCATTCTTATGAAGTACAAAATAATGTTTTCAACAAGACGAGAAAGCTTATGGGAAATCACTTATGTGAGTATGAAATGGGGCCGTTTATAGGAGAATGAACGATAAAGGCTATATTCTCCAAGTTCACTTATGAATCCATGCATGTTCAAGGCCACAATGAACACAACAAGAGAACATAGTTCTATGAGAAACCTAACTAGGTTATGCATGTTGTCTAAGTTTACATGAAATTTCGGGTGGTTCAAGACATCATGTTCACCTCCTGGCCGAGTAAACTCGACAGATATTAATAATGATTGGTTCAAAGCTGAAAAACGCTACCACATAAGACACAATTAGTTTTCGCATATACTCTGGAGACTTCTTTTTAGCTATTTCTATCCAAAGAGTCTTTTAAGTTATCCATGTTTAGAGTCATTTCTATTCATGTGGGGGGGGGGGGATTGTTGGGTCTAAAATTATAGTAAGTCTTTGGGCTTATAATATTTGAGAATGTGAATAAGAAATAAATTGTGTAATGGATTAGATTTTGGGCCAAGTGTCAAAATAGATCCATTTAAGTGTAAGTGAGTAAGCGGGAGTATTGTAAAATATCCCATATTGCATGGCCAAAATTTTTCACTCTAGTATAAATAACTAGAAGGTGATACAAGGGTTCAAATTGGCTAAGCCTTATGGTGCATATGAGAGACGATGGATCGAACCACATGCGCGCACAACCACCACCACAAGACCAGGCTCAGGCACGGGCACGGGCACGGGTGTGGGCGTAGGTTTGGGTTTGGGCTTGGGCTCGGGGCTTTGGGGCTTTGGGGCTTTGGGGCTGTCTCGTCGTCAAGTGGTCCATTTCTTTTTGGGACAATTTTTTATGAAGGTAAATTGTCTAAATATCTTCTTAATATATTTTTGATTTTTCATAATCACAACGGTTGCGTGAGATTAAATCCGAGATCAAAACCGTTGATTGGTTATTCAAAACGAAAAAATCAAAACTGATTACATCATAATGTCACAAAATCGTAACTCTCTACGTGTTAATATCATGCAATCGTAACGGTAGAATCTTACCTTTAAGTGCATGCGTTTAAACTCACTCCAAACTCGCCTATATAAGAAACTCATCTCATTTGGAGAATTCACTCATTCAAACACAAACATCTCTCTCATAGATCCTTCACTCTCTCGCTAAACGTTTCTCCATTCGTTCAAAAAACGGTACATCTAAAGTATATCGTAATTATCTACGTTCGTAGATTCCACAATTCCACACCGAGTGTAGCGTTGTGGTGTCGCATCGGTTATATCTAGGGACTCGAAAAACTCTATGGATCTTTCTCACTAACGGAAGCTTTATTGAGTTAAGAAAAAAGATCATATCTCGTATCCGATTCTAATTGGTTTTATACACTTTTTTCAAATCGTTTTATGCTTAAATCGTTCTTTTTTATATTTGTAGTACAAACTATCTTCGCATTTCTTAAATCCGATTTTTCAGATAGTTTTTGGTGTCGAATGACTTCCAATGTAGCCAGTGGAATTCATAAAGATCACCTAAAAGGCCAAACGAAAATGAACATAAAGAGTACTCTAAGACTAAGGGATTTTTAAATTGTCATGTCAGGTAGAGGCCTAAAGGGAAAAAGTGAGGGATCTAACAGGGGCATTTAAATAAAATATACCAAAATATATACTATTAGTGGTGGAGGGTTCGAATTCTTCTCCTCCATTAATGTGAATTTTATTTTAAAAAGTCTATTTGATAATAGGTTTGATATTTTGTTTTGTTTTAGGCAGCAAAATATCACGGACCGAATCTGCTAACGATAATCATAAATTTTTCATTTTGATCATGTGGTTTTTGTGAAAAACAAGAAATAAAAAATTTACAAAGGAATCTAATCGGATATCATAAATCACGTCTTAAGTGAGTTCTTGATTTGGAAGGAAGCTCAAATTATATCTTTAGATACTAGTGAAACCGTAAGTAACTCTTCAAGAGGATCTTCATTTTTAAAGTGCCAAGTTGGCGGGTCTTGGAAAACACATATCCTACTTCAGATCAAGGATGAATTTATTTCCAGGAGAATGGTAAAATGGTTTTGCTTGGCGCTAGATGTCAAAGATGGATTTTGCCACTTTTTCATTCGGAGATGGAAGCACTGTTATATAGGCATTATTGACAATTCTTGAACAAAAAATAGATTGTCAGGAGTTTGAGACAGATTTTTTGGAGTTAGTCCCTATTACACAGTTTTCCGATGACTGGCCCACCTTCTCCAACATTGTTAATAAGTTTGGTTTGGTCCGAGCTGATTTTTCTAATTTTTCGTTGTCGTTAGTTTTTCATGCCCTCAACTCTAAAGCGGACTGTTCAATTAGTCCTTTCTTCTAGAGTGAAATTTATTGATGTTTCTTTTGTAACTCTTTTCTCTCGTGATTGGTTGATGATTGGTAGTTTCGTTTAAATATTAACGTGTGAAAAAGGAGCAAAAAATATGTATTACAAATGACTAAACACAGCAACAAATTATATGATTGTATTTTTTATCACACCTAGACATGTTCCTAAATAAAAAAAAATCAAATATCTAGACAGATATAATGCAATACATATATTTCTTATGGTCTACAATGCATCATTTCGACTTGGCCTCCTCAACGGTTGAATGAGGGTGACGAAGTGTTCCAAACAGCCAATCCATGAGTAATGTGTAATTGCCATAGTTGTAACAATGTTTGATGTGATGCATTGTATGATAATCAGCCGTCAAGAACGGCCACATCTTGATTTCGAGACAACCATAACTATTAAATGTCCACATCCCATTGAAGGACAAAAGGACTAATTCTGTCCTGAAATGCATTGGGACAAAGAAGAGAGGAAGATAGTGTGTCTAGTACTGCCTCGACGGGATGACTTGCTCCTCCTACAATTGTAGATAGCATTATATGTTTTCGTTAGAGCTTAGAACCTTAATTGTTTCAAACACAATTTTTGTGTTTGCGTTATATGAGAAAATAAGAAATTCCCATTTTTGAAACAATTTTTTTTGCAAAATGTAAATGCAAACTTAAAACAATATAATTTCTTCCGTTTGCATATGGTGTTTAGTGTTTACATTTACAATTAAAATTATTTTGCTTAAAATTGCGAAAATTGTAGGTTCTTTTGGGGGAAAATAAGTATTTAAAAAACTAGGGTGATTTTCAGGAAAAAATATACTTGTTCAGGAAAAAACTAGGGTTTTTTCTGGGCTAAAAACCGAATAAACCGTAGTTGTTCGTCTGATTTCATATTGGTCATATCGCAATTTGTACGGTTTGATATCTAATATTTGTAGAACCTGTTGATATATAATCTCGTGCAATATGAAATGAAACTTTTCTAAATGATTTAATATATTTTTTAAAAAATTAGTGTGATTTTGTGTATGACACGAAAAATTATCTAGTAGCACAAAATTTTGAGAATCCACTCACATAACTCCTAGTAATTGTTGTAAAGTATTCAAAATTTGAAAATTCTAAAATACAAAGAATTACTGGGAAAATCGATAACAAATTTTTTTTTGATTGAATAACCTCTCAAGATTATGATCACTACGGAATATTTTCTAGATTTAGTTGTGTTGGTTAAATGGGTTAGTCTTGTACGACAAAAAAATGGTTTAAGTCTACATGGTCAAACACCGTTTTATTTTGATTATGCATTTGATTAATACAGATAGGCCCATCATAATACTTATTTGTAAATTTATGAGTAAATGGACGAAGTTAATATTAACTGTTAATTGGTCAGCTAGCTTGGGCTTCTTTTAAAAATTTATGGTGACATGTCCCTTCTTTTACTCCTTGATACGTAAAATGTTTTCTTTTTTTTTCCTTTCGTTTCTGGTTTCTCAATTTTTAGATGTAGGGCACGATACCTATTGACCTAAGAGGCTAATATAAAACTAAACGCAAACATATACATAAACGCAAACAGTTCAGTTCACCAGTCAATCTGTAAAATGTCCGATTCATTCAATCTATAAAACGTACCTTTAGGTAAATGAACATCGTGCTTCCAATGGTAGAAGTAGAAACACCAAAGAGAGCATAGGAGGAAGTAAGTGGCGAGAGAGACGATGTAATTACGAAGTGACGTCTGAACAAAATGTGGCAATGGTGACCATAACGCTGCCTGAAAAAAGCTTCCGACTAGATTGTTATACGACGCCGTTTCTTCTGCGAACTGCCGCAAATATTCCTCCCGCATAATTGCTATCTTGAAATTTTTTATTGTTTATGCACTATGCATGTGTGTATATATATTAGTAATTAATGCCAAAAATATATAGATATAATAAGGACAAGAGGCGGATCCACCACAATTATACATTGCATTTGCGGTCAAACACTTCATGTTCACTGCAATTTCTAGTGACATTTCAACGTTCTATATTAAGGTTTTTGTTTTTGATAATTTAAATTAAGGTTTTTCTCCACGTCTGTCTGAATATATTAATGATTTATCAACAAAAGATTATTAATATTAACCAATAAAAACACACACTTCAGAGAATATATATCTATATCTATATATATATATATATATATTCTTTTTTGTTCAAAAGCTTCAGAGAATATATTGAAAAATTAATATCATAAATAATCAACTTACAACAATCATATGATACGTCCAAGTTACACCTTTACGGCAGCATTTTTTCATTGAATCACTTCACATCTCAAACAAAACAAAAACGTTACAGAAATCAGTGCATCTGAGGAGGCAGCAGATCATTACAGTCAAAATAATAAAACACCTATTGTCAGTTTGTTTCACCATTTCCTTTATTAAATAGCCTTTTGTTTGGGAACACAAATTTGTCCTTGAGAATATATTGTCCCTGGATCTTGTAATGATTTTTATGCTCTTAGTGTTGGTTTTATATATGGGACACACTAAGAATGATGAGACTGTGACACAGGCAAAGGGTTCTGATGCTGCTGAAGCTTCAGATGCTAATGATTTGCTGGAACGAATTCTTCCTGCATCAGTTTCAGATTATGTTGATCTAGTTAAAGCTCATACTGAAGCTGGTGAGTCCAAATATGTTTTTTAGTTCCAAAACTTAGTTGTTTTTATTTTGGTGATAGCCTCTGCTTACAGAAAATTTTCAGGTTTACATATAATACATGAAAAAAACAAGATTATGCAGAAACCAATTAGCCTCAAGTCTCAGGTTGGTTCAGCCAATCAAACTCGGTCTTTGGGAGCCCTTTAAGGTTCGGATCCAATGACCTCTCGATATTAACATTGATTCTCCACAACACAATTTTACTTTCCATCTTCATACCTTTGATTGCGTAAAGCCTCCAAAGCAAACCCTTGACGAATCTGTATTCACAAGTCATATACCAATCCCATTGTTTCTCCACAATGGTTTCCAAATCTCTGAAAGCTCTCCTCACAAGTCCAACTTCCATTTTTCTTTCCACAAGCTCTCTCACTGAATCTATCATCTTATGAGCAATCTGCTGAACGTATCCAGCGTGACTTTTGACCTCTAACAAGTGAATAGCTGCACAGTAAGCACCTGTAAACGTCAAGACCCAGCTACTATAATCTATCAACAACTCTTTAGGTGGGGTTAGGCTATTGTAAATCTCTGGAAGAAGATTATTGATCGCACAAACCACAAGATCTTTAGAATCAAGTCGCATTGTTAAACACTGGAAGATATAAACCGCTTTCTTGGACTCTGCTTTGCTTTCTGATTCAATATAGTCCCATAGATCAAACCATGGGTCTTTATCGTAGTTCAATGTGTTCACCGCAACATGGAACACAAGCTGACCAAGAATCCTGTTTATGTTCTCAGGCATTCCTTCTTCCTTAAGGCAATTGATGAGCACTGGCTGAAGCTCTCTGATCTCTGAAATGTCGATTTCGCACTGACTTGAAGTATGATCACAAACTAAATGGGAGAGTCGTCTGATTGCTGTCTCTCTGGACCTATAATCACAGTCAGGTACTGAAAAGTACAACAAGATGTCCAATGCAGTACATTGCCTAAAGTGGTTGTACAACTCAATGTCAGATTCTACTCCAAGATCTTGTTTTTCAACTCGAGAAGGGCTGAGTTGGAAGTCTGGATTCTGGACATACTTGTCCATTTTTGTAACCATTTGATAGATCTTCTTGACAGCTTCCTTAGTGATTGTTCCAATTCCTGCAATCTTATACGCAAACTCGGCCACAAAACCACATTTTTTAGTACTCCATTTACACAAATTCGAGTCTTTCGCCAAGTACTTGTCGAGTTCTTGAATCCCTCTTTGCAAAAACTCTATTTCCATTCCCATTGTCAGAATCTCATCGGCTGATTTCAGAACATTGTGAAGAATGTCTTCTGTCATATCATATTTCATTTCACAATCCATAAGCTGAATCCCCAATTTAACAGCAGCTTTTAAAGCCAAGATCCAATCTTCAACTCTATCTTTATCAGGATGAAGCAAAACCTTGTAGACTTTCCTCAAGAAACTTCTGAAGAAATCTGGAAATGAATTCTCCAGAGAGTGAAGGCAAATCGATGAAGACATTGAAAGCCCTAATCGGATTAGTATTAGCGAGTGAGAGTAAACAATCACTAAGCTCTTCCCAGCTACGATTATCCGGAATCAGAACATTATCAGCGACGAAAGAAACGATGATCGTTAAGAACTCTGTATCAGATTTTGTGGTTTTTTGCAACTTCATTACAGAAATCAGAAGTGGTTTGATTTCATAGAGAGAATCCAGAGAGAATTTGAACTTGAGTTTTCTTAAATCTGTGAGAGTTCCAGAGAGGAGAAAGATCGATCGGAGACTGACGACGTCATCGGAAGAGAATCAATAGATCTTGAGAAGCATTAGAGTTAAGCAATTTGGGAAATCAGAGACGCAGAAATCGTAAAGAGCGCGCGCTATTTTATATTCTTTGGATTCTTTAGACATAAAGAGATGATCGACGATCATCGCTAATCCTTCGTAGATTGGAGTCGCAAGAATATCTCTAGCTTTCATCCTGAGATTTTCTGTAGATTCCGCCATTGAAGCTTCTGTTGATTCAGTTTCTGCCATTTTCCCGGAAAATTTTGGCTCTTTTAAGTCTCAGAAAATTTTGGTTTAAACTTTTAAAAGTTTTAAAGGGTTGAAGAGTTGGCAAGTGGTTGCCGTTTATTATGCCGAGTCTGATGAATCTTAAAACCGGAACCCATTATTTACCCTTTAACTACTTTTGTGTTTTCGTTTTAAAAAACCCCTTAAATTTGATAACAAAATTTTAAAAAATAAGAGAACTTTCTAAACTAAATTATTTTATAAATTAGTAATGTTGGGATTGTGATGTTTTATTAATTATAATGATATACTATTTTTTTATAAAGATATTCGTTTTATCATTTAAAATTTTAACTTAAATTCTAAAAAGTATGAATTAGACCAATTTATTTATATAAATTAAAAATTTGGATGCAATAAATTTTGTAGTTTTAACTTAAACGTTTATTATTTAGAAAAAAATTGTGTTGACGATAAATAACCAAAACTACTTATAAATTCATTTATGCAAATTATACACATAAATTCAAATTTATGATTAATGACCTCAGCCCATAACATTTTATAACCAATAAGACTGTCGAAATGAAAATGATGCAAATTCTTAAGTTGAGAATTTACAAGAAATTTTAGCTACTTTGAAAGTTAAATTCGAGTTTATGATTAATGACCTAATGCCCTTGGCTATTCCATTTTAACAACCAATAAGACTGTCCCTTGGCTATACCATTTTAACAACCAATAAGACTATGGAAATAAAAACTATGCATATTCTCAAGTTGGAAATTTACAAGAAATTTTGGCTACTTTGAAAGTTAAATTCAACTTTATGTTTAATGACTTTAGACCATTAGCTATACCATTTTAACAACCAATAAGACTAGACCCTTAGCTATACCATTTTAATAACCAATAAGACTATCGAAATGAAAACAATGCATATTTCATGAAATTTTGACTACTTTAAAAGTTAAATTTAACTTTATAATGACCTCATGCCCTTAGCTATACCGTTTTAACAACCAATAAGACTATCAAAATGAAAACGATGCATATTCTCGTTGGGAATTTACAAGAAATTTTGGCTACTTAAAAGGTAAATAAGATGATGATAGGTGACATTAATCCTAAGAAGTATAATAGCCTGATTGAAACTAAAGAATTTTTAGCCCTTTCATGTTTTCACTAAGGGAAGCACAAAGAATAAAGAACATGTGATGATTAATATGGTCATCAACAATATAGCGACCGTTCAAAGAACCATACCTATTTTGAGTATGATGAAGAATGATTAAGTCATTAATTTAACATGTAATTGTTTTTATCTTTTGAACATCTCATTTTTCTGTTTTGGCATGCTTAAGTTTGTTGTATGAAGATCAGATGCGGCTTAAAAAAAGTCTTATACATGAAAAGTTTTCAACAAATTCACCTCCAATCAAGGGATGAAATCTGTAAGAGAATACTGAAGTCTGAACTCTGATGAAAATAAACCTTTAACACTATTAAATCACTTATTTTTACTGTATATCGAGTTACCAGATCAATTAGACCAGAGAGAAAAGGGGTGGAGAAGAAATAAAATCAAGTTTGTTGGTCAAACAGAGATAAGAAATAACCAAAAGAGAAAGCTTGTTAAACCTCAAAAAACAGAGATAAGAAACAACCATAAGCTCATGACATGTGACAGGATAATTTTTAAACTCAGAAAACAGTGAGAAAGCTTGCAAGAGTGCAACATCTATATTATCAATTGACATGGCAGCTAAGAAGAGAAGTTGAGGAGGTTAGATTATGCTTTTTCATAAGTTTACCATCTCCTAATCATCTAAATCACTTGATTAGTTCCTGATGTTATTTAACTCAAATCTGTTATAGTCTCTTTTAGTCATCTTGGTAGAAGAAAGCTAGATTTTCTCTTACACCAAAATATGTTTTATCTATTTTCAGTTTGACATCTTAACTGCTTTGCATCAAACATCATATGTTCATGAGATGTTCGATAGAAGAAGATAGAATAAGGTATAATGTGGTTTGGTCTTCTACCTTTTAATTTTCTAGCTCTGCACTTTCTGGAACAAAATTCCTCTGTTGAGAAATCTATCTATTAATCGGTAAGTATGCTTATATTAAGATACGATATGTATATATATATATATATATATATATTCTTTTGTCCATGGACGTTTCATTGAGGAATGTATGCTAGGCTTGTTGGGGTTTTAAAACTAAATATTGATGTAGAAAGAATAATATTAAATTGCATTCTTAACTTGTTATTAAATTGCAGTCTTGACTTTTCTCATCCTACTGGCAGTGATCCTGTTTTCATTCTAAAAGTTTGAGCAAGATGGGAGGCTGTGTATCACTACAGATATCATGTGATCAAGCGTTGAACATGCTTGTAGCCGCTTATTTGGTGATGGGAGTTACATACACAAGATGTAGGTTAATCTTGAACCTCTGGAGATTACTATGCAAGAACTTGAAGAGAGGCGGGATGATCTGTTACAGAGAGTTTCTATGGAAGAAGATCGAGGTATGCAGCGGCTTGCTCAAGTCCAAGAATGTTTTTCAAGGGTAGAAGCTATTAAGTTCTAGGTCAATGATCTACTTAAGGCTAAATCAATTGAAACTAAAAGATTGTGTCTTTTTGGATATAGTTCTAAAAAGTGTATATCAAGCTGCAATTATGGCAAAGAGGTATTGAAGAAGTTGATTGAAACTAAAAAACTTCTATCCAAAGGAGTTTTTTAAGTGGTGGCTGACCAAACTCCTGTTGCAAAGGTGGAGAAGAAACATATCCAAACCACGATTGGTTTAGATTCAATGGTTGAAAAGGCATGGAACAACCTCATGAATGCTGAACAAAGAACTTAAGGTCTTTTATGGTATGGGAGAGTTGGCAAAACCACCCTCTTAGGCCGTCTCAACAATAAATTTGTTCAAGAGGTGAATGAATCTGATGTTGTGATATGGGTTGTGGTTTCTAAAGATTTGCAATTAGGGCATTCAAAATCAGATTCTGGAAAGATTACGTCCTGACAAGGAATGGAAACAAGACACAGAAGAGATGAAAGCCTCTTCCATAAACAATATCCCTACCAGAAAGAAATTTGTGTTGTTGTTAGATGATCTATGGAGCGAGATAGATCTGAACATGATAGGAGTTCCATCTCTAACTCGAGATAATGGATCAAAGATAGTTTTCCACCACTCGTTTGAAGGAAATTTGCAAATACATGAAAGCTGACGATGAGAAAAAATTTGATTGTTTGTCACTGAATAAAGGATGGGAATTTTTTCGAATGATAATTGGAGAAATCTCATTAAAACGCCATCACGATATTCCCACACTTTTAGTATAGTTGCTGAGAATTGTTGTGGTTACCACTTGCACTTTATGTTATTAGTAAAGCTATGGCATGTAAAGAGGATGTACACGAATGGTGTCACATGATTAATGTTCTTAACTCGTCTAGTAGACACGAGTTTCATGTAAAAATTCTTTCCATTTTGAAGTTTAGTTATGATGGTTCACCAAATGTCCCAAGCTTTTGACCCTATTACTCTAGAATAACAATTTGGTTGGTATTTTAGGTGAAATTTTTGGTTTATGCGAGCACTTTTCATCTTGGATCTTTTGGAGAATCCTATTTCTTATGGATTACTGGAAGAAATTTACAGCTTGAGTTCCTTGCAGCACCTCAATTTATCATCGACATGGATAAAATTGTTACCAGTTGGTTTGAAGGGGTTGACGAAACTAAGAAACTTGGACCTGGAGTTTAGTAAACATCTTGAAAGCATTTTCGGGATAGGAACAAGCTTACCAAATTTTCAAGTGTTGAAACTATTTTATTCCAAAGTTGGTATTGATTCCAGACTAATGGAAGAGTTACAACTCTTAAAGCACTTAGAGATTTTAACAGTGAAAGTAAAAGATGCTTTGATTTTGAAAAGTATCCAAGGAATGGAGCGACTGGTGAGTAGTATTTAATGTTTAAGCCTACGATATATAAAATAAAAGGTTGTAACATTAAACATGGTATCTCTCCGTGGTCTTCAACGCATTGCTATTAAGGACTCCAATATCTCAAAGATAAAGATAAATTGGCTATGCAAAGAAGGAGAAGAGCTGTTATGTACAAGTCCTCCAGGCTGCAAGCACCTCTTGGCTGTTTATATAGACAGCTTGGAAGATTCAAAGGACTTGACATGGCTGTTATTAGCTCAAAATCTCAGGTATCTAACTGTGATGTATTTAGAAAGCATAGAAGAAATAATAAATCAGGAGAAAGGAATGAGTTTTAGCAATGTGCATCCAGATATTTTGTTCACTTTGGGAACCTAGAGTCCCTTGAAATAATTGATTTGTATAAATTATAGAGAATTTGCTTGAATCCTTTAGCTTTTCCAAACTTGAGACAATTTGTTGTCAAAAACTGCCCAAACCTGCCTAACTCTGCCACTGAATTTCCGAGGCATGAACAAGAATAATGAATGGACAGATTTGGAATTCGAAGGAGGCTCCTAAGTCTAGCAGATGGTCTCTCACTTTAAAGTTTGGAAGATGAAGCCATTACATATGGGTGGGTATGACTGTATCCTCTCACTTCTGAATTTGGTTTTGTTTTATTATGTACTGCTTTTGCTTGAGTAAAATTTTTGTCAAGTTGCATTTCTCATAAACTTTCATTTAAATTCAAACATTTTTATGGGGTGTATATGTCATGTTCTATGTTGTGTCCTCTACTTCCTCACTAGCTCATCAGCTGACTTCAGAAGAATGGAAAGAATGTCCATTGTCGAGTCGAATCTCATTTTAATAGCAATTTATAAAGACAAGGTCCAATCTTTGGCCTTATCTTGGTCAAGATCAAGCTTCTTGTAGATATTTCTACATATATCAATAGAAGAATTCCTTGTATACCGATGGTAAAATCGAGGAAAATGTGGAAACCCCTAAGAGTATCCTTATTTGAGAGTGAGAGGATCTAACCGATGAGCTCTTTGTAACATTGATGATCTGCTTCAACCTCTGAGAAGGGATATGTTGCAGTATGTTACTTGCTCTGCTACTGCCAAAAACCATCAGAACAAATAAGTGACAATGTTGATGAAAAATTAAGTTGATTTTCAAATTCTGAGTATGTTATATGCTCAAAGAAGGAGCTTTTTAGGGAAGTAAAACATGTAAACTCTTTGGATGCTTGTCACAAAATCAAAAAAATTCCAACTTTTGTAAAATATATCTCTTGCCTTGTAAATTTCATCTTCGGAAAGAGATCAACTTCGAGAATTCTATCTTTTTTTATCTATCAAGACTTATAGGGTTGATTTCATTCAGAAACTAATCCAAAAATTAATTTCACATACAACGAATGTGAGAATTCTGCCAACTTGTTACAAGTGCAATCAATCGGGGCACCTTCAAAAAGTTTACTCTCGAGCTGTGACTAGTGGGAATTGTTACCAATGTGGACGACCAAGATACATTACAAGATTTTGCACTCAGAACCCCAACCTGCTAACCTCTAATCTTCTGCGTGCAAAATCTTGCAATGTTTCCTGGTCGTCCACACTAGTAACAATACCCACTGGTTATAGCTCGAAGGAAATCCTTCTGAAGGTGTCCCGACTGATTGCACCTATAATAAGTAGGCCGAGTTCTCTCATTTTTTGTATCCCAAGTTCTCTTGTGAGAGCTCGTCTCCTTTGAAGCTTTCACCTGTGCAGCCTTGGTCTAACTCAACTCTTTTTCTAACCCAATCTCCAAGTTAGCGGATTTTTCCACCATATCCAATCATAATATAGTAATCATACATCTCACATCTCTTATTTGCTCGATTCTCAAAGCCCTAAAATATGAGTATAAGATTGTCTTCATCCATGACCCTAGTTGCAAACCGGTTGAGTCGATTGAACTCCTCATACTCTCTCACAGTCATGTTCTTTTAGAACAGTTCGGTAAACTCATTCTCCATCTGGTCCATAGCCTCCCTAGGAAAATACTTCATGGAGAATTTTGTCTTAAAATCTTTCCAAGTCAATTCATACTGTCTCTGCACCATGGTTACTACTTTTTCCCACCACATCAACGCTTCATCCTTCAGATACTGAACTGTTAAATTTATGCGGTACTCATGCGAACACCTCACATTGTCCAAATCACCCTCCAACCTCTTCCTCCAATTTTCAGCAACAGTAGGATTATATCAACAACCACGAAAGGACTCCATGCTCATGTCTTTGAACGTCCTCATTGTTTCCTAGTATGATGGCCCATGTACGTGGACATGCATAGGTGGTGGAGGAGGTGGGGCTCACTCTTGTATGTGAAACAACTCTTGCTCGTCCTCCATGTGCTCGATTTGGAGGCACCTAGACACAAAAACAAGTGAATCAGTCTTCTTCCTCAGGACTGCCTACCGGGTCAGAACCAGTTTGACATAACCTAGAGCTCTAATATAAAAAATGTAACACATGATTCTTACTTCCATAACACGGCATGTCACTAATAACATATAACTTAAGTAATCCATACTTAAACCAAAATTAAGCGAAATACTAAAATGATTCAACTAAATGTCTTCCATTATCACCATGTAACATTAATACTGAAACAAAAATCAATCCAATAAACTCAATAACGACTTTATTAAAAAGAAAGAAACTTTATCTCCTAATCTTGCACCAATTGCTCAATTCTAGGACTACTCATCAAGATTACTTGCAAGGGAAAGAGATGGTGAGTAATCAAAGATTACTCACTGAGGGTAAGCTTTACGACTCACGATTTTTCCATACATAAACATATCTAGACCATCACAAAGTTTAAACTTAAGACAATCAGACAATCACCTCTCAATGCCACACACATAAAAAATGAGACTACATCCCATTACCGCGAGGACGCGAACCAAATATACTTTGCAACAGACGTCATCCCTCATGTCTGAGCACTTCTTCCCTGCACATTTTACTTATGTATACCGGATCCCTTGTGCGTAAGAACTTCTTTCATGCACCTCTTACTCATCAGCTTGTCACTCATCCTAGCCTACCGGCAATCCCGTGCCTATAGGTCAACACATAACTACAAGGACTTCTCCTTGCATATAACTCTGCGGCTCACCCGCATTTCCATGCACAAGCTATTATTTTACCATAAAACATGCATTTCACTAAACTACGCAACACACATTAAAATTCTCATTGTTAATTTTCAACCCTAAAATACTAATTATTTTTCTTTATACTTAAGTATAAAAAAATTATAATTTTATAAATATTAATACATTCATCAAATAAATACAGTTACTCATATATGTAACTCATAAGTATACTCACTTTAATTTTAAATTAATTAATTATCAAAATATATTCATACGAAGAAAACACAAACTTGTTTTACCTTAGCAACAATATTTTAGGTTGATTTTTCAGTTTTTGAACTAATAAAAATAAAATCTAATTCAACAACAATTCTCAATCTACAATATTTTAGGTTTATGGGACCATGATTTAATCTACTAAATCTAGCCAAAATTCCAACTCTCAATTTAACGGAATAATGATGACTCGGTGTTTTTCCATTTAAATTAATCAGCTCCAGTTCAATATTTAAACAATCCAACTAATAATTTAATAATAACAAAGCAGGATCACTTCACCGAGTCCATAATTCGACTCACATGCTCACGGAATTGAGTTTGGTTTTAGGAAATTCAATTACACATGAACTTCTGGTTTAATCATCAAATCAACAAAATCTAGTAATTAAATACTAAACGTCACGGCACTACGCTAACACCAAAATCAGCTCATGATAATTGCGTTTGGTTTTGACTTCATTGACGTGTAAGAGTCCTTGGTTTAAATTGGTTCAGATTCATGGTTTAATTATCACAAAACAACTCAGCCAACACATGAGGAGTTTAGCCTTTACCTTTCTCGGCGGGCAACTTCTCCCGATGTTGTGCTAATTATACAGACTTTGCTTCGAAATGGGTGATTTAGGAATTTTGTTTTCCAATCCCTTTCTTCAATTTAGTAAACTTTCCGAAACTCTTCATATCTCTTTCTTTACAGTTTTCTGCTCTAATGCAAGCTATACATCAAAAACTAGATTATACACAAATTTCAGATTGTACATACCAAACCCTAAGCCTCAGGTAGGTTCAGCCAATCAAAATCACCCTCTGGCAGCTCTTTAACATCCTTGTTCACTCCTCTCTCGACAATCACATTGATTCTCCACAACACAACCTTACTTTCCCAGTTCATACCTTTGATTGCATAGAGCCTCCAAAGCAGACCCTTAACGAATTTGTATTCACTAGTACCGTACCATTCCAATTGTTTCTTCACAATGGTTTTCAAATCTCCGAAAGCTCTCCTCACAAGTCCAACTTCCATTCTTCTTTCCACAAGCTCTCTCACTGATTCTATCATCTTATGTGTAATCTCTTTAGCGGATTCAGTGTGGTTTGGGATCTCTATCAAGTTAATTGCTGCGCAGAAGGCACCCGTAAACGCCAAGAACCAGTAACTGTTATCTACCAACAACTCTCTTGGTGGGTTTAGCCTTGAGTTTATCTCTGGGAGAAGATTCGCCAACACATGAATCACAAACTCTTCATCTTCAAGTGGCATTGTTAAGCACTGAAAGATATAAACTGCTCTCTGAAACTCTGTTTTGCTCTGCGATGCAATATAATCGCCTAGATCGTCCCATTCGACACCTTGGTTGTAGACCATCTCCAACGCAACATGGTCCACCACCCGACCTAGGACAACGAACATGCTTTCGGAGACTCTTTCATCATTAAGGTAAGTGATGAGCAATGGTTGGAGCTCTCTAATCTCTGAAATGTCTATTTGCATCGTCAATGAAGTGTGATTAGATAGTAAGACTTCAAGCCATCTAATTGCTATCTCTCTGGACGTATCTTCAAGATCAGTTAAAGCAGAGATTCTCAAGATTTCAGGTGATGATAAATTCATCAAATAATCTAACCAGCAACGCTCAAACTCTTCTCCTCCATGATTCTTAACATCATCTTTTGGTTCATTAGTAACCAACATTTTGATCTTCCTCACAATCTCCTTAGTCTTCTGTGTTCCAACTCCTTCAATCTTGACCATTAAAGCCGACACAAAATGGCATTGCTCCTTATCATAATCATACAAATTCAAGTCTAGTGAGAAGAACCTCTCGAAATCTTCAAGCCCTCGTACTAAAAACTGTTCCTTTCGATTCTTAACTAACTCTTTTACTGAATCCACAACAGAGGAAAGCTGAGTCCCCATTAACGACCTTATAACCTCAAAGCTAATATCTGTATTCAAAAGCTGAAACCACATTTTAACAACAGTTGCTAAAGCCAAGCTCCAATCTTTAACTCCACTTTGCTCAGGATTAAGAAATACATTCTCAGCTTCCTCTAAAAGCTTATTCATAAACCGGTCGATGAATTCATAGTAAACCGGTGGCAAATCGATGAAGATGTGAAAAGCCTTGAAAGGTTCTTGATATGCAAGCAAGAAGATACAATCACTGAGCTCTTCCCAGTTGTCATTATACAACATCACAACATCGTAAGCTACAAAATAAACGATTCTTCTGAAGATTTTGATGTCAGATTCTTCGGTTTCTTGTTTTTTCAAGCATGAAATTACAAGAGGTTTGATTTCATGGAGAGCGACGCGAGAGAGATTGAAGTTGCGATTTCCGAATTCGTTGAGAGTTTCTGAAAGGAGATAAATTGATTGGAATCTGGTGACGCCATTGGAAGAGCATTGATAGACCTCAAGAAGCTTTAGGGTTAAGCAATTTGGGAAATCAGAGACCCAGTAATCGTACAAAGCACGAGCTGTTTGATGTTCTTCAGATTCTTGACGCATAAAGAGATGATTGACCACAGTAGCTAATTCTTCGTGGGTTGGACTCACAATAATTTCCCTCGCTTTCTCCGCTATTGCATTTAACCCGGAATCGGATTCTGCCATTTTTCTCGAGAAAATAGAAAATTTGAGCTCCGTGTGAAAAAATTTCTGGAATTCTGCGTTTAATGTTGTAACGAAACTTTAATCTAAACCGGAATTAACCGTAAATTTAGTTGAAATAATTCACTAAACTGAACCGTAACTTTAGTTTAATTAACTCCAAAACCAAACCACGTAAATCAAACCCACTCTAGATTTTTTTTTTTTATATTATTATTGTCTGTTTTCTTTTGGTAAGTGTAAGATGTGTTGTGAGGAAGCACCCGTGGCCTAATGGGTAAGGCGATCAAACGATTTATTTTTAGTTAATAGTCTAAAATTTAACTCCAATTAAAATATCAATCCCTAAACTCTAAAACTTAATTACGATAAAGAAAAAAAATTATTCTAATTTTAAAAATCTAAATACTAATTCTTGGATCCAAAAATTAAGAAAATTTTCCGATCGAAGGTATTATTATCCTTGTGGCTAGATATAAGAATGATTAACTTTGTTGGCACTTCACAAAATCTAAAAAATTCATAGACTCAAGTATGAATATTTAGTAGCACATAAAAGTTGTAAATTGTAAATATTAGCTTCCTACGAAAAAAAAAAAAAAAGAGAGACTTCAAGTGATTAATAAAATTTTTATCAGTTTTTTCACAGTTTTAACCGGAAAATGCTCGGATCATTTACGTTGTCGAATACATTTAAATGTTGGTGTTGTTGGCACGATAAATGGTTGAAGAACTCTTAAATTTGTCAATGATCTTGCGGATATGGAGGGGTTTAAACCGATAGTTGATAGTTATTGCAAAAGGAACAAACCCACTTTTTTTTGTCTGCCTCATTTCCGTTTTGTTTTTCAAAAAAGTTAAAAGGATTCAAGCCTATGATTAGGAGATTGGCTAAAAAGAGAAAGGGAAATCTGGTTAAGAAGAGATAAGAGGCTTATGAAGTGCTCTGTCATAAGCAGGAGCTGAACTTGAATAACCCTTCGTCTAGGGCGATGGAAGAAGAAAATGAAGCCTATAATAGGTGGGATCGATTGGCTGGGAGAAATATGTAAAGCAGAAGTCAAAATTGCATTGGATGCAAGTTGGAGATATAAATAACAAAACTTTTCACATAGTTGTTCTAACACGAGAAGTGTGAAACTCAATTAGAGAAATCTAACTTCAAGATGGTAGTGTAACGTCAAGAGAGGACGAGATAAAAGAAGAGGCTAAAAGACTTTTAAGAGAACTTTACAGCTAATACCGAATGATTATGAGGGAATCAGGGCTAAAGATATTCAAGATTTATTGCCATTTTGTTGCTCAGAGTTGGATAAAGAAATGCTTACTCGAACAGTTTCGGCGGAGGAGATTAAGAAGATATTATTCTGAATGTCAAATGATAAATCGCCAGGCCTAGATGGTTACAATTCAGAATTTTATTAGGTAACATGGGATATTGTTCGAGATGATTTTATATTAGCGATCCAATCGTTCTTTGCGAAAATTTTTCTGCCTAAAGGTATCAATTCCACTATCCTTTCTCTCATCCCCAAGAAAATGCAAGTGAAAACATAAAAGATTATCGACCTTTCTCGTACTGAAGTGTGATATATAAATTCATATAAAAAATCATTGCTAATATGTTTAAACTGGTGCTTTCTAAGTTCATTGCAGGAAATCAGTCTGCTTTCATAAAAGATCGGTTATATTGAGAATTTGTTATTAGCGACAGAGCTAGTCAAGGACTATCATAAGGACACAATCTAGGGTCGGTGTGCTATAAAAATTGATATCTCTAAAACTTTCGATTAAATTCAGTGGTCTTTCCTCACAACCATCCTCACAATCATGGATTTTCCACCGAGTTTTGTTCACTGGATTACACTTTGTATCACTACAGCCTCATTTTCAGTTTAGCTTAATGGGGAATTGGTGGGTTTTTCAGAAGTAAAAGAGAAATAAGACAGGGATGCTCTCTATTGCCATACTTTTTTTTTCAATAGTATGGATGTATGCTAAAAAATTTTAGATAAAGAAATTTGGTTACCATCCACGCTGTAAAAATCGGTTTAACTCATTTAATCTTTGCATATGATCTCATGGTTGTCTTTGATGGTAAGGTTTTGTCAATAGATGGAATTTTTGAGGTGTTTGATGAGTTTTCTAAGCGATCAGGTATGAAGATTAGTATGAAAAAATCGATAATGTATCCATCGAGAATTCCAACAACAACATACCAAGAGTTAGCCAATAGATTTCCGTTTGATGTAGGCCAACTTCCACTGAGGTTTCTGGGTCTCCCTCACAAAAGAGAATCAGATCATGGACAACGAGATTTTTCTCTTTTGCAGGTAGACTAAACTTATAGTCAGTCTTATGGTGCATATGTAATTTCTGGTTGGTTGTGTTTCGACTTCCATGAGACTTCATACGGATATTGATAAAATGTGCTTTTTTTTATGGTCGGGTACAGAAATGAATCCATGCAAAACAAAGATTTCATGGGAAGTTGTTTGTAAACCAAAACACGAGGGAGGTCTTGTCTACGCTCCTTTAAAGAAGCAAATGATGTGTGCTATTTAAGCTGATTTGGAAAATTGTTTCACATGGAAACTCGATATGGGTCAAGTGGATTGAAATGCATCTACTAAAAAAAGAATCATTCTGGTTAGTAAAAAAATAGCACAAGTATGAGATCTTGGATGTGGAAAAAGCTACTCAAGTATAGAGAGATGGCAACACCTTTCTGTTTGGTCGAAGTATACAGTGGAAATCTGACATCATTTTGGTATGACATCATTTTGCGATCCCAATGTACTCTTTTTGTGTTTGGCTTGCAGTTACGGATCGGCTTTCAACAAGTGATCGTATGGAAAAGTGGAATGTTGGATCCTCAACGACTTATTTTGTTTATCACAATAGAACAGAAACCTGAGACGATTTTTTCTTCTCATGTGGTTATGCCTTAGAGGTTTTGGCACTGCCAAAACCATCTTCAAATCCAGGTACACAACTAATTGGGACGCTATTGCCCACATCTCGGACCATCAACAAGATCGAGTGGTGAATTTTCTCACCCGATACATCTTCCAAGTTGTGTTATACACGGTATGACGAGAGAGAAATAGGAGAAGGCACGGAGAACCTCCTTATTCAGCAACTCGACTGATAAGGTGGATCGAAAAACAAGTTTGAAACCAACTCTCATCAATCCGACTTTTGGGAGATATGCGATACGAGAAAGGACTCCAACTTTGGTTCAAATCTAGAAGCTAAATCTCTCAACCTTTTTATTTTTTAGCTTTAAGTTTCAGCTTCAATTCTCATCAAGAAACGATGCATTTTTATAAAAATGATATTTTTCTTTGAATATAATTTAATATTAATTCAAGAGTAAAAAAAGAAAGATTACCATAACATTTGATCAAGAAAAATGAGTACAATACCATGTGAAACTCATTGTCCATATTGTGGTGCAGAGAGCGAACCGACCAATTATGTATTGTTTGAATGTCCTCTGACATCTCAAACTTAGGTACGCTCATTAGTTCCATCTAATCTAGATGTTTGTTCGTCTTCTTTTCCACTAAATTTTTTATAACTTTGAATTGTTGCTCGGAAAAACTTGATATCACCGCCAAGAAAATTTGACTTAGTTTATCTATCTTGTGTCCAAATTTTAACATTATCCAATGGTAGGAAGATTTCATTTTAACATGAATTTTTTAGAAAAAAAATACATGATTATGTATTGTAATTTCATTTGTTTGATCCAAATAGCGTCTCTTCTTTCTGAGAAAAATATCCCACTTTGGAAGATGGAAAGAGATCTTTAGTAGTATATAAGAGATATGAGTTGATCAACTAATTGCCAATTAATTTTTATTTGGAGATCCATAAATCTTAACATGGTCTTTGAGTCTATACACATGTTGCCCCGCTAATCCGACCCATAAAAAAGGCATGGTCACCCAATTAAAATGATGGTCCAAAAGAAAGACTCAATTCCATCGAGATAGCTAGAAGAGCATTATCTCGAGGGGAGTAATAGATTCTGTCGAGATTAATTGTTAGAAGAGTCATTATCTCAAGGGTACATGTGATGAATATCCTACATTGGAAGATGTGAAATGAATTTTGAATAGTACATAAGTGATATGAGTCAATCCATTTATTGTGAATTGGTTTTGAGTTGGAATCTCATAAGCCTTAACACTTTCAACCATACTTGAAACGACTTAAAACACACCAAAAAAACACACATACACAAAGCTTGCCTAGATAAAGACACTCATATACTCATTTGGACATTTAAACACTATAAAATAGTACTCCTACACAAAACAAAACACAAATGAAAATGGAAGTAAACAATAGAAATGGAAAAAACTTAACCACGTTAAGTCGAACCAAGAAAACAAGACAAATTGAACCAAGAGAAAACGTTAAAGAAGGGGACTCATACCCAAAAGAACATACAAAAAGGCCTTCAATAAGATGTATTTAGAGAATGTTAGAATATTGCACAAGCAAATTTTTACTCTAACAAAGTTTTTCTTACTCGCAAGTTTAATCTTTACTCTAAATCCAAGGATGAGCTTATACTTGCAATCATTTCGACCAACTTTCTCTCATTTATTAAAGTTTAAATGCATTCTCATTAAAGGGACATCAATCGACTAATATAGAAAGAAGTTTAAGAAAAGCGGTTCATTTATATATGACTACTCTCAAAATCAAATATATGTCATTGCACAAAAAAGTGAATGAAGAAGAATTGAAGCAAATAAGATATCAGAATAAGCGGAAGAAGTATCTTTTATTCATAGACATATTAACGTATATATAGTTACAAGGGACTTAGGATTAATGACAATATATAATTCCTAAACTATTCTCAATACTCCCTCTCAAGTTGGAGCATGAATATTACAGATGCCCGACTTGGTGATTAAATATCGAAAATGTACACTATCCAACGCCTTGGTCAAAATATAGGCTAGTTGATCTTTGGTGTGAACATAAATCGTCTTGATTGTTCCATCTTTGACAGCATCAAGGACAAAATTGACAATCATTCTCTATGTATTTGGTTCACTCATAAAACACTGGATTTTTATCAATGTGCATTGCTACTTGTGTATCACAGAACAAAGAAATCAGATTAAAAGTCGACACACCAAAGAACTCAAGAAGAGATCGAAACCATTTGATTTCCTTGGTTGCCTTTCTCATTGAACGATATTCAGATTCAATAGAAGATAATGACATTGTATCTTGTTTCTTAGTCTTCCATGAGATAAGTGAACCATCATGAAGAAAAACATAACCCGTTAGAGATTGACAAGTAAGTAGGCATGCTGAATAATCCGCATCACAATAATCCTCAAAGAAAAGATCACCATCAGCACAAAAGAGAATACCTTGACAAATAACACCTTTAGATACCGAACAACACGAAGTGCTGCTTCCCACTGAGACACACAAGGAGACTGCATAAACTACGAAATAATATGCATAATATATGATAATTCAGGTCAAGTAAGAGTAAGATAAATTAGGCGACCAACAATACGACGATATTGCTCCAGGTCAGAATAAAATTCATCATCAGCAGACACAAGTCGATGATTCTGCTCAAGTCGGACGTGCATCGAGTAAACCACATTCTTCAACAATTTCAAGGCAGTACTTACGCACACAAATATATACCTTCAGAACTACAAGCAACTTCAATATCCAAAAAAATAATGAAGAGTTCCCAAATCCGTCATGTGAAAACAAGTATGAAGATTATTGTTTTTGGAAATTGTTATTGAAAACAAGTTCCTAATTGTTTTTGGGATTATTGTTTCTGGAAATTGTTAGACATTGGTATATTAAACAAGTTCTAACACTTTGTTAAACATTAGACTCATATAATATCCCAATAAATAACGTATTTTAGAAATTTTAACTTTTTATGACGATTTGGTTTAAATGTTAGATCTTGTTACATACCATTACTAGAATATATATATGTAAACCAATTTGAAGTTTTGTTTTTGTAAATTAGTGAGTTGTAGAAGATTTATGTTGTAGTTTACTCAATAAAATGGTTATTGCGCCTTCGTACAAACTTATTCCAATCGCGACGTTTGGAAAAAACCTTCAAATCCCTAAATTCGTCAGAAATTTCCTACGGATTTTTGACGGATATGGAGATACATGTGTAAATGTTTAAGGTTGACTGACCAATGATGTGACATGCATGTTTCGCTAATCTTCAAACCAAAACCCTAATTTCGACAAATTTTCGATGGATTCGCAAAATGTAAGATGCGGTAAATTAATTATCTAATTGTTTCTGACAGATATAAAATTTTGTTTTATATATCCAGTCGTCTTCTTCATAAAACCATCAACGATTTCCTTAGAAAATTCACTCAAATCATCAAAATTCCGTCAAATCTTCCAATTTTCGTCTCAACTTCATCAATATACATACCAATGGATCCAAACCGATCGCATGTACGTTTCTTAAGTTTTTTACCTGATTCACATCTTTTGAGTTTTTGATTTAGGATTTGGAATTTAGTTTCAGTGAATTGGAATGTAGATTTAGGGTTTATGAATGAAGAATTAGGGTTTTGGTTTGAAGATTTAGGAAGTTTGATTGTTAATATGGTTTTTTTTATTTTAATTGTGATATTGAAATATTTCATTTGATAATTGAATTAGTTAAAGTATTTTAAAGGTTTATAATTATTTTCATAATTATTAAAATGTTCTTATAAATTATTTAAATGTTTTTAGAATGTTTTGTAAAAATATATAATGTTACTAAATTTTATACTTGTTTTTAAAAGTTTATAATTATTGTAATAGTTATATATTTTTTTAGGTTTTATAATTATTTTTATAGTTTTATAATTGTTTTTAGCTTTTATAATTATTTTTATAGTTTTATAAAAAAATTTAGATTGTTATTAATTTTTATAAAATTTTAGAATTGTTTTAAGATTTTAGAAAATTTTATAAAGTTTTAAGATTTTGTAAAAAAAATTATATTTTTAAAATGTTTGTTTAGTTATGTTTTTAGTTTAATTTTTTTTATTTCAAGGGATTATGATCAGTTTTATAATTCTACTTTCGAGGCGGATGGGTCGAGATGGGGACGAGGAGCGAGTCTAAACCGCTCGAGTTTTGTTCTGAAGACTCAATCTCTTTCATCTACTCATCCAGCAGCTTCCGCTCCAACCAAGATAAGCATCGAAGACTTCGTTTCTCAACCTGGACGAAAAATATTGCCTCCTCTTCATCCGAATTGTGACAGAAGGCACACTTGGTAAATTTATTTTTAAAATTTTTATTTTTTATTTTTATTTTTTACAATTTACAAATATTTTTGTTTTATAAGTTCCATATATCTCATAATAGGATAACGAAATCGATCAACTGTATGTTCAACGGAATGCTACAACATCTGTATGTGATATACTCCACAATGTCGATGCCTGAACGTGATCTTTGGTCTCGCCAATTTACGTAAGCTTTAATTTTTATTTTTAACATTACAATTTCAAGTTTTTAAATTTATTTTAATAAAATGTTTGACAAGTTCTGATGTTTAACCTTTTCGTTTTGCAGTAAGATTTTACTTGGGATAGAGACTTCAAGCCTCAGATTAGACGTGAGTTCGATGCTAAGGCATCGAATGTGTACTCTAGGAAGCTTAACGAGTGGAAGAAAAAATGGAATTGGAATGACGTTCCTAGGGAGTTGATTGAAACCCGGAACTATGGAACGGGTTGGTTGAGTGTTGGAGGATGGAGGAAACCAAGGCATCATCGACCACTCAATCAACTAACCAGAAGAGTGACCAGAGGGCAAAAGAATTACCACTCACAATTTGGGAACAACGAGCAAAGCTTCCAGAGAACAACAACTGGTAAATTTCTTTAAATTTTAACTTTTATTTCACTTCATTAACTTACTCAAAATATCAAAAAATTTAGTATTGTCAAGAAGGTGTCCGACCTTCGCATATTTTTTTGCGACAAGATGCGCACACCAATCACAAGATGGGACAAATACAAGATCCAGTTGCTCGGAAGATCGTGGAGAATGTGACTATCTAGGAGAGGATTTTCTCCAATCACAATCGATAGTTAAAGGAACTCCTCCGGGCATCGAAGTTCCGATTGATAAGATTAACGAATTTGTCTATGAAATAAGTAACATTTATTTTCTTTATTTTTTTAATCGATTATATTTTTGTAATGATTTATTTTCTTTATTTTTGTACATCACTTCAAAATCCAAAGCCTGTGTTTTTGGACTTCAAGAGGAGAACTCGACGTCATCTTCGACAACTTCAAGGTATTACGGAAATCCTCAGTTTAGAGAGCAACTCGATGAAAAGTCAGCCGAAATCGAATCTCTCAACAACAAGATTTAGACCATCGAAGAAAACACGGCTCCACAGCTCAAAACTGAGGATCTCCGTAAAACCTTGAAGTTGTCGAAAATGATGACGAGTACTCCTCTTGAAATCCAAAAATACGGGTTTTGGATTTTGAAGTGACCTACAAAACAAAAGAAAGTAAATCAGTACAAAAATATAATCGATTAAAAAATAAAAAAATAAGACTCGAGCGGTTTAGACTCGGTTATCTTGTTTATATATGTTTTTAATTTAATTTATTTATTTTCAGGGATTATGGTAAGTTTCAGAGTTCTACTTCCAAGGTGGATGGATCGAGACGGGGACAAAGAGCAAGTCTAAACCGCTCGAGTCTTGTTCCGAATACTCAATCTCCTTCATCTACTCATCAAGCGGCTTTCGCTCCAACCAAGATAAGCATCGAGGACTTTGTTTCTCAACTTGGACGGGAAATATTGTCTCCTATTCATCCAAATTGTGACGGAAGGCACATTTGGTAAATTTAATTTTTTTATTTTTTAATCGATTATATTTTGTATTGATTTACTTTCTTTTGTTTTGTATGTCACTTCAAAATCCAAAACCCGTATTTTTGGACTTCAAAAGGAGTACTTGCCAGCATCTTCGACAACTTCAAGGTATTACAGAGATCTTCAGTTTATAGACCATCGAAGAAAACACGGCTTCACAGCTCAAAGCAATGCAGGATCAGATGTATGCCTTCTTCCGTTCATTCCAACCGTCCCCTCAGAATTAACAACTTTTAGATTTGAATTTTTAATGTTTTTAAATTTTGAATAATTTAAATTTTGTTTTGGATAATTTAAATTTAAATTTTATTTATTTTATTTTAATTACAAAATTATTTAATATTAATATTATAATTTTAAAACAAACTTTATTTTGAATCCATCAGAACCTAATCCGTCGGAAATATGATATCGGAAATGCGATATCGAAAATTCTTCGAAAATCCGATATATCTGAAATCCGTTGGAAGGTCGACAGAATTTAGCGAGTCGTACATCCGTTGGTTGACTCTGTTGGAAAAGAAACCGATAGATTTCTGTCGAATAACTGACGGTTAAATACCGACGGAATTCAAATATCACAGTCCGACGGATATAAGATATCGGAACTCCATCGGAAATACCAATATATTTTTTACGATTACTTCATTTCCGACCATTTATAACAAAAAGACTTATATGTTGGAATTCCAACGGATATGACCATCAGTTTCACATTATTTTCTTGTAGTATAATGTTGGTCTCGGTCTTGATCAAGTTCTAGATTATCTTAGCTCGTTTGATCTTGCAAATGGGTTTGGGTCTTCAAAGAAGAAACAAGTTGAGTCACATAAACAGTCAAAAGAAGCCACATAAGAACAAATGAACGGTCTTGATGCATTGATCAACACATGCTTGAAGATATGTTACAGTGGTGAATTTTTCCTTATGTAAAATTGGGAGAAAGTTTTAATAGTTGTTTTAGATGTTGTGTTTATGCAAATATGAAATATATCGAGAAATTTTCAGCACGAGGCTGGTCAATATATTGATGAAAAGTTCTGTAGTTTAATATAATCGCCTTTGACATATTATAGATCACTCACTCATATGCAAAAGAGGTCAAACTACTTCACTTGATAATTAAGCTCCAAAATTCAATATTTAGTTTTTACTTTTTTTTTACAGATTTAAGACTTGAACGTTTTATAACTCACCAAAGAAAGCTATAAATACCTAAATCTCTACAGTTTTGCCACTTCGTCTACAGCATCACTCTTGCACTCAATCAATGCACATGCAAGGTTTTTTAGAATTTTTGATATTTGCATTTTCAGCTCTATTTCGTAGCTTTGGACTTTGGAGGAATACATTAAATTCCTCAAGTAAAAAAAAAAAAGAAGATTGGTGTTAATTAAAGTATAGTTAAATTTTTTAAATTGTGATTTTTTCTTTTGTTCTTTGGTTAAATTAGAACTTTACAACTTCACTAATAACATAAAAAAAAAAGAAGTTGCCGTTCAAAAAAAAATTAATTACAATTAAAAAATTAAAGTAGTAATAGTAAACAAAACAATCAGTTATAACTAAAGGTTAATCACAACTTTAAAAATACATATAAATATACAAATAAGTACAAACATTACAGCTACAGACGCCCCCATACTTATTCATATACGGTTGATCTTTAACTATATATATCCCCAATTGCAGATAGTGACTATTTTAAAAACAATTCATAATCGATGGATTTCGAGTCAAAACATATATAGAGTAATATTTGGGATGTGTTGAATAGTCAGATATTTTTCATGTGAAGATGTTCATAATAATTAAAATCAAACTGTAAATAGTAAGTACATAAGATAAATTATGTATACATGCATACTTAAGATTAATTATACTTTAGATACGTATTAATATAAAGTATAAAATTAACCACAAAATCATGATAACTACTGCTATTTGGAATCAAATCATAATATATTATTTTAAGAAATGAAACACCTTTGATGCATGGCTGCCTACTTTATGAAAAGCTTAGAAAGTCAAGCAAGCCACAACTAAACGAAAGAAAACTGAGCCATCCACATGTTACTGAAAATATATGTGAATTTAATTAATCTATATCTTTATTACAGGCATCACCAATTAGCTTATTTTGGGATCACATCCACTAACATTTCTCAATAATTTGATACTGATGAGACAAGAGCAGCTAGGCAGATTCTGAAAGATTACATTGATGGTAAGCTTCCACATTTTTCAATGCCTCCAGAGATGGCCCGAGATGATGAAAACGAGACAGCCGAAACACGAGAAGAACCTCCTGATGTTGGTCTCGATCTTGATCAAGTTCTAGATGATCTGATGGCTCGTTTGATCTTGCAAATGTGCTTGGCTCTTCAAAGAAGAAACAAGTTGAGTCACATAAACAGCACAAGAAGTCACATAAGAAAAAAAGAACGGTCTTAATGCATTGATCAACAAATGCTTGAAGATATGTTACAGTGGTGAATTTTTTCTTATGTAAAATTGGGAAAAAGTTTTAATAGTTGTTTTAGATGTTGTGTTTGTGCAACTATGAAATATATCGAGAAATTTTCAGCACGACGCTGGTCAATATATTGATGAAAAGTTCTGTAGTTGAATATAATCGGCTTTGACATATTATAGATCACTCACTCATATGCAAAGGAGGTCAAACTACTTCGCTTGATAATTAAGCTCCAAAATTCAATATTTAGTCTTTTTTTTTTTTTTTACGGAATGAAGACTTGAACGTTTTATAACTCACTAAAGAAAGCTATAAATACCTAAATCTCTACAGTTTTGCCACTTCGTCTTCAGCATCACTCTTGCACTCAACCAATGCACATGCAAGGTTTTTAGGATTTTGGGATCTGCATTTTCAGCTCTATTTCATAGCTTTGGACTTTGTAGGAATACATTAAATTCCTCAAGTTAAAAAAAAACAATGTTGATTTTCATATCGATTTTATAACCTTAAATTCGTAGGTATATGCTTTTATAAAGGCCATTTATAAAGCTATATGATGTAGATAAAATCAAACAATATAATATCATATTTATAGATGACTAACTATAAATAAAACTAAGAGATTCACAGATAAAAATGTTGTTAAGCTGGCTAAACATGAGTAAATTGTTTTTGTTACATGTGTATTGTTTGTATTACACGAAACTAATTTCTTAGCAGAAGATAATATATGGTTTTCAATTCGTTAAACTCAAAACACTGAAATAGGAAAAAAAAAACAACTGATATATTACCAAAAAAATATGTGATTAGTTAACACCATCAAGTATGTGATTAGTTAACACCTAAGTGTGATACCTTTAAGTAAGCCTTAATCAGTGTATAAATAGGTATTAATTTTCATTGCTAATGTCATTCTCTCTTTTTTCATCAATGCCAATGGCAAAACTAAGGAACATCATCCAACCTCTCTCCTTCTTCTTCACTCTCCTCGCCGCTCCTTCACTCTCCTCCGCCACAGAAGCCCGCGTCTTCTGCGTATGCACCCAGAAAGAATTCTCTCTGGCGTCTGCTTATGAGTCAAATCTTAACTCTCTTCTCGCTTCTCTAGTCAACTCAGCCACATACTCTTCCTACAACAACTTCACCGTCATGGGCTCTTCTTCCTCCGACACAGCCCGTGGCCTCGTTCAATGCCGTGGTAATCTCTCCATGCCGGATTGTGCCAGGTGTGTGAAACATGCCGTCTCTCAAGTGGGCCCCTGTTGCAATTCCACCTTCGGTGGAGCCCTCCAGTTCCCCGACTGCTACATCATGTACGAGTTTCACTGGCCAAGAAGACAAGACCGTTTTCTATAAAAAGTGTTCTGAAGGTTACAACACCGAAGGGATCGGCCGGAGAGACGCCGTTCTCACGTAGCTACTCAACGGTGGAGGATATTTTCGAGCTAGAGGGTCCGGTGATGTTCAAGGTACGGGACAGTGTGTAGGAGATTTAACGGTGTCGGACTGCCGAGATTGTTTAGGAACGGCGATCGGACGGCTGAAAAGTGATTGTGGCACGTCCGCCTTCGGAGACATGTTCTTGGCTAAGTGTTACGCTAGATATTCTATTGATGAAAACTATGCCAAGTCTCATAGTTGTAAGTTTTATTTACTTACTATTATTAGCAGGGCAACTCTCAAAAATAAAATAAAATTTTTTTTTCCATAAATTAAAAAAAATCCTAAATTTCTTTTTTTTTTACAAAAAAAATCTATATATTTAATTAGATTTTAGAAATGTTCCAAGCTAAATGTTTAGGAATAGTGTCGTTTATAAATTTGAAACTATTAGCAGTTTTTATTTTTTTGTGAAACCTAAGTTTGTATTTTAATTTTTTAATCTCAATTGTGGTATTTTAGAATTAACATTCTATGGAACTTTAGGGTTGTTTTGCTTACTAGTGTCTTAATTCGGTTACAAATTTATATATCTTTGAGAGAAAATCATGACAGTAGAATCCCAAATTATATACTTCATATAAGTTTGGAGTGTTTTTTTATGTCTCTAAAACAAAATGGAAACTAATAATAATGATATTTTGATTAAATTTTGGAAAAATAGATAAAACAAACTACCGATGAGAATACTGATCCATAATTATCATAATTATCTCTCTCTTTCATGCAAGCACATGCAAATCTTTTCTCTTTCACTCTTTTTCATGCAAGCACATACAAGATCATGGAAGCACATACAAGATCATGCAAGCACATGGAAGCACATACAAGATCATGCAAGCACATACAAGATCATGCAAGCACATACAAGATCATGCAAGCACATGCAAAGAAGCACAAGTCCCTATATTGTTCATTCATCTATTCTAAATTTTAATTTGTACTCCTATATACATGTGTAGTATTGAACCATTCAAAGTATGAAATAAGGAAAAACATTCTCATCTCGATTTCTTCTCCATATTCTCTCTATTCTCTATTCCGAAAATATTCTAACATGGTATTAGAGCAAGATCCTAAATAATTTTAGATTCTCTCAATCTTTTCTAAATCACTTTACTAGCCGTTTTCACTCTGAGACTTTGTCCTTGAAATCATTGATTTTGAGTTGTGAAAAAAGAATAGAATCGTGGTTCTATTTCTGCAATCTCCATCTCTTTCTCAAATATATTCTCATCATGGAAAACTTAAAGACTATGGTGATCCCGGGTGTCCTCAAAGGAAGAAATTATTTGTTATTGTCTAGGACCATAAGGACCGCGCTTTGTGGCCGCAGACTTTGGAGCCATGTGGAAACTGGTTTTTCCCCAAAGGAAGCCACCAAAAAAGATGAAAAAGGACATCATTAATGGAGAAGAGGAGGTGGCTCTACAAGAAGCCAAGTGGTTTCAAGAAGATCAAACCGTTCTCGGACTTCTCCAAAACTCTCTTGAAGCCTCCATCCTTGAAGTTTACTCTTATTGTGAAACTTCAAAGGAATTATGGGATACTCTCAAGAATGTGTATGGAAATATTTCAAATCTCACCCGTGTGTTCGAGGTGAAGAAGGCTATCAATAATATATGCCAAGAAGATATGGAGTTCACTAAGCATTTTGGAAAGTTTAGGTCCCTATGGGCCGAACTCGAGATGCTACGGCCAAATACTGTGGATCCGGTTATTCTCAATGAAAGACGAGAGCAAGACAAAGTTGTTGGTCTTTTGCTCACTTTGAACCCAGTCTTCAATGATCTCATCAAACATCTCCAAAGGACCGACAAGCTCCCGAGTCTTGAAGATGTGTGTTCTCAAATCCAAAGGGAGCAAGGCCCTCTTCGTCTTTTTAGTGGAAGAAGTGAACTTCTTATGGCAAACAAAGGAGTGTATAAGCAGGAGGAAAGGTTTTTTACTATTGCAAAAGGAAGGGTCATCTCAAAGATAAATGTTGGCTCTTTCATCCTCATCTCAAGCCAAGCAAGTTCAACAAGGATCCAAAGGTCAATCTTAGTGTCATGGATAATCAAGAACATGGTGGTTCATCAAAACAAGGAGAAGAAGTAGCTAACGATGTTGTGAGAAAGTCGGACCTAGAGGCTCTCATCAAATCCATTGCCTCCTTAAAGGAATCCGATACCACTTTCTTTGCTAGTAAACCTAGTAAATCTCTTGTCATAGATTCAGGTGCTACTCACCATATGATTAGTAACCCAAATCATATAGACAATATAAAACCGGCAAGTAGTAATGTTACTATTGCTAATGGTGATATGATTCCTATCAAAGGAATAGGAAATTTGAAATTATTTGATAAAAATTCTAAAGCCTTCTTTATGCCTAGTTTTACCTCTAATCTTTTGTCGGTTAAAAAGACAACTTGTGATCTTAATTGCTATACTATATTTGAGCCTAACAACGTTTATTTTCAGGATATTGATACCGATAAAGTTTTTGGAGAAGAGAATACCAAAGAGAATCTTTATGTTCTTGAGGAGACCTCACCAAGCACTTCTACTTTGTTTTCTTTTAATTCCAATTTTAATAATAATGCTATGTGGTATGCTAGACTAGGTCATCCTCATCCTCGTGCTCTTGAGTTATTATTGCCTAATGTATCTTTTGATCATTCTAGTTATGAAGCATGTATTCTTGGCAAACATTGCAAGACTGTTTTTCCTAAGTTATCTACTATTTATGAAAATTGTTCTGATTTAGTTCACTCGGATGTTTGGACATCTCCATGTGTTTCTAGAGATAATAACGAGTATTTTGTGACTTTCATAAATGAAAAATCAAAATATACTTGGATCACATTACTTACATCTAAAGATCGTGTGTTTGATGCATTTCTTAACTTCCAAAACTATGTGACTAATCATTGCATTTATGGCTGCATGCTACCTCATTAATCGGATTCCAACCAAAGTCCTAAAAGACGTATCACCATTTGAGGTACTTAACAAAACCAAACCGTCAATTGATCACTTACGGGTATTTGGGTGCGTTTGTTTTGTGTTTGTACGAGGTGAACAAAGGAACAAACTAGATGCCAAGAGTAAGAAGTGTATGTTCCTAGGCTATTCGACAACTCAAAAAGGATACAAATGCTATGATCTCATTAACAACCGCATATATGTGTCTCGAGATGTGAAATCTATTGAAGATCAAGAGTATCATGACAAAAAAGATTGGGAAGCCGTAAAAGACATATCTTAATCTACGACCGATCAAGCTACATGTTTGAAATTTCTACTAGATCATCTCCGGAAACCAAGCACCAAAACAAAAGGATGTGGAAAAAGAAAGAGAAAGCATTACCGATATGAATCAACAAGACCTTGACCAAAGTGATGAAGCCAATGGTAAAGACCAAGCTTATTTAGAGGATCAAGAGACTCAAAATGAAGAGTTGACTCAACATGACGATCCTACACCTCAGCTAGAAGAGGTAGAAGAGGATGATGAAGACTCACCTCAGCCACTTCGATGGAGCACAAGGATCTGTCATCCTTCCCATTGGGTGAATACGAGGGTGTATTACAAAAATCAAGTTGTGGCTCAT
Organism: Cardamine chenopodiifolia; assembly: GCA_963922655.1. Classification (NCBI taxonomy): domain Eukaryota; kingdom Viridiplantae; phylum Streptophyta; class Magnoliopsida; order Brassicales; family Brassicaceae; genus Cardamine; species Cardamine chenopodiifolia. The sequence continues at coordinate 18,271,863 of OZ000481.1, forward strand.
CCAATTCCATCGGTATGTTCACTTGACCTTTTGCCAACTAAGCATCAAGCTTTTCTTGGAAAAATTGAATTAGACAGGATACCTTAAAGCTATGAGGAGGCCAAAGAAAGAAAAGAATGGTTGGATGCAGTAGATGATGAAGTTGGAGCTATGAACCGAAATCACACATGGGATGAAGCGGATCTTCCTCCGGGCAAGAGAGCAGTGAGTTCCAAATGGGTTTTCACCATAAAATACTTGAGCAATGGAGACATCGAATGGTACAAGGCTCGCTTGGTGGCAAGAGGTTTTACACAAACCTATGGAGAAGACTACATGGATACCTTTGCTCTAGTAGCTAAACTCTACACGGTAAGAGTTGTCCTTTCTTTAGCTACTAATTTATCTTGGGAGTTGTGGCAGATGGATAGTCAAGAATGCTTTCCTCCAAGGTGAGCTTGAGGAAGAAGTCTATATGACACCTCCACCCGGTCTTGAAAATTCCATTACTCCCGGGAAGGTTTTACGACTAAGGAAGGTTATCTATGGGCTGAAACAATCACCAAGAGTTTGGTACCACAAGTTGAGCTCCACTCTCAAAGACCGAGGTTTCAAGAAATCCAAAGCTGATCACACATTGTTCACTCTCCAAAGCTCTCAAGGTATCATTGTGGTTCTCATCTATGTGGATGATCTTATCATTTCTGGAGATAATGTAGAAGGTATTCAATCCACTAAAACCTATCTTAAATCTATTTTTGACATTAAACACCTTGGAGAACTAAAGTACTTCCTAGGCATTGAAGTTTGTCGTTCTCCGGAAGGCTTATTTCTTTCGCAAAGGAAGTACACACTTGATCTTTTGGATGAGACAGGTAAACTTGGAGCAAAACCGGCCAAGACTCCACTTATTAATGGCTACAAGGTCAAGTGAAAGGGGGAGAATACCGAAGAGAAAGAAGAAGACAAACCATATGAAGATCCGACACAATATCGTCGACTTGTTGGTAAGTTAATCTATCTAACAATCACTAGACCTGACCTTTGTTTTGCTGTGAATCAGGTCAGTCAATACATAAAATCTCCCACAAAATATCATTGGAGCATGGTGGAGCGAATCCTTCGATATCTCGAAGGAAGCCCGGGTCAAGGTCTGTGGATGGGACGAAATGGTAGTACAGAAATTGTGGGGTATTGTGATACGGATTATGCCGGGAATACATTGGATAGGAAATCAACAACCAACTATTGCATCTTCATTGGAGGAAACTTGGTTACTTGAAAATCAAAGAAACAAAAGATGGTATCTTGTTCAAGCGCAGAAGCCGAATACCGAGCTATGAGGAAGCTTACAAATGAACTTACATGGCTCAAAGCCCTTCTTAAAGATTTTGGCATTAAGTCTTCCAGTCCTATCATATTTCATTGTGACAACCAAGCGGGTATTCACATCGCAACAAATTATGTCTTTCACGAAAGGACCAAGCATATTGAAGTGGATTGTCACAAGGTTCGAGAAAAGATTGAAGAAGGCTTAATCCTACCCTGTTATACTTGAAGCGAAGATTAATTAGCAGACATCTTCACAAAGACTGCAAGTCTTAAAGTTTGCTCTCACATTCACCGCAAGCTTGGACTTACTGATCTTTCCCGTCCATGATCGGTTATCCCCTTCCCGTGGCCATCATACTCTTTTTTCCTTATCAAGGTTTTGTCCCAATGAGTTTTTCTTGATAAGGTTTTTAATGAGGTGATGCTTCACGGAGTTCCAAGCTTAGTCTTGGGTGTCGTTACGGCTAAGCTTGAGGGGGAGTATTTATCCATAATTATCATAATTATCTCTCTCCTTCATGCAAGCACATGCAAGTCCCTTCTCTCTCACTCTCTTTCATGCAAGCACATACAAGATCATACAAGCACATACAAGATCATGCAAGCACATGCAAGCACATGCAAGCACATGCAAGCACATGCAAGCACACACAAGCACATACAAAATCATGCAAGCACATACAAAATCATGCAAGCACATGCAAAGAAGCACAAGTCCCTATGTTGTTCATGCATCTATACTAAATTTTGATTTGTACTCTTATATACATGTGTAGTATTGAACCATTCAAAATATGAAATAAAGAGAAACATTCTCATCTCTATTTCTTCTCCATATTCTCTCTATTCTCTATTCCGCAAATATTCTAACATAGAAATGACGTTCGCGATCATCCTAGGACTACTGCTGCAGTTGTTCTTCTAATTATCTTTCTTCTTTTCCTCATAGCGGTTTGCAGTCGCGGAGGTAATTATTATTTTTACATCATTTTAATTTTATCTAACTTATTTCTCAACATATGGAAACATTAAAAAAACATATGGAACACATACAAACATATTCAAATTATACATGCATGGTTCTTATGATAAAGGTACGTAATAGTGAAATGAATGTTATACGTAATATGCCGTGCATCATAAAGTTTGGTGAATCAAATAGTGAAGTATAGTAACCTTTATTATTGGGATATCAACATTTTTAAGTACGTATATACAAAATTTAAATTCTCAGGTAAATAAATGTCAAGGTGAGGATTCGCAAGAGTGTGGATATGAAAGAAGCAAAATTCAGATGAGATGTGTATCGCTTTGGATTTTGTCAAAAAATTTTCTTTTTTTCTTTTTCTACTTTTCGGCACTATTTTAATTATTTTGTTTTGACTGTTGTTACATAATACTTGTGATAATTAATATTTTAAATGAAAAAGAGCTAAGAAAAGGAAGTCTTAAGAAATGAATTATAAAGGCTTTTTGCATATCCGAAACAAGATTACTAAATCAACAAAGTAAAAGGGCATAGGAAAAGAGAGAGGTCAAAAAGCAAAAGTTTATGTCAATCTTTATTTGTTAAATGGCATATATTCCCTTCAAAAGATATCAAATTTTATAATGTTCTTCTCAAATGTTCCTTCACTCGAAATTTTCAATTCTTTAAATTGTCAATCTTAAAAGAATTTTAAAAGCATACCTTTTCTTACGTTAAAACATTTCGTTTGATTAGATATCAGGACTAGACCGGCCATGAGTCCATGACTAAGACTAACCATAACTAGGAGCAGGAGTGTAAGACCGTTGTGCTTTAAATTATTGATCTTCATTTGTTCTCCACTATAAGGCATGCAATTCTCTAACAGACAAGACCAAACTTTGTATATTGTTGGAGATAAATTTGCAGCCACCAACCATTATATGTCATGTAAACATTGACATAGTTAAAGGCGGAATCTCAAGATTTTTGGAAGAAGACTATACATATCGTACTTGGCGCTTGTCACAATCCATCCGGAAGATAGCACCTACTTACTCCATCTGACAACCGACTCTATCACACCAAGTGTCTCATGGGCATTCAAGTATTAGTCATAGTACGCCACCAAAAACTGCTTCAGCCAACGGTGCCAGAGGAGTGGTTTATTCGTTCCTAACACACGGTAGTTGTGGTGTGACAATACCTAAGCGGGTCAAACTGAAAGTTTGACCCGACTAAAGATGATGCTTAAAACAACACCTATAAAAGCATCGGCTCCACGAAATGGAGAAAGAAAGGGAATTTTAGAGTGAAAACCTCTTTGTAAGGAAAAAGAACAGATCAAACATCGAAAGTAGGAACCGAGAAAGACATCCAAGAACGATTAGCAAGATTGGAATCCTAGACAAAATCCCTATAATGAACTATACCATCTTGAAAAAAAAATAGTGATCAAAATCTCCTTCTATCCACAACTTCATCAACATCTTCTCCATCTTTCTTGTCTAACAAAACAATAATCTAAAGCTGCTGAAAGTAAGACTTAGAAAAACTTATATTGAACCCACAATAATTTTGATTTTAAACTGATGTTCTTGAAAGAAACTAGATCCTATGTCAGGCCGACGGTGGAATTAAGAATAACAATATTAAGGACTAAGTTGTTAGAAACAGAGTCTATTGCTTTTGCTCCTGAATATATAAGCCAGTCATATATCCTATCGATGGATTGCTCATGGTCTTTAGACATATTAACTTTAACTGATCAAAATGGTGAAATCTTTTGTCCTATAGCCAATTTTTTTCAACCTTTTGCATGCATTATTTTTAGGAGCTTTTGCATAACTAACACTTTTAATACATTTAATATGCGTAGATGGCTTAGTAGCTCTTTATGGTATTATTAACCTTTATTGATGAAAATACTCTTCATTTAACGTAAATGTACTTCAAGATAGCATAAATTAATTTTGGTTACTGTTCATCACATATTTGTAGCTGAATATGTACAATATAAATTTGTTAAAATCATTGGAAACTTGCTAATACTTATAGACATGTGCATCTTTTTCTTTGACTTAAATCCTAAACCTAAAGTAGTGTGTTTTAATGCATGGCTTTCTTTGTTATCTTTCATGTTGTTCTATGTCTTTTGTTCACTTAATATGTTTTTCGTTCACTTTGTAATGTTGTATTTAGTTGTGTGGCTGGTCTAATGGATGTGGAAACTCAAACATATCAAAATCCAAAACATTAAATGGAAGGAGAACCCAAACTGATCAATGATAACATAATATCTTCCTTAACAAACATTGACGATTAGAAAACTAAACCTTAAATGGAAGGGGAAGTTTAAACCAATCAATATAGCTAGAGTATACTGTCTATAACTAACATTTTAAAAAGAAATCCAAACATTAAAAAGATGGAGAATCCAAACCAATCAACATGGATGAAATAAATATTACTGGGAACCCAAACCTGTCATATATAATATGTCATACGTAACAATTAATATTTAACAAGAATGAATCTAAACCTTAAATTTTAAATGGAAGTGAAAACCCAAAAAACTATTGAGCAATATGTTGTCCGTATCGAAGTTTGACAAAAAAGAATCTAAATCCTAAACAGAAATGAGAACCTAAAAAAATCAATATACAATATACTGTTTATAACACAATGAAAAAATAAATATAAACTATTAAAAAAGGGGAACCCAAACCAATATATATAGAGGAAATATATAGAATTTGGAACCCAAATAGTCATTGTACATTAGGCCATCCGTGAAAGAGTTTAACAAAGAATTTATACCCAGTTCTATCAATATCAATATAAATGGAAATGTGAACCTAATTATATCAGAATGGTGTCACTAACATGCATTGAAAAAAATAAAACTAATATATGTGAGGTTCTTGGGCATGGAGAAAGCCGCTCAAAATGAGAGATCAAGCGTATTAGTACAAGAGATAAGAGATGGTAAATCATCTTTCTTCTGGTTTTATTATTGTCTGAAAATGGGGAAATTAATTGATGAAACATGAAGCTCATTCACTTGCCCTCTCGGTATTTTGCGCACGAAATAGCAAGGTCGCATACATCACCTCTGCCTTAGGTTGGCTAGCTCAAACAGAAGAATCAGAAATTACCACCACTTGCTAACTGCTATCCAGCATCACCTTTATCGAACACAATGGCCGGAAAATATGTTGTTTTATGGAAGCATGGTGATGGGTCGATCGGGAGGTTTCTCAGCAACTAAGACATGGGAGAAAATTTGTTTGGTGAGAGCGAAGGCATCTTGGAGTAGGCTGGTTTGGCTCAGACAAGGTGTGCCTCGCTTTGATTTTATCATGTGGATTACTATGCAATATAGACGGTCGACTTGTGATTGAATGCGCACTTGGGGATGTGAACAAGGCTGTATCTTTCGTGTTGAACACAAAGTATAGACCATCTTTTCTTCGCATGCCCATACACCTACACAGTTTGGTTTTGATATGAGAGGAGGTATCCTTGGAAGAGGAATAAATCCAAATCAGCACACTACCATCAACTGTCTACTCACCGCGAAGCACAATACAATGGACTTCATTCTTATTCGGTTGTGTCTACAAGCAATATTCTACCATTTATGGCATGAAATAAACTTCAGGAGACATCAAACGAGCTCGATTAGTGTAACTCAGATTAGTCGATTCATTGACAAGGCTGTTCAAAACTGTATTGTATCTCTCAACTACAAATACCCACATAAGCATGAGGGTCTTCTCCGTCTATGATTAAAAGTGAGACAGAGCTTAATTTTTCTTCTCCGCTTGTTATCTTTATACACATTTTTTTCCATTTGTACATAATATTTTTTGTTTAGCAATAATTTTGATAAAAAAAGAAAAGAAAACTAAACTCTAAATGAAAATGAGAATGAGAATAACATATGAATGTAAACTATATTATCCTTTGTTGATATATCCGTAATGAAAGATAAAAACTAATATATATTTTTTTTGAATATTATGTTAAATTATATTATAAAAAGTGTAACTATTTTTTGAAACTTTTTTGAAAGAACAAAAATTTTAAGTTTGATGATCGATAAGTGGTTATCTTGTTAAAATCTAAAATTGGAAAAGCATTTTGGAACAAAGCTAATTTTTGGGAAAAAGAGTACAAACCATTTTCAAAAGAGCTGAAACAATCGGAAGAAAATTGTAATAAGATGGCTGAAGCAGCTGATTCCTAGAAAAATTTTAATTCCTAGAAGCAAACCATAGTTGGATTATTCCATCCAACTTACGATCTTCAATAGAGCAGCATCGATTTCTTATTTGCTTGTCGATTATTTTGATAAGAAACAAAAACGATTTGGGGATTCTCCATGTCGTCTAGCATTCCTTTATCTCCAAATGCTATGAATTACTGATTGAAAAGCATAAAGAGTGAGAAACAGTGTGAACATGTCCAGGCTTGTGTCCGATATAAGATTGAGCATGTTGACCCATTCCGTGCTAAACCTATCATTCAGGACCTGCATTAAAATTCTATAAATTTTTACTGAATAAGCACAAGAAACAAATAGGTGATCTCGCAATTCCAAAAGGTCTCCACAGAAGATGCATGTTATATTTGCTCCAACATTCCAGTGTGACATACGATTTCCAGTTCCAGTTGTTAATCGATTATGAACCGATAACCATGCAAAAACAAATAATTTGGGTGTTGAGTGCTTGAACCATACTTCTTTTGACTAATCAACAGAGGGAGTAGTTTAACAAATTAACAATCAAGTGTGCTTTGAGCTGTATGTGTTTTTGAATTTCTCTCCCTCCAAAGAGATACATCTTTAGTAGCCGGTGTAGGTATGGTCCTTTAAGCTTCAAGTGCAGTCTCTATTTGCTGCAAAATTTCTATTCGGTGATGATGTCATCATTTTGATGTCCATGCTGAAGCCACTGACGCATTCATCGAAATCCCGAAGTCAATAACCCCTCGCATACCAAACTTTTCAAACAAGCAACCAAAATTCGACCAACTATCAAACTACTACACTAACAACATTAGAAATTTATTTACATATATAAAATTGTTTGTCGATGTTAGCATATACAAGATGAAGTTGACATTCACACTGAGTGCCTTAAAACCATCCATCAAAATGAGTTAACCAGCTAATGTTTTAACCATCCAAAAATGTTTATGTAGATATTCATATATATATATATATATATATATATATATATATATATTTAAGGGTTTACTTTGTAAATAATAATTGTTTTAAGAAACATTTTCGTGTTAATAGAAACAAAATAGATTGCACTATTATAAATATAAGCATATTGTCTTTTTCTTTTTTCGGACCCAAAAGAATTGGAGTAGCTTTTTAAAACTATAGGATAGAGAACGCCATTATATAGGTTTAGAAGGGTGTAATTGTTAAAATTTCAAAAAATAGTTGCTTTCTTCCGGCACCCACAAAATTACATAGTTAAGCAAATTAAACATAACAAGATTCTCTTAAACATAAAATTACATATTCAAGCAAATTAAACATAAAATTACATAGTCAAGCAAATTAAGCAAATTCATATAGTTTCTCTTATTTTTGTTCAGATGAAAATTTAATATTTTTCTCACTTTGATTATTAGGTGTTAATATTTGAAGATATATATTATTTAGTATGTTACTTCGTACCATGTTTACTTCTTTTTTGTTTGAAACCTTTTTCTTCTGGTTCAAGTTAATCAGCATGATATTTTATTTTGAAATATATGTGTGACAAACAAATAAATAATAAATAAAATAAAACTCACCAAAGTAGGATTTCTCTCTAGGGTTCACTGATGTTTCATGTACTTGGCGGCGCTGCGTCTATCTTCTCTTTCATGTTCTTTCAGGCTTTTGTTCTGGCTTAGGTTCGGCTTACATGTTACCGTCCTCTTTGCCGGCGTTGTTGTTACATGATTGTTCTTTTTGAAGTTTCTTATCTTTAGCTTAAGTTTATTTAGCTTCCAATTTTCGTTGGTTTGAGGTTTATGTATTTTTTTTATTTTCGTTGGTTTGGGGTTTTGTCCAATCTTCAAGCTGAATTTTTAAAGAGCGGATTGAAGTCTCTTTCGGCCATGTTCTTCGACAAATCACAGCGACTGCGATGGCTGCTACGAAAAATGTAAAAATTTAACATTAAAAATAACAGATGTCGCTGAAAATTGTTGCTAAAGACAAGTTGCAGTTGCAGAAAATGGACACTAGAGACGTATTAAAATCGCTGCTTTTTAGCAACTGAAATTAGGTTGCATCAATAACAGTAGTCTTCAGGACTTTTTATAACCCAAAATTTACACAAAAGTATCAATTCATTCATGCATTTTGAAATAATGCTAAATTATATTCTAATACTATTGAAATTTTAAAATTTATATATAAATTTACATTATCGTGCCAAATTTTAAGTCGTTATTAACTGCGTAATGAACTCAAACCCGATTATTACATATCTTTACCGACAATCATCGTCAAATATAACACTAACATTTTAATTTGTAAATTCTATTTTTCTAATTTGGTATAGTTATCGGTTAAGATGGATAAGCTAATTGAAATACGGTTTATTTATAAACCCAGTTCAATTTTGCGGTTTATTCATAATTTTTTTAATATTGTTCATCATCTTTTTAATCAATCCTTTAATACAAAATTAATATCATTAACTCTCATCTCGTTCTCACACAAATCTCACTAACCCTCGTCTCTCTCCCTCTCTATTTCATCAATAGCGACGAAGCTCATAATCAAGGAAAATTATCCGTCGTCTTAATATACAAAAAATTGAATCCTAATCGCCACCGCCTCAATCGTATCTCTCTTCTTAATCTTCGTTGTCACCTTCACCGCCAGATTCTTCACTCATTCTCCTCCCAACCTTCTTCCACCCATCTCATCCGCCTCACTCAAATCAGTATGCGCCATAACTCGAATTAGTCTGCGCCATAACTCGCTACCAAGAGACCTGCTTCAATTCTTTATCTTCTTCTCTCAACGAATCAAACCTAAAAATTAATCATAAATTAATTCTTGAACTCTCTCTTCCAGTCGCTTCTAAAGCAATCTCAATCCTTTCTATGTCTTTCCGATCAATCAACAATATGCTGAGGACGCAGTGGTTGGTGATTATAAAACTTTACACAGATGCGAACTCAACGAGTCAATGTCAGAGATCAAGAAAGAAAAGAAGAAAGGAGAGAATTGATTGACGAAGGAAATCATCATAGATGCAATCAAGTACCATGAAGTTTATATGCTTCACGACCCTCGTTGACCAACAACTCTACCGGATTAAGAGGACGAAGACGAGATGATTTGTGGAGATTTACAGTGAAGCTTTAGCGTCTTTTTGATGGCGACTCTTAGCGAGGCGACGAACAGTGAGCTCTAAAGCATAGCGAGATAAAACAGGTGAAGCAGAGTGATTTGAGACATTAGAGATGATTTAGTTATCTTCTTTGTTATCGGCTTCCATGATGATTCCAATTGCCAATTCTGGGTTTTGCCAATTCTGGTTTTCGTCTGTTTGGAGAAAAGCGACGGATTGTTGATCGGATCAAAATTACTTTATTACTTTGCAATTTTATTATTTGTTGATTATTTTAAGTCTACATGTTTTATTGATTATTTCGTAATTACTTTAGAGATTTCGTAACCAGAAAACTTGTTTGATTGTTTGTTGATTATTTTGGTTTGCAGAAACAGTTGCCTAAGCGAATTTCCTATTTGGTTGATTTTAATTTTGGGATTGAGTTTATAAATTAAAATGTCTATGTTATACTTAATGATGGTTGTGGGTCAACTGGTAAAGATATGCAATAATCGGGTTTGAGTTTGCATTTTCGAGTCCCGGATGCAATACATTTATAAAAAAATCTAACTTGCAAACCGAAAATAACGTCGATTGACTAACCCGTTAAAGACAACTTGAAATTTGGCACGATAAGTTAAACCAGGATATAAAATTTAAATTTCAATCGTATTTGGGTATGATTTATCATGATTCCAAAATGTGGAATGAATTGTAACTTCCGTGTAAAGTTTGGGCTATAAAAGACCATTTTCTGTTTTGAATACCATGAGATTCTGCGCCGAATCCCGTAATCACCACAAATCCAAAACTACAACATTTAATAGTATTTTCGTCCCAAACATAACTCAATCACGTGATTTCTAAATTTCGCCAAGGATCTTTACCCTCCAAAATCTTGAGTTTCAAATTAATTTTCTTTTTTGTACTTTAGTGTCATGCACCGAACATGACCTATATTTCTGCATCTCTCGTTTTTATCTTTAGTCTCGTGATGTTACCTTATTTTGATTTCTCTATTATTCTGCTTTTCGGCATCATGGTATAACTTTTTAATGGAACTTGGCAAAAATAAACAAAAAATATAATAATAACTGTAAAAGTGGAAAGTAAGTAAATTAAGCATACATGTTAATATTGGTAATAGGCAGCAAAACCCAAATGGACAAACAAAGAGAGGCCCAACCAACTCTTGTAGATACTAACTTTTCATCCACGAGTTGCAAATTGTGATCACCTGATATTCATGATAACATATATACACTCCCACATGCCACGTTTTCTCCAATGTTATAGAATCGGAAAATGACCAATAAGATGACGAAAAACAGCTAAAAAACATAAAAAAATATTTTTGGGGAGGTTTTATAAAAGGGAAAATATAATAGAAATAACTAACTTTCTACATTGGGTGATCGATCTTTCATTTACTAAGGATGATTCTCTTCGAGAACCTGTTTTGTTACAGTCCATATGAAATTTATCGAATTAAGGCGTGTGATTTTGCCGCCTGTTGTTTTTGTTCCGAGATGTGCTTTGAGAGAAGTGTTTCACAAATTGGTGGAAAAACAAAGAGTGGAATCGATGGATATAAAAGGAGAAGTAACATGTTCAATTTATATTGAGAATTTGTCGAGAAACATCATTTCGATGCCTCGATGTTTCCATATGTTTCATCAAAGTTGTCTTTTTGATAGGTTGTATATTTTACGCATTTTAATATGTGTTTTAATGTCATTTTCTATGTCTTTTGAGTTTTTGTCATGTATGAAGTTTATTGGAAGAAGTTATATCCGTTGAAATGAAGTTTGGAAAAAAAGAAGCAAAATGAGTCGATTGAAACTTAGATAGATCGATCCTCATTTGAATTGATCGATCCGTCGATCTGAAGAATTTGCCGTCCCTAACAAGATTGATTGATCCAACCACTGAATCGATCGATCCCATATCTGTGGAGTTGTCGTAAGTTTTCAAATCGATCGATCCATCCTCCTAAGACATTGTTGTGAAGTTTTATAACGACAAGACAAAACCATATCGATCGTTCTAAGTCAGATCGATCGATCCGATGGTGGATCGATCGATCCCACATATGAAGATGCAAAATTATGCAAAGACGTCTGAATTTTGTCATACTTTGAGACATGTCCCACCAATGGATTGAGCTAAAGTTTTACAAAAATAGATCTTTGAATTAGCTTTCATTTGGAAGTGTTTTGAAGTCAATCCAACGGTGAGATAAAAAGTTATGCCAGTTTTCGTGAAAGTAACTTGGTATAGCGAGCAGATGAAGCAGACGTAGAGCCAAATGGCCGTGAGAAAGCACATCGATCGATCCAAACCTTAAAATCTTGCCCGAGAAAAAAGAAATATTGTCTTTTTTCCTAATTAAATTAGGATTCGACCAAGATAACTTATACCCTATAAATATTTTTTTTTGAGCCATTGTTTAGGTTACGCTGAATAAGGTTTCTTTTATTTTCAAACCTATTGTGAAAAACTTTCTTTGGTATTTTTATTGGATTTATTTATAATTTCTTCATCAATCATTGGTTGTTCATCTACTTCTATGGATGAATAGTCCTCTACTTAGGGTTTAGGATTTTGAAAGAATGAATAACCATTGACAAACACAAATAAGACGTGAATCTTAGATTATTAATTTTAAAGCATAGAGGGTTTTGTGACTTCATATATAAAACCTTAATCATCCTAACCTTGAAATTATGAACAATAGAAGAAACGAAAATGAAAAGGACACAAAGATGAGGCCACATAATTTCAAATGTCAATCTATATTTTTAAATCAGAACACAGAAAAATCTAGACGTGTCACTAATTCTTTTAGCCAAATACGTTAATACTATTCCAAAGTGTATTGATGTTTATTCTCGAAAACAGAACATCAAAATCTCCAAAATACAATCATGAGAGTAACATATACCTAAAAAAATACTGATATTACAAACATAAAGCATCTTAAGTATATAGTTACCTCAAGAAAATATGCGCTTTTAGGAGCTTCACATTCAGTCTTTCATTACCACATATGGTATTAGTGAAAGGAAGTAGGATCTACTTTTGTGAGTTTGAATCATTAACAGAATTACCTAGAATAACAAAGAAGGATGATTGTATTAAAAGCCGTTTGATTAATTGATTTTAAAACAAACAAAAAAGTGAGGAAATGTACTTTAAACTGATAAATTACTCAATCCTGTTAGCCAAGTCATTTATGTTTCTTTGTCATATAATCTAATGAGTTATCACTCACGCTATGTATTCATCACATATATGATCTGAATATGATTATACATAGACTCTTTTTAATGCCTTTATACATATGGGGAAGGATATATATATATATATATATATATCTACATGCTGTTGTGTGGCTTGCAGGTCCATTAATAACCCAAAACCAATTGGACGCACCCTCATAAGCAGCTGATTGAGGATAAATTTCTCTCTACCACCGTCCCCAAGCATGAACTAAGAAGAACTCTCCAAATATTGTGTTATAAAAATGTAAGCAAAGCTCCTTGTAGATGTTATCGAAATTATGAAAAGTACATGGTAGTATAATGTCACTATGTTAAAACTACTAATGATTCCAGACCTATCAAAGAGATAAAATTAATTTTATGTTTAAATGCCTTGTGTTAAAAATTCAATTGACATCAGAGAAACGAACGTTTCTTTACGCGTCTTCCAGCATGTGTAACTATTGACAAAGCCTAGGAGAAAAAGGAATTTTAGATTTAGTTTGAAAAAAAAAATTAATAATAAGAAACCAGATTATGGAAAAACAAACTAAAAGTACCTAATTATCAAAACGATTTACTTGAAGGCTTCACATCCACCCACTTTATGGTTTTCGTCACCACCATATACGTGACCATGAAGATAGTCTTTTACTATTGGCTAAAGATTGCGAAGCGTACACGGCCTATAGAAATTAGTCGAACCAGAGACTATATATATAGCTGCCCACAATTGTGTGTCGTGGTTTTAACTTTGTATACCCTAATTCCAAATAGATTCGAGATGGAAATTTAAGAAAGAAGATTGCGGACATCATAGTGGCGTTAGGAAATTAAGAAAATGATTAGTAAGACAAGACAAATCTATACTAATAGAATTGGCTATTTAAGGCTCCAAGCTGTCCAGAAGAGTTATAGATGTTTCATGTGGCATCTAACTTAGAAAGGTCACACGATTTCATCCGCGCCGTTTTAGTATCTCTAGAACTATTTTTCTTGTCTTACTTACTCATTTCCCTTCAGGATACTAAAACGGCGCAGATGAAATCGTGTGATCTTTCTAACTATGATGCCACATGGCACATCTATGACTTGTGGAATTCTGATTCTTTTGCTTAGGTAGACAGCTTTTGGAGCCTCAAATAGTCCATTTTATTAGTATAGATTCCGAGTACTTGTATACCAAAGTGAAACATATAAAGCATGAACACTTGATAGTTAATCCCCATCAAAGAGGCTGAAACTCTTAAGATAGTTTTAACTTCTATAATGTACCCTTTTTTGTTCAAATAAATAAGGAACATAATATATTTGGGAGAATTTTAGTTTAATGAGTTTTGAAATAATTTTGATAAACTTTGGTGAATTAGAAAATTTATTAAGATTTGCTGTTAAAATGCTCTTAATCTCACATAAAATCATGAAGATTTATATTATTTTGTTTTTAACTAAGAAATCCACTAAAACATCTTCAAATCATCTAAGGGGTGTATTGAATGACGAATTTGGATTGATTTCTATTTAAATCTTAATTCCTTTGTTATTCAAACATGAATTTTAAAAAAGTGTTCTCAAATCAAGTGTTATTGAATTAGTGATTTTAAAAATGTACAATCAAATCTACTGTTATTGGAAACATTTAAATAGCAATTTTAAGTGAATTGAAATGATTTGAAGCTGTTTTAATGGTTTTCTAATACACCAATATTCATAAAATCTCAAAATTCATTAAAACTCAAATCTTCGCAAATGGTTAATTCAATACATCCCCTCTCCCACCCTAATTAAAAATACAAAGATTCAAATGTCATACTTTATGGTGAGATTTTAAAGAATTTTAATAACAAATCATAGCCGGTACATAGGCTATGATCTCGTCAACAATTATTATTAATTGTTGTGCATCACAAAGGGAAAGCCTAACATGAGCAACATACGCAATTTAGGTAAGAGATACAGGTTTTGACATTGGGATCAATTCGGGATTCATGGAGGATAATTCAAGACACTATTCTTCCTCACTTTCCTGAATGTGAGCAACGGTGTATCAATGGAGTTCTGTATTATCAAGCTTTTACTGACACAAAACTAAATGATTATGAGATCATGAGTTTTGATGATTCTACATAATTATTTAGTTTTGTGCCACTAAAAGCTTGATAACACATAACTTTATTGATGCAAAGTTACTCTCACAAAAGTGAGAAGGAATACTATCGTGAATCATCCTCCATGAATCCCGAGTTGATCCTTATGTCAAAACATGTACCTCCTCAACTAAACCGCGTATGTTGCTCAGGTTTAGGTTTTCCCCTCATGATTCACAACACTATAAAATAAAAGCTTAATTTGACAACACCAAAATAAAATTAATTCTTGATAGATTCACAAAAGAGATAAGAAGAGAGTTGCACCAGCAAAAAGTACGTATGTGAATTATAAATTTGGAATCGGACAAGATCATGGTGATATCTCTGCCCATTTTTGCTCGTAGGTGAATTCAGGAAAGAAAGAGAAAGAAAGAGAAACAATGAAATTAGTAGAGAGTGGCTCCACAATTGCTCTATTCTATCCTACATGGTACATAGATGTGTTCAAACAGATTGATTGGTGTGTCAAGGACGTTATCTTAGCCTGCATTGATCGTAAGACCTTCAAGACTCTCCTTTCCCTTTGGTTCACTTTCTTTCACCCTGGTAAACTTTACTTTCTCTTTGGTTTACTTTCTTTCACCTTGTTACCATTTGGCTTTTTTGTTCTTTTTCGGCCTCTTGAAATTTCTAAGCTTCACAAACCTATCGTAAAACAGTTATTCCTTTTTGGTGTGTAAATTTACATATTATCAAAAAAAATATCAAGCGGATTCTCGTTTCAGATACCTCGACAACATCTCTGTGTAATAACAATTTTCAAAAGATCAGTTTCGACTTCATAAGAAGCAAGAGCCAGAGGAAAAGCTGTTTTATCATTATTGTTCATAACATAACTTTGGTGCTTATATATAGTCGAATGTAGTATCTGAGAAAAGAAATAGATTTCATTGTTATTTTTTACTTTTAAACATATCTTAGAATGAAGAACCAATTCAAAATCCAAAACCATTTATTAAGATAATAGAAAACAAGAACAAAGCAAAATTCTAAAATAGAATGACTTTTTCCCTCGAGGATAAACTAATAAACATTTAAATTCCTCCAAACTCTTGGATGAGATGAAGTTCACAAACAAGTTTCAACCCTATTTATAAGAACATTTAAAATATAAGACCAAACCTAAAAGGAAAACAAATAAAAATAGAAATCTTATGCAATAAGAAAACAAAAGGACAATTCCATAAAAATAAACTAATTATTTATCGCTTATCTACTAAATATAAACTTTTTGGATATCCAAAAAAATATATAAACTATTTTTCTTCTATTATAATACACAAACTTTTAAATTGTATCTATTTAGCACCTACAAATTGATTAAAAGTAATATCCATTAATTTTCTTTATTTAAAAAAAATCGAAATAAGCTAAAATAAATTCCATGAAATGTTTAAAGTCTTAAAAATTCTTTTAAAGTTTCAGAAACTAAAGTAATAAATTTTTAGATTCAGAATAAACCCAAAATCTTAGATTTAATTAAAATTCTAAACTATTCTAAGTTTTATTATTTTACATTATAGATGAAAATTAAATTTCATATTTTATTTTGTTATGTACATGTTAATTTATTAAATATGAAAATCTAGAAAAAAATATTTGTAAAATTAGCATATTAACATTTAATAATATGTTAACATAAAATATTCATAAAATATTTTAATTTATTAAGAAATTTTGATATTTAATAACTTAAAATATTCATAAAAATATAATACATGTGAAATATAACTTTCATCTATAATGTAAAATATTATTTTTAGAATAATTTAGAAGTTTAAATAATTTTAAGAATTGTTTTTTGTTTTATTCTGAATCTAAAAATATATCCGGAATTTGTTTTTTTGTATTAAAAATATATTTTATTAAAAATAAAGATAAATTCAAGGATATTACTTTAAATCAATTTGTGGGTGTTAGATGGATACAATTTAAAGTTTGTATATTATAATGGAAGAAAAAAATTAGTTCATGTATTTTCTTGGATACCCAAAACATTTATGTATTTTAATGGAAATCCATAAATAATTTATGTATTTTTAAGAAATTTTCCCCAAAAAAATTGAAAAATTATAATTAGACAAAAACTAAATCTTTCGTACCAACATCATAGTAAATCTTCATCGTATTGCTTAAGAAGAAACAAACTAAAAACACAGTAATCTTGTTCAAAGAGAAGAAGCGCAATTGACCGACATGAATTAGCTAGGCCTTGTATACCCAAAACATTTATGTATTTTAATGGAAATCCATAAATAATTTATGTATTTTTAAGAAATTTTCCCCAAAAAAATTGAAAAATTATAATTAGACAAAAACTAAATCTTTCGTACCAACATCATAGTAAATCTTCATCGTATTCCTTAAGAAGAAACAAACTAAAAACACAGTAATCTTGTTCAAAGAGAAGAAGCGCAATTGACCGACATGAATTAGCTAGGCCTTGTAAAATGAAACTAATTTAAATCAAATGCGGCAAGTCTCAAGACTCTCAACATGTTTTGATCATATGCAGGTTAAGGATCTTGACTCTGGAGTGTGTAGACTAAAATTTATATGAATTTATCTCAATGCAGTGTCAAACATAAATATGATGGTCAATGGACTGAAAAGGCTCGGTTATCTTCGACTTACCTTCTAATGGCTGATGATCAGATCCATTGGTTCTCAATTGTTAATTCCATGATGATTCTTCTTTTCCTCTCTGATATGGTCGCTATGATCATGTTACGAACGCTCTACCGATATATTTCCAAGTACAATCAGTTAGAGCCTCATAAAGAGGCCCTTGAAGAGACGGGTTGGATTGGGGCATGGAGATGTTTTCAGACCACCAACAAACCCAAACTTGCTCTGTATCTATACAAGCACTGGAGTTCAATGCTTTGGTATGATTCTTGTCACCATGATCTTTGCGTGTCTTGGCTTTTTATCTCCTTCGAATAGAGGTAGTCTGATGACGGCTATGCTTTTGCTTTGGGTTTTCATGGGACTCCTGGCAGGATACGCGTCTTTACGTCTATACAAAACGTTAAGAGGAACGGAATGGAAGAAAATCGCTCTGAAAAGTGCATTCATGTTCCCCGCTACTATCTTTGTCGCCTTCTTTGTCCTTAATGCCATAACATGGGGACAGAAATCATCAGGTGCATTCCCATTCTGCACAATGTTTGCTCTGGTCGTCCTCTGGTTCGGCATCTTTGTTCCACTCGTTTTCATCGGTGGTTACATTGGTTTCAGAAAACCTGTACCGGAAGATTTGGTGAAAACTAACAAGATCCTGAGGCAGATCCCAAGACAGGCCTTGTACATGAACCCAATCTTCTCCATTTTCATCAAATTGTTCTTCATCACTTCAATATGGCTACACCAATTCTACTACATCTTCGTGTTCCTCTTCATCGGCTTAATCATTTTGATCATCATTTGCGCAGAGATCCCGGTCATACACGCTTTCACCGAGCCAAAGATTATCCGATTGGCTTTGAGTGATCTTTCCTTAAGAGATCCACATCATTTGGTATCAGAGAAACACTCAGAAGGCTCACCGATCAAACTATTACTATCACACCCTTTCATCTTCACCATTGTTCCATCTTCATCATCTCCGATCATTCGATCCTCATCACCACTATCATCGGATCGTTGATCACCATCATCATCGGACCGTATCATCACCACTGAATCTGTCAGTTTTTCATCAGAGTTACCGACGCTCTAGAATTCGGGTTCCATTTCCAACGGATTTTCCGTCTATTTCCAAATGTTTTCTTGTAGTGGCATGAGATTATACAGCCAAAGTGGAGGTAAAGTAAAAGTTACATAATGATTCTCAGAATCATAAGCTCTCTTTGCTAGTTGATTCACAATCCTATTCATCGGCAAATCTAAAAAGTACAAAACATTACATTATATTACTCCCGCAAAAAGTGTAGTACTGTCGTCTTTCATACAAATTTTAAAAAAAACAAAAAACTATATATATTCCTATCTAATAAGTAGTTAATGAATTAAAGTCAAATAAAATAGTTTTGGATCGAGGATATATTAGAAAATTGGAATGAAAAGTCACATAAACATAAAACAACGTTCTTTGTAAAACAAAAATAAAACTCTACAACGGCATTCTTTGTGCCGGAGGGAATATGTTTATGTTTTTGAACTGAAAAAGAGAAATCCATTGGACCAAATTCCAAAAGCAAAACGCTCACAAGTTTGCAACCTTCTTCATCAATGATTCTCTAAATTCTTATTTTGAAAGATAAACCAAACCCATTGGACCAAACTCCAAAAGCAAGCCTCGTCCAATTCTCTAATGTTTTAATTTAAAGCATATGTTCAAAGCAATGTTCCAGTTTCTCCTCACATTTCGAGGACACAGCTTTTCTCTGTCCGTAATAACTTTCACAATAGCTGATG
Organism: Cardamine chenopodiifolia; assembly: GCA_963922655.1. Taxonomy (NCBI): domain Eukaryota; kingdom Viridiplantae; phylum Streptophyta; class Magnoliopsida; order Brassicales; family Brassicaceae; genus Cardamine; species Cardamine chenopodiifolia. The sequence continues at coordinate 18,291,337 of OZ000481.1, forward strand.
AAGTGTCCATCTTCATCTAATTGTTAGTTCTCTTGGCTACAATTGCTATGAGATTTAGACCTGGCAAAGAAACCAGATCCAAATAATCAAACCAGATCTGAACCGAATTGGACCCTTCATATCGATTTTGTATCCTTTAAAATATTAAATGGATCACTTAGAAATATATTGTAATTCTCGGTTCGGATATGAGAATCGAACAAGTACCCGTATAGCCCAAATCTTAACTAAACCCATTATCTCCTCTAACCAACATTTTTTATTTTGGGTATTTTCGGGTAACTTGGATGCATTTGGGTAAAATGGAACTAATCGAAAGCGTCTCCAATATTTTTTTCAGTTTTCCAATCTAATATCCGAACCAATCCAAATAGACATGGTACCAAATCAAACCCGTACCAAATTTCTAAAATATCCTAATGGTACCTAAATTTCTAGATCTGAAAAATCTAAAACTCGAAAGAATCGATTCAAAGCCGGATTGAATATACGAAAGAAAGATAAAAAAATAGTTGTCTGATTAAAACTCATGCTTCTATCTTTCTCAAAACATTACTGATCTATTGGTCAAGGAACACAAATTGAAATACAAAGATTGAAGATTCAAAGGTTGATGATACAACAATGAAAACTAGAGCATAAAAGATTGCAGAGAATTTTTGTGGTGATTTCTCACTCAAATTCGCTCTGTCTTTTACAAAAGTTTTTCTTTCTCGTTTTAAATAAACGAGATGTTAAGATGATAAACACTTTCTCTGGTATCAAGGATGATGTTTCTGAGTTTGAGTAATTTTAAGGTTCTTGAGTCAGTTTGTTTGTGTAGAAGAATTGCCGTAATGTATGACTTTCTTAATTTTGAAAGTTTTGTTGAATAATAAGTTTTTGTGTTCTTTGTGGAGTTTTGTAACTTGAGAGTTTGTCCTTTTGAACTTGGGACATTGCATTAGGAAACACCTTTGATCATATAAAACTCGAAAGCACCGATCCAAACTCGGATTGAATATATGAATGTCATGCCTAATGAGATTGTAGAGGGAGATTTAGTTCTAGAAAGTACATATCTATAATCTCAATCTAAGGTTCTTAATTTGTAATCATCGATTGATAATCAATAAAGGCGGATTGCAGTAACGAACTTACCATCGAGCCTAAGAGACAAAGAGAGGTACAAGTGAACTCTAAGAGGGCTGAAAGAGAAGCTGTCACAAATTTAAGTTTTCCAAAACCGCTACACATCATTTAAGAGACATACAAACTAAAATATTTGTGTCAGAGTTTTCGTCGGTAAATGTAGTCATTACGAAAGAGATACTAAAGACAGTACTGACAAGCACAAGGAAATGTACAATAAAAAATAAATTAAATAACCTGAAAATAGTCAACATTAGCTTTCCCTTGAGAGAATCAAAAATTCTCCATAATGCACAAGACTTGCATAAACTAAAATATAAAATCATAAAGATAAAACTTTGGGAGAAAATGGACATGTTCTTCAATTCTTGCTTTTTGGGCTGCCTGTCTCTGTCGAAACACCTAAAGAGATTATCTCTATCATCTGTCTTTACTTAGCTGGTTTCTTCTTCTTTAACCCCTTTTTTGCTATAATTATATCTTTTTCTTCTTCTTCCATGTCGATCCATTTCCCTAATCACTTTGCAATTACTCTTCATTTTCCATGATTTTCCCCAAATCTTAATCCTTCAAAAAAATAACAAACTCTTTTGTATATATTCTTCAAACCCCAATTTTATCTTTTCCACTTCACATTTTCGCTCAAATAAATCTTCAGTTCAATTGATTTCTACATGTAAAAAATCTCATCTTTGTCTCAAATTTTCGATCTTCCTCCTCTGAAAAACCCCAAATCTCAATTCTTTCCAAAACCCAAATCCTCAAATTTCAAAAAAATCTCAGTTTCGGGTCAAAGTTTGCAACTTTCAAGAAACCCCCCCCCCCCCCCCCCCCAAGAAAATGTCAGTAGCTTGTGGACTAGAATGTGTCTTCTGCGTAGGATTCAGTCGGTGGGCATGGAAACGTTGCACACACGTAGGTTCAGACGATAGTGCCACGTGGACAGCAGCAACAGCCGAAGAATTCGAACCAATCCCAAGAATCTGCCGCGTAATCCTCGCCGTCTACGAACCCGATCTCAAGAACCCAAAAATTTCACCTTCATTAGGAAGCTTCGATCTAAACCCAGATTGGGTTATCAAAAGAGTAACATACGAACAAACCCAAGGAAGATCGCCACCGTACATCATCTACATCGATCACAGGCACCGTGAGATCGTTCTAGCGATTCGTGGCCTTAACTTAGCTAAAGAAAGTGATTATAAGATTCTTTTAGATAATAAATTAGGTCAAAAAATGTTAGGTGGTGGATTTGTGCATCGTGGGCTTTTGAAATCTGCGGCTTGGGTTTTGAATCAAGAATCTGAGACGTTGAGAAGAGTTTGGGAAGAGAATGGGAAAGAGTATGATTTGGTTTTTGCTGGTCATTCGTTAGGTTCTGGTGTTGCGGCTTTAATGGCGGTTTTGGTTGTTAATACTCCGGCGATGATTGGTGGTGTTCCGAGGAGTAAGATTCGGTGTTTTGCTCTAGCTCCGGCGAGATGTATGTCGCTTAATCTCGCGGTTAAGTATGCTGACGTCATCTTCTCAGTAATTTTACAGGTTAATTTTTAAGTTTAAACCTTTTTTTGTTTTGTTTCTCTCTTAATAATGAAAATGTTATTTATAGGGTTTCAAGAGACATAGATTAGTGTAAAATAAATTGGGTAAATTTAGCTGATTTAGACTTTTTGTTAGACATTGGACTTGTGATTAAGAAAATAAACAAATTTGCTTAAGTTTTAAAATTAAGGATTATTGTTTTAAGGATTGGTTTAGTTTTTTAGGGGTTAAGACTAATTTGTTAATTATAAAACTTTTGGATATTTTTATAATTTTAATTTCTAATGAAAATGTTATTATAAGATTCAAGAAATGTAGATTCGTGTAAAAGACCGTGTAAGTTTAGCTTATTTAGACTTTTAATTAGACATTTGGAGTTGCAATGTTAATTGACAAAATTTTAACAAAAAGATTATGGTAAAAAGGTTGAATCTCTTGTAATTAAAAAAAAGACAATTTTGGATTTATGTTGTAAGGGTTGGTTTAGATTTTTAGAGGTTAAAGATTAATTTTTAAGACTAAATTGTTAATTTAATTTTTTTTTGGATTATTCTCATAATTTTTGATATAAAAATTAAATTGGTCTTGTAACTGTCTTGTTGGATTGTGATGGTTGGTCCATTGTTGACCAAAGCATCATCATCCGTAAGTTACGAATATGCTTTTGTGCTTATATATGCAAACGAAGAATTAAATTTTCCTTTTGCCTTCTCGAATTAAATTTAGTACTAATTTAGGAGGTTGTTAAGAAAGGTATCAACAACTTTTATGTAGAGTAATTTCTTAGAGTAAGATACTTAGTACAAAGTAGATGAATTTTAATTAACTTAGGTTGCGAAATTGTAGGATGATTTTTTACCAAGAACCGCGACACCGTTAGAGGATATTTTCAAGTCCGTATTTTGGTAAGTGTCAAACTTCTAAAATGCTTCATATGTTGGTATGAACTTATTATAAGTTAAATTCAATATTTTTGGTATTTGTGGTTTGGACAGCTTGCCTTGCTTGTTGTTTCTCGTTTGTTTGAGAGATACATTTATACCAGAGGGTAGAAAACTAAGGGATCCTAGAAGACTATATGCTCCCGGTCGAATTTATCATATCGTGGAGCGAAAATTTTGCAGGTAATGTCGAACTTTAGTGTTATTTCTTAGCTACATTTCTTTGTGATTGTTCTCTGTATTATTGTTTATATTTAGATGTGGAAGGTTTCCTCCTGAAGTGAGAACCGCGATTCCCGTGGATGGGAGATTTGAACATATAGTATTATCATCGAATGCAACATCGGATCATGCCATTCTTTGGATAGAAAGAGAATCCGAAAAGGCATTGCAGGTGACTTTTACTTTTGTATCTATCTAAAAATGACGTTTTTGTTAAGGTTTTAGGTAGTAGGATTCAACATTTATGATTTATTTTCTATGTGTTTATAAAAATGGTGGATTTTGCGATGTGTGGTTACAGATATTGAGAGAGCAGAGTTCAGAGACAGTGGTAACAATGGCACCAAAAGAGAAGAGAATGGAGAGGCTAAACACTTTAGAGAAAGAACACAAAGATGCGTTGGAAAGAGCGGTGAGTCTCAATATCCCACATGCAGTGTCGACTGCAGAAGAAGAAGAAGAAGAATGCAATAATGGAGAAGCATCAGCAGAGTCTAAGTCGAAGAAGAAGAATTGGGATGAAGTGGTTGAGAAGCTTTTCCATAGAAGCAATTCCGGAGAATTAGTACTTAACCACAACGTTGTTCCTGAAAGGTAAACTTATGTCGTGTCGTGAGTGGATCGTCTTTTTTTGTTTTTTACTCAATTTTGTACATTCAATTCTAAGCTTTATGGATTTGTGAGAGTGTATAATCCGATTAAAACGGTCCGAGACGAGACGGACGAAGAGAAAATTATCCAAATCATTCATTTTTTCTTCATCTCGTTTTAACTAAATGGATAACTGATGCATATCTGCATCCGTATATATTGCTAAAAGTTTTTAAATCATCTTAACTTATTCAAAATTGCTCAAAATACCCGTTTAAATTGCTCTAAATCGAACCCTTGAATAAATCTTTAAAGAGTTCAATTAGTAACTTTAAATATCAAAAGCTACCCAATCCTATCCAATACTGAATTACTCATCCCAGTTCTGTTGGGAGATTTGAGAAAACTAGATTCTAAACAACTTTTCATTTACTTTACACGACCACGCTCCAACAAAACCACACACTCACTAGAAACGAAGGGCATGAAAAAAGAGAAGCATGATATCATCTGAAGCTAGTACGTAGTAAGAACATAGCATATAATCCTTTCTGCGGGGTTTAAGAGGTGTTCATGGCATCTGCATGATAGCTCTCAAGATCCTTGTCAAGTTCAGCAGCCGACTTGTCCACTGGTTTCTTTCCATTCCCTCTTCCACCACGACCACGACCACCACCACCACCACCACCACCACGACCACCACCACCACCACCACCACGAAACCCGCCTCTTCCTCCTCTCATCCCTCCCTGCTGGTTATTGTGACTGCCACAAGATAAATTCAACACATTATTTCAATATAAAAAATCCGGTAGAACTAGGCATTTGATTTCAAGGTTTCGGGGTTAGGGAAGAAATCCAAACTATAACTGAGTTCTATCTCGGTTTGGTTTGCCTCGGTTAGGCTTTGGATAAAAAAAATTTAATCAAAATAAAAGAAACCAATTAACTATGAATATTCGGTTTGGTTACACCAAATTAGGTATAAAAATTTCTTGACTGTTAGGTAAATTAGGTTCGGTGTCAATTTGATGAATATCAGTTTGGTTCTCCGCTACAAGAATCTATAGGAGCAAGATTATACTTACATTGGAAGGCGGGGATTGAAAGTAGGAGCTAGACCTCTTCCCCCTCTCCCACCTCTACCTCTTCCTCTCCCTCTTCCTTGTCTACAAGCATCAGAGAAGATTGTGTAAGTCTTGGGTTTAGTCGATCAACAGTTAGTCATGCGGTTTCTGGAAATATAAGATTAAAAAGACAGAAATTCATACTGGATAACAACGGTCCTCTTCAGCCTTCTGTTAAGTCCAGTGACATTCACATTAACATGACCCGCTAAAGGAGCCTCGGAATTGTTGCCACCCAAAATCTCAAGTCTCATTGGCCTTCCATCCAATAACACATTATTGTATTTCTTCAAAGCTTGAAATGCATCACTTCTTCTTGGATACACAACTTCAGCTGTGCCCTATAATTCCATGGCACCAAAGAAATCACAGTAAGAAAGATTATATAAGATGAAGCTTGTTTACAATCATGAAGAGAATGGGACTGATAAAGATTCATGAGGACTTACACTTGGACGCCCATTTTTGTCATAATGAATCGCATAACGCTCCAGCTCCCCAATCTCAGAGAAGAGTTCCTAGATCCCATAACGATACATTTTAGTCTCCCCTCTAAGAAACCAAAAGCACAGATATAGAAGTCTGATTATACCCTAATATCTTCATTTGTCACACCCTGGTCCAGATTTGTAATATGGAGTCTGGCTCCGACTTCAACTCCTGATATCCCAGCAGCTCTTAGACCATCTTCAAACAAATCACTTTGCCATGGCAAGCTCCTGACTCTACGGACAGGCTATTCAATAGAACAGAACAATTTCAGTACAAAATATCTGTCAAACTTCAAAAACAACGTCAATGAAAAACAATTACAAAGAAGAGACCACCCATTTGTCTGAAAGAATGAAAACCAGTTAAAGCGAAGACCTCCACCAAGTAGTCAAGAATCACCCAATGATAAAACCAAACGAAATGAAGGAACAATGAATTATGAGTGGCTGCATATTGGTCACTGCTTCGGTTCCAAAAGAAATTCTTTGACCCAAGGCTATGATAAAAGAAAAGCCAAGACTTTGTTCATAGTACGCAGAAGAAATTCCAGATGCAGAAAGACCTTCATCCATAATTCATGCATGATGCAAATACACTGTTCGGGTACAAATTGTATTCACTGCCAGAACAGTTACTGAACTTTCCACCAAACGTCGCAACACAACACATCTTTTGAGGATTTTAAACTGTGTTGCCGAAATGACCAACACGTCTATTTTTTTCAATAAGCTACTGGATGAACAAATTTAGGCCTTCAGCTTACTGAAGCTCCTCAGCTAAAAAGCACTGTGGCAAATACAGCCAAGAACTCGTGCATATATCTATACATGTCCGCAAAACTCCTCACAATTTAACCACATAAACCACAAACGCAGGGGTACGACACTATGTGCAGGGGATTCTTATAGTCTAGCAGCCTAGCCGGCAATAAAGGAAAGATAATTTTCTAAAGAAAATCATCTCCATGAACTAGAAAGAAGCACATATCACCTCCTACAAGGTTCTGAATGCTAAAGAATGTCAAAATATCGTCAGAAGTAAGGCCTTTTGCATGAACGAGAAAACCTGCTTCTCATAACAGAAGAGAGCCTCCCGTCATTTAGTTTTAGTAATTGATACCACAAAAACTCAGATTTCCAATCAAACACAGAAGATCCCAGATTTTGAGCTTGCCTTGTTAATGGAGAAAGACGATGGTCCTCGAGAATTCACAGCAAGAGGACCCCTTCGAGCAGGTCCAATTCCTCTTCCACCACCAAGAAAACCATTTGGTCCACGGCCACCACGACCTCGACCTCGACCAGGACGGGAATTAGCTCGGGAAATGCCTCTTCCCCCAGACCTTGCAGTCTTACCCCTCTTAACAATCTCATCAAGAGTCATATTCAAGGCTCCTGACATCTTCACTACAATTTTTTTTCTTATGAAACACAAGAAACAAGACTGAATCTTAAAACCTGCATAGATTAAAATCTTATTTAGTTACCACCAAAAACATGAACAGATAGAAGAATATCATCAAATTAATGGCTAAACAAATTTCAATCAAAATTAAAAATCAAGGATAGACTGACCTAATCTATTATCATTAAATTCAATTCCTAGATCGAAACCCTAAATCGAAAGATTTTATTACTCGTTCTCGAAATCATGAAATTAGATACTTCGAGGGACATAGCTACAGAAGAATGAAGAAAGAAATTTACCAGAAGAAGAGAGCAGAATCAGAACGAGAGAGAGAGATTGATTAGGGTTTTGAGGAGCTTCGATGAGTTTGTGCGTTGCGAATTTCTTGAGAATTTAGCAGAGAGGTGGTTTGTGATTCCGGCTGAGGGAAAGATAAATGGGCTTTAGTCTAGAGCAAGGACTATTTCGTAATTGTACTAGAGGGCCTTTTCGTCTTTGCCCAATTCTTTTGGGGGGGTCATCTGATGTTTTCTGTTATTAAAACGGTAAAACTAAAACCCATAGAAATTTTACAAAGTTTGGAAACTCCAAACAAACGCATTAAATTGTGATTTCGCTAACTTTTTTTAATCACCAATTCTTTTTTTCAGAACAAAAGTTGTTTAGACTTTAGACATTGCCGGAAAACTGTCCTTACCCAACGGTTTCTACTCTTCTGGTTCTCTCTTCATGTTTGCCCAATTATGAATTCTTTTTGTTTTGTCCAATTATGAATTATAGCATTATTCTAGAATTATATTATGCAACTTTTTTACTATTTAGATATTTTTCACACACAAACAAAACTTATAACTTACCCAATTTTTCATGATGACACCATGAGTCAAACATATTGAGAATAATATCTAACATTAAAAATTGGACTAAAAAATTTAAATGGTATATAAAAAATATGCATCAATCTATTTATTGTCAATTAATTTTAAATTGGAAGGCTATAATCTAATATGGTGGCAGGATCTGATCATATGCTGTTCAAGCCGATCAACCATCGGTCTAACTCAAAATTGATCTGTCAATCCATGCATAATATATCGAGATATATACTAGAGGAGTCATCATGTGGAAGAGGTGTATTGAAAATACTATCTCCCATTGAAAATTAAACATAAATCTTCAACAATATATAAAAATATAAGTTAATCTACTAATTTTCAATTGGTTTTTTTGTTATCATTTGAATTGGACCACAATAACATACCCAGCCCAATAACCCAATTTTTCACATTAAAAAATTCATTCTCTCTCACTTTGGAGAGAACCAAATTTGAATTCGGATTTGATGGAATGACAATACAAATAGAGCAACATCAAACCCACTTGTTCCTTCTCATGTTTGCCCAATTATGATTTATAGCATTAATCTATAGTGATATTATGCAATCTTTTGTTGCTGTTTAGATATTTTCCACACATAAAAAAAAAGTTATAACTTACGCCATTTCTCTTGATCACACCAAGAGTCAAACAGAGGTTTCAGTTATGTTAAGTCTATATTGGTCAATCATTCTTACCAAAGCGCAAAGAAGTTAAAGTAGAACACGATGTGGATCCACACAATCCACAAAGGCTACAAGGTCAACGGGTGGTCCAAACCGTTACGAAGAAATAATCTAGAACAATGAAGACTACCAATTCTATGGTTAAAATAAGCTATCACACCAAAGTAACTATGGAAATCGAGATTATAATTGGAGGAAAAGTTGATTCATGAACTTGATTGGAATTTGGAAATGCCGAATAGACCATATATATATAAGACATATATATAAGTTATTTAGGTATATATCCTTACGTTCAAGGATACAAGAAGTGTCGTTATTTATACACACAGATCATTGATAATCTGATCTAGTCCTTAATTAAGACTTGTGTAGACTTAATTTTGTGCTTGTATAGAAATTATCCTGATAAGGACCGAAGTAGATGAGTGTTCCATCCATGACCTATCCGAGCTTTATTCTCTATTCTTCCTTCAACGTTTTCCTGTGGCGTAGTCTCTTTTTTGCATAGCAAGAAATTTGTTGCATCCTTTGAACCTATCTTCTCTTGTGGATTCAAAGCTAACACCAAAACAATGACACACACAAAAATAATCAACTTACTCACGATAAGAACTTTATACCATAATTCGCAAACACTAAAACGATGCGTTTTTATAATCAGGTATCTCTTTAACTGAAGTGCATAACAATCAAGAATTCCACTTCAGTTAAAGATATACCTGGTTATAAAAAAGAGTGGTGAAGGGAGTTTTTTTGTAAATACTGTTAAATCGGGCATTAATGGTGTAAAATACGAAGTTATCGACATCAAACCCTAGAACCGGGATCCTGCCTTTACGAGCATAGACTTTCAAAGCTGTGTTAATAACACTTGAAACTTCATCGTCTTCATTGGCCAAAAACCTTATAGGACCAACACTTCCAAGAACATTCACACTCACCAACAATTTTTTCTTCTTCCATTTCACCACTCCTTTTAGATTCCCATTTCTTTCCATCTCTTTTTTCTTAGCATAGATAAGTAAAGAAGAATAAAACTCACATGCTTATTGCTTTCGTTTTATAGAGGCACAAAGGAAAATAAGATAGAGATAGAAAGAGAGCATGAAAGGTAAGTGTTTAGTAGTTTTATCCATTGATAGACTATGGTTAAGGACATATAATTTGCCACATTCATATATAAGTCCCGACTAAATAAGTTAGAGAAATTTCTATCAAGACCATGAAAGTTAATATTACGGAGTTATTCATAGATATGTGTAGAACCACCAAAGAGTGTCAAAATTTGTTAAAATATCAATGGTTACTGGTCACTAGTTAGTTTATTGTATATGTGTACATATATATAATTTGGAGAATCTAATGCCATTTGCTGGTTTGCTCAAATGTGGATGAGATGGTGCAGAGAGATGAGTGGAATATCTTCTGAAGCTATTCCCACCGCTAAACTAAACCTTGTTTTATATCATTAATGTGATGGACTTGGTGAAAGAATCGGTTGATAAATATAAATTTTTTCTTCCATGCAAAAATCAATAATGGTGGCTACAATTTAGAAAATAGTTGACCGGCTGAGAAAGTTAAACATATTATCAGCTAAACGTTACACTATTATATATAAAATGTGGATTAATTAGTTGTATAATTATTGGTGAAAATTAAGCAAAGAACCATGACTCCTTTTTTTCTTTAGCAAATGACTATAATCTAATTGTTAAAAATATTAGTACAACCCTCAAATATTAGGTAGCAAAATTTTATGCGTCTAATTGTGAGGTGAGATATCTAATACATAATAAGTGGCTCGGATCAATCGAGAAACACAATAGCAAAATTCAAAATAAGTTAACATATATATATAAGTTAATAATTTCGTGGAGTTCGTGTAAATAACATATATTTTCTTTAACAAACAAAATAACATGTACTTTGATGGAATGGCAATTGGCATGGTATTTTTTTGGATAATGGAAATGAGAGACAAATAACATGTATTTTTTTCCATTTCAAAACTAATATTTAAATTCTTTTAAAACCTTACTCAAATACAATCATACCTTCTTCATCCTCGAAGGACTTAAAGGTATTATTGTGGTCTTTATATATGTGGCTGCTCTTATCATCTCCGGCAATGATAAAGAAGATATTCAATCCACTAAAGACTATTTTAAATCTATTTTCGATATTAAAGACCTTGGGGAACTAAAGTACTTCCTAGGCATTGAAGTTTGTCGTTCTCCAGAAGGCTTATTTCTTTCGCAAAGGAAGTACACACTTGATATTTTAGATGAGACAGGTAAACTTGGGGCCAAACCTAGCAAGACTCTACTCATAGATGGTTACAAGGCCAAGCGAAAGGGGGAGAAAGGTAAGGAAGAGGGAGAAGATAGACCATATGAAGATCCAGCACAATACCGCCGGCTTGTTGGTAAGCTGATCTATCTAACTATCACTAGATCTGACCTTTGTTTTGTTGTGAATCAGGTCAGTCAACACATGAAATCTCCCACAAATTTTCATTGGAGCATGGTGGAGCGGATTCTTCGATATCTCAAAGGAAGTCCAGGCCAAGGAATTTGGATGGGAAGGAATGGGAGCACCGAGATAGTAGGGTACTGTGATGCGGATTATACTGGGGATACATTGGATAGAAAATCAACCACCGGCTATTGCACCTTCATTGGAGGAAACTTGGTTACTTGGAAATCAAAGAAACAAAAGGTGGTATCTTGTTCAAGCGTAGAAGCCCAATACCGAGCTATGAGAAAGCTTACAAATGAACTTACATGGCTCAAAGCCCTTCTTAAAGATTTTGGCATTGAGTCTTCCAGTCCTATCATATTTTATTGTGACAACCAAGCGGCTATTCACATTGCAACAAAGTTTGTCTTTCACGAAAAGACCAAGCATATCGAAGTGGATTGTCACAAGGTTCGAGAAAAGATTAAAGAAGGCTTAATCCTACCATATTATACTCGAAGCGAAGATCAATTAGCAGACATCTTCACAAAGGCTGCAAGTCTTAAAGTTTGCTCTCACATTCACCGCAAGCTTGGACTTATTGATCTTTTCCGTCCATGATCGGTTATTCCCTTCCCGTGGCCATCATAATTTTTTTCCTTTATCAATATTTTGTCCCAATAGGTTTTCTTTGATAAGGTTTTTTTAATGAGATGATGCTTCACGGGGTTCCAAGCTTAGCCTTGGGTGTCTTTGCGGCTAAGCTTGAGAGGGAGTATTGATCCATGAATATCATAATTCATTTTCATCATTATCTCTCTCCTTCATGGTAGCACATGCAAGTCTTAAAGTTTGCTCTCATATTCACCACAAGGTTGGACTTATTGATCTTTTCCGTCCATGATCGGTTATCTCCTTCCCGTATCCATCATACTCTTTTTCCCTTATCAATGTTTTGTCCCAATGGGGTTTCCTTAATAAGGTTTTTTTTAATGAGGTGATGCTTCACGGGGTTCCAAACTTAGCTTTGGGTGTCTTTGCAGCTAAGCTTGAGGGGGAGTATTGATCCATGAATATCATAATTCATTTTCATCATTATCTCTCTTCTTCATGCAAGCACATGCAAGCCCCTTCTCTCTCACTCTCTTTCATGCAACCACATACAAGATCATGCAAGCACATACAAAACATGCAAGCACATGCATCTATTCTAAATTTTGAATTGTACTCCTATATATAGATGTATTGTTACAACCAAAATCAATAAGAAGTTTTCTTCTATTATATTCTCTATTCTCTATTCTTGTTTCATTATTCTCTCATACTTATAAATTATTCCGCAAATTCTAACATTTTTCCTGTATACGAACACAATAACATAAAATTTTTGGAATGTCGGTCGATCTCAGAAAAATAGAATAAAATAAATACATACGAAATAATCTTTGCTTTACCTGGTTAGCTACTTCTTTCCGGTTTGTTGGTTTTAATTGGTTTTTAGTGGGCTTAAACTATTTAACCAAAACTTGAATTGAAAAATTTATTGAGTCAAGATTTGACTGATCCGACCTGGTTTAAACATTTTAGACATCACAAGAAAATAAATTGATATAAAAATCTAAATCTATGTTATAAAAAGAATTATAAATTATCATAAAGATAAATATATTTAAAGACTAAAAATTTATACCCGTGAAAAAAGATATCAGATGTTTAGAGAGAGAAGAGAATATTGAATGTTGGTTTATGTTATTGATGTTTTATAATCGATTGAATTCAATTATTTATATAGAAGAGAAAAAAGTAGGTTATTATGCATGCATAGTGACAGTGGGTTCTACTTAATATTTATAAATCAAAAGTTACGGCCTCCACCTCCGTTTTTTTGACATTTTATAACACTTCCCCTTGGAGACCAGTGTCACTATCGTCCCTTGCGTTATATGTTTTGTTACCTCATTAAAAACCTTTCTAGGAAAACTCGATGGGAAAAACCATAATAGGTAAAAAGAGTACAACCCTGCAAGCTCCCCCTCGAATATCAGGATCATATCTTACAAGTCTTGTTGATGACGCATTCCAATATTATAGACATGTTTCCTGAACATAGTGGTAGGTAATGATTTTGTGAAGAGGTCTGTAGAATTCTCGGATGATCGGACATATCTTACTTCAATGTCTTTATTCTTCACGAGTTCTTGGTGTATGAAAAGAACTTTGGAGGGATATGTTTGGTCCGGTCACTTTTGATATATTCATCTTTCGTCTGAGCAACGCATGCAAAATTATCTTCATATAAGATAGTTGGTTATGTGTTTATGTGGATTCCACTGCTTGATCGGATGAGTCAGTTTATTGATCTCAACCATATCACTCTCTACTTGCTTCATGTAGCGCGATGATTTCAGCATGATTTAAAGAAGTAGCCACAAGTATTTGCTTCTGAGAGCGTCATGATATAGTAGTGCCTCCAATTGTAAACATGTATCTTGTTTGTGATCGAGTTTTATGTGGATCTAATAAGTATCCTGCATCTGAAAAACCAATCATTTTATTATTTAAATTCTTAGGATAAAATAATCCTAAATTAATAGTCCCTTGAAGATAACGAAAGACATGTTTAATTCCATTCCAATGTCTTCGTGTAGGAGACAAATTAAATCTAGCCAAAAGATTGACAGAAAATGAGATATCAGGTCGAGTGCAATTTTCGAGATTCATAGGTGCTTTGATTGCACTTAGATATGGTACTTCAGGACCAAGTATCTCTTCATTTTCTTCAGGTAGTCGGAATGGGTCACTTTCAACATTAAGTGATCTAACAACCATTGGAGTACTCAGAGGGGTTGCCTTATCCATATCAAAACGTTTTAATACTCTTTTGGTGTATGTGGATTGATGTACAAATATACTTTTTTGAGTATGTTCAATTTGTAGGCCAAGAAAAAACTTTGTCTGCCCGAGATCTTTCATCTCAAATTTCCCTTTTAAATAGTTTGTTGCTTTCTGTATTTTTTCTTGAGTCCCGATTATATTTAGATCATCAACATATACCGCGATTATAACAAATCCGGATATTGTTTTCTTTATGAAAACACATGGGCATATAGGATCATTCACATATCCTTCTTTAGTTAAATGTTCACAGAGACGATTATACCATATTCGTCCAGATTGTTTTAACCCATATAATGATCTTTGCAACTTTATTGCACATAACTCTTTTGGTTTAGATTTTAATGCTTCTGGCATCTTAAACCCATCTGGAACTCTCATATAGATATCGGTATCTAATGATCCATACAAGTATGCTATAACAACATCCATGAGACGCATCTCCAGATTTTCATTTGCCGCTAGATTCATCAAGAATCTAAACATGATTGCATCCATAACTGGGGAATATGTTTCCTAATAATCAATCTCATGTCTCTGAGAGAATCCTTGAGCCACAATGCATATCTCATAATCTCATTTTTGTCATTTCGTTTCTGAATGAATACCCACTTGTATCCAACGGATTTTACATCTTCGGGTGTGAGTGTAATTGGTCCAAATACATTTCGCTTATTAAGCGAATCAGGTTCAACTTGTATTGCACATTTCCATTCCATCTAGTCGTGTCTGTTTTGACATTCATATTATAGACTTTGGTTCTGGGTCTTCATTTTTCTCATATATTTCTTTTGCTACAAGGTATGAGAAAACTTCATCATCACTATCAATTTCCTTTTGTTTCCATATCTTTCCATTATGGATATAATTGATAGATATTTCATGATTATCTTCAAGTTCATGATGCTCTACATCATCACTAGCCTTATGATTTGTCTCTTCCAAAATATTTTCTGCTATTTTGGGAATATTGGGTTTTTCAGTTTCCTTTCGCTTTCTAGGATTTTTATCCTTAGAACCAACAGGTCTTCCACGCTTCAGGCGTGTTTTAGACTCATGTATGTCATCCGCTCTTCTATGTTCTTGTGGAATTTTAATCCGAGCAGGAACATTTTCAGCTGGAATATGTGATTTGGTTACCGTTTTAGTATCTGCAAAAGCATCAGGTAACTGATTTGCTATACTCTGCAAATGCATAATTCGTCGAACTTCTAGTTCCGACTGTTTCGTAGGAGGATCAAGATGTAACAGAGATGGTACACACCACTCTATATCCTTTCCTACTTTTTTATTTTCTCCCTCTAGAACCAGGAATACTTTTTCATCAAAATGACAATCGGCAAAACGTGCCGTAAATATATCTCCAGTCTGCGGTTCTAGGTATCGTATAATTGATGGAGAATCACAACCAACATATAGTCCCAACCTTCTCTGTGGTCTCATATTTGTACGTTGTGGTGGTGCTATAGGCACGTACACCGCACAACCAAAAATTCTTAGATGAGAAATATTTGGTTCCCGACCTAATGCTAATTGTAATGGGAATACTTATGATATACACTTGGTCTTATCCGAATAAGTGCTTCTGCATGCAAAATGGCATGTCTCCATACGGAGATTGGAAGTTTTGATCTCATGATCAATGGTCTTGCAATCAATTGCAAACGTTTAATTAGTAATTCAGCCAAACCATTTTGTGTATGAACATGAGCTATAGAATGTTCAACTTCGATTCCCGTTACCATACAATAATCATTGAAGGCTTGGGATGTGAATTCACCAGCGTTGTCTAGTTTAACTCTCTTAATGAGATAATCAGAGAACTGAGCTCTTAATTTGATTATCTGAGTTAGAAATCTTGCAAATACCATATTTCAAGATGAGAAAAGACAAACGTGTGACCATCTGCTGGATGCGTCAATTAATACCATAAAGTAGTGGAATGGTCCACATGGTGGATGTATTGGTCCACAAATATCTCCTTGAATTCTTTCAAGGAACTTTGGTGATTCTTTATCAATTTTGCTAGGCGATGATCTTATGATCAATTTTCTAAGAGAACATGCAGTATATACCTTCTGGATATTCAGTGAATGACCATGTGAGCTCTCAATAATTTTTTGCATCATCGTAGTGCCTGGGTGACCGAGGCGAATCATCGTAGTGCCTGGGTGACCGAGGCGATCATGCCATAATGTGAAATCTTATGGATTTCTTTTAATCACTAGATGCGATTCGATTGCACTTATATGAGTATGATGCAATCCTGAAGAAAGTTTTGGAAAATTTTCGAATATACGCCTTTTCACGATTCATCAGAAGTTATATATATATACTTTTTCATTCTCAGTTGCGGACTGAGTATCATACCCTTGAAGGTATATGTCTTTGAAACTCAACAAATTCCTTTTAGAATTTGGAGAATATAAGACATCATTTATGGAGAATTTTGTTCCATTAGACAACGTAAAGTTAGCTTTGCCAATTCCTTCGATCAAGTCTGCAGGATCTAATATTGTATTGATAATAATGTTTGCCGGTTTTAAATTAGAGAAATAACTCTTTTGTTTTAGAATAGTGTGCGTTGTTCCACTATATGGTATAAAAAAATCTCTAGTATTTCCTTTGGATACCGTTCCGTTTTGATAGTTGTCCATTTCTGTAATCAAGATAAACATAAGTAAAAGGAAGTAAATTTCATTCATATGAGAAAACACACAATAATTATACATTAGTTATTTATTAAAAACAACATTATTCTTTAATCAACTATAAATATAATATTATACATGGCATAATTGGAGACTATTCAGCAGCCTCACTATATATATTTCACTTATTTGCAACGGTGGTCTCGTCGAAATCGTTTGCAAAATCGGAAGAGTCGAGGTACGATGTACCCTCAAAGTGTTCTGCTAGATTCACTTCTTTCCCTTTTCCTTTGGTAGATTCCATGTATAATTTACAAAGGCGTAGAGGGATTCGACATGTATGGGCCCAATGTTCTTTAGACCCGCATCTGTAACACACATTCTCACGCTTCTGGGTGGAATTTTCTTGGTGTTCTTTTCCTTTGAAATTTTGTTCGGAATGAACCCATTTGAACGACCTTCTCCCTCGTGGGTTGTAAGTTCTACCACGTCTACGATTAAATTCATGGTCATGGTCACGACCATGATAGATTTCATTATCCTTTATAGGATATTTCACGTCTGATGCATTCACTTTTGGGAATACTTTCGTTCCCGTGGGACGGAAATTATGGTTTTGAATGAGAAGTTCACTATTTTTCTCCGCCAACAGTGTCACCATTAACTCAGAGAACCTTTTGTATTCGTGGCTCCTGTAAAGTTCTTGCAGGAGGCGATGTTCTCTATGAAAAGTCTGGTACGTCTTTTCGAGCATTTCTGCTTCGGTGACTGGCTTGCCATAATATTTCAGTTGTGACACTATTCTCAAAATAGCATAGTTATACTCATTCACCTTTTTTTAATCCTGAAACCTCAGGTTTTTCCACTCTTCTAGAGTATGAGGGAGCGTTATTTCCCTTTGGTTATCAAATCTTTCTTTTAAAGCTACCCACAACTCTATTGAGTTTTTTATGTGTGCATAGTCATGCGTCACATTTTCATCGAGATGTTTCTTCAGGAAAATTATTGCTTTTGCCTTATCCTTGGCAGACGATTTATTTCCGATTTTTATGGTGTCAGAAATATCTTGCATCTCTAGATGAAGCTCAATGTTGGTGATCCATGCAATATAGTTTGCTCCGGTTATTTTGAGAGCTGGGAACTTTAACTTCTCAATATTTTCCATTTGATTATTTTCTAAAACCAAAAACATAAAATTTTTATTAATAGGATGATATTACATATTTAAAATGAACCATTTATGTTAAAACACAAGCGATTACAAAGAACATGATTGCATAAAAGAGTAAACCAATGTTTACGGTGAACTCTCCGTGAGTAAATTTCCCAACGAAGAGACCGTAAACACATGCAAGAATTACAAACAAAATAATAATTAAAAGAAAGCGAATCATTCTTCAAAACTATTTTTTTTCTTCCTTCTTTTTTCCGGAGAGAGATTTTAAGAGAGATGAAATTTTTGTATGAAATGAATGAGTGAAAATGAGTGTATTTATAGATTAAAAATTACTGTTCATAGCCGTTTGAAAAGTAAAAAAAATTTGAAAATTTTCTTTGTGACCGTTGGTGAGAAAAAATTTAATCATAAAATCAATCTAAAATTTTAATAATCATTTAGTTCAATTTACCAATTTAAGATAAAATATTTATATACTGGTGGCCGAGCCTCCATTATATAATCATAATTTAAACTGATGTTTAATAGTAATATTATGGTGACGGAGTCATCCACATCATAACAATAAAATATATGGCGGCTTAGCCATCCAATAAATATATATGGTGCGTTAAGCAACCATGACATAAGAACAGTAAAATAATACCGAGACAAAAACCACCTACAGTCAAATTAAATATATAGTGGTGATTATACAACCACTTAAAAATAATACTGGGGTGAAAACCGCCTACAGTAAAATTAAATGCATAGCGGTGATTAAACAACCACTAAAAAATATATTATAAAGGTGACATACCGTCCACTGTAATAAATTATACAGTATAATATTTATTTAATATATATAGCATAATCAGAGAGTGATCGTGCTGATAACATGTTATAAAAAAATTATAAATTATCATAAAGATAAATATATTTAAAGACTAAAAATTTATACCCGTGAAAAGAGATATCAGATGTTTGGAGAGAGAAGAGAATATTGAATGTTGTTTTCTGTTATTAATGTTTTATAATCGATCGAATTGAATCGTTTATATTAGGGGTGGACAATCGGGTATCGAGTTCAGGTTCGGGTAAAACCCTATCGGGTTCGGATAAAACCCTTTCGGGTTCGGGTATTCGGGTATAGGAAGTTTATACCCAATGGAATAATTTTTTGGGTTCGGGTAAAAAGTTTCGGGTTCGGATCGGGTTCGGGTACAAGACTTGATACCTAAAAAAACCCAAAAATTTCGGGTATTGATTCGGTTCGGGTTTGGGTTCGGATTTTTTGGGGTTTTTGGGTTTTTTTCGTGTTTTCGGGTCAGATTCGGTTCGGATTTTCGGGTTTTTCGGGTTTTTTGGGGTTTTTGGGTTTTCGGTTCGGGTACGGGTTGGATTTTCATGTTTTTTGGGTTTTTTTAGTTTTCGGGTCGGGTTTTCGGGTCAGATTCTGGGGTTTTTCGGGGTTTCTTCGGATTTTTGGGTTTTTTAGATTTTTGGATTCACATTCGGCTCGATTTGTGTATATTATACATAAAAATTCCACATTTATAGGATTGAGTCTTTGAGTTAGGGTATTTTCTTATGGATAGTTATGTATTTTCTTATGGATAGTTATGTATTTTCTTATGGGTAATTATGTATTTTGGGTACGCTTTCGGGTTTCGGGTTTTCGGGTTCGGAACGGGTTCGGGTTCGGGTTTTCGGGTTTAGAGATCTCGTACCTAATAGAATAATTTGGTCGGGTACGGAACGGGTTCGGGTACGTCTTATCGGTTCGGATTCGGTTCGGGTATGCGGGTTCGGGTTTTTTGCCCAGCCCTAGTTTATATAAAAGAGAAAAAGTAAATTACTATGAACGCATAGTAACAGTGGACTCCACTTAATATTTATAAATCAAAGGCTGCCACCTCTGTTTTTTTTACATTTTATAACAATTTACACTTTTTAGCGAATTTTCTCCTATTTTTTTTGGTGATACATGTATTGTTTGTTACAATATTTTTAAAAATTATTTTGTATAATTATATTAGAATTACTTTCCAACTTAAAACTGGACCACTTTTGTTAGTTGTCTGATTTTTTTTTAACCGTGAACATACATATATTACTTTTTAAAAAACTCATAATGGTAAACTCAAATAAGCAAAATGATACATAAATGGTGATCGAAATCAAATATACGTGCCTCACTTTACAACTTAAGAAGAAAAAAAAAAACAAAAAGAGTTGAATCTGATCTGAGTCACCTGACATGGTTCATGAATTAATTCACTTGATGATATAAGAATCCAACATTTGCGTGACAAGTGCCGTAATTAAATAACTTTCTAATTAGCTGCATCATCTAGACGAATAATTGAGTGTCTTGGTCAATCTAATACGACAAAGATTATTGAGTGTCTTGGTCAATCTAACTACTGTCTGTTTCTTTTTTTGCATTTCAAAACTAATATTTAAATAATTAAAAAGACTTCTAGGTCTCTTGACTTTCATTGGTATAATTTTTAGATTTGACGTCAATATACCTCAATTTCTCTAAATTTGCTCATTGACAATTTGACATCACATAACATTTGTATGACATCGGAGTCAAGAAAAAATATAAATTATCGCCAGCATATATCTAAATAAAACAAGAAATTTTTTTAACAAAGAATACAAACATCTTATATAAACATCTCTCACATGATAAAAAAATTACAACATACAATTACAAGGTACAAAATTACAAATGACAACCCGTATGTTTTAACATTTATACTCCTTATATAAAAAAAAATCTGAAGGATGGGTAAGAGAAAAAAATCCAAAATTTCACTAAAGCAATAACAAATCGTTTCGGAAACATACCATAATAGGGCCATTAGGACGAATATTACAAAATCACAAAATATAAATATAGTATACATAATTAAAGGTGAACAATTGAAATGAATCTAAAAATTTTGGATAATAAATTTTAAATTAATATACGGAATTCGTTTGTATTTATTTTGTTTAAATTGATTTAGAAATATATTTTTTTGTAATTTCACATATTCTTAATCTATTTAAGCGGAAAAAAAAACTTTAAAAATTATCATATAAGCGGATATTAATGAAACCACTACCTTGTCTTTAAGCCACAAACAAAAAAAAACACAAAGGTGGCTCGAGGTAGAATAACAAAACGAGGGAAAGAAGAAAAAGATAAAAATTAATTCCGTGTCTTATTTTATTTAATATATAAAGTAGACAAAACCTCATCAGAGCTTTCCACATTCCAAGACCCACACAGTTTCATACCAACTTGACCATAAAGAACAATGGAGAATATATTGGGTCTTCTGAGAATTCATGTGAAGAGAGGTGTAAAACTCGCCATTAGAGATCTCTCTAGCGGCGATCCTTACGTTGTCGTTCAGTCGGGTGAGCAGGTAACAAAACAATCTCATAATCCCAACATTTTCTCTTCAATTTTGGCCTCTCTTATTAAAAAAGGCCTCTTAATAGTTATCAAGATTTTTTTCTTGATTCGTTTTCTTCTAAGTTATTGCATCTTTGACTGAATCTGGTGTTGCATCTGGTGGCTATATAAAAGGTGTAGTGATCTATGTAGTGAAACTCTATGGGTCTTTTTGAGATCCAACATAATCACCAATAACTAAGATTTTAGGTTGAAAATTAATCAGGATTTGACTATCAGTAGTGGGAGTTTAGGTATTTTTGGTGGGTTTACATCTCATAGTTATACATAACTTTATAATCTTTTGAGTTTTGGTTTAGTATATGGTTGAAAAGTAGTAATCATGGTGTCTTAACCTAATCTCTAAATTAAAAACCTGTAAATTAATTTATTTTCTGCTAAAGTTGAATTTTATATAATTTATAATTTGCATACAATTAATTAAATGGAGAAGAAGACTATTCAACTTTTAAACATATTTGTGGGTCCTTGGACAGACTAATGAATTATTGAAAAGATTGGGAATCCTCAACTCCAAGCCATTAAATCTTCTTTTGTGTCAACATCGATCCCCTCTGGTTCCACCGCAGAAATGATTAAAATGTCACTTATGTCACCTTTTGACTTACCTTAAGATTAATCAAAATCATATTTGCCAGTTCTTGATTCTTTTACTTATGCTTTATTAGTTCCTAATCTTTTGTTTCTAATGTTTTCTTTTGGCTTATTTGGTATAGAAGCTGAAAACGCGTGTGATGAAACACACTGTAAACCCTGAGTGGAACGACGCCTTGACACTTTCTGTGACTGATCCTAATCTCCCCATTAAACTTGTAAGTGATCCTTATCTTTTAAACCGAATAATTATGTGGTTTCACTAGAGAAATGAAGCATTGTTTTGTTTGTAATTATGCTACAGACGGTTTATGACTATGACTTGTTCTCGGCTGATGATAAGATGGGAGAAGCAGAGTTTCACATTGGTCCATATCTTGAAGCCATTCGGTTCCGCAATCAGCTTGGACCAGGACTTCCAAGTGGGACCATAATAAGGAAGATAGAGCCGAGCAGAAAAAACTGTTTGGCTGAAGAGAGTCATATTGTGTTGAACCAAGGCAAAGTTGTTCAGAATATGTTCCTTAGACTCCAGCATGTGGAGTGTGGAGAGGTTGAGATACAGCTCGAGTGGATCGATGTTCCCAGTGCAAAGGGTATTTAGGTAATATCACATCGGTCGATCCAGTCCCATCCGATCCTTAATCCCTTGTGCATATGGATAGAAGTTAGAGCTACGTTTTAAAAACCGGTTTATAAAAGAACCTCAAAGTTTGCTTGTGTAATAAACTTTTTTTTTCTTGTTTGATTCCAAAAAAAGTGTGGAAGTTTATGAGGAGCGTAAGTGTAACATTTTGCCCTCTTTATAAGTATCATATATTGTTAGTGAAATTGTGAATCGTATATACCTTAATGATCTCTTTTGCTTCTTGTTTATGAGCTATAAGGGATTCTTGGAAAGAAAAACAGAGAAAGATAAAGCTAAATGAAGAAGAAGAATTGGTGAAATGTAAGCTTAACCGAGTCAAACTGAATGTAAAAACCACTAACAAAAACTTAAACCAATTGTTAAACCGGTATTACACACTCTGATATTCTCCATCCAATATTGAGAAAAGTTTTAGGAAAGGCCCATCTTTGCTAGAGATTCTCTAAAATTAAGTAGCATAGCAAAGAGCAGCTTGGTGAGAACATTTGTCAATTGGTTGCTTGTGTGAATGTGCATTGTCTTGACTCTTGAGCAGACTAAATTTTCATTGTCAAATTCAGAGTTAGCTACTTCAAGACCTTATTAGTAATTCACCATTGAGGAACATTTAAAATATCTAGTTGAGTGAAAGACCAACTTTTCACGGCCTACACAACAAATAAGAGTTTTATTGTAGCAGATAAAAACACTGTTTTTTATCACCAAAAGAAAAAGGGAAATTACAGTATTTATTTCTATAAATATACCAAATCACTATTTCTTGCTTGTAAACTTCTAGGGTTTTAGTGAGTCTCCATCAAAATCAGAGATTTTTCACCTCGCTCGAGAGACTGCAAAGTTTCTTCGTTCACGATTTTTGTTATATCCACTGATTCCGCAAAGTTTCTTCTTTTGAGATTCAGTGATTTCGAATTTGATTGTTTTGGTTGTGTAAAGTAACAGAGGAGATGAAGTTGCTAAAGAGGGCATTTCTATTTTTGAAAGTGCAAAGCTTGTTGGAACACGAAGTGAGTTGTTGAAACAAATTCGAGATTAGTTGATTGATGCTGGTCTAGTTCATGGAGTTGAGATAAATGTCCAAAAAGATATTTGGAGATATTGTTGGAGAACAAATGTGAAGTTCAAGATTTTATTGGAGAAGTTATTTGTGAAGATTTATTCCTTTTATTTAAAGAGGATAATTTTATTTTTGATTAAATGTAGGAGGCATATCTTATAGGTATATGGGTATATATATAAGGGAGGTGTGTGATGCTAGGGTTGGCCGAACAGAGAGATAGAAACTCGATTTATTTGTTTTGGTGAGTTGTAGGCAAGTTGAGTTACTTGTTGGAACACATGTCTGGTTGTTCCACGACTGTGTAGCTAGATACTGTTTGGTGACGAGGTAAGAGGTGTTTTCGTGTCGTATAATACCAATTAGACAAGTTTTTATTATAAGATTTTCTAAGTGAATCTAGTTGGTGGTTTGAGGATGTAGGCAATTTTGCCGAACCTCGTTAAATCTTGTGTACATCATCCTTCTCTGCTTTTACAATTGGTATCAGAGCAGATATCTGTAGAGATTTTGACTCAACAAACAGGTGAGGATTCTAAAGAAAGAGATGAATGATATATTTCGAGAATGGCTTGCAGTTAAGAGTCTTACACTTGACGAAAAAAACTATGGATACTAGAAGGTGAATATGAAGGTAATAATACAAGGTTGATGAGGATGTTTAGAGAACAGTAGAAGATGGTTATGAAGTTCCAAAAATTGTTGAAAGAGACGGCTCCATATTCATCAAACCGAAGAGTAAGTGGACAAAAAACGAGAAGAGTTTGTCAAGGTATAATGCAAAAGATTTATCTACTATTTTTACTTCGGTTAACAAGATTCAATTCAAGTTGATTCAAAGATGTTCATCAGCCAAAGAGGCATGGGACAAACTAGAGAAAATGTTTGAAGGAACCACATGCATGAAGCGATAAGAATTGATAGGTTAAATTTTGAGTTTGAGAATCTACAAATTAATAAACATGAAAGTGTTATAGATTTTAGTGCTAGGTTGTATTCTATTTCTAATAAAACACATGTTATTGGGAAGAAATTTAATGATAAAAAACTTGTTAAGAAGTTACTATGGTGCTTACCTATGAGATTCGAGTCACAAAAAGTAGCGATGGAAGTTGCTTTTAATATGGATGAGACCCCATTTGATGAAATAGTGGGAAGACTACAAGCATATGAGATGAATCATAAGGACACTGCTTTAAAGAATCCCAATAGGACAATTTTATATGTAAGTGATGAAAGTTGAGGATACAAACCTTAGAGGAATCATTGGGTTCACTTATGAAGATATTTGGTAAATTTCTTAAAGAAGTTGGAAAAGAGGATAAGAAATCCTTAGTAGATGATCATGGCTTATACAAAAACGTGGGAAGAAGAAGAATTAAAATACAATGCAATGAATGTCAAGGATTTGGACATATCAAGTCTGAAGTCCGAGCATGAAGAAGAAGAATAAGAAGATTCAATGCCTAGGTTGTAAAGGGTATGATGAACACACAAAATTAGAGTGTGTTAACATTTTGAAGAGAAAAGGAAAGTCCTATATAGACTGTAGTGAGAGTGAAAATGGTGATGAAGAGGAGGTCACTCACTTTGCAGCACTAACTACATTATGCAACCTAACGAATAAATCAAAATATTTGATTTCTCTTTGTTGCTGAAACAGACAATGATTATTCCCACAACAGCAGTGATTGTTCACACAACAACAGTGATTCTGAAAGTGATCAAGAAGCAGACCTCCAAACTAATTTCAGAAATCTTTATGAGAGTTGGGTTAGGATTAGCAAAGACACATGGTATTAATCGAAGAAACAATGTTGATGGAAAGAAAGATGAAGCATATGGAGAAAGAGCCAGCAAATGAAAAAGAAGAATAAAGGAATTTTCAAATTTAGCTTGCTGAAAATCAAAAGAGTTCTTGTGCTTTGATGAATGAGAATCACGAAGTTGTTCACATGGTGAAACTTAAGGAGGAACTTGTAGCGGAAAGAAACAAAACCAAGCAGTTAGAGATTGAACTCATGGAGCACTAAAAGAACTTGAAGATACTAAATAGTGTAACAAAGGATCGAGATAAAATATTGAGCATGGGAAGAACGAAAAAGACAGTTTGGTCTTGGTTATTAAGGAGGTACGTCTAATTCAAAAAATATTTTTGTTAAAAAGAAAATGTCAAAGCCTACTGGAACAAAGGAAAAATTGTTGGAGAAAACATCAAAGAGTGTCATCAAAAACTTGATAGATGAGAGTACTATTCAAATAAATAAAATACACTTCATGTATGGTTGAAAGGAAGAAGATGATTTCTTGTATTTGATACAATAAAAGTTCACCAAATTTAAGATCATGTTCTGTTAGCTGGAACAAGACGAATTTTGTTGGAACAAAAACCCAGAAAAATTACCAAAAGGTATTTTGTACGTCAGCATGCTTTTATTGTGGAAGAAAGTGACATATCAAGACATACTGCTACAAATTCCATGACAAGGTGATGTATGCATTGAAACAAATTAAATTCACTCCAGATTCAAGGAGATCTCAAACAGTAGGGATTAAAAAAGTTGATTTGTATGGTGGTGTATCTTGTAACTCATCAACTAGTGCTTCAGAGAATACTAGATATTGCACATGTGGTTGCTTGAAACACATGTCAAATGGTCAAGAAAAGATTGAGCGGAAGAAATACATAAGTATGAATGAGAGTTATTGGAGAGCTCCAAGGGTAAAGTGATTCTGATAGAGAAGTTTGTTCCAAGAAGTATGGTTATGCTCACAGTGCATTTGGAGTTTTAATAGAGTTTTATCACTCAAGCAGGGGGAGAATGTGAAAGGAAGTTTTGTGAAGATGTTACTATCACGTTGATATATGATTAATGGGGAGTTTTATCTCATGATTTTGTGTTTGGTGTGTGTAATGTATATTGTGAGCTTGAATTGTAAAACTCAATTAAAAAAAGGGAAAATGAAAGTGCAAAGCTTGTTGGAACAAACTCGGGATTAGTCGATTGATGTTGGCGTGGCTCATGGAGTTGAGATTAATGTCAAAAAGATATTTGGAGATATTCTTGGAGAAGAAACGTGCATTTCAAGATATTCTTGGAGAAGATATTATTGAAAATTTATTTATTTTATTTAAAGAGGATAAATTCCTTTTTGATTAAATCTAGAGAGCCATATCTCATAAGTATATGGGTATATATATACAAGAGAGGTGTGTGATGTTAGGGTTGGCCGAACAGAGAGATAGAAACTTGATTCATGTGTTCCGGTGAGTTGTAGGCAAGTTGAGTCACTTGTTGGAACATAGGTCTGGTTATTCCACGACTATATGTACTTAGATATTGTTTAGTGACAAGGTAAGATGTGTTTTAGTGTCGTGTAATACCAATTAGACAAGTTCTTGTTGTAAGATTCTCTAAGTGAGTCTAGTTGGTGGTTTGAGGACGTTGGCACTTTAGCAAACCTACTTAAATCTTGTGTGCATCATCCGTCTCTACTTTTACAGTTTCCGTATGCGATGAAACAATCAACTTTAGGAGCTACATTAGGCCATGGCAGATCATTCATAGCTTTCAAGAATCAGTTTTTTGTTTTCATTCAATATAGCATTACTCAAAATCTTTCTTAGGTAATTTGTTTTTATTTCCTCTATCGCATGTGATTTAGCCTCCGGTACTTAGAATATAAGTATAATGGCAATTTGTAACTCTTGAGAGGTTATACAACGCATTGCCGCAGTAACAGCTCAACATTCAATATAGATCTATGTGTAATCTTGTAAGAAAGCTTGCTCCATTCATAAGAGAAGTTTGTGTTAGATATGTGTAAAAGTTTGAGTCACTTTAAGAAAAAAGGAATAATATGGTGAATGTTGTAGTAGTAGTAGTAGCCTAGTAGGTGAATGTAAGAAGATCACAATCACATATTGTAATCTCTTTATTATAAGCCCTATCAAAGCTAATATATCTATGTTATTATTACTCTGTTTCATCATCTATTTGTGTTGTTTTTTTAATTAGGGCCCGTTTGTTTACTCATTTACTATTTTCATCCAAATGGTTGATCCAAATACTCTATCTACATAATTCATCTGAATATTGTTTGTTTTTAATTTAGGTTATTCATCTGAATAATCCACTTGAATGAACATTTGTTTGTTTGGTTAGTTTTTCTAAATATTCATCTCCATCTAAATACTTTTAACAAGAAAATAACTAAAATGTCCATGACTTTATCTAATCATATTTGAATATTAATCATATTATTCAAAGACAATATTTAGAACAGCAAAATCACATAATATTATTAATCGAAATAATCATAAAATTGATTTTTGTACGAAAATTGGAAAAATGACGTTTTTCTGCAAAACCACTAAATCTCATAATTGTGTTTTCCACTAAAACCGTAAAATCTCAATTTTGGTAGGAAAATCTGGAAATAACATTTTACTGCCAAAACTATAAATTCTCAAAATTATATATTCCCATCAAAACCGTGAAATCACAGTTTTTGCGGAAAATTTGCAGAATTACCTTTTTCCACCAAAACCACTAAATTTTGGAATTTTATATTTTGCCAAAACCATGAAATCTCAATTTTGGAGGAAAAACCGTAAAATTACATTTTTCCCACCAAAACCATAAATCTCAGAAATTTATTTTCTGCAAACCGTAAAATCTGCGGAATTACAATTTTCCTCCAAAATAACTATATTTTGCAATTGTATTTTCTGCCAAAACTGTAAAATCCCAATTTTAGAAGAAAAACTGTGTAATTACATTTTCCCGCCAAAACCAATAAATCTCAAAAATGTATTTTCTGCCAAAACCGTAAAATTTCAATTTTGACGGAAAACTGCAAAATTAAAATTTTCTACTAAAACAACTAAATATCAGAATTGTATTTTTTACCAAAACCGTAAAATTCCAATTTTAGCGGAAAAACTGAATTGGATTTTTCCGCCAAAACCACTAAATATCGAATTGTATTTTTTACCAAAACCATGAATTTCTAATTTTGACAAAAAAAATCATGGATTTATATTTTTTTCGCCAAAACCGTAACCTATCAAAATTACGTTTAAAAATCAAAATCGTGAAAATCCCAATATTTATGAAAATAATTATATCAATATTTTTAAACCGTGAAATTGCAAAACATAAAAATTAAAATTTTCCACCAAAACCACTAAATATTGGATTGTATTTTCCGTCAAAACCATGAAATCCCAATGTTGTTGATGTAAATATTATTAAAATAAATTAAACTAATAAAAATAAAATTAGTTAGGGGTATATTTGTCATTTGTTATTTTTGGATGAACTATTTCCATTCAAATGGTTTTGAAAATTTAGTCTAAAATTTAAAACTTATTTGGATGTTCCACTCAGATAAGACATCTGAATGAACAATTTTTAGCACTAAACAAATATCATTTTCAGTTTTATTCAAATGAATCATCTGAATGTACAACCAAACATACCCTTATTATATTTATATCTGAATGTACAACCAAACAAACCCTTATTTATGCACCATTGGAATTCTTGTGATAGGCCGGGCTTGCCAGTTTTTTTTAGTCCAAACTGTTTTAGATTCATAACATTTTTAGTCAGGCTCATTATAGTCTTGGTTGAAGCATTAAACATTAAACATATGAAACATTAAACAATAAACCGGGATGTTTAATGCTTCAATCAAGGCCATAATAAGCCTAACTAAAAATGTTATGCGTTTAAAATAGTCTCCACTAAAAAACTGGCCAGCCGACCTATCACAAGAATCCCAATAGTGCATAAATGTAAAATTCACATGGCACCGTAGTCTCAAGGCAAGATCTTCCGACGTTTGCAGACTGTAGTTGAAGATAATTTACTCAATTAGAAAATTACTGATTAAGAATGTGTTTAGTGTGATAAAACCATCATTACTAACCAGAATTAAAATTTCAATCAGTATATTTAAAAAAAACTCGTAAGTTTTCAAGAAAATAGCTAATTAGTAAAAGAGTTGAAGATAGAACAACCTTATAGTTATATTTAACATCAATGATCATCACCATAAACGAAAAAAAAAAGAAGAAAAGGCAACTCTGGAACCTTCTGAATCATCCAGAGGATTTGCCTTAAGTTTCTAGATCTAATCGCCGTCACTATCAGAGAGATATACAAAACGAAAAATCTAGAATTAAATCTCCGGCGAAATTTCGAAATCTCAGGCACCACCGTTACTCATCATCAGCTTAAACTCTTCAAAATTAACACATCCATCACCATCAGTATCAACTTTACTAATCATCTTCCTACAATCCTGAACCGAACACTTCTCACCGAGATTCTTCATCACCGAGTGAAGCTCCTTCGCCGAGATCCTTCCATTACCATCAAGATCATACAACTGAAACGCTTCCTTCAGATCGCTAATATCGTTTCTGTTGTTTCCTTCTCCGCCGACTCCGACTTGGAAAAGAGCAACGAATTCGTCCAGATCGATGAATCCGTTACCGTCGAGATCGAATTGTTTCATCATCGTAACTGTTTCCTCCGGTGAAGCGGAAGGACTGAGAGCGCGGATCACTTCTTTAAGCTCGTCGACGGAGATTTTTCCGTCTCCGTTTTTGTCGAATCGTTGAAACACTTTGCGAATATCGTCCATTGAACCTAAGCAGCTACGAACAACTCCGTTCTTCGTCGACATTGTTGATAGTGAGAAATTGAGAATGAGAAGTGTTGAAATTATGGCGAGAGTGTTGGAGAAGAAGAATGAGTTAGTTAGGATTTATATGAATCAGTGGAAGGAAGGAGTGACGTAATAACGCGTTTTTTTGTTGTTGTAAAACGCGTTAAAATTGCGTGAGCTGGAGGCATCTTTTAATTTAATTCTTGAGATTTTGATTTACTTTCCAAATTTTATGCTTCAAAAATGCGTGTATCTTTATTTAACATAAGACAAGTGGGTCCATATAATATAAATTACAATATAATTTTAAAAGGAAATTTTCCCTTTACTATGGTAGTCAATCGTGGTCATGAAAATACTTTTGAATTCTTTTGAAGAGACTTCTAATTTATTTTTCTTTTTTAATTATATTTGTGCTACAAGAAAATATAACGAAATATGTAGAAGAGAGAGCTGGATTTTTTTTTCTTTTGTTAACAATATTCTTAAATTAATATGATTTTTTTTGAATTAAAAATACTACAAAAATAACATCCTCAAAATAAAAAAACTTGTCTTACAAGTGGAGAGATTCTTCGTTTTCTTTCTCATCCCCACACGCCAATGTAACAGTGCCCAATTGGCATTAATAAAACCTGGTGCTTTTACATGTGTCGTTTTCGTGGTTTGTCTAGCATCAAAATTTCCAACTTCATATCCAAAGGAATACTTCTTCGTTCTTCCGTTTATTAAAGAGTAGAGTATCATTTTGAAATTTAATTTTTATTTTACAAAAATTGTTATTTAAAATTTTTAATGCAGATTTTTCAATAAAATATAAATTTTGCTTACCGATAAAATATGGATTTTATGTGGAAAATAATGGAAACTCTACATGTGGGAATCCAATTGATTCGTCGAGGTATTTCTCACGATGGAACTTAAACGTTGTATGTTCTGTTCTATTGCCAATTTGCGAAAAAATTCAGGGATTTTGCCCCTATTACAGAGTTGTGTAAACTTCTAAGCTCCTCTGTTCTTGATATCATTAAAAACGTAAAAGATATTTTTCTTCTTCTTCCTACGGGTTTGAATCTTGCAGATTTGTATGTTTGGATTGCTTGACACATTTGGACAGAAACAACTTGGTTTTTGATAACCAATCTTACTCCGAGATAGAGATTGTTACTAAAGCGGTAAATGACGCTACAGAGTGACAAGCAGCTCAATCAGTGTTATCTAGTCAAAGTCTCATATCGACACCGTCATTGACCTGCCCATACTAGAGGTTGTGAACGCAGATTGGCGACCTCAATCTACAGCAGGAGGAGGTGGTGGTTGGGTGTATCGAGCTAATCTAGCGGCTTCTCCGGAGCCCTTCTTGGTGGCAATTGGTTCTTTCCTTTCGGCATTAGCAACTGAAGCATAAGTAGTTTGCTTGGCGATAAAACACGCTCTATAGATGAATAAGAAATAGATAGAGCTGCTCTCCGATTCACAAATGTTAGTTATTCTTCTCAACTTCAATAGCTCACACAATGAAATTTATGAAATTTTAAATGAAATCAGAGAATTTCGTCTGCTTTTTAGTTTCATTTCTTTCAATCTTTTTTTTCGTTCTAGGAATGTTTTTGCCAATGCTCTTTCTAAAAAAGTCTTTTCTTCTTTTGGGCGGAATGTAATTCTAACTCTGTTTTATAATTTAATACATACAAGTTTGACAAAACAAAAAATCATTTTTGCATATATTATTTCAGTTTATTAATTAAAAAAATTATTTAATATATTAATAAATAGAAAAAAATTTTACATATTTTTCTTAATTTGTATAAAAATGTCAGAACCACATAAAAACAGAGGGAACACATTTGAATTGAAAGCACTAGTTGCACAAAAAAAATGAAAGCACTTATACTGTGTTGACAAAAGAAAAAAAGCATTTTATAGCAAATTTCATTTTTTCCAAGACCTATCTTTTGTCGAATGAAAATTAAGAATTTGATTCGACGCACATTTGATAAATGCGAATCGTCTTATTGATTGCGAAATGATTTTTCTAAGAAATTTTTTTTCTACTCCAAATGTATCTTCTTTCTATACTTTCTTCAAATTTTTATTATATATTTGCTTTATCAATTCCAACCATCTCCTACATAACCATTTTTTCCTAACTACCTAATTAAAGCGATAGATACCAATCTGAACCTAAAAATGGAACCATAGGTTTCAACTTTCAAACCAACTAAATTGTTTTCCATTACACAAAAGTCACAAAACCAGAAAATCAAAAAAAAAACCCCAAATATTGTCTCAAATTCAAGTCTGTTTAAAACTCAATTTCTCCACCAATCATGCAAATGTTATTAATTAAACTCCTAAAAGCATTTTTTTAAAACAGTACAATCTGTTGTAGATAATAAAAGGTCATCATCATCAAACCTTTCTCCAAATCACTTACTTAGCCATCATAATCTTGACAAACTCTTCATAGTTAATCTGACCATCTCCATCAACATCAGCCTCACGGATCATCTCTTCAACTTCTTCATCAGTTAGCTTCTCCCCAAGATTGGTCATCACATGCCGTAGCTCAGCAGCGGAGATGAAACCGTTCTGGTCTTTGTCGAAAACCCTGAATGCTTCTTTTAGCTCTTCCTCCGAGTCAGTGTCTTTCATCTTCTTAGCCATCAGGTTAAGGAACTCGGGAAAGTCGATTGTGCCGTTTCCATCTGCATCAACCTCATTGATCATGTCTTGGAGCTCGGCTTCTGTTGGGTTTTGCCCCAGTGATCGCATAACTGTTCCCAACTCTTTAGTTGTGATGCAACCTGTGTAACCATAATTGAAAAAGCATTACATTTTCGAAACCCATCACAGATACACAAGGGCCACTAGGTAGGCTATGATCTTCCACAGAGAAAAGAAAATGATAGATGCAAAAGCACATGAACTTAAGCTTCAAGAAATGTGCATCTTTGATAAATAAGCGCACAAGAAAAATCATGAGACAATTCAAGAATAATTTTCCAAACAATTTATGAATTTAGTATCAATCGTAGCTCAGAGAGCACAAATCCTGGATCAATTAGCCTAGCAAACAACTCGGAAATCAAGTGAACAATCTGAACATCAAGACCTTTAAATTTATCAACAAGCCAGAGACATATCAAGAAGAAACATCAAAGCTCCTAAAAGATTCGAAATCACACTTTTGCACGTAATTGTTTTTCCTCATTCTTTGTTTTGGAATGTAGAGAACCAAAAAAAAACTCAGATACTTAACAATTTCAACAAAAAGATAACCGATTCTTCATCAATAAAGAGCAACCTCGAAGAAAACATACGACCAAGCAATCATTGCATATTTGAACACAGCTAAGCAAATCAACGCTTCCATGATTCAGAGAACGACCAAAGATTCAAAGACCAAAAAATGTGTGAGACGAAAAAAAAACTCAGATCCAAGCTAAAATCGGCGAAGCAGGACATCAAACAGGCACTAAATCGATTCAATCATAAACGAAACTGAAGATCGATAAAGCATAAAACAATCCAACGATTCTACTCGGTCAAAGTAAACGAGAGGGTACACAAATGGATGGATAAAGCTGAATCTAAAACGATTAACAAGTAAGGGACACATATTCATAGCTCGAGAGGACGACATACACCGTTCTAAACATCGATCAAAGACGAAAATGGAAAAATCGAGATCCAGTAATGTAATTCTAGTACGATTAAAGAAATTGAAAAAGGTGTAGTAGAAGAGATTCGCTCACCATCGCCATCTTTGTCGAAGAGGCTAAAAGCTTCCTTGAATTCGGAGATCTGTTCGTCAGTGAGTTGGTCCGCCATAGCTTCCAGAAATCGTCTTTGGATTCTGAGTCGTCTCTCTTTGGAAACTGTAAAACGAAAATATCTTAGCAAAACGACAAAGTAATAATACGGAAAATGAGAAAAGTAAAAGAAAAAGCCAAGGAGAGATGAATATGCTGATTTGCCAAATCAATAATTTATTTAAGAGAAATTTGGAAAATATCCTATATATGTTTATTGGGAATTTGAAAATACCTTTCTAATAACATTATCTTGTTAAAATATTAATTATTTCTTAAAAATATTTTCACGAAAAATTAATAATAACTTATAAAAAATCTAAGTTTTTCAAAATAAAATCAATATTTTTTTGGTGTAAATGATATATTTAATTTATAAAAAAATTAAGTCCTGATCATTATTCTAAATAACTTTTTTAAAAATTAATTCTGATACATTTAAAGATTTAAAATATCGTATATTTTTGATTATTGAACCAATCAAAATTAGAAAATGTCTAAAAACTAAAAGCAAACCAAATGGTTTGAAAACTTTTTTAAAAAATTGTGGGATTGCTCATAATTTTCGTTTCCATTAAAATAAAATATATATTATGAATTATGGTTAAAATAAAACCAATTATAATCTCATAAAAATCGAATAAAATTTTATTAAAGTGTTAAAGAAACTTCACATATGATGTCTAGTCCTAAAATTGTGGATAATTCCATCTTGCATATATATATATATATATTTAAATTTTAATTATTGTATGTCATCATATTTAATAATATTTATTTTCAAAATGTAATGAATTAATGATAATAATTTTTTGTAAATTTTAATGCTAGTTATCAAGATATAAACTTAAATAAGGGGACACAATGTAATTATCAAATTTGTTTTAACATATATATGGTACTTTTCAAATTTACAAACATAAATAGGGTATTTTTCAAAAAAATCCCTTTATTTATTGATTCTTTTCTTAATTACCTCATGTTTAAGAGTTAGAAAATTAGACATGGGCATTCGGAATTTGCTTTGGATTGGGTCAGTTATTCATATTTCGGATTATTTGGGTAAATATGTTTGAATTTATGTAGGAACCAAAAAACTTTTGGTCTGGTTCGAATTGAATCTAATCGGCTTTGGGTTAGTTATCAAAATTTAACTGAAATCTGATATATAATCGAAATAAATTTAGGTTTTGTTTTGGTTCAATTTTCAAACCCAAAAAAAACTAATAAAAATATAAATTATCCAAAAACTCTTATATTGTTTTGGGTTTTTGGGTACTCGTTAGATTTTTGCTTCCTATCCCACTCGAACCGAAAAGTAAAACAATTTTATTTAGAATCCATCCGGATATTTTGACAAACTAAACTTGAACCAAATCTCCTTTTTGGATCGGTTCGAATCACATGTTTTAAATCCAATTGAGATTTCTAAGAGACTAGATAATGTAAATTAAAATGCGAAAGCGATTTAAAGAATAAAGCAATAACGAGATGACACAGTATTTAATGAGGTATCAGTTGGTTCTTTTAAATCAACCACTAGTCTTCTGCTGCAAACAGAGTTTGTTACACGCTTGTGTGAAGTTTGTATTGTTGTGGAGTTTGGGAGATATTGCCTTGGGAAGAAGTTGATATCGCTGTGAGGAGCACGAAGCAAGGACTTCTGCAAGAAGAAGACATCCATGATTAAGGGAGAGTAAAATGATTGTGTAACCTTAGTTCCTGTTTTGAGATAGATGTATTAAAACTTTTGAAGAATTTTTAGTCTATCTTGTACTTGTCTTCTTAAAGTGATCTAATAAATTTATTTGCAGCCGAGAACTAGTTGTTGGTTTGAAAAAACCAACCGATACCTCATTAAATATCGTGTTGTCTCGTTATTTCTTATTGTTTAAATCGCTTCTACACTTTAATTTACAATATCCAATCTCTTATAAATCTCAATTGGTATCAGAGCAGGATCACTGATCAAGTTTTTAACTTTTGTAGTGATTTGATATTGTGTTTGAGACTAGATGGAACCACCAAGAGAAGAATGTTCGGTCACACGTCCTCATTTCTTAGACGGCTCAAACTATGGCTACTGGAAAATCCGAATGTAGTCTTTCATAAGTTCCATTGACGGTGATGTGTGGAACTCGGTGTTGCTTAGATACAAGGATCTAGTTATCAATGATGCTCAAGGAAACATTACACCAAAAGTGAGAACCATATGGACTCCAGAAGAAGTCAAGAAAGACACAAGCAACGCTAAAACTTTAAATGCAATATACAATGTGATCGATGTCGGTCAATTTCGTATGATCTCCTCTTACAAAAAACAAAAGAAGTACAAGGCTTTAGAAACCACCTACGAAGGCACATCTAAGGTTAAACAAAGAACTACGAGACATTGCAAATGAATATTGTTCTCTTGGAAAAACATATACGGAGTTTGACATGGTCATGAAAGTATTGACATCTCTACCAGAAAAGTTTTCTCCGAAAAAACTACAATGATGGAATATAATGATCTTTCAAAGATGAAGTTGGAAGAGCTTATTGGATATCTTCAGACGTACAAAATGGAAATGAGGATGCAAGATCAGAACTTATTTCTCGCTGAAAGAGCAAGGAATCTTGTGTATGTCTCCACCGAAAGCAAAAGCGATAATGATAACGAGAATGCGAGGATATATGAAATATATATATGAAGCGGCTGAATCTATTGAAGAAAGATAAACAATCTCCAAATTCTGGTAGCAGGTCCAATAGAAGTGAAACTCATGGCAAAGTCACTTAAAACAACGTGAAGTGAGCCAAAGAAAGAAAGTGATGAAAAGATGTCTCATACAACAACGTGATTTTCCTTCGTTGCTAAAATAGAAAAGCCTGTCAAAACTGAGTCTGTTAAAACAGAGCCCGCCGAAACATATGAAGATTATTCAGACGATGAGGATATGCCTATTTATGAAGAACTGCTGTAAAATTTTGTCACCACCTGCAATCAAAATGTTGATTTAATCAAGGAGAAGAAAGAGCTTAACTTACAGATTAAAGACGAAGAAGTACTTGCACCGCAACGTGATCTTGAAGAAACCAAAAAATGAGTAAAGATTGTGAACACTAGAATAACAAAGCTTGAGCACATTTTAATTATTGGAAGAGTGGGACATCAACCCCAAGGTCTTGCCTACAAAGGTAATGAATCAAGCTCTAAAACTGTTTTTGTTTCAAGTGGTAATATGGAAGCTAATATCAAAAACATGCCAAGACAACCCTAAAGTAACCAAGTTAATCATATAAAATTTCGTCCCATTTTTCACTATTGTGGGATGAATGACCACATACGCCATAGTGTTATAGGTATGTTCGAACCTTATCTTTTAAACCTCAAAATCTCAAATTGATATGGGTAAGAAAAAGTGATTTATATGCTAATTATATACTTCTAAGATCATGATTTGAACTTCTTAGCATGATATTTATTTTAGTGTTTGATTTAAATTTTATTGATTTCATGTATTATATTGTTTTACCCCCCTCTCCCGAGAAAGAGTATTGTTTTGCAGGAACATGAATTTACAAGTTTTGAGAAAATCAGAGAGTGATAAAGTTAGGATTTGAGTCATGAACCTTAAAAGAAAGTAATCTCTATACCTTTTCTATATTATTTTTGACAATTCTTAAGCTTAAACAGGTGGAGTATTGGTCTTTTATTTGTTTTTAACTATGTATTTGAAGTTATTTTTATAGAGTTTGTTCTTAAACTTGTCAAAAAGGGGAGATTGTTGAATCAATTATTATTAAAAATATATTTAATTAATAAGATTTTTATTTGGTTTTGACTTGTAGAGAAATAATTATCTTGGCTAAACTATTGGAAATTTATATTGGTTGCATTTTTGTTCACTTTGTGTGATTAGAGAATTATATGTGTTTCTTTATATATGGAGATGTGCTCAATTGTTTATTCTCTAACATTAGTTTTTTTTATTGTGATTTATATTATTTTTTTATTAGAAAAGGAAAGATACGTTGACGTCTTTGCTATAAGAAGAACAGATAAACCAGAAAACATAATTTTTATATGCTTATATAAAATTTGTGTGAAAATTGCATTTATGTCGAGGCCTAGTGAGAACTTAGAAACGCTATATAATTTAAAAGCCTTCTTCTAAAGGACTACGATGATTTGGTGAGGCATTGAGTTTCAGGCCGTCTTCGAAGGGCTATGAACATGTTTTTGAAGGTCTAGAGTGATCCATCAAACTCTAAGTGATCTTCAAACTTTCTTGCCACTAAGAACGTGTTGGTGTCAAGTAATTGGGCCCAAAAGTAATATATCAAAGCCCAATTATCTTAATAATGTGAGGTGAGGAATATAAGCCCATAAATTGTAAAAAGCCCGTAACGATCCGATAGGCACAATCAACGTGTAGTATGGAAACAAAAAAATCAAAGGAATTATTAGTGTATATGAAGATCGAAGCAGATTGATGCATAGACTGTTACTTAATGGAGAAGTAATCGCTGTTAATCTCAATTAATAGAGTTAATACTCGTGTAATAGAGTTTGTTTATGCAGTTAGAAGTTCGTTTGTACAATGTTATTCTAATGTTAAAATGTATATAAACTCTGTATAAGTTGATATTTCTTACACAGAGTTAATGAGAAAATTGACATTTCTTAAACTTCTAATATGGTATCAGAGCAAATTTGCTTTTTCATTCGTTAGTTTTTCCGAGAATGAAAAAAGAGTATTGTTTTGCAGGAACATGGATTTACAAGTTTTAAGAAAATCAGAGAGTGATAATGTTAGGATTTGAGTCATGAACCTTTAGAGTCATTTCTATACCTTTTTCTATTTATTTTTGACAATTCTTAAGCTCAAACAGGTGGAGTATTGGTCTTTTATTTGTTTTTAACTATGTATTTGAAGTTTTTTTTATAGAGTTTGTTCTTAAGCTTGTCAAAAAGGGAGATTTTTGAATCAAGTATTATTAGAAAATATATTTATTTAATATGATTTTTATTTGGTTTTGACATGTAGAGACAGAATTATCTTGGCTAAAATATTGGAAATTTATTTTGGTTGCATTTTTGTTCACTTTGTTTGATTAGAGAATTATATGTGTTTCTTTATATATGGAGATGTGCTCAATGATTTATTCTCTAACATTAGTTTTTTGATTGTTATTTATATTATTTTTTATTAGAAAAGGAAAGAGACGTTGACGTGTTTGTTATAAGAAGACGTGTTCAGTTTTGGAGAGATACACAAGATTACTGTTAAAACAGATAAACCAGAAAACATAATTTTTTTATACGCTTATGTAAAATTTGTGTGAAAATTGCATTTATGTCGAGGTCTAGTGAGAACTTAGAAACTCTACATAATTTAAAAGCCTTCTTCTAGAGGACTACGATAATTTGGTGAGGCACTGAGTTTTAGGCCGTTTCAAAGGGCTATGAACGTGTTTTTGAAGGTCTAGAGTGATCCATCGAACTCTAAGTGATCTTCAAAAGGTCTTGCTTGCCACTAAGAACGTGTTGGTGTCAAGTAATTGGGCCCAAAAGGAATAAATCAAAGCCCAATTATCTTAATAATGTGAGGTGAGGAATCTAAGCCCACAAATTGTAAAAAGCCCGTAACGATACGCATAGGCACATTCAACAT
Source organism: Cardamine chenopodiifolia (assembly GCA_963922655.1). Lineage (NCBI taxonomy): Eukaryota > Viridiplantae > Streptophyta > Magnoliopsida > Brassicales > Brassicaceae > Cardamine > Cardamine chenopodiifolia. The sequence continues at coordinate 18,331,448 of OZ000481.1, forward strand.
GTAGTATGGAAACAAAAAATCAAAGGAGTTATTAGTGTGTATGAAGATTGAAGCAGACTGATGCAGAGATTGATGCATAGACTGTTACTTCATGGAGAAGCAATCGCTGTTAATCTCAGTTAATAGAGTTAATCCTCGTGTAATAGAGTTTGTTTATGCAGTTAGAAGTTCATTTGTACAGTGTTATTCTAATGTTAAGATGTATATAAACTTTCTATAAGTTGACAGTTTGAAGTTAATGAGAAAATTGACATTTCATAAAACTCTAATATGGTATCAGAGCAAAATTTGCTTTCTCATTCGTTAGTTTTTCCGAGAAAATCTTGCAATTTTTCGAGAAATCTCTTTGTTCTTCTTCCATTTCAGCTTGTTGTGTTCATATCTCTCACCATTTTTCAGTATAATCATGGCAAAGAAAAGAACAAAGCTCATGAACATGTCGATTTCTCGTGAACCTGACGAAGACTTTCTGATCAATCATCAAAGTTCAGCTGCACATTCTGAGAAATCACCGATCGATCATCACCAATCACCGATCAACCATTCATCATAGCACAATTCATTTCCACATTTCATTCCAATGACTTCGAATCACATTCCTCTAGGATCTGATTCGATTGATAGTCACCACAATCCATTTTACTTACATTCCGATGATCATCTTGGTATGTCGATTGTATCTGAAACTCTTACTGGAGATAATTACACTTCATGGATCAGCATTATGCGAACTAGTCTGGAAGCTAAGAATAAGATCGGCTTTGTTGATGGTTCTCTACCTAGACCTCTTAAATCTGACCCTCTTTACAAAATCTGGACTTGATGCAACAACATGGTAAAAGCTTGGATTCTTAATGTTGTATCAAAGCAGATTTATGTAAGTATATAATAATTTCAAGATGGAGTTGACATTTTGAATGATTTACATAAGCGTTTTCATAAAATTAACCTTCCACATATCTATAATCTTGAACAAGAGATAAGTTCTTTACACCAAGGAACAATGTCTTCTCTGATTACTATACCAAGAAGGTTACTATATAGGAACAACTTGCTTGCATTAAGAATCTTATGGAGAATGGTGGATGTCATTGTTCTCAAGTTCTGAAACTTCTAGATGATCATGAAACAACAAATATCACTCAGTTTCTTATGGGACTTAACGATGATTTTGCTAATACTAGAGGAAAAATCTTGAATATGAAGCCTTGTCTGAACCTCTATGATATGTACAACATGCTTGAGTCAGATGAATCTCAGAGGAAACGAATTATCAACAATCCAAATCCATCAGTATTTCAGATTAAAACTCAGTTGGCTAATGCATATTAACACATAAATCTCATCCTACATGCTCTCACTCTGGTTTGGCTGGTCACTTGGTTGATAAATGCTATAAGGTTCATGGATATCCACATGGATGGAAACCTAAGCATCAAAGTCAGTCTCAACCTCAGAGATTTTTCACACTTGCTTCAGCAAATCTCGTCTTTACTGATTTTGTATCTCATACTAACATGGGAATTGCACTCTCTAATGACCATATTCAACATTTACTAGCTGATCTCATCTCCAAGTTGCAGTCTCAAACAATTGCATCAAATGCTACCATTACGGAGCTTCATGCAGACGTTGTTGGCTCGAGTGCAAAACCAACAATATGTCAGATCTCTGGTACATTTTATCCTTTAATATTTTTCTCCCTATCTGAAGAAATCACTCATATTATTACTCTCTTTCAGGTAAAGTTGTTAATATGGATACTTGGGTTATAGATATAGGCGCTACACATAATGTGATATATGATAAAATTTTGTTCAAACACATGATTCATGTTCTTGATACTACTATAAAGTCACCAACAGGTGTAGGCGTTAAATAGATGGTTTGGAAACTGTTGAACTTAATGGCAGGCTAATTCTTCATAATGTCTTGTACATTCCTCAGTTCAAGTTCCATTTACTCATTGTGAGTTCATTAACGAAACAAATCCAATGGGGCTTCTGGTTTGATTCGTTTGGTTGTAAAATACAAGATCATATAAGGGAATTGATGATTAGGAGAGGTAGACTACTCCACCAGCTATACTTCCTGGACTTACGATTTTAACCATCTACAAAAATTTCACTTGCAGTCTCTCTTATTATCAAGAATGATATAAAAACATGAAATCATTGCTTAGGACACCCTTTAAAACAAAAGATATACTCTCTGTTTGATGTATTACCTTTTTCAAAGAATAAGACTTCATATCACTTTCACTGTAAGGTCTGTCATTTGGCAAAACAGAAGGATTTGCCCTTTGTGTCTTGAAACAACAAGATTAATAAAGCCTTTGATTTGATTCATATTGATACTTTGGGTTCTTTTTCTGTAACTTCGTATGATGGATACAAGTATTTTTTACCATTGTGGATGATCATTCAAGAGCAACTTGGGTTTATTTACTCAAAACAAGTCAGATGTCATCACTGTTCTTCCTAGCTTTATTGCTATGATTGGAACTCAGTTTGATACAACAGTCAAAGGTGTTCGTTTTGATAATGCTCCTGAGTTTAACTTCATATAACTCTACAATGACAAAGGTATAATAGCCTACCATTCTTGTCCAGAGATGCCTCAACAAAACTCTGTTATGGAGAGAAAACATTAACACTTATTGAATGTTGCTCGTGCTTTTATGTTTCAGTTTAATAATTCTCTTGAATATTGGAATGAATGCATAATTACTTCAGTTTTCTTAATCAACCAGTTGACAACAGAACAACTTGGTAATCAGTCTCCTTTTCAGAGACTGATGCAGAAAGCTCTGGATTATAAAGCTATGAAAGTGTTTGGATGTTTAGCTTATGCCTCTACTCACCACATTAGAGACAAAAAATTTCTGAGAGCAAAAGCTTGTGTATTTTTGGGCTATCCTATAGGTGTAAAAGGATATCAACTTCTGGATCTTGAGACTAATCATGTCTTTGTTTCCAAACATGTAGTTTTCCATGAAGATTTATTTCCTTTAGCAAATGAAGATAAATCTATGAAGATTAAAGATTTTTTTTATTTCGTGTCTGATAAGACTGTTCTTTCTGATGTTATAGAACCAGTTCTTGATATTGTAGTGGTTCAAGATTCTGCAGATATCACAGCCACACATGAGGAAAGTGAAGAAGATCTAACAAAGATAAGAATTCAGTTGAGAATTTGATTGTAGCAGAGTGCTTGAAAAGTGATGCAGATGATGCAAATGACATTACAATTTCAAATGACATTTCCAATAAGGTTCAACAGAAGAATACAATCATTCCTCCACTAAGACAAACAAGACCTCCAGCTTACTTACAGGATTATAATTGTTATCATATGAGTACATACATTCCTTATCCTCTTGCACATTATTTGTTTATGACAAACTATCATGTCCTTGTCATTTTTTTCTTGACCGCCATCACCAAAGAGTTTGAGCCTACCAGGTATGCTCAGGCTAAACAATACCTGGTCTAGAATAATGCTATGGGCGAAGAGATTATTGCATTAGAATTAACAAATACTTGGTCTATCTGTTCTCTTCCACCTGATAAACATATTATTGGTTGCAAATGGGTATACGAAGTCAAGTATCATTCTGATAGGACTTTGGAGAGACATAAAGCGACATTAGTGGCAAAGGGTTATACTCAACAGGAGGGACTTGATTATGTTGGCATATATTCACTGGTAGCTAAACTTACTTCAGTAAAAAAATTACTTGCTACTACTTCCAAAATTAACTGGTGTTTGTCATAGTTAGATATATCTAATGCATTTTGAATGGTGATTTGGATGAGGAGATCTATATGAAACTTCCACCAAGCTATGTCTGTCGACAGGAGGACAAGTTATCAGATAATGCAGTCAGTAAACTCAATAAATCATTATATGGTTTAAAGCAAACTTCAAGACAATGATACCTCAAATTTGCAGACACATTATAAAGCCTTGGTTTTCAAAAGAATCATTCACATTATACTCTTTTCACCAAAGTTACATGTTCAATCCTATTAATTATTGTGAACTCAAGTAATAATGATGTAGCAGTGGATCAACTCAAATCTCAGTTACAGTCACATTTCAAGCTTCGAGATTTAGGTCCAGTTTGTTATTATCTTGGACTAGAGATTGCACGATCAACTGCATGCATTTCTATTTGCCAAAGAAAATATGCTATGGAGTTATTGGATTCAGTGGGATTATTAGCCTGTAAACCATCATCTATACCAATGGAACCAAATCAAAAACTATCAAAGGATGATGGAGAGATTATTCCTGATCCTGAAACCTACATAAGTATCATTGGTAAACTCATATACTTGATCATAACAAGGCATGATATTTGTTTTGCTGTGCATAAATTAGCACAATACACTGCAGCACCTAAAGTACCTTATTATGAAGCTGCATTGAAGCTTTTAAATTACATCAAAGGTACCTTAGGACATGGTTTGTTCTACTATTCATCTTAGCATCTCCAGTTGAAAGCATTTTCGGATGCAGACTTTGGTGCTTGTCTGGATTCCATAAGTTCTGTTTCTGGATACTGTGTATTTCTTGGAGATTTTCTTATCTCTTGGAAATCTAAGAAATATGATATTGTCTCTCGTTCCTAGGCAGAATCTGAGTATAGAAGTGTGGCACTGGTTGTAGGAGGAGTGGGTTGGCTGCAAAGTTTAATGGAAGATTTACACATTCCGGTTAATTCTCCCACTACTCTTTATTGTGAAAACATTGCTGCTATACACATTGGCAATAACCTTGTGTTTCATGAGAGAACTAAGCATATTGAACGGGATTGTCATACAACATGAGAAAAAGTCACAGATGGCATTATCAAACTGCTTCATGTGAGAACAAATTGTCAAATTGCAGATTTTCTCACTATACCTCTTTACCCTGGTCAATTCTGAAATCTGGTAAGCAAGTATTGAATGTCAAACATTTTCATTCCAGTTTGAGGGGATTATTTAATGTATACGAAGATTGAAACAGACTGATGCAAAGATTGATGCAGAGACTGTTACTTGACGGATAAGCAATCACTGTTAATCTCAGTTATAGAGTTAACACTCGTGTAGCAGAGTTTGTTTATGCAGTTATAATTTTGTTTGTACAATTAGAGTTTGTTAGAAGTTGTTATTCTAATGTTAAACTGTATATAAACTTTTTGTAAGTTGAAAGTTTAAAGTTAATGATAAAATTGACATTTCTTAAAACTCTAATAGGAGTTAATGGAAATAAATATGAACGGTAACTTCTCATAGCGAAGAATCAATGAGTGACAGTTCGAAGAATTAAGAGGGCATTCAAGACGCATTTAGCTACTCATAGTTTTCACTTCGTTATTGTACTTGTCAAGCTAAAAACAATAAACTTCATTCATTCTATTTACATTAGCTCGCAAAATCGATATATGTTGCCAATTTTTTTCTTCTGTGTTATTAAAGAAAGCTTCGCTCCGATTTAATCGACCCTCGGTCTTTTAAACCGGGTCTTGCATCCACAACATGCAACTCCAAGATCGACGTCACAATAAAAAACGTACCGACTCATCTCAATTATGTATTTTCTTCCCAATAAATACAACAAAGGCTTCGACGATTCCTTTTATATTTCTACATGGACACACATATTTGATTTGGTGAACTCGGATCATTATAATCCTAATGATTTAAGTATAATTAAGATCGGCTACGAGAACAAACTGTTGATTTAGATATGTAAAGTATTAATTCAAAGTCACTAGGGATTAATAAATTATTATAAGAAAAAAGGTCCACGTTCATTTAGGACTCAAAAGAAAATAAACTCTCCAAGTTCACTTGGGAGAGAGTACAACTAAAACAATTATATTCCAAAATTCAAAGAATAAAATAAAATGTCTAAACCAAAAATAGATAAAACAAGAAAGACACTAACAAGTTTAAAAAGATACTACTTGATCCTAACGAGGAAGCACTTGATAATTTCAAAGGAACATCCCAACCAAACACGAACACAGGCTGACCGATATTATCGACATATCGTACATTCGATACGTAGATTCCGTCTTCTCTAGCTTCCCATATGTTTCCACTAGTAACCTCAAACACTTGGTGATGCTTGAAAATTAGGTCCTTGCCATATATGACGCCAAAAGAGATCGCTATCAAGATTTTCGTTACGTTTCTGATCCACACGGATTGTGAGGTTGTGTTTCTCACCATAGTTAGGCCAAAGGCGAAAACAAAAATGAGAAACGATAGATGATTCGTCGATGTCATCTTTCTTATTTTGAAACGAAAATGAAGAAATCTCAGTGCGTAGAATGTTTGAAGATGTTCTTTAATTAGTTTTTTCTGTCTCTTAATTTATAATGAAAAAATACTTGTTATATTCAATACTTGTCATATTCTGTTAATGAAAGAAAGTCGCATATGGGTAGTTGGAAAAATTATGAAGTAATATATAAAAGATAAGTCCAATCTGTTAATTGATTTGAGTTAGAAACCTATGATTAAATTTGAATAAAATTTGGTTAAATTTTTACAAATATAACTAAATTCTTTTGAATATTTTGGTTATTTTAGATATTTTGGTTAGTTCGATCTACTAATAATTGATATTTTTGGATTTATGATGAATTTTTGGGTAATTGGGTTATATTAAATTTACATGTAATTAATATTTTTGGATTTATAACTGTATTTCGGATATGGGTTTTGATTCAAATTCGTTCATATATTTTGCTAGTTTTGATTCGGTTCGGTTCCTACTGTTTCTTTATGTAAGTTTTGGTTTGGTTCTTCGGTTTCAGGTAGGCCTAGACACATATATTTGAGTAACAGATCGTCTACGAGCACAAATTGTTGATTTAGATATGTAAAAGTATTAATTTAGAGTCATGTATTTTGTGTGTTTACTTCATTAATTCTGTGTAGTTACTTTGATAATCATGGATAGTGTAAAATTTGTTTATTATATTCATCCGATCTAATCTGCATCTGAGTGAACCTTAGTCTAAGTTTGGGCAATTTCGAAACCAACAAAACCCAATTCTTGAATGTCGAAACACTCGCAATTAATTAATCTGAGGAAAAAAAAGTAAAGAAAAGTCTAAGTTCATATAGGACTTAGAAAATAAACTCTCCAAGTTAACTTGGGAAAGAGTACAACTAAAAAAAATCAAATTCCAAAACTCATAAAAGAAAACAAAATCTCTAAACCAAAAATAGATAAAATAAGAAAGAGACTAGCAAGTTTAAAGAGATACTACTTGATACTAACGAGGAAGCTCTTGATGATACGGTCGAATTACTAGGATTAGGAACATCCCAACCAAACGCGAACACAGGCTGAGTTTGGATATCTCGTAGTTCCGATAGGTAGATTCCATCTTCTTTAGCTTCCCATACGTTTCTATTGCTAACATCAATCACTTTGTGATGCTTGAAATCAGGTCCTTTCCATAAGTGACACCAAAAGAACTCGTAATCATGATCTTTGTAAAGCAGATTGTAGGATCCTGTGGGATGAACTCTATAGTATCCCATATCTCGGTCCGTGGATTTGCAATGGGCTATGAAATCGTTTTTTTCATGAAGTAAGTTTCTGATTCACACGGAATTTGTGTAGGATGAGGCTGTGTTACTCATCATGGTAAGGCCAAAGGCGAAAACAAAAAGGACAAACGATAGACGATTCATCGATATGTATGAACAAAAAGGACAAACGATAGACGATTCATCGATATGTTTTGAAACAAAGATCGATAAATCGCTGTTATGACCAAAAAAAAAAAATCTTTGAATGTGTTCTTTAGTTTGTTCTGTCTATTTATAATAAAAATTCTAGTCGTATTTCTAATAGTTTTAGGAAACACCAAAGTAATAACAATAACTATAGGATTGTGATTTAATTATTTATGATAGCGATTGCATAAATATAAATGGCTTAAACAAAAAATAAAATAAAAAAGGTAGACAATAATAAATAATTAGCCATAACATCACACTTTCCTTTAGTTACCAAATAAATAACAAACCCAACCCTGTTTTTTAACGGATATCCCAAAAAAGCCCAAAAATATTGAAAATAGAAATCGAAACCGAAGAATCAGCTTTGTCTCCATAACCAAACCGGAAAATAAAAAACCTAGACCGGCTTTCTCCATAGTGGAAACAAAAAAAAAAAACGAAACCAATGTACACACAACAAATTCACTGATTCATAAACTAAAGAACTCTGTTTCAAACTTTTCATAAATACCTATTTACACACTTTTAATCCATTACATCGGCCGTACACATGATCATCATCTTCAAACTCGGTTACCCCGAGCATCGCAAGATCAAGATGACATTTCATCTCTGAATTGGTCTGTTGCAACTGTGTATAAGTGTCAATCATACCTGAAATATTTGTGTTTTTCCTGCTTGAGTATGTTCTTGGCTCTAGTCCTTCTTCACCTTTCAAGATTGAGACAATCTCTTCCATACCGGGTCTTCGTGACTCCTCATTGATCACACACGCCACTGCAGCACGGATCATTCGCTCCATCTGAACCGAGTTTTTTCTTGTACATTTTAGCCTTGGATCAAGCAACTCTTCTATAGCCTCAATCCCTCGATGCATCAACGGTTTCGCCTATAAACAAAAACAAGAAATTACTCTTTTTAAGTATTTTTTTCAAAAGAATCCACGCAAACCCGATATGATCAAAATAGTATTTAAGTTGTGCAAAAATTAGATGACATACCCAAACAACTAAATTTTCTTCACCAGTTGATCTTCTTGGTTCAATTGGTTTCCGGCCAGTTATTAGCTCAAGCAACACGACGCCAAAGGCGTAAACATCGGTCTTATCAGATATCTTACCATGTTGAAAATACTCAGGAGCTAGATAGCTACAAGAGAGTTTAGAAAAAGCAGATTAAATCATTACGAAGTCGCTATAAAGTAGAAAACAAGTTGCGATAAATACCCGAATGTGCCTTTCACAGTCTTGCAGAGGAAAGGAACTGAAGGTGCAGCGGTCCAAGTAGCTAACCCAAAATCACACAACTGAAAAATAATTGTTTTGTTGATCAATTTATCAAATAGATCATTCATTTTCGTGAAAAAGACTTAAATCTTTACTTACCTTTGGTATTTTCTTCGAGGAAAGTAGAATATTGGATGGTTTGATATCTCTATGAACAACACATTGCTCTGTTCCATTATGCAAATAAGCAATAGCATCTGCAACACCTAACGCGACCTTGTACCTTGCTAACCAAGGCAAACCAAAAGCGGCTTTCACACCTTTCTTCTTCTTCTTATCTATTCAGAAAACACAAAATCGAAATCATTCAGTCTTTAAGAACAGCTTAACAAACTGATATCTTTTTCGACGTATTCGCTTACCGTGTAAATAGTGTTCAAGGCTACCACCAGAGACATACTTGTATACCAAGAATAGACCTTCTTCTGGATCAATACAGAAACCAAGAAGAGGAACAATGTTGGAACTGTGTAAAGAGCTTGCAATCATCAATTCTCTGCAAAAGGATTTTGGAGATTCTTTGTCTTCTTTATCAAGTCTCTTGATTGCTAAAGCTGTTCTCCAAATTCCGATTTTGCCCCTGAATACATAGCTACAAGCTCCTCTTCCCAACACTCTACCTACAAAGTACGAACCATTGAATAACAAAAAGTCAAAAACTTTGTCAATTTCACCTTAATTTCAAGATTATGACATTACCAAATTGGATCAAAATATCATTTCAGAACAAAAAAAAATTATTGATTTATCAAGGTACTAATTTCCTCTAATAATTATCCGTTTGGAATGATTTAAAACATTTGTTATCGAAATGGGTCGGCTATGGGATACTGTATCCGAATCACCCGTTTAAGTAATTTTAAATTTCAAAATTACACAAAAATTTACCCAAAAATACTCAAATTTACCCAAAATGTCATAAAATATATAAATTTTGATAGTTATTTTAGGTATGGGAACTCACCAAACCCAACCCAATTTTTGAATTATATTTTCCCTATTGTTTCGATAATACTTTTGATACTAATTTTATACTCCCCAAATTACCAATATTCGACCTTAATCCGCTATTGCCCAAATTTTATTACCAACCAAAGAGTTAACAAATTTTATATTAATTACTAATTTAGGGCTTTACCTTTAGAGAAATTACGAGTAGCGGCAACAATTTCACCATAGCTAAAACGAACCCAAGTATTAGCCACCGGAGATATACTCTTCTCAAGCGATCTAGCTCTCGTCCACCTCAAATCATCAGTAGAATTCCCACTCGTCTCTTTAACTCCATTCTCCAAATTCACCATTAAAACCGTCGTGGAACCACCAGAAACCGACAAATTCCGACAAGAAGACGAAGCAGACAACGAAGGTTCTTCACCTTTCATCTTCTCAAGCTCAATTTGTGAACAAAGACTGAATCTAAACGATGAATGAACTGAATGAGGATCAGGATTCATATTCTCCGGTGCTGTTTCAGCTAAAAGCCATGCTTTGTTATTCTCTCCTCCGCTTCCTCCTCCGCCTCCATTGTTGCCGGAGTTTTTAATTGAGCTTGATCCAGTTATAGAAGGAATGAAACAAGAAAAACCCAAATCAAAGATCAATTTTTTCCAACGGGTTTTGATTCTTTTGTCATTGTTGTTATCTCCGTCGAGATCTAGAGATGATGATGAAGAAGAAGTGAGAATCGGAATATTCTTGGAGTTTTTGTTTTCTGGGTTTCTTGGATGAACAAAGGCTCCTTCGTAAAACCCCATTTTTATTTCTCAGATCTCGAGAAAAAAGGAAAAAAAAAAAAAAATTTGAATCTCTCTTTCGAAAAAATAAGTGAAAGTTTGATTCTTTTGAAGCTTTGCTTGATGGAAGAGAAAGAGAATATATATTTATTTATGTTTTCTCTCGAATTTTGTTTTATAAATGGAAGATGGGGAAGAAGATAATTAGATTAATATATGATTAGTGGTGGAAGGTGGAAAGATCTTGAGCAAGAAAAAACAGGAGAAAGGGGAAATAATTATGGGTATGAATGATTAATGATTTTTTAAATAATTGAGTTTAAAATAATTATTTATTTTTTGATAAAGAGTTTAAAATAATTAAGAACGTTACAAAACCAATCAAAGAGTATTTATGTAGAAAAAAAAGTAATAATTAAAAAAAATAAATTAGCTCATCTTCAAAAGGGGACACAAGCAGAACCCACTAAATTATGGTTCTATGAAACAATGTGTGATAGAGAATATTTAAAATATTCACAAGTGTTACTATCACAAGTTTGCTATTTTTAGTTTTATTCTTATTCGTACATATGGCGAAATTTTGATACAGGTGAGAACTTTTACATGGGTTCTGGTGGGCCAGGTCACATATTTTTTCATGATTATGTTTTGTCATTTACTAGAATTTTAGAAAACGCTAATGAACCTTCTGTTTCAACAAAGAATGTTTTTTTTGTGTGGATAATATATGAACTTATTTTCAAAGAATGAATTTTTACATGACGATAAAAATATAATTTCGTTATAACACTAAAATAATTAAGATTTACCAAAAGTTACGGAACTTCAGTAATTTTAGTGTTGTAACGAAATTGATAATAGGCTGATTAGTCTTAATTAGTGCTAACACAAATTACGGATAGTGTATTAAACAGAAATCATATTCGTTGAAGTGTGTATATTTAGACGCTAATTACGGATAGTGTATTAAACAAAACTAATATTTCGTTATAACACTAAATATACACTTGTAATTTAGTGTTATAAATTTACCAATAATTAAGATTTATCAATAATTGGCGTCAAACTAATAGGCTGATTCGTCTTAAATTAAAATACAAGTGTATAATTGTTTTTTTGTACAACATAGTAAAAAAATTTCAAAATAGTAATATTGGTGTTCATACATATTAAAGCAAGATAAAAGTTGAAATTTAAAATGATTTCTTACAAAATAAACAGCTTATAAAAGCATAAAGTTTTCCCGTAGTAAATTAATAAATTCCAACACTATTTTTAAAAAGAATATATATTAATACAAGATGCAGTCATAGCTATGGTACCTAATTAGTATTCATGTACTCGAGTTTTAATATCCTATAAGTTAGTAACCCGCCTATGTACCATAAAGTGCCATGGTATCGAATAAAAATGACCAATGTTGTTAACGACGAGATTGTGGGATTAGAAATAAGCTAAAGCTAATGAAATTAATTTGTATGTTAGAATAGATTTGTCAAGACCTGGGTGGATGATGGAGTACTGATCCAGTTGCAACAAAGTGTTTTTGTTGAGCACCAAAATGATATAAACCCACTAAAGTTTCCGTACCTCCTTTTCGAACCTCTGATTGACATTATACCACCAAACAAAAACCAATTTAATTTCAATCTTATCAGAAACAAATTGAGTTTGATTGAATGGTAATATTATATTTTTATGGTGTATTATTTCGAATGTTTTTACACGGTTTCAAAACTTTATTTATTTGTTTGCATTCAAACAATTCACTTGGCATTTATATATGTAAATCCATGACTGAAGCGAAAATGTATCCAATTACATGCACTACTAAAAACGTCAGTCAGGTGATACGTACGCCTAAATATTTTAAATGCAAGTTACATCATATAGTTTAAAGAAATTTTTTGGATCCAAGATGTCTTATTCTTAGCTTAGCTACTTAAGTAATATGAAAAAACAATGGGCATTTATATATCTAAATCCATGACTGAAGCCAAAATGCATTCAATTGCATGCATTACTAAAAACGTTAGTCATGGGTTACGTACGCCTAAATATTTTAAATTCAAGTTACATCATGTAGTTTAAAGAAATTTTTTGGATCCAAGATGTCTTACTTTTAGCTTAGCTACTTAAGTAATATGAAGAAAACAATGGTTATAAAAGTAACTATTATTGTAAAATTATATTGCAAAAAGAAAATAAAATTATTGTTAACAACAATATGAGTTTATATTTATAATAAAAACAATATGTGTTTATAAAAATACAATTTTAAGTTATTGGTAGCTTGTTTTGCTAATATGTTTTCTCCTTAACATAAATATTATAAAATTATAGTGAACGTAGAATCACTACAAAAAAATATAGGCTCAACAACGACTGAATTCGTTGTTAATGATGATTTCCAACGTTTTTACGACGAACATTAAATCATCGTTATCAGCTCATTGTAATGGACAATTCGTTGTAAATGTTGGTGAAGAACAGAATTTGTCGTAAACATGATGTAAATGTATTAGTTATAAATTCGACATACAAAAAATTATGGCTATGTAAATTGTCGTATTTAGTCACTAATATGTTGATGCTACTTTGACGCTACTACAAACGTTGTTAATGCATCGTTAAAGGTAACGACGAATTAACAACATATGTTTTATTAGACGTTGTTAAATCGTCGTAAACTTTACGACAAATTAACGATGCCTATTCTATAGTGTTGTCATTACTTCGTCGTACAATTTACGACGCATTGTATATATATATTAATATTAATTATGTAATATATCAATATATTTAAATAAAATTAGAAATAAAATAAAATTAAAACATAACATTATACAAAATGAAAGTTTATATAGTACAAAAAGATATTAAAAAGTCCAATTGTTCAAATTAATATAGTTGAGAAGGTTGGTTTCAGTGGCTTCTATGTTTTCTGCTGCTTTACGGTCCAACTCGCTCTGTTTCTGATGCTGTGTTGGTTGCTCTAAATTCTGCATTTTAATAGTCTTCCGCCTTTTTTCCAATGCAAGAGACAATTCCCGATTACCCGCTGCCAAAATGTCAAACAACATGAGAACTCTCAAAAAATATGATTTCAGACAGGCTTGTTTTGATTACTCTCTTTTCGTTTATACCAAAAATGATATTTGTCTCCAGATTTTGGTATACGTTGATGACTTCATTATCTCGGGAAATTCCCCAACAGCAATACAAACATTTAAGGATTAACTCTCCACTTGTTTTCATATAAAAGATCTTGGATATCTTAAATATTTTCTTGGCATAGAAGTCGCTCGCAGTCCCACTGGTATCTATTTGTGCCAAAGGAAATATGCTACAGATATTGTTGCAGAGGCTGGACCTCTAGGTTGCAAACCAGCTGGATTGCCGATTGATCAAAAGCATCGTTTAGCTCTCACCGTTGGTCCCTTTCTTACAAATCCAGAATGTTATCAACGTTTAGTAGGCCGTATCATATATCTGGCTAACACTTGTCCCAATCTTACTTATGCCATTCATACCCTTTCCAATTTATGCAAAAAAATCCCGTGCAAAACATTGGCTTGCGGCTTTGAAGGTCGTTCGCTATCTCAAAGGAATACTTGAACAAATAATTCTTTTAAAAGCCGATTCTCCTCTCTACGTCACGAAATGGTGTGATATTGATCACGCATCTTGTCCGTTGACACAGTGGTCTATAATTGGTTGGCTTGTTCAGTTTGGTGAATCTCCGGTTTAAAAACCAAGAAATAAGATGTCGTTACTAGTTCTTCCGCTGAAGCTGAATATAGAGTAATTTCAATGCTCACCAAAGAATTGAAGTGGTTTAAGGCACTTCTACTTGAGCTCGATATCGATCACGATAAACCAATTATGCTTCTCTGTGATAGTTAATCTGCTTTGCATATTAGTACTAACCCGATTTTCCATGAAAAAACAAAGCATTTTGAAATTGATTGTCATCTTGTCCGCACAATTCACACATCTCATGTCTCTACCACATGTCAACTTGCATACATTCTTATTAAGGGCACAGTTCGCTGCCTTACACAAACTTCTTCAATCATAGTACATGACACTGTGGGATAACGTTCTTGATTGCCTCGTGGATACAAGTCAAGATAAGCTCAAGTTTTTTTATTGTGATATGCGTTTCAAATAATAATACATTCGATTTGGAGGGGTAGAAATAGTAGACGACATGGGAAACCGGCTACTCTTCACGTTTGACTAACCAAATTCATAAACAAACAAATATTTTCGATGATACGAGCCACGGGAGATGTGCGATTCCATCAAAGAATGGAGATGTGGTTTGTAATCAAATAACAATTTTTTTACGAAAAAAACCTTTTATAAAATACATGCATTCGATGTAAAAATATATTTTAATAAATGTTACATTTTAATCAAAAATATACACATCGAATTATTCAGAATTCTAAAGTTTCTCACTTTCCAAAAATACACCAACCTATATATATATATATATGTGAATGAAAATATATATATTTAAAATATTGAATTATTAGATTGTAGATTGTAATAATTCGGCGCAGGCATGCATGAACGGGAGACCCAGAGGGAGAAAGATATCAAAGTCCATTTATATACATATCTTTTGTTTGGTGCTAACATTACATCTCCATTACTTTTAAATATTTAAAAAGGCGTTGAGATGTCCTTTTTCTTTCCCATTTTTTAATAAAACACAATTGGTCTTTGTTAAAGAGTTTGTTAATTATATTTTCCATACGATTTAAAAAGAACTCCAAATTCTTCTAATGTTCTGATCTGTTGTCCTAGTTGTTTAATCTATTTCTTTGATACTTTTTCTTTTTTTACCTTTCTGTTTCCAAGAGAATAAGGATAGATCACTCTCTAATTTTATCAAAATTCTTTTCATTCATTCAAAGCTTGTAAATACTCTCTCTATTCTTTTATCAATATATTTCACATTTCATCAAAGAATATTTTGATTTGCCATATATTTTTTACAACAGAAAATTATATTAAAACTACTATAATGATCCTAATTTACTGTAATTATTACTTATTAATAAATACTCTTTCACTAATAAAATTATGAAAGCAAGCTGTTTCTTCTGATTTTCCTATTATTTATGTCTAGTTCACTGAGATTGGCCGAAATAAATAAGAATATGGTGTCCGGGAACAATGCTGAACGAAGTAAATATTTATTAATACAAATTTTATTTAAAATAGTTCTAGTGAAGAAAAATATTTAATATAACAAGATTATCGGAGAAATATCTTTTAACACCTCGGCAAATCGGAATATTCTAGACCTGCAGCACCGTACAGGGAGGAGCATGTGACAGACTTTACAAATAGCAAATCGGTTTATTTAAAATCTGACAGCAGAAATTGTATGGAAAAGGGTTTCTCTGATAAACAAAAGGTTACTTTATTAAAAAAATGATCCATATGTTTCTATTTTCCAAGTAATAATTGGCTAATTACTACAGATTTTAATTTCAAAAAATAAATAGTGATAATATATTAATATGTAATTTTTAATTACTATATATATTTTGCATACATTACACAATTCAAATTTTTTAACATAAAAACGTTGTCTTCATCTATGAGAGATAGATAACCATTTACATTGACATTTACAACGATGTAAATGGTGCTAAAAACATATATAGTGGACGAAGCAATCCATATAAGATAAAACCATGATCATAACTAAATGCAAAACAGTATTTTTTTGCTTTCATCACCATGCAAAACATTAAAAAATGGCTAAATGCAAAACACACAGCACCTAAATAAACGATTGTAACCATAACGTAGTACGAGACTTTAATTATTACCTACGGAGATTTAATTCTGTCCATAAATATACAAAGTTTTCATACAGAGGTCAACTAGTCGATAAGGATATTTTTCAATATAATTTTTGTTTATTCATTATGGTAGTTATATTATTCGGTTAACAGAACTAAGAGCAGACCAACAGCACATGGTGCATTAATTGTCTTATAATTATTTTCAATCAAGATTCGGTGAAAGCAGGCTCCCCGACCAAATTGATTTCTGCAATTCAAAATTTCAGTATAATAACTAAATATCCACATATCAAAATATTTAATCACACTAAACAAGTATCATAATATCATATGCTTGTTCACCAGGTAACAACATTAATTGTTCACATGGTAAAATGATTTGAACAGATCAGAGCTCTAGTAATTTTTTTCTGGGTGTCAATATACTGTATATATGTATTTTTATAATTATTACTCCATCTATTTCAGTATTTTAAATTACTTTTGTTTCAATTTATTTAATTTTCAAATTTCTATAAAATTTTAAATATATTTAATTTTAGTGATTATTTATATTTTGTGTTTTATTTAATCATTAGTTGAATCTGATTTACTATCTTATTTTTAGTGTAAAAACATTTTAAATAATTAATCATCGTAGTTTCTTAAATTCCAAAATTTTAACTAAAACATCATACATATATATATATCGAAACAAAGGGAGTATTTACTAATACATATTTATGTATATACATGAGTCCTACAAAATCATTTCGTTCTTTGCAAATTGTTAAATCCATTGATTATACCCATATATATATATATATATATGTTTTTTTAGGATGCGTTAAGAAATTTATGTTGGGTAACGTAATGTAATACTAAGATATAAGAATTCTCATACCGTAAATTAAAGAAAAATGCAATTGACGCCCTAGGAAATGTATGTTTGCACATGATTTTTAAATATCTATATAGCATATAAGCATGGGTTATTTATGTGTATATACATATATGTACCTTTTGATGTAGCTAGAAACTCAAACTTACTGAATATAAAAGGGAAAATTATAACAAATTAAGAAACAAAAAGCTATATTAGAAAAATGTACCAAGTAACGGAAGCAAATCTGCCAAATGAATTATATTTAAAACCATATCTCTAGCACATTTAGTTAAATTGAATAAAACAAAATAATATATAATAACAAAAACTAATATATTGGCTAGAATTCGACTGTTGTTTCGTCATTTTCAATTTAAAGGTTTATGACCTCTAGTTCTCTACTATGTTACTATATATCTAAACATATGTTATATGGTGAGTTGGTGACTATGCTTTGATTGTGATGCTGAGAACCACAAACTTGTGACCTCCAAATCTGTTCATATTTAATTCGTGATAACTACAACTAAACTAACGTAAACATAATTTCCCCACATTTTTAATACTTCTTACGAAGATTAGACTTAGCATTGTTGGTTCAGTATACTGGACGGACGTGCATTATGTAGAGGAGGGTCACCTGACCCCAACAAAGTGTATTGAATCCGTTATATATCGTTTATGAGAAATTATAATGACCCCAGTAGAAAATAAATTTTGATCCCTTGTACAAAACCATTCTAAACAAGTAAGATGAAAATGAAGCCAATCTAGTTTGGTTTGTGTTAAGAATTAAGGATATCGACAGTCCAAGAATTCTAAAGCGAAAACCGGTTACAAAAATTTTGGTTTCAGTGACTAAAGCCAGTGTTTCAATTTTGAAGTCAACATAATTTAGGAAAATTATTGATGAGCCAATTCAAGATCCGTCACATTATCTAGGTGAGGATACATATGTGGGTGGCGGATACGTCGTACCTTCGAGTGAGTCGTTGGCTTCTTTATCAATTCAACAAGATACGTCATAACCTGTATGCGAAGATACAAACGCGGGTGGCGAATACGTTGTCTCTTCAAATGTTTCATCGGATAATTTAGTTTCGACCGAGAATCTTATTGACTCTAAGAAGTCTTTGAAAAATTTGGGGCTAGGAAAGGAGGGCTGGTCTTTTGTATCTCCAACAAAAAGTAGTCATGTATGAGTAAAACCTATCGCAAAGCAAGTTCCGGTAGGTTATCCTTCTCGTTTCTCTGTTCTTTCATTAGAAGAAGAGGAGATAGAAGATCAAAATATCACCCAGAAACTGCAGCCTGACCTCCATGTTTGAGGATTTGGTGGAACGAAAGTCTATTGAGAAGGAAGTTTCTAATGTCCGTCATTCTCTTCCTCATGCTTCGAAAATCACAAATAAGAGTAACTCAGAGTTGCATGCCTTAGTCACAAAGGAACTGATTCTTGGTGCTGGGAAAAGAAGAGGTCCAAAGAAAAAAACTTTTTAGATGTCGGGTTTCTTCTGGAATAGTTGTTGATTCAACAAAAGTACTAAGCATTCAATTATTCAAATTTGGGTAAACAGTCAGGCTATGCAATTTGGTTGCTTGTTGGAGACAAGAGTTAAGGAGAAAAAACCTTTCAATATTGTAAATTTTGTTTTTCAGAACTGGTTTTTTATGTTAAATTATGAATTTCATCGATTAGGTTGTATCTGGGTGTTATGGAAGAAGAATACTAGATTAACACCAGTGTTTAAGAGCAGCCAAATGATTATGTGTTGGGTTTTATTGGATGGAGGAATTTTTATGTTCTTTTGTGTATGCATCTAATTTCTTGGAGGAAAGAAAAGAGTTGTGGGAGGATATCCGGCACCATCATAATTCTTCCATGTATGGAATAAACTTTGGATGATTTGTGGAGATTTAAACGAGATCTTAGATGGAGAAGAGCATTCAAATTTTTTGGACTCTCCATCAATCCTAATTGGTATGTGTGGATTTCAAGAGATTGTTAGGCATTTCTTGTTATTTGATCTTTTGTATCATGGCTCTTGTTTTACGTGGTGTAATAAATGAGAAGAAGGAGTAATTTGTAAGAAGTTTGATAGAGGTTTGGTGAATAATAGCTGGTTGCAGAAATTTCCTTTATCTTATTTCTGCTTTGATTTTGGAGGGGGGGGGGGTGCTCGGACCATGGTAGACGAAGTATTTCAATGGGTAAATCTTACATGCAGTGTAAGAACCCTTTCAAATTTCGAATGTGCTTGCAAGTTTACCACAATTTCGAGAATTAGTATGTGACTATTGGGATAATACTACTCCTCTTTTGTATCAACTTCGACTTTATTCCATTTATCAAAAAAGTTTAAGGGATTGAAGCCTTTGTTATGAAGTTTGGGAAAAGAGAATCTTGCTGATATAGTTATTCGCACTCGAGAAGGTCATGAGGATATTTGCAAGAAGCAGGCGGTTACCTTAGAAGATCCATCGTCACAAAAATTTATAGAGGAAGGGTTGGCTTTCAAGAAGTGGAGCTTATTATCGGGGTTGGAGGAGGGATATCTTAAACAGAAATCAAAGCTTCACTAGTTAAATATGTGTGATCAAAATACTATATACTTTCATAAGACAACAGAGATTAGGAAAATGAAGAACTTGATTCGAGAAGTTATTGATCACAATGGGGAGACTCTGAAATCTGGTGAGGAGATTAAAGAGGAAGCTGAGAGATATTTTAAAGAACTTTTATCTCAACAGCCAACTGATTATGAAGGTACAATGGTGGACTTTACGCTTTTGGAGTTTAGATGTTCTGATTCGGAGAATGATTTGCTGTCAAAAGAAGTCTTGGATGAGGAAATCAAACATGTCTTATTTCAGATGCCAAATAATAAGTCGCATGGTTTAGATGGTTTTACAACTGAATTTTTTCAAATCAAAATGGTCCATTGTTGGAAAAGATTTTACAACTGTTGTTAAGTCGTTTTTGATAACGGATTTCTCCCCAAAGGTCTCAATGCTACCATTAGGGCTCTTATACCCAAGAAAAAAGAAGCGAGGACAATGAAAGATTACCGTCCAGTCTCTTGCTGTAATGTCATTTATAAGGTAATCTCAAAGATGATTACGAATAGGCTCAAGGTTCTTTTACCCAAATTCATTGCTTCAAACCAATCTGGATATGTCAAAGACCGATTATTAATGGAAAATGTACAGCTTGCGAAGAAAATAGTTAACGACTACCACAAAGAGTTGATTTCTCCTCTTTGTGCCATGAAGATTGATATTTCAAAGGGTTTTGATTCAGTCCAATGGGATTTTTACTGGATATTCTCGACGTTTTAAACTTTCCAGAGAGGTTTATTCATTGGATTAAAATATATATTTCGACAACATCTTTTTCAGTCCAAGTAAATGGAGAGTTAGCTGGGGTTTTCAGTAGTCAAGGGGCTCTTCGTCAAGGTTGTTCTGTTTCGCCTTACCTCTTTGTTATATGCATGAACGTTTATCAAAGATTTTGGATAAAGCATTATTTATGACAGGCATGTGCAATTATTCCTACCATCCTAAATGCAAGAGTATCCAACTAACTCATTTATGTTTCGCTGATGATTTGATGATTTTTGTGGAAGGTAATAAGAAATTAATCGAAGGAATTCTTAAAAATTTTAAAAATTTGCTGCAATGTCAGGGCTGAAAATTAGTGTAGAAAAATCTACATTATTTATGACGGGCCTGTCACCAAACAAGAGTTCTGAGATCTTATAGCATTTTCCTTTCGTTTAAGGTCAATTTCTGGTATGATATTTTGGTTTACCGCTTCTCTCTAAGTAAATAAAAAAATCTGCTTATTCTTGTCTCCTGGAGAAGTTGAGGACAAGAATAACTTCATGGACTTCTCGTCACCTTTCATACATGGGTAGGCTACAACTTCTAGGTTTAGTAATTGTTGGAATAGTAAATTTTTGGATCACACCATATCGACTCCCCAATAGTTGTATTAAAGAGATAGATCATTTATGTTCAGCCTTTCTTTGGTCGGGACCTGAATTAAATGCAAGGAAGGCTAAAATTGGGTGGTTGGATGTTTGTCGTCATAAAAGAGAAGGAGGATTGGGGTTGCAGTCATTACGAGAAGCCAACAAGATAAGTTTTTTAAAACTTCTATGGAGGATTTTGGTTGGAACTGATTCTTTATTGATTAAATGAGTCCACGCTCATATCTTAGGCGGCATTCGCTTTGGGAGATAAAAGAAACCACGAGGATGTGGAGAAAGCTATTGAAGTATAGAAGTATAGCAAAATAATTCTATAAGATAGAAGTTCAGAATGTCCATAAGGCTTCTTTTTGGTTTGATTATTGGAGTGAGCTGGGTTGTTTATATGATATCATAGGTAGTTAAGGTTTTATTGACATGGGGATCCCAGCTCAAGCAACAATTGCTTCAGCCAAAGAGGTATGTCGTCGACGATGGCATAGAACTGATTGTTACATTCAGATTGAGGCCAAAATTAATAAGATTAACATTATGGATGGAGATGATATCATTTTATAGAGAGGTATCAGTGACAAGTACAATAACATGTTCAGTACGAAGGGGACTAAAAGTCTATTACGTGTTCCAAGTACATGTAATGAATGGTATAAGAGAGTTTGGTTTAATTATGCAACACCCAAGTACTCATTTGTTATATGGTTAGTTATCAACAATAGACTTTCAACAGGAGATCGTATACGAGACTGGAATTCGGAACAAATAACTTCTTGCATATTCTGTGGATCATTAAATGAGTCTCGTAATAATCTTTTCTTTACTTGTCGATTCTCATCAGCATTATGGTATTTCTTGTTAGTAGACTGCTCGGTAATAGATTTTCTTTGCATTGGAACCAGCTAATTAATGTGTTAAGTAGTCAAAGCCTTGACCAAACATCCCTCTTCTTATTCAGGTATGCTCTTTAAACAACGATATATCATATTTGGAGAAAACGAAATGGAAGACGACATGGAGAAGTTTCATCCTCTTCAGCTAAATTAGTGAGAGTGATTGACAAGAATGTTAGGAACCATATAAGCTCTATCCGTAATCAAGGAGACTTATCTTATGATGACGGTCTCACCTTGTGGTTCTCAACAAAATAACTCAGTACCAAAAGGCGAGCAACGAGCGAGATGGACCATCGGTGGGTGACCGCCAGTTCCTTCTATGTTACCGACGGACAAGCTTAGTCAGAGTTACACCGCCGGTTTTGGACCGCCAGTTTTTTCTGTGTTACCGGCGAACAAGTTTTGTAAGAGCTAAACCACAGGTGTTGGACAACCAATTTCTTATGTATGACCGGCTTACGAGCTTCAATAAAGCTAGTACGGCGAGGGTGGACCACCACTTTCTTATGTGGATGGAAGTAAAGGTTTTGGTTTGCCACATGAGTTTAAAATCTGCTTTCAACATTTTTTTCAAAAATTTTTATGTGTTTTCAGATCGATCAAAAGTAGTGTATATTTTTTTCCCCAAAAATTATTTTTGTCCCAAATAAATTTTCTGCTTTTGGGTTTTAATGAAACTAATACATATCAATCATCAAAATTAAAATTCTTCCTCTTTTCTAAAAATATTTTAAAACAGTAACATTTAATGTAAATAAGTTTTTTTAAATATAATTTTACATAGAAAATTATTAGATTCTTGGTCGACCGTTATGGTCAAACCCTTAATAGAATAAAAAATAACTCGTCTCATGCCAGCTTGTATTGGGCTTTGGCCTTGGATGCAATCTTAGTTCTTTCAAACTAAACTTTTGGCCCATAATAGTTATATCCTATTATTGTTATTACCGAGAAAAGTCTTCAATAATGTTACCGGAAATAGTATTCAATATCATCAATATGTATATGAAGAACTGAAGACATTAACCTTGGAAGGCTTATGTCACCATATCTGTTATATGTAAATCATCTCTATTTATACAGAGTGATGAATTCTGAAGTTATACGATTACATCTGTTCTTTTTGGTGTGTGTAGTTCGCTACACAATTGTGCAACTAAACAATAAGTTTATTTCAATGAAAAAACAAAAAAAGGTTTTAAAAATTTGTGAAAGTCAACAATATAAAATGAAAAATCATATGCAATATAAACCTTCTTCATATTATTAATACGATCATGTTACTTGTCGTTCAAAAACTAACGATTGACTCAAAACTACTTCATTTTGACATTTCAAAAAAACTAAACAATGTTTTATAGTTTACAAAAAAGTTACATGATGTCTTGCCTCTAAATTCAAATATTTATAGAAGTTCGTTGAATCTGGTTTGAGTTTCTGGGCTAGGGCAAAGGGGATGAGGAGATGTCTCTTCCCAGTGGTTGGCGGATGCGGAAGAGATGTGACTCATCGAGATAGGTAGAGACTTTGCGAGTGAGAGATTGTGGGATTGGCGTTGGAGATCGAGGATGGTGCGTCGGAGAGACATCGTGGTGGAGGCAGCCCGAGAAGGAAGGTGTTGATAGTTTCGTTGAAATTGGATCTGATCGGAGAAAAAAAAGTTGAACTAATCGGATTTGATTGGATATGACGGGAGGCGGAGGAGGAAGGGAGCTTGGAGAGGTTGCAATGAAAAGTTAGAGATTGTGAAGCTTATACAAATGGTGGCGCTTGAGAAGGAGAGGATCAAGTTAGCCAAGGAGCTTGAGTTGCAGAGAATGTAATTCTTTAAAGCTCAACTGAAGATGGTACAGAACAGTGAAGAGGACTGAATAGGATGTTCCGAGGATGACAAATGTCATTAGTTCTCGTTGTGTTAATGGGATTTGATATGGAGCAGGTGATCATCGGTGGTGGTGGTGGAGGAGGATTAGTAATACTTTAGTGAATCTGGTTTTGTTTTTGAACTTCTAAGTTGATAAACTTTCACTGTCCAATGCAGATCCACTATGAGACTTTGTAGAAAAATCGATGGCTTTGTTTCTGGAATTGGTACTGGTGGTATCATTACAGGTGCTGGGAAGTATCTTAAGGAACAGAACTCGAATGTAAAGGTGAGAGCTCCATCTTCTCATACGATTGGCTTTGTTATCTAAGTGGTGTGTCTATGCACGGCTTCTCATTTTGTTTCCTCTTCTTTCAGCTGTATGGAGTGGAACCAGTTGAAAGCTCTATTCTATCCGGTGGGAAGCCAGGTGACTTTGGTTCCCCATCCGTTTATTACTATAATCGTGCATGTTCCTTGTTTTTTACAGTTTTTTTCATATCTTATTCTTTGATTATCGGAGTTTTCCTAACATATGATGTTTGCTAAAAATGCCCTCACAAGATTCAAGGGATAGGTGCTGGTTTTATACCTGGTGTATTGAATGTTGATCTTATTGATGAAGTTGCTCAAGTAAGACTGCTTTCCAATTTTATCTCACTGGTAGCAAAACACACTGAATATGAGAGAGCTACGTTTCTTACTTGCGTCCTTCCATCTTTCTTGTAAAGCTTTCTACAGGTTTCAAGTGATGAATCCATTGACATTGCAAGACAGCTTGCTCTTAAGGAAGGTCTACTTGTAAGTGTTTCACATTTCAACACGAATAATCTATCTCGATGGGAGATACAAATTGTTTATGTTTCCACGATCTTTGCTTAGATAAGTTGAGTCCTTTAAGATTCAAACCTTAAACAAATGCCAACTGTGGATTTTCAAACAAATATCGGGTTGGCTGTAGAGTTTCATTTCAAAACGAAAAAGGATGTATAGATGGACATTAATATGCTTATCATCACATACAGTTTCACCTTGAACTTCTTTATTTTGTTTTCTTTCTGATTCTGATGTAAACAACGAAATCAACTGAATTATTGAATAGGCGATATGAGTTTCGGGGAGAGGTATCTATCGACCGTACTATTCGATGCGCCAAGGAAAGAAGCAGAATCGATGACCTTCGAGGCTTGAATTTTCTCACAGCTGAAAACATTCTCCATCTCTTCTTAAGAGACAGCCAAAAATAAAACGATGTTCAGTCTCCTTAGAGCGACTCTTCCTCTGTAGTTGCATTTCGTCTATGCTTATTTCTGTATCTTGTTTTGTTTAAGAATAAAGATCAAAACTAGATTCTCTGTATTTCGTTTGTGAACCACTCTGCTGTTAATGAAGTTTGAGTTTTCTGTGTGACTATTGCTCATGAGTCATGAGTATCACTTCCTCCGCTACTCCACTTAGAAACTCATTCTTTCCTTTGTCCTCCTCCGCTACTTTTCTCTGCTCCATCGCCGCTTTTATCTCTGCTCCTATCGCGCTAATCTCCACCTCCTTATCTCCGCTTCCACTCTCTTCTGCCGGTGACGGAGTCGCCTCTGACTCCGATTCAACCAGCTGTATCTCGCCTCTGTTCTATAGCCTTAGTCACAAGATACAGTGATTTTCTCAAACTACTTATCTCAGGGTAATGGCGAGATTGGCGACTTCCGATCGATTTCCCTCCATGGTAACGCTGTGATTATTTCATCAATCGATCGCACAATGAATGGGGCAAAAAAAATCCTTGTCGCTTTGTTTCAAAAATCATTAAGAGATTGTTATTAAAAAGTTGTCTTTTGTTTAAAAAAACCATTAACTTATAAATTTTTTTGTAAGAAAAATCTTAATTTCAAAGTTGGTCAAGTCAATCATATAATCTTAAAAGTCACCGATAATATATTTTTTCCGCATATCGTTAACATAATCCTGTTAGTCTGTTAGTCGGTGTTAAAAGACAACATGATTTTTATTAAATAAAACAAAAAAAATTAATTTTTATTTTCTTCGTGGGTCAGTTGAGATTTCAAAGACGGAGAAGAAGTCTCTGCTGAACAAAGATATCGACTTTTGCTGCTTTTCTTGCATATCATTGTGATATGTTCGTCTCGTGGGTTAATCCGTAATGAGATCATTGAGAATTACATGTCTCTGCTACAAGTTATTGATGTTCGGGATCGATGTTTGTGGGTTTTTGCTTTTGAGCATGTCTGATTATATTCGTGATAAATGTGATTCTGAATTTGGTTTAGAGTTTCCACGGAATTTGACTTCAAAACACTAGATTTTATCTTTTCCTGCTCTTAGGTTTTTGCTATAACTTTTGGATTGAATATTTTGTGGGTTTTGCTAGAATTGTCGGGTCTGTGTTTGTTTCAATGATCAAGTATTGGATTTAATCGAATGTTTTTGGTATCTCTCAATTGTTTCACAATCTCAAGTAGTTGAATCTTCAGTTTGATATTGTGATCTAAAATATATTCGAGCTTTATACTTTATCTCCTCGTGTTGCTATGGACAATGTATGTATTTGAGCTCCTTGCTGTTTGTTTTTACTTTTCATTTTTTGCCTAGTAAATTTCAATGTTCATACTTAGTCTTGTATGTATTTGATTTTCCAGGAAACTATGATTGATTTCTCTCTGATTTTTTTGTATGTTGAGGTTTGTATAACAGTGTTATCACTGAAACAACACTGAAAATGGATGAGGAAAACAATCTGATGGATGAAACAGCTGTCATCGAAGATTCCTCTACTCCATTGACATCAAGAGGATCACAACAATACAGTGCATTGAGTGTCCCTGAACTAACTCAACAGATGTGGGATGCTAAAAACATAATGTGTGCAGCTGATCCCCGTCATGGTTGTTACTTGACAGCATCTGCTCATTTCTTTTATCTCCTTTTTCTGTTCGTTCCTTGAATTGGATTCTCTCATTTTGTGCTTTGTGTGTTTTGTTATTGAATGTCTTCCCAAAAACTGAGATTTGTTATGGAGTGTAATCTCATTTGCCTATGCTTCTTTGTTTTTGTATATGAAAATATTTCAATATCAAAAGTCTATACAATTTTCTATCACCAAAAACTTGATAATCGGAACAATTAGATCCTAAATCTATGCGGTTTTAAGCTCTGCTTGCAATCTTTCTTCTTTTTCTTCTTCCTCTTCACCGATATCTGCCCAGCTTTTCTTAGATTCATTCTTTGAACCATCTGCAGTATCTCTGATGAATTCATGGAGATCATGAATCATGTCCTGGTCCAGTTTCTTTCCCTTCATGCGTTCTTCTTCTCCTCCTCCTTGCGATTTCTCAAACAATAGCTTTCGAGCTGCACCTCTCGTTTCTTCTTCATACATCCCTTTAATCTGATCCCATTTGCTTTGGCGTGGTTGTGTAAATAGACCAGCAGAGTTCTGTCCATTAGATGTTGGAGAAGAAGCAAACTGCGAGTAGTTCTTGTTTGCGATTCCAGGAGCTTTTTTTTCCTTCATTCCTTTTGCAAATGTACAGCTCTGTCATAAGACTTTGTGAATGGTTCATCTCTGCAGTCACTCTCTACAGAAGAATCTCTTACATCATTAATCAAAGATTTAGCTTCAGGAATTCGACCCATACGTATCAAGCAGATTGCAAGGTTGCACAGTTTGTTTTTATCCGGTTCCAAACACAAAGCTCTCCTGTTAATGGATAATTTATTATAAGGAAGAGTCAACAAAACCAATCAGTAATCAATTTCCATACTTTAGTAACAAAAACCAAACCTTAAATTCAATCTACCTAATCAACTAAGAAACCTTAAATTCAACCTTATATAAATCCACATATCTTAAGCTTTCAAACAAACACCTTTATGGAATAGCAACATCAATATCATCACTTTAAAGGTTGTTTATTTGCATGAATTTGGCTAAAAGATCAAAACTTACCTTAGTCTTACAGAAACCAGTCATACGCAAAAATCCTTTGTAGTTATTAATTGGCATAATTCCAGGAACAATGGGGCAATTTATTCCAATTTGCCGACAATCGTTCACAAACTTGAGGAATACATCAGTGTCATAGAAAAGCTGAGTAACAATCAGATCTGCTCCAGCATCAACCTGATCCAACACGAACCCAAATTCAAACACACAATACAAAAACTGAAGCAACAGTTAACAAAAAAAAAACCTTTTTCTTCAGGTACTCAAGATCAATCTGATAAGCTTCATTCGAGGCAAGTCCATTTTCACCAATTACATCAGGATGAGCCTCTGAAATTTCAAAAAAACACAAATGGTATTCAAATACACACAGGATGAGAATAGAAGGGGAAGTCTCGGCGTGAATCTCGGCGAGGATGGCGGAGAGGGAGAGGAGGAAGATGGAGAAGCCATGAGAGATTAGTGATAGAGGAAGAGATAAGAGAATAGGAGAAACCACAGCTGCTTCTATAACTCTTTCTCCCATTATTACCGTCTCCATCACCCGAGATGATGATCCAAAAGCCAAAATTGATGTTAGAGTAAAGACACATAAGGCTGAAAAATAACCAAAATTTGTTAATTATTTTGGTTTGATTTTATTTTGCTTTGGTTTATTCTAAAAAATTTTGTTGTTTTGATGATTTAAAAAAAAATCATGTTGCTTCATATTAATCTCTAAAACGACGCCGTTTTAAGTTTTTTGTTAGCTTTTAACACCGATTAACGGAGCTACGCCGATGATATGTGGAGGGGCTATATTGCGGATAACTTTAAAAGTTATATGATTGACTTGCACAAATTTGGGGTGAGAGTTTTTCTTGCAAAAAAATTCATAAGTTGATGGTTTTTTTGAACAAAACCCTTTTTTATTCTACAAAACGAGTAAATTTTATGAATTTTTTGCTTTTAACGGTAAGTAATGGTACACCATCGACGATATGTCACAATTTATATTGTAGGTGACTTCGTAATTCATGTGATTGATTTGCACAACTTTTAATTAAAAAGTTTTTTGACAAAAAATAAAAAAATTAATGGTTTATTTGCAGAAAACGCAGAAAAAATAATAAATTAATTATATATGAAGCCAAACTAATACTTATATTCGTAAGTGTATAGAATTTATATTCCTTTTTAATACAAACTCTTAGATAACTTTATAATTTTGTTTCCTTTCTTAAATATGTTATTTTAAACAGAAAAGTTAGGTGTTAAATATATTTTATAAAAAAATTGATATGCACAAAACATTGAAGTGACACTTCTCATAAAAATATGAAGTATTTGGTTTTGAATCTCATAAGATGTTACCAATCTTGATTTATTAGAGAATTCTCAACATCTATAAACAAATTGGATTTCTCTCTTTTCCTGACGTAGTTTTCTTGAGAAACACAAGCAAATAAAAGGTTTTTTTTTCATTCTATTTTGAGTGATCGAAACTAAGTAAAGCTTTTTAAATTGAATGAAACCAATTGATAAATCTAAGTACCACAACTCGGGAGCACTCGTTAAATTAAATATTGGTATAACTAGACGTTAAAGTAATTACATCTTGACCGAATGTCATGCAACTTGGGTTCTTAGTCCAAGAAACTACTCAAAACGCATAACAAGTACCAACGAATGACCAAGTAAATGTTGTAGTGATATTATTGTGCCTTTTTTTGTTGTTGTGGAAATTATTCTTGTTCCTGTTGTAGTATCCTAACACAAGTTTCCGTATGCAACCAAACTTGTAAAAAACAATAGTATTAAAATTAATCATCAAATTGTACTTCGAATGTCGTATTTTATGTTCTTCGATCTTCAAAATGTTATTGCTATATTGTTATTCAAACTACAAGTCCGAAAACACTCGAGCAGGATCAATACTGAAGTAGTAGCATGAAATATGTTACCAAACTCAAAAGTTCAAAAATATTATGAGTGTCAGACAGAAATTTTGTTTTTTGGTCGTCTGTTACATCATCATTTGGTTCGGAACTTCTTAGGAATAAAAAAAAGAATTTTGTATTTTACCGAAACTGAATCATTGCATCAAATGTTTTCAACTTAATACTGTACCACTTGGTAGTATACCTTTTTTTTATATAAAAAACAACCGAAGCCTAAATAGAGATACCTTTCAATCGGTACCATACTATACATATGCTAATGTACAAAGCATTAAAGAGAAGCAAATTAAATAACAAATGTTTAATCTACACTATTAAAAAGATATTAGCTAGATTGGAGGTAATAGATATGTGGGTAGTGAAACAATGTGATTTACTTTATAAAAAAAGAAGAAGAAAGAGTGTGATTTACTATAATAGAATTATTCAGCTCATATTTTAAGTTAGCCTCTTGGCTAGAGCCTAAAAGTTAAATCAAATAAGTATTTTTTCTTTCTCTTTACTAGATTTGATCTCTCTATTTTCTTGTTTTAGGAACTTAAAAGATAGGTTGCACAAAATAAAAAACGGGTACGCGGAAAAATAAACGTTTGGTAGAAATGAGGTTTTAAAAAATTTAGGAAGCGAGTAGGTGTTGGAAGCGTATATATATAAACATAGACAAATTCATATTTTAAAAAATAAAATTGTTTTTCACCTTTGAATCACTAGTAAAAAAAAATCATATACCCACGATTTTGCCACGAATAATTTTGTGGATATGTACAATTTGCCACGATTTACCACAAGAAGCCACGGTGCATTGAATTACCATGAAAAATATAACATGGAAAAACGTGATTAAAACGTAGGTACATTTTACCACGATTTGCCACGAAATGAATCGTGGGAACTACATTGCCACAAATACCCACAAAAGTTTCGTGGTTGGGGAGAGATTTGTCCGTAAGCCATGAGTTACCACGTACTGTTTCATGATAAATATACAAACAAATATTTTGTGGCAAAATGTGGATAGCCACGATTTGCCACTAATATTTCTTTGCCACAAAATATTTCGTGTTTAATAAAAAAATGACAAGTAGCCATGAATTACCACAAAAAAGTCGTGGTAAAATTCCCACAAATTATTCGTGGCAAATCGAGGGTAAACTTCACATGTAAACTTGCCACAAATTGCCACGATTTTCTTTCATGACATACTTTAACTTAACTTTGACAGGTTGAAAAAATATTTCAATGATATTGTCTAAAGATGTTTTCATGACATACTTTAACTTTTACCAAGTATGCAATATTGTGCGTACGAACCGAACTAGTATTTAGCTAGGTTATTATGTGTGGGTATTCGTGGGTTATATTTTTTTATATAGGTTGCGGATTGATGCATTAAAAACATATAATAAGAAACAAAATCTATATTAGCTTTCAAAATATCTAAAAACCAATGCATCAACAATCTGATGAAGACTTAAACCTTTCCACTGGTATAAGTAGTTCTCAAATTCGAGCAGCAATAAGAAGGTGGGACCGTGAGTTGGAATTGCCTTCGCGGGGGATCATTTCTCCATTACCCCGTAACAATGAGAAAGAACAAGGCTCATCTGCAAATGAACCTTATATTTCTAGACCAGCATGTTTATTGCAAATGGCAATGCACAAAAAGAAGAACAAACATCCGACGAGTTTAAATGACCATGGTCAATTGATTGGAACACAAGAAGTTGTTCAGAGGATTACTACAGAGGAAGATGGTGGTGATAATGATTTAGCGAAGATTATTGGTTAACCGCTGTAATGAAGGTATGAATCTTAATAAATATATATATATATATATATATATATATATATACGGTTATTGGAAAATTCAATATTTAAAAATTGTTATTTTCAAAGAGTTTATATAGCAAAATCCAAGAAATACTCTAACATTAACTTTGTTGAAAGATGTTCAAAATTAGAGTACATTTTGGGAGACAGTGGCAAAGGTAAAAAATAATATTATATACCTATGAATTGTAAATTGTAGTTAACAACTAATTGATTAACAAAAAAAATATGATATTTTGGTTGTCAGGTTGTTGGTATGATAAAAAAATTTGGAGCCTAACGGTTATGGTGATGTAAAAGTTACATTGAAGGTATGAATTAATAGGAGCTTACGAGAACAATTGATGCAAGCATTCATAGGAAAGTTTTTGAAGATTCCGTTGGTTGTCCATATATTCGTGTAGGATCCGTTTTAATACTTAAGAATGTAAAAATTTGCATAAAAGATAAGTCTTTGGATTTAACGAATTGAAGAAGTCCATTAAAGAAAGAAAAGAATATATAAAAACTATTTATGTTTTCCCACAGGTTGGTGTTGCACGCTTCAGTAAGAGTCACACTTTCCTTGATATAACGCTTCGCAACATTGTTAAGGTATAAAGATCTACTTATTATAACTAAAGTAATAGTGTAATATAGTAACAATGGTTATAAAATTTGTAATAGGTGTATACAAAAGAGAATTATCTCCCACCGAGCTTAGAAGATATCATCGAAGGTTATGTATCTGACTCAGACAAAAATTTTGAAAGCTATGTATCAAACTCAGAATAATCAAAAGAAGAATAAGGGCCAAGTTTGAATGGATGTTAGTATGATTATCATATAATACATGTTTAAGGAATAATGTCATTTTTTATGAACAATATATCAATTCATGTAAAATATTCCATGATCTAATTATCATGTAATATATGTGATCATCAAGTAATAATGTTTAAAAAATAATGTCGTTGTTATGAATAATATTTCAGAATATTTTATGAATAATTCTCATGTTATCAGTTTGATTACTTTTAGTAATTTTGAACATAAAAAAACCTTTTCTTTTTTTATAGATGTGACCAAAAAGCAATTTAAAATATTTCTTTAATTAGATATCAGACAAATGTCACATGCACTTAGCAAATCAAGACATATTGCTGTGGTCACCCACAACATCATTACAAGACTGTGCCCAAACATAATATATCTAACAACTCTCACATATATTCCCACAAAATTTTTATTGTAAATTCCTGACATATATCAACTATAAAATAGTGTTTAATGGTGAACACAATTCTCATTCAAAACACATACGACCATAACAACAATATCAGCAAATGTGTCAGAGTTTTTCCAAAATAGAGAGTGGATGGATCGCCGATTACATCCATATACAAACTGTGCGACCGAAGAGTTTGCAAACGGCATAAATATTTTCATTCAATTTCAAGCCAATAACCATCATACCCAGATACGTAAACATTCATTTGTGTTGGCATGCCGAACATAGATCGCCGACATGAGAAATGCATCGCCTAGCTAACGGATCTGCTTGGAAACTTTTTTCAAAATGATTATCCAACATTTGCGGCTGAACCACGTAATACTTATCTTAGTTTATCAACAGACCAATTTAATCCTCTTGGTATGAGCGGTCAGGCACATTCCATCTGGCATGTTATTGTCACACCATATAATTTACCTTCTGGTATATGTATGAATCGAGAAAATTTCTACCTATCAATTCTTGTTCCTGGTCCCAACCATCCAAAGAAAAGCCTCCATATATCTTTAGCCTTTAATTGAAGAACTTCAATATTTGTGGATATACAGGATTGATGTTTATGATGTATCAAGAAAACAAAATTTTAAGATGAGGGTAGCATTGATGTGGACAATAAGTGATTTCTCAGCATATGAAATGTTGTCTGGATTGGATGACACATTTTCGTCTTGCATACCCCTATTGTATGGAAGATTCTAAATTTTTGGTTGTCAAACGGTAGAAAACATTCGTCGTTCGACTGCCATAGAATGTTTTTTAAAAAGATCACCCTTATAGGAGGAATGTTGTTGCATTTACGGCCAGTAAAACAATCCTACATGACCCACCTGCATGGTTAATTGGTGAAGAAATTTTGCGGGAACACATTAACAACATCGATGGCTTAATGTTGACAGTTAATTGCGGGAGCAACAGTCACAATAATCTAGCAAGGACAGTCAATGGTTATGGTGATTACCATAGCATGTATTATTTTGTGTGGCATAAACTAATATATAACACATACTTCTATTACATATGTGAAACGTGGATAATCTTGCACTTTTAATCATCTTTTGTGTTTTGGTAGAAATGTCTGACGTTGATCCTCAACAAATACCTTCGAGTTCATCTGTTAACGTGCAAAAAAGGTTAAGAATACTGCCATATTCTATCAGTCAATCACAAGAGTTTCTCTATACAATTTAACATTGTTAAATTTGAATATATGATTTTAAGTACAATTTTAAATTGCATATCTGATTATAAATTAGACTATTTATATTTTAATTTAATGTTATTTATGTTGATTGCATAGCGTGTACAACCATATAATGGTCGTATATATGGCATTGGTAGTGCTTGGAACAAGCTTATTGAACCATCATATTCACATCCATAAACCATTAACCGGAGTCTTCGCAGAGACTTCGAAGTCAGAAGAATTAAGTCCACTGTTAAGAATCTGCAAACCGAGGTCTCCTATTTTGGTTCTAAGCTTGACAATATTCTCCTTGCGTTAGGTCAAAACAGTAGACCATCTACATTTGATCCTGCAGTTGGTCCATCAACAGGTACAACACAGGGTGGTGGTAGGACAGACGGTGTGATAGGTGGCGTATTTAATGCATTTTATCTTAGGTTTATTAGGTTACATAGAATCTTTTCTGTATTTTTGAGTTTAGGTCAATATACGCGTAGGAAAAACTTATGACATTTGGAACTAAGGTTAGAGCAAAGTTGGAAAAATGAGTCATCTGGAGTACTTAGATTGATCAATCCTCGTTTGGATCGATTGATCCATCTATCTATGGAATTTGCGAGCATCTCCAGATTGATCGCTCTCCGCCTGGATCGATAGATCCAATTTTGAAGAGTTTGCCGTAAGTTTCCTAACCGATCGATACCCGCTGGAATCGATTGATTCTATTTTAAGGAGTTTTTCATGTATTTCCAAATCAATCGGTCCCTGCCTGGAACGATTGATCCCAAATCTGAAAGTTTATCGTAAGTCTCTAGATCGATCGATCTTACCTAGATCGATCGATCCACCATCACCCACACTTTGCCGTAAAAAACTAGATCGACCAGACGCAGTCAGATCGATCATCAATAACGACCAATCCAGTTTATTATAAGAAACTAAATCGATCAATCCAGTTCTGGATTGATCGATCATGTCTAGATTGACTTGTCCGAGAAAAAATAGAAACTATGCCATTTTTTGCTTATGTGATTATTTTGACCAAAAATGTTTTAAGTAGTATAAATACCTATTTTAGCCATTATTTAGCCTACGCTCTATTTTATTTTCAGACTCTTAGCTTTGAAATTTGTAAGCTTTTAGGGAGAAGATTTTTGACTCTACATCTTTTAGAAGATTTCTGAACCCTTTTGGAATTCTTATTGATTTGATTATGAGTTTATTATCATCAATTTGATGTACATCTTTCTTCATGTTTGAGTAATCCACTATTTAGGGTTTAGGGTTTTTGAAGGATTGAAGAATCATTGAATCAAACACAAATAAGGTTTATCTTATGTAATATTCATCTATACTTGTTCTTATTGCTTAGGCTGAACTGATCACTTAGTCTATGATGTTAGCTTGAATCTATTTGCCAAAATCTCATAGATTGCTGGATAGACATAGGTGAACGGATTGTCCCTAACCAACAAAAGCTGATGTTAAGGTGATCCGTGAACATATCGAACCCGCTTTATGATGCTTGTTTAGAACTTTAAGTTCAAGCGAAAGTTTAGATACTTAGGTGGTTAAACATAGTAATTAATACCACGATAATGGATTGGTTAGACTATTATGCTTGAGTTATAAATAATTTTTATTAGTACCCTGAATAGTTGTTTGGTTTGTGATCTTTGATTTTCGGAGAATATCCCTAAAGTCTAGCGCCTTTAATCCATCGTTTACAACTCTTATTTACTTTTATTGTTTTTTAACCTATGTATTCACAAACCTCATATCTCTAAAGTCTAGCGCATTCACAAATAATCAAAACCTCATAATTTTTTCTTAGCTTAGCATTCATTCATTAGAATTGAAGCATAACACTTGGTCTATTCGGATTCGATCCCTAGGATACTATAACAATTGTTGTGCATTTGCTGTAGTTTTAATAGGGTTAAAACCTATGCATCAAGTTTTTGGCACCACTGCCGGTGACCAATTGCGTTACCTTTGAATCTGAGACTGAACCTTAGTTTAAGATTTAGTGACTTCATTTTATTTTTTCTTGCTTGTGTGTTTCAGGTGCATGTAGATAAGAAGTCAAGACTTTGATAACCTTCCGCATCTCACAAACTCCGAGCTAGCAAGGACAGAACGCGATAACAACAAGGCTAGGAAAGCAAAGTCGAAGCTAGCCACCATGGATGATAACTTCGACAACCACAATCGTGCACTTGTAGATGCTCAAGCCGCTATAGATGCTCAGCTCTAGGAATTACAAAGGGAGTTTCAGCAGTTGCGTTAATAACAACAAGTATAACAAGCATAACAACAAGCGCAACAACGCGCTATTGGGGACACTAATACACCCTGCACATTCTATCAGAACAAAGCTGCAATTTGCCTGCCAGAGATAGCGAGGTAAGACTATAAGATCAAGCCACAAATGATCGCAATAGTGAACCCAATGGATCACATTGAGAACTTTGAAGAGATTTGCAGCTGATTACCTCAAGTACAAGCTCTTCCTCTTCTCTTTGGCAGACAAGGCTCTGAGGTAGCTTAAGTCACTACCTGCTGGATCATTGAGAACTTGGGCTGAATGCAGAGCTGCCTTCCTCAATAACTTTTACACTAAATCTAAGACAACTTCTTTGAGGAACAAGATCACTACCTTTGGATAACATTTTGGGGAGTCTTTTTGTGAAGCTTGGGAAAGGATCAAGGAATACCGCAGAGAGTGCCCTCACCATGGGTATTACGAGGAGAAAATTCTTAACATCTTCTATGATGGTGTTGATTGGGACTACAAGAATGCTCTCAATTCTGTGAGTAATGGTGACTTTATGACTAAGAATGTGAGAGGAGCTTATCAATTGATAGAGAACTTGGCTGCAAGTTCCCACAGTAGATGTGCAGAGTATTATCGGTCCAAGAGGGGTTAACAGTGTTAAATCTTAGAAGATCGATGAGTTGACCGCCAAAGTGAGTCTATTGATGAAGGTGAATCAGAGAGGGGTTCAGCTTGTGAAGATGGTTCAAAGGCTATCTATTGCCAAGTGACTGTTGAGGATAAGACTGAGGGGTATCAAGAAGTGAATTATGTGAATGGACATGGATTCATGCAAAACAGGGGATTCAACCCAAATTACAGAAGTCACCCTAACTTGTCTTATAGGAGCACTAATGTCAAGAATCCGCAGGATTAGGTCTATCCACAACAGGTGGTCACTCAGGGTCAACAAGCTCAGAAAAAAACGTTCGTGCAAAATTTGGGCGTCACTGGAAATTTTCAGGGAAAAGAGTTTGTGCAAAATCCGGGCGTGCCAAATCAGAGCTTCCAGAAGAACTTTTCTCAAGGTTTTCAGGGAAGCAGTTCGTGCAAAATTTGGGCGTGCAAAATTTGGGCGTGCAAAATTCAGGTTTTCAGAACAATTTACAAGGTAGTTGCCAGCAGAAGAAACCCATCAATAATTTTCAAGCACCACCTTCTCAGGAGCCTCAGGACGAACTCAAGGGACTTATGAAGCAACTCTTTCTCCAACAACAAAAATCTACTTCTGATCTCAACATAAAAGTTGACAGCATGTACACCGATCTAAATGAAAAGTTTGAGGCTGTCTCAACACATTTGAACCTTTTAGATACTCAGGTTGGGGTTCTTTCTACGAAAAGCGAGTAAAACTTCATTGACCATGCACGAGTCAAAGCCATTGCACTAAGGAGTGGGAAATTGATCAACTCTGCTAGTGACGTTGTTGATCTCGAGGACAAGGATGAGCCTGAGACTGAGAGAACCAAAGATCTCGTGGAGACTTCTGATCCATCACCGCCTGTGCATGTGTATACTCCACGAATCCCATTTCCTACTCCTCCTAAGAAGTCACGTAAGGACTTGGAAGAAGCAAAGTGTAAAGAAATGCTGAATGATATTACAGTGAAGCTGTCTCTTGTTGATGCAATCCACATGACACCTGCTATGAAATGATACATGAAATGGATGGTAACAAGTAAGGTATCCACTAAAGAAGAATTTCTGAACGTTACCAGAGACTGTAGCGCTGTTCTCCAAAACAAGGGTCTCAAGAAGCTTGGGGATCTGGGGCGTTTTGTCATTTCCATGCAGATTGGAGCAATAACTTTTTCTTTCTCTTTATGTGATCTAGGCTCCAACGTCAACTTGATGTCGTACTTTGGGGCTAAGTGACTTGGACTCACAAAATTCAAGCCAACCTAAATCTCTTTGGTGTTCGCTGATCATTCTATGAAGTTGCCGGTTGGAATTCTAGAGGATCTTCATGTGAGGATTGGGAATGTACTTGTGAGTGCAGATTTTTGTGATTCTAGAGCTGGAAGAAGAGCCAAAGGATCCTCTTATTTTGGGGACACCATTCTTATGCACTGCAGGGGCAATGATTGATGTTCGACATGGACATATTGATCTCCACCTGGGAGATATTATCATGAAGTTTGAGATGGACAAGCAGCTGAAGATAACCAATGCTAGATGAGCTACATTCTCGGTCGATGACTCGCTATAAGTCTCTGATGAGGTAGCTGAAGAGATCTTTATCGATGACCCACTAGAGATTGCCTTGACTAAAGCTCAAGGTGAATTTGGTTTTTTGAGTGATGATACAGATGGGTATGTTGAGATGCGGCAATTGAGAAAAGTCATTGGGAAAAAGGTGGCTTACACAAGCTTGGAGGAGACTGCTGAGAAACCGCCAACACCAACATCCTATGTGCCAACACGCGTCTCCAGTAGCAACCCTCGGAGAGACCTGAAAGCTCCTAAGGTTGAACTCAAGACACTCCCAGCTGGGCTAAGGTACACATTTCTTGGTCCTAACTCTACTTACCCTGTCATCATCAATGCCACTTTGAACAATGCTGAGACTACCTTGCTTCTTTGTGAACTTAGAAAGTATCGTAGAGCCTTAGGTTATTCGCTTGATGATATCACTGGAATTTCACCTGACCTTTGCATGCATAGGATACATCTAGAGGATGAACAATGACTTCTATAGAAAATCAAAGGAGGTTAAACCCGTATCTAAATGATGTTGTATAGAAAGAGATTATGAAACTTCTACATGTGGGCATCATCTATTCTATATCTTATAGTACTTGGGTGAGTTTAGTCCATGTTGTCCCAAAGAAAGGTGGAGTAACAATGGTTAAGAATGATAGGAATGAGTTAATCTCGACTAGGATGGTTACCAGACATAGGATTTGTATCGATTATAGGAAGTTGAATGCTGCTACTCTCAAAGATCACTTTCTTTTGTTTTTTATTGATCAAATGCTTGAGATATTGGTTAACCATCCTTACCATTGTTTCCTAGACGGTTATTCTGGTTTATTTCAGATTCATATTCATCCAGGTGACCAGGAAAAGACCAAATTCATATGTCCTTATGGCATGTATGCTTCTCGCAGAATTTCATTCGGTATGTGTAATGTCCCATCGACATTTCATTGTTACATAATGTCAATTTTTACTGACTTGATTGAGGACATAAAGGAGGTTTTCATGGACGAATTTTATGTCTATGGATCCTCTTTCTCTGTATGTCTTTCTAATTTGTGCAGGGTATTACGTCTCTGCGAAGAGAAACATTTTTTTCTTAACTAGGAGAATTGTCACTTCATGGTCAGAAATGGGATTGTCTTGGGACACAAGTTCTCGGAACAAGGCATTGAATTTGACAAAGAGAAGGCTCTAATACCATTTACGGTATGAAACTAGATTATAAAATTTAATATAACTTTTATGAAACTATATGAAACTAGATTATAAAAAACTGGATTATAAAATTTAATATAACTTTAAGTAAGCAAAAGTTTTATTATACGTAAGTTGTAAACCTTTCAAACAGAACAAAAGTGATATGATTAAATTTACTTTATTGAAATTTGATTGAAATACAAAGTTGAAAACACAAGAGAAAAAACTAGATTATAAAATTTAATATAACTTTAAGTAAGCAAAAGTTGTATTATACGTAAGTTGTAAACCTTTTAAACAGAACAAAAGTGATATGATTAAACTTACTTTATTGAAATTTGATTGAAATACAAAGTTGAAAATACAAGAGAAAAACAACGTTTGAAAATTTTTACAAAAAGAAAGTGCAAAGAATTTAGTCTTCTTTTTTCTCTCTGAAATTCACTCTGCCCTCTCACAAAGCGTTATTCGATTTATTTATACACAGAAGTGAGTTTGCATGGATGTAAAGGTGTCTATTTCTTGGAATGTTGATAAGTGATCCTTCCGAGTGTAGGTGTCTTTTTTGTATTAAATATGGAGCATGAGTAATCTTGATATTTGCTGTCCCTAGGCTGTCAGATGTCTTGATGGTAGCTGGTCAGATATCTTGATGGTAGCTGGTCAGGTATCTTGATGGTAGCTGGTCAGGTATCTTGATGGTAGCTGATGAGTTTGTTTGATTGCTAATTCTGTCGTTTCTTTGTTTTTGTTTAATCAATGAGTTGTCGCTTCTTGTTTTTGTTGATTAATGACTTTGACTAGTTGTTGATGTATCCTTGTTGCTGTACTTTTGTTGAAACTTGAGCTTTCTGATAATTGCTTGAGTAGTCTTTTGAGTAGATAATTGCTTGAGTAGTCCTTTGAATCTTTTCTTTTTCCTTCGGTTTATTGTCGTTTTGCTGATTTTTATCTTCGTCTTTTGGCTTCGTTTTTTTATTATTGTCTTGATTATCTTTTAACCTGGCCAAAATATATGTAGCTGATTTCATAATAGAGATATATTAGTATTTTTTTTTCTTTTCGTTTTTTCTTTTTGTTTTTCTTTTATTTTGTTTTATTTTTATTTTATTTTTTTATTCTTCGAACGGATCTTGTGTTAGTGGTCCGCCGTATGGGTCTGCAGTTTATGTAGAAGTATCTTGAGTAATGGTAATGTCATCTTCGTCTTCGTCGGATGATTTCTGCATAGCAATAGCTTCCAAAATTTTTTTTAGTTTATCTTTTCCTTTAACCTTTTTGGATCCTGAGGATGTTGTTGATTCAGTGGGACTTGATGGTGTTGGTTTGTGGGATTTTTTGGTTTGTATTGGTGGTAGGGTTCGGGATATAGTGGTGACAGACTGTTTTATTTGTTGATGAGTTTGGATCCATTTTTCTAGGTTGGTAACTGAACAGCAGTCCAAGTTGTACTTGTCCCACCATTTGACTCGGTATTCTCGGACTAGGGAGTATGGCATATCTGGTAGAAAGAATACAAAGGTTAAAATGCCAAGACAGTATCCAGGGTACTCCCATGTCTATGTGGAAGGCTATTTTTGGTAGTGGTCCTATGGGTTGGTATTTTTCGTGTTTGGAGTAATATGGTAGAGAAACATTTGGTATTTGAGGAGGATAGATTTGGTCGCAAGGTCCAAACCAATGCCACCATTCATAGAACCATCTTGGTATTGACTTAGGACAATGGAAATCAAAGGATATAAACCAAAAGTGGTCATAGGTTCGTAGATAGAATGTATGTAAAAAGGCTTTTTGGTAATCTATGTAGGTAAAACCTGAGATATGATACCCGGAAAGGGAGAACTCTTTTGTAGTGTGGAAGTTGATAAACCCGAGCTCTGATGCAGTGTATATTCTCAGTATCTTACATGTGGAGTATGATGTAACGTTTGGGTTTGTTTTGTCGGTATAGTGGGTGATTTCAACTGATTTGGTGTCTACGAGAATAAACTCATAGAAGGTACGGTTTTTGGTAAGGTTATCGGTAAGGTATTGGGTGTCTTCATAGAAGAGTTGGTTGGTAAAAAGGTTCAAGTATTTGAGAGATATTGGTTTGGTAAAAGATGTTATGGTAAGGTGTTGGCGTTGTGGTTTGAGAAAATATGACGATTTTTGGTCAGTGGTTTTTTGTGGGTAAGGGGTGAGAGTTATTTTTTGTGGTGTTGGGTCAACAGCTTTGGCATACGATAAAGGAGGGAATTTCGCTAAAGCAGAAAATTGATTTTGGATTGATGTTTGCTTTCCTTGTAGATGCGGTTGCTTCTTGATATAGTCCAAAGCAGAGATTGGCTTCTTTTGTTCACTCATTTTGGTGGTCTTGATTTTTTCCCTGTAAATACTCTCTTGTTAGAAAATCAGATAAAGAATTATTTTTTTCTTTTATATATTGAATATCAAAATCAAAAACCGATAATATAGCTTGCCATCTTGCGAAATTTTTTTTAAAAACGAGGTTTTTAACATCCCTTTGTAAAATTTCTTTTGCTGATTTACAATCAACACGTAATAAGAATCTTTTATTTATTAAATCATCTTGAAATTTAGAAATACAATTTACTATAGATAAAACTTCTTTTTTAACTGTAGAATAATTCTTTTGAGGTCCTAACCAGACTCCGGAATGGAAACGTACTATAGACTCTTGGGTCGATCCTTACAGTTTCTGTTTAAGGATACCTCCATATCCTACCTCTGATGCATCGGTTTCTACTATCATAAATGCATTAGAATGTGGGATGACTAAGCATGGTAATGTTGTGACTTTTTTCTTAATATCTTGGACTATGCTAGTATGCAAACTAGACCATGGGACTGGATTCTTCTGCAATCTCTGAAACAAAGGTTGAATTAATTTACGTATATTAGGTAAAAATTCTGAGATATAATTCAAACATCCTAAAAATCTTTGTAGTTGTGTTTTTTCTTTGATTTCGTCAGGAAATTTATTTGTGAATGTTTGAAATGTTGATCAATTGATTTTGAAAAAATTAGTACGTCATCTATGTATACTATAGAAAATGTGGAATAGGGATTAAAGATTTCGTTCATAATATTTTGAAATTCAGAAGGTGCATTTTTTAAACCAAAGGGCATGACATTCCATTCATAATGACCAAAAGGTACAGTGAATGTTGTATTATATTTATCCTTTTCGGCTACTTGTATTTGCCAAAATCCACTTTTCATATCAAATTTTGAAAATATACAAGCATCATATAATCTTTTTAATAAATCTCTTTTATTGGGTATTGGGTATCTTATCCATTGTATAACATTATTTAATGGTTTATAATTGATTACTAATCGAGGTACTCCTCTTTCTTTTTCAGCTTGATTGTTTACATAAAAGGCTGAACAGCTCCAAGGTGATTTAGATTTTCTTATGATTTTTATCTAATAGTTCCTAGATTTCTTTTTTACAATGTTCTAAGAGTTCTTGATTCATTTGAATAGGTCTAGCTTTGGTTGGAATATTTTTTTCATTGAAATATTTTTCGTAAGGAATTTCAACAATATTTTTTTTCTTTCCCAAAATGCATTTGGGAGTTCAGAGCATACTTGGTGTAATAATTCATCTTCTAGTTTTTTTATTTTGCTTATTATTAATGGATTGTTTAGTTGTTGTTCTATATGTTGGTATTTTATTTCTTGTTGTAAGTATTGAATATGTTTTTGTTTTCCATTTATTAGGTTTATAGATTTTTTCTATTGTAGAGTTTTGTAAAGCTAGTATTTCTTTAGTTCTCATTGGAGATAGGAATTCAAATATTATTTTTTCTCCTACAATTTTTGTGGTAATTCCTAATTCTGTGACTTTAAATGGATAAATTTGTGTAAAAAATGGGGTTCCTAATATAATTTCTTGGCTTAAGTTTTTTACAAGTATAAATTGTGTTTTAAAGCAATAGTTTTTATTACAAATTTTTGCTTTTGATAATTTATAATTAATTTTTAAACTACTACCATTTGCTCCACTAAGTTTCTCATATGTTTTTTCATAATATTTAGTAGGAACTATTCCTTCTCTAATACAATTATAATCTACTCCTGTATCTAATAATGCTATTATTTCTAGTTTAAAATCATAACCTATATGCAAGGTAATTTTTGTATACCATTTTTGATAGTTTATTTTGTCTATTATTTGAATATATTCTTCTTCATCTTTAGTTTCTTTATGTTTTTCAGGGTTGCTTGTGGATTGATGATTCGGATCAGTGGGTATGAAAGGATGTAGTTTTGGTTCAATTAAAGCTAATCTAGCATTTATATGTAATTATTCTAATTGTTGTTGGTGAACTATTTGTTGTAATTCTTTTATTTGAGTCTTTAGAGTTTTGACTTCTCCTTGTAACTCCCCAATAGTTACTTGTTTAAATAATGTAGGAGAAAGATATTTTTCAAGTATTTTGTTCAGACTAAAAGGTTGTGGAGTGGATAATTGGTTTTCTTTATGCACAATATCTTTTAATTTTAGTAAATATTCTTT
This sequence comes from Cardamine chenopodiifolia, assembly GCA_963922655.1. Classification (NCBI taxonomy): domain Eukaryota; kingdom Viridiplantae; phylum Streptophyta; class Magnoliopsida; order Brassicales; family Brassicaceae; genus Cardamine; species Cardamine chenopodiifolia. Next base: position 18,376,106 of record OZ000481.1, read on the forward strand.
TTTAGTTTCGGGGTCATCTATTTTATCTATTATGTCTATTAGAAACTGTTTATCTATATCTATAGTGATTACGTTTATTGTCTTACAATTGCAAATATCATCTGAAATTTTTTGGGAATCATCAGAAGATGATTCACTTTGATCTTCTTTAATATCTAAAGAAGGTTCACTGCTAAGTTCTTCAGAGTTTTCGGTTTCTGATAAGAGTAGTTTTTCTAATTTTTTTTTAATGTCTTGTTGATCATGGAAAATTTCATTTATTTTTTTCTTCATTTTATACTCAGTTGATTTATGACCTGGACGTTTACAGTTCCAAGAAACAATTTTTTTCTTTTTTGTGGGGGTTTTTTGCTTTTTATTTTTTGTATAGTAAGAGTTAGAAAATCGTTTTGAAAAGTTTTTATGCTTGTTGTATGGTCGTGAATATGAAAATTTGTTATGTTTGTGAGTTCTTCGTTTTTCTCTAGAGGGTGGAGTAAGACGATGATAACCATATTGTTCGCAGAACGAACCCATAGTTTCACCGAATCTGAATTTACTAGTTTGTTGTTTATCTTTATATTCTTGGCATATTTGTAATCCTTCTTTTTTAACAAAGGCAAACAATTGACCATAGGTTATTGAATCCCATGGAATTGGTTGTCCTCCTGAAAAGTCTTTTAATTTGTTTATTAGTCTTTCCGCAAAGAATGAAGGTAATCCAGCTATAAATCTTTCTTTCCAAAAAGGTTGATTACAATCATTTCTTTGAAAGATATTCCAACAAAATGCATGGTCATTGTGTGTAATAAAACTTCTATGGCATTTTGAATTTGTTCTTCTTCATATAGGCCGTCATCCCTTTCTATTCTTCTAGTTTCAGTATGGTTTATTATAGAATCTTGTGCTATAGTATCTAAAGCATTATCCCACCAATATTTTAAAGCTTCATTGAATCCTGAAACTAATAGGACACACACTTGTTTGTCCGACAAGCCTTTAGCTTTGTAGGCCAAACCAGCAATTCTCATTTCTTGAAATAAGTTCATCATTTCATATTCGGATCTACCGTCTATGTTCCATTCATATATACCCTCCCTTGTGTAAAAGTTTGCGGTCGGGAATTTATGGTGTTCTTCAAACAGTAGGTCTGGTGGAGAATGCCTAGGATAATATGGTTTTTTTGATGGTTGAAGTTTTCTTTTTATACGATTAATTTCTATTTCTTCATCAGTTTCAATTTGGCTATTTTCATCTATGTTATTAATACCTTTGTTTTTGTCTATTTGTTCTAATCTACTTGAGATAGATTTTAAAATTTTATTTTCTGGAAATTTAATGGGTTTAGTTAAAGGTTTAAAGAGAGGTGGTGAAATAGAGCTAAAGGGATGTGAGAGGGTGTGGTAGTTTGTAATTAAATTATTTTCATCTTTTTCTAACTTGTTATCTATGTGGTCTATTTGACGTGATATAGTGTGAAGTATTTGACTTTGATAATTATTTTGTTCATAAACTATCTTTATATCTGCCATATTTACTATGTCTTTATCATCTCGGTTTGCACCTGTTCTAAATGGAGTAGCTATTACTTGTCTTTGGGGTGTGTAAATTTTTAAGTCTTTTAATGGTGGATGGATTGATTTAAGTTTTTCTCCATTAATCATTTCCCATGTATTATATAAAGTTGAACTAGTTTCAATTGATTCGTTTTTATATGGATAGTTAATTCCTTGTTGTAGATAATATGTTTTAAACCATATGAAGAATGGAATATTAGTTTTCACATCATTCATATGATTATACCATATTTCTCGATAGGTAATTGTTGTTTCTTTAGCAAATGTTTTAAAATACCATTGTCTTTTGTTTTTATTTTTATCGGATAAAAATTCATTTTTAAGATATTGTTTGTCTATTTCAAAATAACATTGATAGACTTAAAATCTGAGGGTGTTGGAGAGGTAGGAAAACTAGATCCTACTTCCATATTTTGAATAGGTTCAGTTAGAGGTGCTTGAAAAATAATTGGTTTTTTAAAATTTCTTGTTAAAATTTGTTCTACACTTTCTTCTAATTCAGAACTAGATTTATCAGTCTTATAATCAGAGAAAGAGGATCTATGATAAAAGGAACTAATTCGTAACGAAGGTGGATCTAGGTAATGAAAAGCCTCCATCCACCCAATTTGGTCAAAGGGATCCACAGTTTTCTAGGGCATGCTTGCTTTTACATAAGGTTTATCAAAAACTTCTCCAAAATTACTAGACCTTTGACCCACCTGCTTTGCAAAGATGTAAAGTTTAATTTCAACAACACCTGTCTCGAGGCCTTTCTCACCATCAAGGGAGCACTTTTCAGTGCTTCAATTGTTCAACCACCCAATTGGGAACTCCCTTTTGAGGTAATGATTGATGCTAGTGATTATGTAGTGGGTGATGTGTTGGGAAAATGACAAGACAAGAAGCTTCATGTCATTTACTACACTAGTCGGACCTTAGACGATCCGCAATGTAAGTACGCTACTACTGAGAAAGAGCTTCTTACTATTGTGTTTGCTTTTGAGAAGTTCAAGTCTTATCTTGTGGGGTCTAAAGTGATTGTACACACCGACCATGCTGCTTTGAGGTATTTTCTTACCAAAAAGGATGCCAAGCCTAGATTGTTGCATTGGATACTTTTGCTATAGGAATACGATCTTGAGATCAAGGATAAGAAAGGGAATGAGAATGTGGTTGCTGATCATTTTTCTAGACTGCGCATAGAGGAAGAGGTACCTTTAGATGATAGTCTCCCTGAGGAGAATGTTTATGCAATCAATGTTGACAATGCTTATGACACGTCTCTATGCACCACCGAGCTTCATGAGATACCTTGGTTTGGTGACATTGCTAACTACTTAGCTGCAGAGAAATAGCCTGACAACTTTGTTGGGATTTTGAGATCAAGGATAAGAAAGGGATTGAGAATGTGGTTGCTGATCATTTTTCTAGACTGCGCATAGAGGAAGAGGTACCTTTAGATGATAGTCTCCCTGAGGAGAACGTTTATGCAATCAATGTTGACAATGCTTATGACACGTCTCTATGCACCACCGAGCTTCATGAGATACCTTGGTTTGGTGACATTGCTAACTACTTAGCTGCAGAGAAAGAGCCTGACAACTTTGTTGGCTACAGAAAGAAGAAGTTTTTCAGAGACGTAAGGTGTTACTTCTGGGATGCGTCCTACTTATATAAGCAATGTTCAAATGGTATCTTCAGACGATGCAGCACAGAGGAGGAGGTTCCAGGTATTCTATTTCATTGTCATGGTTTGAATTATGTTGGACACTTTGCTACTTTCAAAACAGTGTCTAAGGTTCTACAAGCTGGCTTTTGGTGCCCGTGCTTTTGTTTCCAAATGTGATTCATGTCAAAGGCAAGGAAACATTACTAAGCGGAATAAGATATCTTAGAACTTCATTTTAGAGGTCGAAGTATTTGATGTACGGGGGATTAACTTAATGGGACCTTTCCCATCATCTTATGGTAATGAGTACATCCTCGTGGCAGTAGACTATGTGTCTAAATGGGTTGAAGTGCTGGCTTCTCCAACCAACGATGCCAAGGTAGTTCTGAAAATGTTCAAGTGTGTGATCTTTCTGATGTTTGGTGTGCCTAGAGTTGTGATCAGTGATGGTGGTTCTCATTTCATCAACAAAATCTTTGACGGTTTGCTGAAGAAGCATGGAGTTAGACACTAGGTTTCCACCTTTTACCATCCGCAGATGAGTGGACAAGTCGAGATTTCAATAGAGAGATCAAGAGAATTTTGTAGAGACTGTGAACCGAACACGGAAGTATTGGTCTCTCAAACTCGATGACACTCTTTCGGCTTACAAAACTGCTTATAAGACACCATTAAGCACAACTCCATTTCATATTGCCTATGGGAAAACATGTCACCTTCCGGTAGAGCTCGAATACAAGGCAGCATGGGCAATAAAGTTGATGAACTTTGACATCAAGCCAGTTTCTGGGGTGATGCAACTTAATGAGCTGGATGAGATTCGTCACATGGCCTATGAGAACTCCAAGATTCAAGGAACGGACTAAGGCCTATCATGACAAGAAGATCCTTGCTAGGCACCTTGCTCTTAAAGATCAGGTTCTCCTCTTTAACTCTCGCTCAAAGCTTTTTTATGGAAAGTTAAGATTCCGATGGTCCGGCCTTTTCACTATCAAAGAAGTGAGACCATACGATGTTGTAGTGTTTTTGGACCCTACATGAGGTGTGGTTAATGGTCAACGCCTCAAGCTATATCTTTCTGACATTAATATCACTAAGGACAACACCATTCCTCTTAGTGATCCACCTCATGCCTAGACGGCATCATCAGTCGAGCTAATGACGATAAACAAGCGCTTGGTGGGAGGAAATCTACTGGTAAGTTTATATATTTATGTTTTTCTTATTTTCTAACCTTAGTTTTAGTTTTCGTGTAATAATTAAACCAGGAAAACAGGATTTCAAAGCCAGATCGATTAATCCTACATCCAGATGGATCGATCCAAGCACAGTTGAAGAAGCCGTGAAGAACAAGATCGAATCAATCCTCCCAGGGGGATCGATCGAATCAATCCTCCCAGGGGGATCGATCGAATCAATCCTCCCAGGGGGATCGATCGATCCAAATCTTGATCAATTGGTCACTCCTCTTGATCGATCTATCCAAGCAGTCCGTGAATGCTCATTAGAACAAGATCGATCGATCTACCATTGGATCGAATGGTAGATCGATCGATCTAAGTTGTACTCGATCGATCCCTCCTTTCCACTCGATTGATCTCATGACCCGTAAAGACCAAGATTGATCGATATGGCTAGATTGATCGATCCACGTCACATGGTACAAGCTGTAAAGTAGATTGATCGATCTACAATGCTACATGAGAGCCGTAAGTTTTGAGATCGATTGTTCCCATTACTAGATCGATCGATACAGAACCTTGGTAAGTCTCCTTTTGTTTTATGGTTTATTTCGGTTTAACTCGGTTATCCATCATTTAATTTAAACTGTAAAACCCACCTAATCAACCCTAATTCATACTTGTATGGATCAAAACACAAACCCCTTCATCCCTTTTGCGATTTTGAGTTCAGAGGAGATTTTTTTCTCTAAATCCTAACTCCCTCCAATCTTAACGGATTTTGACTATTATTGGACCTAATCTCCTTAGATTTATGTGCTTTATCTGTTTATAAACTCCCATTTCTCGATCTGCAAAAGTACGTGCTTCAAGATCCACTTTTTCAATCAGGGAATTTCATGTCCATATTTGATGTGATTCTCACTTACTAGTCCTTCTTAGACTATGTTGGAACACGTCTAGACCATGATTTTGCTTATTTAGGAATTAGGATTGAAATTTGTGAATTTTATGGAGAAAATCGCGAAACTGGGTAAAATTGCGAGTCAGATCGATTTATCCGATCAAAAAATTTATTTACACAAAGTCACAGATCGATCGATCCGATGTTAAAGCAAAAGTCCATGAGTTTTTGGATCGATCCTATTAAGAGACTGACGCTGCAATTATCTGGATCAATCGATCCCAATTTTAGATCGATCGATCTGATTGATTAAGGCAATTATGTGTGAGAAACTTGGATTTGTATGATTTCTTTTGCTTTTGCAGGTTATGGGATGTACATGCGATGATGGTAACAGCATGCGACAACCTCTCCGGGTCACAAAGGACAAGTCTAAGGTGACAACGAGTCAAAGATCTCCACATCAGAAAAAAAATCCATTGTGCTATCTCAGGGATAACAAGCTGAGGATGAGGCACAAACTGGAGTTCAGACCACTACTCCTTGGCCTCGACTAGACCATTGGTCTCGGCATTCCATAGGTCCCAAACATGACCACCAAGGATAAGCAAAAGTCCACAAACTATTATAACTGTCGGTATGAGGATCCTTAACGTGCTTACAACCGTACTTGTTACAATAGGCTGTTGAGGGTTTGTCTGTGGTCGAACTTTACAAACTACCGACGAAGTTTGTTTGCGGTCAAACTTTACAAAAGATGGGTATTGCTGAAGACGTGTGCGTGATGTTGGCACGAATGGTATTTGGTACTTTCGCATCCCGACCCTATCCTTTATACCTGGAGTTGGTACGTCAATTCCTCACTTCCGGTGAGATTAAGTATAAGAATGAGGATTATCCTATTACGAGTGAGGTTATACTCTCCTACTTTTCTAGTGGTTTGCTTTACGAGATAGCCATTCGGGATTTGTGTGGCCTTTATGGATTTGATAAAGACAGGAAGAGTTGCAGATTTCCTCCTTACGAGGTATTCCTGCAGTTTTTCAAGTTATGGGCCATGTAACTTGCGGGAGAATAAGTTGACATTGATCAGGAACCCAGTGTTTAGGATTTTCGCAAAAATCCTTGGACTTACGTTGTTTCCTAGGGACGAGACAAGTTTGTTGAGTTTTGACGAGCTGATGATGATCCATTTCGGGCTTCTGCCATTTGTCCAGGATATCTACACTATATCACCTTCACTTGATCTTGACACGAATCTTGGTGCAATCTGTGTATATTTTCTGGTTCATAAAAAGTTTCATGATCTGAATAGTACGAGACCGAGGATTGAAGTTTTTGGGTGTCCCTTGACTCCGATCTTCCATTTCCATCTGATTGATCTTGCTTCCTCCCCTTGTTTGGATAAAATCGACCTCATCAACAAGGATTATCTCCAGAACATCCTTATACTTAAGATCGGTTTGCGATATAGATTCTATGATCACGAGGGAAACACGAGCTACTGTCAGCTATCTCTTCCTGCTCTGACCACACTCACTTCTATGGGGAACTTGGAGTTCCTACCGTCACCCACACACTTTTGTGCCACTAACACCACATCAGCTGCATGGGGGTGATACCGTTCCCGACTTCTCACACAATGGAGCAACTCTTTTCTGTGTACTCCGGTGAGTACGATCTCACACAATACTATGAGGGTGCATGTGATGAGGTTTTTTGATCATGGTTAACTAACACGCATTAGAAGAAACACTCGATGAAGGTGCGGATTTGGAATGCATTCGCCAAGCTTCCGTGTCCTCGGCCACCTTCTTGTTTCAGGGCTGCTTAGACTTCTGAGCTAAAGGACACTAGAGCTGCATAGCCGATCAATAGAGACGAATTTCGTGATGCTGAGCTTTCCGGGAGAGTGGATTTTGTTGTGTATACTTCTCTTGACGTTGCTGGACGCGAGATAGACTCTGAGACTTCTTTGGATTCTGATGTTGCTGGACACAAAATTGCAGAGGATACTGATTACGATGAGACGCTACGCTTGCATAGGCGTAGGAGAGCACTAGGCGAGAGTCAGAGTGCTACCTCTGATAGTGATGCTTTCTATTACTTTGTTTCTCATCTCAATGTGTTATTTCCCTTTGTTTTATTTTTCTGTTTACTTTTGTGTTTGTCGTATCCTTCTTAGGATTTGCTTCCATACCGAAATAGTGTGAAGTAAGTCTGGGAGATGATACTTTCTGGGACTAAAGTTGTTTCTTTGTTTTAGTTTTCTTTTGAGTAATTTTTTTTGTTTTATTGAGTCAAACATTGGAAATTTTATTATGCTGTTCTTGGATTTCATCTGGTGTTGACTAACTATCTAACCGACTTCTAACAGTGACTATACTCAGCATAGAAAGATTGGAAACACCATCAGTGGATCAACATACCTGAAGTTCCTTATCCTCTAGAAATTTGATTGATCCAACGTTGAATTTATCTTACAGAACCTTTAACATGACTTAACTTCTCACTTAGGGGTTTGATATCGCACAAGGATCATAACATTAGAGTTTATTCCACTTTTTCTATCACACTTTTCAGAACTTCGAATGGCCAAGCTCATATTTAGTTTGGTATCACACCGCATCCTTATCTTTTCATTCAAACCACATGTCTTCTATTTCATCACTATGATGTGCAAATCAACTGCAAAAAACTACGAAGTATGCGGACCAACGCACCTCTTCGTTCCAAGGATCTCTAGTAAGTCTTATGCCCTCTTTTACTTAGTTTGATATTGATTGAGTTGACTTTGGTGCATGTATTGTATGACCATGACTGGTTCCGGCTTCCCCTTCTTGAGAAAAAAACAAAAGTGAAAAAAAAGAGAAGAAAGAAAAGACGAGAAGATAAAGAAGACAAGAAGGAACCAAAATAAAATATTTATGTGTTAATTTTTTTATCTTAAGCATCATTGCAACTCGTTTAGGAAATTTACAGAGCATTACAGAGACTCCAAGTTTCGAGAGGTTATGTATCATCATTTGGTATTTGTCTCACTGTGATTTTGCGCATTGCTTGCATCCGTCTTCATCATCAGAACCTAACACTTAAGCCACCATCAAACCCATCCATCCCAAACCTTTGTTGTGATTGATAATCCCTTTATGAGACTGGACATTACAGAGATATCAATGAATGTTAAATGGTCGACAATAATGATTTCAAAGATTCCTTAGGATTCCAGAGACTAGAGTAAGGTATTGTTTGAAATCTTATGGCAAAGTACGTGTAGTACTAACTGATTCTTTGACTTGTTTTAAGTTCTATAATTGGAAGTTCAACGCGGTGAAATTTGAAGGAGTGCGTAAGCTCCCGTTTTCAAACCTTTCTTCTTAACTTGTCTTACTTGAGGACAAGCAAGGATACAAGTTTGGGGAAATTGATAGGTTGGGTATTTATCGCATTTTAGCTTAGTTTTATTAGGTTATATAGGCTCTTTTCTGTATTTTTTGAGTCTTTTCAGGTCAATATACGCTTAAGAGAAATTTATGGCATTTGGAACAAAGTTTGGAGTAAAGTTGTAAAAAGAGTCATCTGGAGTACTCAGATCGATCGATCCATCTATCTAAGGAATTTGCGAGCATCTCTAGATCGACCAGACGCAGTCAGATCGATCGATCCATCATCAAGAATAACTGATCCAGTTTACCGTAAGAAACCAAATCGATTAATTCTGTTCCGGAAATGGAAATTTTGCCCTATTTCCTTATGTGATTATTTTGACCTAAAATGTTTTAAGTACCTATTTTAGCCATTGTTTAGGCTACGCTCTATTTTATTTTCAAACTCTTGGCTTTGGAATTTGTAAGCTTTTATGGAGAACATTTTTTACTCTACATTATTTGAGAAGATTTCTGAACCCTTTTGGAATTCTTATTGATTTGATTATGAGTTTATTATCATTTATCTGTTGTGCATCTTTCTCCATGTATGAGTATTCCATTAGTTAGGGTTTAGGGTTTTCAAAGGATTGAAGAATCATTGAATCAGAAACAAATAGGGTTATCTTCTGTAACTTTCATCTATAGTTGTTCTTGTTTCTTAGGCTGAACTGATCACTTAGTTTATGATGTTAGGTTGAATCTATTTGCCAAAATATCATAGATTTCTGGATAGAACATAAGTGGGCGGATTGTCCTTAGCCAACAAAAGCTGATGTTAAGGCGATACGTGAACATATCGAATCCGCTTGTTAATGCTTGTTTAGAACTTTAAGTTCAAACGAAAATTTAGATACTTCCACGATAGTGGATTAGTTAGAATATTATGTTCGAGTTCTCGATAGTTTTTATTAGTACCCTGAATGATTGTCTGGTTCATGATTTCTGATTTCCGGAGAATATCTCTAAAGCATAACACTTTTAATCCATCATTTATAACTCTTATTTAATTTTGTCGTTATTTTATTGCATTCACAAAAAATCAAAACCTCATATTTTGTTTTTAGCTTAGCATTCATTTATTGGAATTGAAACGTAATACTTGGTCTATGTGGATTCGATCTCTAGGATAGTATAACAAGTGTTGTGCACTTGAGATAGTTTTAATAGGATTAAAACCTCAGTATCATGATGCATCAATGCACCATCACATGTACATCCAGAATTCAATTTTGATGGTGACGATGATGCGTAACGTAGAGATACTAATTTTTTCAGTAGATATTCGTTAAGTGTTTCATGTTCGTAAATTTTGCGGCATTACCCACGAATATAAACGTGGGAATTTGCCACGATTTTCTAAACGTTGGAATTTGCCACAAAATATTACGTGACATGTTTCCACACATACCCACGGATTTTTTCCTCGCTATTACCTACAATTACCTACGAATCTTTCGTGGTAGAAACCCACGATTACCCACGAATATTTCGTGGTACATACCCACGCTTTCCCACAAACTGAAAAATGGTAATTTGCCACACATTTTTCCTGGGTTTTCGTGGTAACTTGCGACGTATATGAATCGTGGCAAAACGTGGGTCCTTTTGCCATGATTTGCCACAAAATTTTGTGAATCTACTTGAGACGAATATGAATTGTGGCATAACTTGCGACAAATATGAATTGTGGCATAACTTGCATGGTAAATCGTGGCTTTACCCTTGAATTATCACGATTTTGCACATTAAACCCATGAATTTATCGTGGGTATACGACTTATTTTTACTAGTGAATTTTGCCGAGTGTAACGAACTGTATATATAAAGTATATATATTTTTCTGTATAAAATGAAATTTAAAGTCATCATCAGTTCATCACTCCAAAAGAAGAAGAGTATCCATCAGAAATCCATGACCGTTTAAAATTTGGTTTTTAATCTATGCAAACAATAAATAATGCTAAAGAAAAAATAGTGATGCAACATAACATAACAAAAAAATAACAATATAACGGAAATCACCTTGCTTGATCTTCTAGTTCTAGGTCACAAAGAAGAAAATAGCAAATTATGAAGTGTAGAAGAGATGAGAACGATGATTCATGATCCTAGTTTCTCCACATTCTAATTAGGGTTTTCATTTTAACGTTTCCTATTAATTTTTTTGTTTATGATTCCAAATTTGGATTCGTCAAAAATATTTTTGAACAAACTGGAATCACTGCTTTCCATATTTCGAGTTTTTTGGAACTGCGCTTCCAGGCGCTTCTAGACGATTCCGATCCGGCTTCCGCTTCGGAACCATGAACCAGAGCATAAGTGACGCTTCTATGTAACGTACCTTAAGAATAAAAATATTAAATTAAAAAACAATAATATTATTACCTGTTCCTATCTTTAGAACTAAAAAGAGGTTCAGTGGGAATAAAAACGACGTGAAGACTAGCGGAAGATACGGCGATGCTTTTGCTTCTTTTGTGATTTCAATCTCTAGTTTCCTTTAATATTCTATCTTTGCTGATCTATTTTATGTTTTGCAAAGTCTCTCTGTCCATTAATTTCACCACTGCCAGCTAACAATCCCGATGAGAGATCATACCTAATACTCCTATTATTGTAATTAATAAACTTGGAACCATATTCATTAATTGCTCAATACATTATCATCGATTAGTACTTTAAATACTGTAGATATCTATGCACCACACATCCATGGTTACGATTTTAAATAACTTCGAGATCTATCCCAACTTCTGATCCGGTATAATGTAAGTGTAGGCAAACAAAACGTAGCCACACAAATCAAACTGAATCAATCAACTTATTCTTGTAACTAAAATCAAACACAAATCAAACCGAATAAACCGGAATTGCATCACACCGAACCTTGAAAAATGAAAATAAAAATGATTTTATATGGTTTTAATTACTTTAAAACCGACAACTTTATTAAAAAAAATAACTAAATTAGATTATTCACCTCTTAATTTTATATTTCTTACTAATTAGCTCAAATACTCGTCACTCATCAGTTAATATATATACATATATATATATATATATTTAGTAGATACTTTTTATTGATCAATTACATCAATCAAAAATAGGTATAAAATTAATCATATTTTTCAAATTATATATGTTTAAAGGTCAATCCCCTATATTCCTTATTTTTTTTTGTTTTAATCTCTTTTATTCTATTCATTCTATAATATATAAAATTTATAAATATATTTTAGTTACTATAATTAAAGATGACCGATTGACCGGTATTGATGAATTACCAAACAAACCATTCAATTTTAGTGATCGGGGACCAACAAAAGGAATCTCGATCTTTCTTTTGAGTGAAATCCTACATCGAACTGAAAGTGAGAGAAGGATCAACGAATTCTTTGAGATTGAGAACGCTCGAACCAACGTTAAAAAAACCTAGAAGCAAAGATAATCATTATTATTCACATCCATATTTATTTATGTCACAGTTCATAGTAGTTTCACAGTTTCTACATTGACAACATATATCCCGCTATGCTTGTTTTGCACTGATAACATATATTCATATATATATATATATATATTCAGTTTGTCCAGCATGTTCTATTATCACCATTAGAAAAATGAGTGGTGTTAATTTTCTTTGACATAACCAATTATTATTCATAGTATAATTATATTTATTTGTATTATATTCATTACAAATTAAAGCTAAGGCGTTGTACTTAACTATGGAAGTTATAATAAAATAACTACAAGGTAGTTGTTAAATAAAAATAGTAAAATGTAAAAGAAATTAAAATTAAATTTACTTAAGTTAATTTATAGTAATAATTCAATTTACTTAAGTAAAAGCTGTTAGAGCAAAAATAAAAGTAATCAAAATTAGATGAAAAAAGAAAATCTAAACTATAATGTAATTCGTCACTATTAGATTTACTTCTCTTTCTCCTTATTCAAAGACACTCAACTTGTGCAAAGATGTTAGAGATGCCAGTTCAGAGCAATTCCTAAAGATTTCATCGTGAGTTTTTAAATACTTATGATTTCAAACATTAACCTGTTTTCATTATTCTTTGGTGATTGGAGAGCTAAGCTATTGATATTTGTACAGGTTTTTATCATCAAGAAGGAACGCTTTCCTCTTCTAAGGAACTGTGTCTACAACAGTGTTGCAGAAAATATAGCCACCATCACAGAAAAATCATGGGAAGTCGTTTATGACCTCTTAAAGTTTGTCCCAATCAACTAGTTGAAGTCATTGAGTGCTCGGATCATATTCGATATGGATTCTGAAAACCACCAGAAAAGGTATGTGTAAGGTTCTTCTTCTGTCACATATATACCACCTGGTTATATATATATTTATATATATGTAAGAGGATATGCTGCAATGATCTCTTGTTAAATAATAAAAACAAATAAAAAGGAGTTTTGACAGTTTGTACAGCAATATAAATTTCCTACTCTTATTTTAAATAATGGTTTATTTTCGTTATTAGGATATACAAGCAGATGAAAGGTCAGAAATCATGGGACCTGTGAAAAACCAACTAGGACACGGTAATATATATCTTAGATTTTTTTAAGATATAATCTAACATGGAAGAAAGATGTATATTTACTAGATGACTCGTTCGTCCATATGCACAAGCATAACATATTCTTTTTCAAAGTGAAGTATTTTCTTTTCTTTTTCAAAGTGAAGTATTTACTATTAAACAACAATAAAAACGCAAACTATGAATATGTGGGAGTTTAGGAATGTTAAAAAAGGGTTGAATCGACTGGACCCGAAACCCATATAAAATATTCAATACATTACTTTGTATTCATTGGAAAAAAAAAGGTAGGCTTAAGACAGGTGGGTATCAATCACCTTATGGGGTTCTGGGTATACATTGGGTTATTTTTAAAATATCATATATGCCAACACAATATTATTTCATACTAATATTCTTTAATAATATTTTTAAAAACAATATTTAAAAAAGCAAAATCATATAATTTTTTTAAACCAAAATAATATTTTTGCCAAAACTGCAAGATCACATATTTTTGTTTTCCCGCTAAATTATAAAATCATGAGATTACATTTATGGGTTACAACCCAAAATCTTAAAACTAAGTTCTTTTTTCCTAAAACGTGAAATTGCGCTTTCGGTAAAAAGTCGCAAAATAACTTTTTCCGTCTAAACCGAAAAATCTCGTAATTTGATTTTTTTGTCAAAATCATAAAATAATGTTTAACTGTAAAGTCTTATAATTGTGTTTTTTCTGCCAAAAATTATGAAACCGCAATTTAGACGAAAAATCACAAAATGATGTTTTCTCACCAAAATGCAAAACGCGGAATTAGATTATTGTGCCAAACAATAAAATTTTAGAATTGAATTTTTCTCCAAAACTGTAAAATCGCAATTTTGGCGAAAAAATCGTGAAATAATATTTTTCCGCCAAAAAAAATATTGTGGAATTACATTTTTGTGCCGAAATCATAAAATTTTGGAATTAATTTATTTTAGCCAAATTCGGAAAACTGCAATTTTGGCGGGAAATTAACGAAATTACATTTTCCCTAAAACTGTAAGACAGTATCAATAAACATAATGTCTAAACGTTTATAATAAGTTATATCAATATTTATGATATTTATGAAAATAATTATACCAATATATATATATATATCAATATTTTTTAAAATAAAAAAATAAAAATAGTTTTATTTATCTTTTCAAATGTTTAAAAAATACTAATATCAATATTTATGAAAACAGTTATATTATTATTTATAAAACTAATTCAAAAATAGATATAATTTTATTTATGTTTTTACTTGATTAACAAATTTAATCTTAACTTTTATAAATTGTTGTTGATGTAGATATTTTAAAAAACAAATTAAAACAAAAACACACAAAAAATAAACAAAATCAATTCAGGTATCCGTGAGTAAACTCGAAACCCACAATTTTTTTGTAGAATACATTGTTCAGAATTCAAAATTTTCTGAGTTTTTTTTAAAATCGGGTTCAAAATGAGCGAACTCAAAACAAGTTTGCATCGGACCGGATTTTTTTACCCACTGCAACATCTATATGTGGGACTATTGTCTTCATGAGGTTGATTGTGGACGCGAAACATCAGCTTTTGACTTCTCAAATATCTTTTAGTTTAGCAACTTTTAATTTCTCAAATAGTGTCTAGGATATATTTTTTTCGTTTCTTATTATTTTCGTTTCGTAGTTCCATTTAACCAATATCAATACAAATCAAACTTTTATATAAAAAATAATCTTCTGTTCATCACGTCGTGTAATCAAACTAGCAAATAAAGTTGGACCATTTACAGTCACGATTCAATGATTGTTTTTTTCATGTACTTGAACTTTTACATCAATACATTTATTAAGTTTTTGTTAGGTTACACTACGTCCTCTGTCATATCCGTTTTTATGCAATCTTTAAGGTGCACTACAAGAAGATAATCAAATTCCGACCATGGTTATAGTCGGAATTATCGGAACTCACACCTTCCGACGATTTTCTAACGAAAATAAATTAGTCGGAATTTGAGAATTGAAAATGTATTTTCGTTGGAAATTGGACGGAAAATATATCGTCGGAAAATTTCCTACTAAATTTCGACCAATAATCGACAAAACAAAAAATCGTAGAAATTGGTCAAAAATTTCCTACTATTTTTGACCAAATTCTGAGGATACATTGGTCAATTAGTCAGAAATTTTAGACTAATTTCCGACTAAAGATTAAATGTGTAAGTCAAAATTTGATCGGAAATTAATTGATTTTAATTTTAAAATTAATTAAAAATATCAAATTACAATTATAAAATAAACATAAATATTAAAAGTTTTACAATAATTATAAAAAATAAAAATAAAAATAATTAGCCACAGAAATTAAAATCATCATCCATATTGGTAAACCCGTCAAGATTAAGAGGTCTCCGTGATGACGGAACAACATTGGAGTGTAGATATCCCCTTGAGTCTTCTAACTCCGTGATTTTTTTGTCTGTTGTTGTTTGTCGCTCTTTCTGAGCTGTCAACTGCGCTTCCAAATTGGTGACCTTTGTCGATTTGCTACATTGCATTTCGTCATTTCATTGAATTGATCCATATTCATACAATATTCCCTTATTTTTGGGAATGGTATATGAAAAAGAATTTATAATGTTAATATAATGGATGTAAATAAATATATGTTATTAAAAGTAAATATAAAAATTATCTTGCGATAGATTTTGTTTCTTTTTTGCTTGTGTGAGAAAACGTCTCTGGATTCTCTGATTCTTGTGTTAACTGAGTTAATCTTTCTTGCTCACACTCAATATATTTTCAAACAATGACTTTAACGTTCTTGTTGACGAAAGTTCTATCGGCTTGCGTATGAGTTGCTTTTATAAATGTCATCATATCCGAAAATTTCGACCATCGACGTTAGTTGGTCAGAAATGTTGGTCAGAATTTGATATGTTTTCTTGTAGTGGTGGTTCGTAAAATATTAATTTTTTGTGCAATTCATTTTAAAAACTGAGGTATTTTCCCAAGTAAGTCGATGTTTGATTTTTAATTAAAAAAACTTAGCATTAATTATAAGAAAATTGTACTGCATGTGGATGCTAAATCTACATTCATAATGACTTCGAAGCTTCGACTGATAAGATTAATAAACTCGAGAAATATCTATTTTGATCTCATGCTAGCTTCTTCTTTTAATCATTTTAACTTCAATAGAAATAAAATTATATTCAAATATCGGCATCTTCTATAAAAATATTAAAAAGAACCGCTTATATAAACCTTTATGATAACATAACGACACAAAACATTGTCTCTCTTTGCTTACATATCTACAACCTTAAAACCATTACTCGTCGCTTCGATATCTCAAATCTCCATAACCTTCCTAAGCAAAATCTAAGAAAGAAAGAAAAAAACCCTATACATCTCACTAGAACACCCTATACTTAGTGTCAATGTCACTCATTAATGACCATCCCAATGAGCCTAATTACATCTCTAATCCAAATTCTTCAGAAGATATCTCTTCACCAGAGAATTGTGGATTAGAAGGAGGAGCTTCAGCTTTAAGCACTAGCACCATGGATTCTGATCATCAACAGAATCAAGGGTTTGTGTTTTACCCTTCTGATGAACCCATTGAAGATCATAATTCTTTGATAGATTTCAACGCTTCATCATTCTTTAGCTTCGATCATTATCATCGAAGCTTTATCCCTCCCGCGACCAACGGTACTGGTGCCTTCTCGGTCTTGGACGGGAACATGAGCTACGGCTACACAAATTGGAGTCACCATCAGATGGATAGTATTAGCCCTAGAGTAATCAAAACTCCAAATTGCTATGAAACAACTAGCAGTTTTGGATTGGCTTCAAACTCCGCGAGTAAACCGGTGACAAACCATGGAAATGGAGACTGGTTATATTCTGATTCAACCATTGTCAACACCGGCTCAAGGCACGAGTCTGCGTCCCCTAAACTAGCTGGAACTAAACGTCCTTCCACGGTAACAATTAGTAACTCCAATTTAAGATTTATGATTTAGGCCACTTAGAGATGTTAATTGTTTACCGTCTAATGATCGATAGGGAGAGAACACTCAAGCTTCGAAGAAGCCGATTAACGGTACCAACGGGAAGGCCAAGCCTAAGGCAACAACGTCACCTAAAGATCCACAAAGCCTAGCAGCCAAGGTTTGCTTTCTTTTTCTTCAAATCAACGTCTATTAATTAAGATAAATATGTGTTTCTTGACCAAAAACAAAATAAAATATTTTGTTAATTAATCAATACGAAAATATGTTTGTTGTCTAGAACCGAAGAGAAAGGATCAGCGAACGCCTCAAAGTATTGCAAGAACTTGTACCCAATGGCACCAAGGTGTATATAGAGATGTTTCATTTTTACAGAAACATTTGCAATTTTAAATCTAGAGAATAAAAAAAAATATTATGTACTAATGATGTTTATCTTTATGGTGGGTTTTATGTAGGTTGATTTGGTGACTATGCTTGAGAAAGCAATTGGCTATGTCAAGTTTCTTCAACTACAAGTGAAGGTAAATTATTCTTAACAAATATTCCATTAATTATATCACAAGCTATATATGTCACGTATAATTATACTTTTCAAGTATCGTAAATCAATGTTTAATATCAATAAAACTAATTTTTGTTTGTCTGACAGGTACTTGCAGCCGATGAGTTTTGGCCGGCACAAGGATGAAATCAACTTTGACCGAATTATTATTAGTCAAACCGCTGAGTTAAATGTTACGTGTCATATTTCTGCTGAGTCATATGCCACATAACATATTTTTTGTTGAATCACATACCACGTAGAATTTTCAAAAAATTTTTTTTGAAATTTTATGCAATGTTGAATTTAATATTTTTACACTTATAATGGAGAAACTGAAACACCATTATCAGTTAAGCCACCTTATTGATTTTTATTTGTATCTACAACAATCGTATAGGTCTGACTATTAATTCGTACATTCTTGAACAATTACAAATTTGAGCTCTAAGTTCAAAAATTATAATTGTTCAATAATGGATTTTTCAATGGTTGGAACTCTACGATTTTTACGACAACATAAATGATATAAAATCGATAAGATGACTGAAATGATAATGGTGTTTTCGTTTCTCCATTAAAAGTTTCAAAGAAAATTTAGATTCAGAACATTGCATAACATTTCAAAATATATTTTTTGAAAAGTCTATATGCCATCTGGTTCAGCAAATAATATGTCATGTAGCATATGACTCATCAAGAATATGTCATGTGGCATCCGACTCAGCGGTTTGACTAATACTGATTTAGTCAAAGTTGATTTCGACACACATATAAAAATTTATGTAGAGTTTTTGAATATTTACTAAATTGAAGTTGAAAAACATATTGGATCTTAGTTTGTATATTAAAAACACCGTGAAAATAGTTGATGTTGAAATTGATAATTTTCCCTAAAAACCAATGCATTAGAAATTCCAAAAAAAACTCCAAAAAGAAAAAATAAAATATAAAATATATATAACATTTTATTATTTATTTTGTTCATTTGTGGTTACTACAATGATGAAGACTCTATAATAAATAAAAATATATGTTCGTCCCAATTAAAAGATATTAAACATTACAATTGAATCATGATTTCTTTTTTAAAGTAACAATATTAGGTTACTTTCCAAAAATTAACTCAACCAAAAATTATTTTTAATATGCTATAATATTTATGATCAACTTAATAAAATACTATATAATAAAATCACAAGACCTCAACGTAGAGAAAACAATATCAACTACTTAGTTTCTTTTCCGAAGGATCAAATACTTAAAAAAAATGACAACAACTTCAAATATTTCTTCGACTTCTACCTCACATTTCATGATATTGATGAAAAAATATCATATACGTTAACCAATGGTTTATAAAATTTTATTTATATTGCAATATTCCCAGCACAAGAACACCACACACATAGATTCGAAGTATTTTTCAAAATCAAAGATCTCAACCCAAATGCATCAACAATATTAGATGTAGAAGTGTTCATCGGAGATGTATGAAGTTCTAAAATATCAGCTACAGCAGAAAAAGGTTAAAGGGGCCAAACAATATCAACACTTTACTTTGCAGCCATATATTTTATCGCAAATGTATTTTAAAATGATTACACAACAAAATAAGTTGTCCTTATTATAAAAAAAATATTATTTTGATATTAATAACAACTTTTGAGTAATATTAATGTTAATTTTTAAAGAAATTACTATAAATTTACGAATAATGTGCAAAATACATGAAATACTATATATTTATTTGTTTAATTATTTATAGAATAGTTGGAAAATACATGAAAAATAGAAAAATAAAATTTAGAATAATCATTTAAAAAGTACTACAAATATAAATATAAAAGAACCTTAAACTATATTACATTCGCACAAAATAAAATGGTAACAAAATATATATTACATTTTTATATCAAAAAAATAAATATATATCAAATCCACCACAGGACTTTTCTTTTATATATATATATATATATATATATATATATATATATGTGTGTGTGTGAATCTTTCTATTTCTGTATACCTTGTAATTCTCCAAGAAATGCGTACTGTGATTCTGCAAAATTTTGGATTTTCTGAGTTTCAGATGGAGAGAATCTTTTATGTTCATTGTTTTGTCTGTTTTCTTATCTATTGCGAATTTTAGTATTTGTTTATCTTTTTTCCACGCCCTGATCTTTGATTTTTCTGTTTCATAATATTTTTTTGTATTTATTTTTTTTTAAGAAAAATATTGTGTTGCATGTGTTTATAATGCAGAATTTTAAATCAAATTCTAGTTTTAACTTATTATTTTAGTGTATTAATTAGAACGCTAAAATTATGCAGTGTATTAATAATGGAATACAGTAAAAAAATAATAGTTTTTATGATGTGTAAAAATCATAAAATGAAAATCTAATAAAACGTAGGAGTAATTGTTTTAACGTAAAAGTGAATCTTAACAATTATTTTCAGTGAGTTGGCTATCTGATTGCTTGTTGCACATGAACAAACGACTAACGAGTTAGGTGATTCACCGAAGAAAATATCTTTGAACATCCACCAGATTTGAAGTGCAACTATCCTAATAAAAGATATAAAGAGGTGTAACTATGAATTGGGTTTGAGTGGATGTTATAGAGATTTGCTGCGGTGAAAGGACCGTATTAATCATTAGGTCTCGCCGATCATCGGGTATTAAGTTTGGTTCTGGATAAGAACTGTTTCGGTCCGAATTTTTTGGTATATCATATATGATATATGATGTTAGGAATCATATAAGTATCAAAAAGTTTTGATTTGGTTGTGGTTCCAGGTTAGGTTTAGGTATCTGAAATATCAGAAAAATTAGTTAAATTTAAATAAAATTTGGATTAATTTTCACAAATATAACTATAAAATTTTGGATATTTTGGTTATTTAGGGTATTTTAGTTATATTTTGATCTAAAAATTAACTGATATCTTCGGGTTTAGAATTGTAATTTTAGATAATTGGGTTATATCAAATCTAACTATTGTATAACTAATATTTTGGATATATAATTATATTTTGGATATTTCGAATATCCATTCGATTCTCGATTTGGTTCCGGTTCTTCGATACATGAATTTATAACCTATCAATTATTTTGTAGATTTTGGATTCGCTTTGGTATCTTTTTCTTGGGTCAGTTATTCAGTTCGAGGTATTTTTCTAGACCTACTCATCATCAAGGTTATATAGGAAAACGGGTGGTTTTCTTGACCGTATGAATCCAGAGGAAAACAGAGATAAATAACACATGTGATAATGAGGTTTATCAATTAACCTATTGTGCATAGCACTTTAGGATCTAATCCACAAGAAAACAAGAATAACACAAAAAAGAATACAAATCTCAATTCAATCTAAACATATAAAAGAGTTTGTGGTTTTCAAACGAAATTTGAAAGTAAATGAAAGCGGAAAATGACTAAAATCGATTTTGAAAATTCAAATAAAGTTCAAATAAAGGAAATCGAACTCTCGAGATAAGGTAGGTGACTTGGGTGACTAATTGCTAACTTGTGGAGCTTAATATACTTAATACAACTAATTCTTCGGCTTTATATCACTAATATCAATTAATCAACTTCCATGAAACTAATCTATTCACTAATCATCTAATTATCAATAACTCTTGTTAGCTATCAAATGATCAATGAACATTAATTATAAGGCTAAATAACTACTAAATATCCTAATCAACTATTTCCATAGGTAAAGAATGTAAAACACTTGATATTTTGATTCAACTATTTTATCAAGCACCTTGTGAGCACTAAAATGCCTAAGTCATACATTTTCAAAGCTAGTAAAACATTAATACCACATATCAAACAAGGATATATGTTGTTACACGCCTAAAATCCACTAATCACCCTAAATATAATATTTCCAAGAGCTCTAAAAAGACTACTTACAATTAACCATAATAACACAAAGCAATAAATTTGATCTTTGCATAATCATAATTAATAGAAGAATAGTGGAATGATTTAAGAAGAACAAGAGATTTGATAGCTTGAAATAGAGAGATTCATACAAAGAGTTTTTTAGAAAAACCCAAAAGAGGTTAAGGAAAATTCTTTAGATCAAGTATAAGAAAATAAACTAAGTTTATAGAGTATTTATAGTGAAAAATAAAAGATTTTGGTCAACACATAATTAGTTGGATCAAATCAGGTTTAGAGAATTGAAATCAAAGAAAGTTGTTTCTACGGACGTCTTTTGGCCGCTGGAAATGGCCGCTGGCTCCAGCAGTGTCACTTGGTCGCTGGAGGCTAGCAGTGTCACCAGGCCGCTGCACTTGGACGTTGTGAGCTAGCGGTGACATCTCTCCGCTGTATGAGCCCGCCAAATATACAGGTGAATTTGTGTAAAATCTCACCAGGCATACCAAACAGATGGATCAAGCCGCTGCTCGCTTGACACTCCGTTCTTAATCAAATGCTTTCTTTTGATCCATATAACTCTATTTGCTTTCCTTGTTGATTCACTTCATTCCATAATCTATAAAACAATAATGCATATGTAAACATGTATTTAAATACCTAAATATGCTATGCAAATGCAAGGAAACAAGAAGAAATGTAAACTAAAAGATGGTAGAAATTCAATATGCAAGTGTGATTTCTACAAGACTTTGTAATAATAAGTCTTAATTTTTTTAAAAAATAATATGTTAAATTATATTCAAAAACTACATTTTACAACATGATTAACAGTTTTTGATAAAAGATTGAAAGGAACAAAAGCTCTTAATCTGAATTTCAAAGTGGTTGACTCGTTAAAACCCAAATCTGGAAAACCCATTTGGGACAAAACCAGATTTGGGAAAAATAATACAATCCACATTCGAAAGAGCTGATATAAAAAAATCGATAGAAATTAGAAACCATCTGAAGCCTGCAGAAATGAAGTCCAATGCTTGACATTTGATAGATGACTATCTTGATGCAAACCACGTAGATAGACCCTCATCGAAAGAGAAATCAGCTTGGTTACGGATTGAGCTGAATCTGTTCCTAATATTCCTGTGGATCATTCTTACCAACGTAGCCGAGGAAGACACAAAATCTCCATGACGCTTACCATTTTTTTTTCTTCAAATGCGATAAATTGTTGATTGAAATGCATACCTAAATATGAATAAGTCTTAATTTTTAATTATAAATATTTAGTTTTCTTTACAGATCGACAATAAGGTAACTACACAATTCAGTATTAACTGTTTCTAGCTAGTTACAAGAAGTCTTGGAAACAAACGTTGTTCCAGCAAATAAACTTGACTCGTCTAAAAGCCGAAATAACACAAAACAAATTCTTTTATACATTTTTAGTCAATTTTATTAGCACACATTTTATTTTGTATATTATCCATATCTATGAAGTTTATTATGCTAGGTTTAACCAAAATAAATAAATAAATATTTAAGTAAATCTTCTCCAAAGGTATCTTCACCTAAACCTTTTTAGTGTTATAAATCTTGCTAAATATCTTCTTTATATTTAACGGAACTAACTGTGTCATATTAGAATCAACTATCAAGCGATTAATTTCGTCAGTGTTCTAACATGCCGTTTCTAAAGTATCATCGAATCTACCAAGGAAGACGAACAACACACATGGGTTTACATTATTTAAAATTTATTCGCTACAATAAATAATAACTTCAATTAAGATATGCTTAAGATCTCGATCATTATCCCAAGGTCAACGCGTGTCCTTTTGTGGAAGATTAGGGATACGTGCTCGATATATACTAGTTAACAATTTCATTCTGTAGCATAGTTTTTAATGCAAAAAATTAAGGGGAAGAATATTACATTTCATATTGAATAATCAGATGATTAGCAACATTGACAATCCCACTTTAAGTGCTGTACTAATGATTGTGTACTTGCATTAGTTAGTACTTGCGTAAGTCTATTAAGTGAATAAGACAAAATAAGTTATTGGGATATCTAATCCGCAATTCGTTTCTTACAAACATAAATCCAACATTTGACTACACAATTTTTTGCAACATTATTTCTGTAACGAAGTTAATTTGTTAAGATAAAATTAGCAATATTTGTTTGGTATACTACTTTCACATGAACTTTTTAATTTGCTAAAATCTATATTTCTTTTATGGCCTTTATTTTATGGAAGCAAAATGTTTAGTTAATTATCATGTCAGAAAAAATTAGGTTTAATTCGTATAATATTTTTAATACCAACTTTTTTATTCTTCTTGTAATAATTCAAACATAAATTACTAATAATTGTTGGCATCTAATTTTACGTCGTAACTTAATTAGATTTGTGGATATTCCTTTGAAGATTCTCTTGTTTAATTGGTTGATAATATTTTCAATATGTTTCTATGTCTCCATAATATGAGACATGTAATATATTATTTATTTTTCTTATGTACGCCAGATCACTTCATGCATAAATTTCATACTTTGATTATTTACGGAATAGTTATTTGGAATATATAATTTCCAACGATTTTTTTTACTACATTTTACGTGCCAATTAATTGTAATATTATCGTCAAAAAAATGAATTGTTGAATACGTTTTGGCAATGATCGGTTGTAATATGACAAGCCATGTCGTCTAGACAGTTGTCCCATGAATTATTTTTGTAGCTAGGAAGATAGCGAAGGTTTGCCGTCAAGTTGACTAGAGAAAAGTGTTGCGTTGTATGTATCAAAAAGTTAAACAACATATCATATAATATTATGATGTCACATTCTCCAAAATATACATCCGTATAGAAACGCTTCTGCTGTGGCTTAATCATTTTACAATCTAGTGAAGTAGTTATTCAATAAAAAGAAAGGTCCATGGTTCAAACTGCAGACGAGCCATGGTGGCTAAAAAAGGAGAAAAAACCACAAAGAGGAAGGGATAAAAGTTCTCACCGAGAGTGCAAGGGTTCTCGGCAGCAGTACTACGACTACGAAGGCATGACACTAAACTATCGCCTGAAAATTGCCCTCAAGAAAGAGAAAAACCAACTTTTATATATTTGAGTTATTACATTATTGCTTGCTACATAAATCATTAAAATTTGAGTTACAAAACTCTAGACCATTGTTTATTCTCAACACTTTCACCTTTTTCTCAACTAGTTCTTTCAATCCACAAAACTTATCAAATGTTTCATCTTTGGTCCTGAGAAACATCAACCAAACTTTCCTACTTTTATCATCAATAATAGATAATAAATATTTTTTCCCTGAGAGTAATGGAGTTACATTTGGTGATTCCCATAGATCAACATGAACATACCCAATGAAATCAACATGAACATACCCAATGAAATCTTTTATGTTATATTTTCCAACATTAAAACTCAGCTTCTTTGATTTTCCCATAACACAATATTAATAGAAGGTCATATCCTTGACATCCTTCTTTTCCTAAGAACTTTTCGTGTCAGAATCTTCATATTATTCAAGCTTATGTGAAAAAGATGACTATGCCACAACTCTGTATTGTCCTTACCACTCACTGATTTGCAGTTCTGAGTCAATACAGTCTCGCCATCAAGGATATATATAGCATTCACCAAGTTTCCACAAATTTCAGTTTTACTGTTCTTATAGAATATAACCTTTCCATCTCCACCTTCATTCTTATATCATAGCTTATCAAGAATACAAGTAGAGATTAGGTTCCTTCTCAGATTTGGTACGAATTTAACATTCTTCAATATCATGATGGATCCTTCATGTGTATTTAGCATGATTGTTCCACTTCCTCTTGCCTCAGCAGTGTGATAATCTCCAAGCAATATCATGGTTGCATCATTTTCTTGAAACTCATAGAACCATTCCATCATAAAAGTCATATGATAAGCTTAAATCAATAACCCGCATATCTTTTGCTTCTTGATCATTCGTGGTTAGAGCTTCTGAGAACACCATTTTCTCTGTAATCACACCAGTTTCTCATTGGAGGAAAAGTCTGAGAAGGTCATTCTCAGAAAAAAAAATCTCTTATGCCCTCCCTTAATCTCTTATACCCACTTTAGTTGAATAATTGTTTGAAAACGTTACTTCGCCATCCTTAACTTCAAAATAGGTTCTCCAATTTTGTGTTTGATTTTGAGAATTTGATTCTATGCACATTTGGTATTTTACTATGGTTTCTGGGTCAATTAGGACTTTAAATTGGTAACAAATGAATTTCAGTGGTTGAATCGTAGTGTATTGTAAATTAGAACAAAAAACGATCCGTTTTGAGTTCTTGCGGATAGGAGAACTGGATAAAACTAGTATTACTGATAATTGTAATAAAACTAGTATTACTGATTAATGAAGTATAACTAGTAAAAGTAGTATTACTGATAAATGTAGTATTACTGATAAATGTAGTATAACTAGTAAAACTAATATTACTAATAAATGTAGTATAACTAGTAAAACTAGTAGTACTGATTGAGGTTTTTGGCATGATGCAATGAGCAACAACGTCAGTATACATTTTAACTGCCAAGATCGCATGTATAGTTTAATGTTGAAGACATTAGTGGAGGAGATAACTTTTTTGATGATAGAAGCTAGGATATACAAGAAGGTTGCATTAGATGAAAGTAGGGTTAAATTGTAATTGAGTTACTATCCACTGCTGGTGGGATGTGAGGAATAATTTACTATTTCTGATGATGAGGCTGTGTGTATTTATCTAACGTCCATTGATAAAGAGAATCGTCAATATATTTTTTTGTGGATGTCATCATTATATCAGAACTGCCAGAGCAACTATCGAGAGCGGGCAAAAGTTCTTTTGGTATGAAATTTGACGACTAGTTGTATTCAAATGATGGTGAAATTGGAGCTAATACCATTACTCTGTATATAGAAATAGAACAAGCAAAACAAAAATATGAGGCGATAGTGGATGATGATGCTAAAGAGGATGGAATTGTATCACATGACGAAGGTGTGGATAACGGTATGGATATATCAGATATGGGTGATGATTATGTTGAGGTTCCACCTGTTGTAGAAACTAGTCAGTTTGTAGACGCATGGAAAGACGGTTTAGTGTAAAGAGCAGTTGTTGTTACCTTACGATAACACCACATCTTGAACTGACAGAGTCTTGTTACCATACTTACGAGTATGCTTCAACTTATCATAGCTATAAGGAAGAGGGTTCAAGATTAGGATGTGCCATCATTTGAATCTTCCAAAGAAGCTCCATCTAACTTTTCGATTTTGATCCATTGCTTTGTCATTGTTACTTCATCCATAGCTCAACTACCAATCTACTATAAGCATTCCCAATTTCACACGATTTGAACACACAATCTCTTAATCTCTCACAAAGATGCATCAATTTCAGAATTTAAAATTTTCACAAAAGAATCAAAGAAGAACACAAGAGATTGTGAGATCTACATCGGAGCCAGCGCAAGCAAGTCGAAATGACAAGATCTACATCCGGGCCCAAATTCAATACAATACATAAACTATCAAGAAGAATAATGCAGCTCAAGATCGACCTTACAACAATTGAGTTGTCTCTCTCAAATTTGTCTGATACAATAAACAATAATGAAGAAGAAAGAGATAAGATTGATACTTAATAAAAAAGCATCAGTTAAAACAGCAAACCTTCTATCGCGACTAGAGGTTTTACTTTGACTTCTTCTCTTCCATTCACCAACATAATCTCAAACCAAAATCAAGTACTCTTCAACTCCATCGTTTTAAACAAACTTGAAGTTAAATCACAATCTAACTATCACAACAATAAGTTCACTTGCTTTTTAAAAATGACTAGATATCTTCTTTGAAAGTATAATTTGAAAGTTCTCATTCTTCATTGTCACCATCTCTAGTTTTCTACTTCCATTATTAGTTCTCACCATTTTCAAAGTATTTGAAAGAAATAGTAAGTGAAATGATTGTGTTAAATATAATAGATAAATATATTTATCTTTTCATATAATATACCTTCTATAAATATATTTAACTATTATATTTAATTGTATCATTTTACTTTTCATTTCTTTCAAATATTTTTAAAATCGTAAGAAAGAATAATGGCAATATAAAAATAGAGATGGTGCAAATGAAAAATGAGATAATTTTTCAAGTTACATTTTCAAAGAAAATATTTTATTAAAAAAAAAAGCAACTGAACTTAGCACAATATAACAGTGAAAACTTACAATCTTATAAGCTTTGAGAGCATTGTCAATGGCAACATTAGTCATGGAAATATTTCGTTTGAGTGGCCAAATGCCTCACTTAACTAACTAATTGGCAGCATAAACATGTTGAAGAAGCTTGAGACGACGTTGGCGACATAGATACATCAACAACATAACTAATTAGATCAATGTAGTCAACACCGGTGCTGGTAGTAACAACTAACCAAAAATCATGGAGGAAGTGAATCGAAAACAGATTTTGAGGGTCTATGAACTGATTGTCATCAGTAAAAATTGATCAATTTGAAGAACTAAAAGGATAATGATTCTATTCGGATCAATTTTAATAATTGAAAGAGTCAAAGTCTGGGTTTAGGTTGAAGGAAGAGAGAGAAAATATGGAAGTGGAAGAGGAAAAAAGAAGAATCAGGCGAAGAAGTTATAAATGTTTGAAGGTATTTTCCTTCATCTATTGTACATTTGTTTGTCAAAAATTTTACAATTTTGCGATCATTGTTTGACTTAATTGTTTGTTATTTTTTGTGTATGAAGTTCAATTTCTCCTTAATTCTTTAAAACATATACAAGTTACCATTTTAGTAGTATATTATGGCTACATATTTTGTAGATAAAAAGTACGTAGTTTTTGATGGGGATTTTTTCAACGAATGAGAATACATGTGGCAAAACCAAATGTAAAAAGCTCCAATTCAGTGAGAATCAAACGCTTAGCATTCAATGAAGTTTGAAAGGTAAATAAAACTGTTGACCGAAAGGTTAGAGAGAGCATACCTCCAAATATTACTCATTAATCACAATCGTGTTTTATCCTCCCGAATGACTCGACTGTAGTTTATAAGGATCCTTCCATGACTTATCCTTTTACTCCCCATTCTTTCTCATTTTCTCGATTTTACATTTGGATCCCCTAAGTTCCTAACCATGATCTGGTTATGATTGGCTATAATTTTCTTAGTCATAAGAGCAAATTTGACATGTACCACATGTTTCCAGCTGAAACAGTGGGACTGTAATACATGCGTTGACATTACATATTAGTAGGGAATCATGCGTAGCCCTTATTTTCATGTCTCTCTCCATGAGATTGTTCTTTAACCTCTTGACATCAGTCCATCAAACAAAAAATTGGTTCTTGGATTACTAAGGGTAAGACCAAACGGTTACCCCTTTCTCTCAAAAATCTAACTCTATGTCGATCCAGATCAACTAATATTGACTAAAACGTTGGAGATTCGTTAGGAGGATAAACCAATTTTTTTTTAGGCTTTCTTGACCAGAAAAAAATTGAAAGAAAAATTGAAAGAGTTAATTAGGAAGATATTTTTGCTCAATTTACGTGATATCTCCACTTCATTCAATAGAAGGAGATCCATATTTATGAAATAAATGCATCAAATCCCCAAATCTCCCATGGAGATCGCTGAACATTTTGATAGGAGTTTTAAGTTGAAGAATTTTTGGTTTTGTCACAATTATTTATTCCCCGCACCGCATATATACTCAAGTTCGGAATGACTTAAGAAAAAATCTACGTTGGCAGGAGGTGTCAAACTTGCAGGTCTGAACAGCATTGAAATGATATCCAAAGCAATGTGTAATAGTAAAACGGAGATGGGGAATATGCAGAAAAGTGTTCCCTTTTATGCAAGTCTTGAGTAGGCTAATTTTAGGTGAACTATAACACAAATCTATTAGTCTATTACCTCTCATTCTAAAATCGATCCACACTTAGATGTCTCACCAAGCCACCTTTATTTCCAACCATCTCCTTTCGTTTTTATTTCAAAGGAGATGGTTGGAAATCAATGTATCTTGGTGAGACAAGTAAGTGTGGACTGACTTGAGAACGAGAGCCGATAGACTAATAGTTTTTTGCCACAGTTCACCAGATTGGAACCAACTAAAGACTTGTATAAAGGATATAGTTTTCTCTCCATATTTTTTCCCATCTTCTTGCACTTACTTACACATTGATTTTGCAGATAGTTTTAACGTTGTTGAAACATGCAAGATGGACACCTCTTGCCAACAAAGTTTTTTTCTCGAATCTTTCCTAAATCGAGTATAAATGCGGTGTTGCAGAACAAATAATTGTGCAAGAACCAACAGTTCTTCAGCCCAAAACTCCTATCAAAATCTTCGGCGATCTACATGGGAAATTCAGAGAATTGATGCGTTTATTTCATGAAAATCGATCTCCTTGTGTTGAAGGAAGAGGAGATATCACGTATGTTGAAGCAAAGATGTCTTCCGGTTTACTACAAGATAATCAAAGATTCTCAAAAACCGGCTTAAACCCCTCCTCCCGAACCTCATTTCCAAAAACCAACAAGCTTTTGTCAAAAATAGGGCAATTTCTGACAATGTACTAATCAAACATGAGGTGTTACACTACCTCAAGAAGTCGGGAGCATAAAAACACTCCCAAAACCAACATGTCAAAGGTGTATGACTGGTTAGAATGGAGTTTCATCAAATTAGTTCTTGAAACATTTGGATTTAGTGCGAAATGGGATGGATGGATCATGCAATGCATCACCACGGTCTCATACACCTTCTTGATCAATGGTACACTGCAAGGCCTAACCATACCATCACACAAAATCCGACAAGGGGGCCCTCTATCACCTTACATCTTCATATTATGTAGTGAAAATCTCTCTGGCCTTTGCCATAAGTTTTAAATAGCAGGAAATCTACTGGTTATCCAAGTTGCAAGAAAAAACCCAAGAATCAATCATTTCCACTTTTCCGACGACACTATTTTTTTGTAGGTCGGATGAGGAGAGTTTCAAAGAACTAATTTGGATCATCAAAATGTATGAAAATATCTCGGATCAACTCATCAATTACCAAAATTCATCTATCACCTTCCCCTCTAAGATGCCACAACAAACAAATTCGATGGCAAAACAAATACTAAATATAGAAAAAAAAGATGGTGTGGGTAAGTATCTTGGTTTACGCAAAAGATTTGGTAGAAGAAATAAAGATTTGTTCACGGGAATAGTGGACCACATTTGACAAAAGATCATTGGGTGGTTTAATTGTTTTCTATATACCGCCAGCAAAAATCCCTCCTCAAATCGGTTTTAACGTCAATGCCAACATAAATAATGTCATGTTTAAAAATCTTGTTATCCCTTTGTATAAGAATCCAATCGGCCCTCACCTGATTTTGGTGGGATTCACAACCGGATAAAAAGAAGATAAGTTTGATAGTTTGGAACAAACTCACTTTCCCTACAGGTAAAGGAGGTTTCATATTTATAGACATTGAAGATTTTAACAATGTTCTCCTTTCAAAACTAAGTTTGAGAATTCTCCAAATCCCTACCAAACTCCTAGCACGCATACTCTTTGGAAAATATCGTGGATCGACTACTTTTATAAAATGCAAAATCTCAAGTTCAGCATCTCATGGATGGTGCATCATCCTAATGGGCCGAAACTTCCTAGAACAGAGCACATGATTAAATATAGTAAGTGGCTTGAACACAAATGTTTGGAAAAACCCGGGTATGTTGCTAGAGAAGCCAAAATTTGTTGTTGGACCTCTCCTATTTGAGTCACAGGACCTTAAAGTAGAATCATTGATCCATCTAGATTCCAATAAATGGAATAAAGAGATCATCAATGAATTCCCCCCCCCTCCCACATTAGGGACGATATCCTCCAGATAATACCCAGCAAAATGGTGCACTCGGATAAGCTCAGCTGTATACCACTCGCCATAAGTATATATTCCTTTAAATCAGGTTATTGGAAAGCTCGAGATGTCAAGACTGCTAAAAGTCTCTGGTTGGGAATAACCAATTTCCCATGGAAAATAGAGTTATGATCGTTTCAGATCTCTCAGAAAGTGCAAAGCTTCCTTTAAAAAACCTTACAAAATGCCATCCCTTCGAATAAAGCATTCAAAGTTCAAAAAAACCCAATTGAAGACAATTGCGTCCCATGCAATCAACCAGAAAAAACTATGTACATTTCGTTCCATTGTCCTTTTGCAAAGGACATATAGGAGATGGCCCCAATCTCACCACTGTGAGACTCTCTCCCAATCTCACAATAGCTGAAAGTATTTATGCACTCTACCGAGCCAAGAACGTCCCTCCTATGGGTCTTAGTGTGAGCCCACTCCACCCTTGGCTCATGTGGGTGATCTGGAAAACTATAAGCTGTCTAATTTTTAACATAATAGAGAAACATGGAAATGAAATCCTCCACCAAGCCATCTTGGAAGCCTAAGAACGACAAGAAGCACAACCACTTTTAGCGATTTCTCCACTGGTACAATCGAGTCTACTTCTGCAATATTGATTCAACTTGGCGAGAAGAAAACAAAGTTGCAGGTCTTGACTGGATTATCAAACACCCCTTCACGAAATACAGTCTCAATGAAATGGCTACTGAGCACATACTCCATTTCCGCTTGATGCGGAAGGCCTAGCCATGCTTAGTGCAATCCAAGAAGCAATAGCGCTGCATTTAGATCACATCCAATTCAGCTCGGATTCACAAACTCTTATCAACCACCTTACTTCGAGGGGAGGGGCAACGTGTCGAACTCTTTTGAATCCTCCAAGACGTCTGACACCTATCTTTAAAATTTCAAATGTTTTACTTTCATTTTATTCCAAGAGCACCTAATATGGTAGTTGACTCTCTAGCAAAGACAACTTTTAACTCTGCTCGTACCGCTACTCTAAACTAATTCATATAATGAAGATTCATATTTGGCCAAAAAAAAGACAAATCCATATATCAAATTCAAACAAAAACAAAAAATATGCAGACTAATCTATAAATTTTTAATGAAGATAATTAATGGGATATATCAATACTTCACGGGTTATGAAAAAGTTTATGCAAAAAGAAGGGCTAACAACAATTATAAAATGACTTAGTTGACGACATTACCTAAAAAGAGGCATTTAGACAAGTCAGGATACCAAAAATCTCAACAAAAATGCACTTTTTGAATGTCCAACTGGTGAAAAATCATTATTCAAAGTGGTGTAGTTGAATCTCGTATGAATTGATGGTCTCGTGAAGTAAAAAATATATCTCGCACCAAAAAAACTCAATAGGCCTCAATCCAAGTAAAGTATATCACATATTAGAGTTTGTGAGAATCTCAAAAATACCTTGAAAAGTTTGGTATAAACTCCACCAGCAATAGCGGTAGTTCCATCATTATCTAGTTGATCAAAGTCATAAGAAAACACTAAGGATTTCAGCTCCTTAACGATCAAAGAAGCGTTAGTACTAACTAGCAATGCCAAAAGAGAAGATGATTGGCTAGCATCAATTATTTTTCCACAAGCTGAAAGATACAACATATAAGTGTTAGTGTAGAACATCAATGACCGATCGACATGTCAAATCCTACAAAAATAGTCAATCATCTAAACTATATTTTAGACACTAACTACGCTTCGATTAGAAGTTTAAAGTTTTGAAACAAAAATAAATTGGAAGATATAATATAGATAAAACGAGTTACTATATGCAATTGGCGACATAGCAGAACTAATAGGGAGTAACCCAAGCAAAACCTTTAATAAAAGCTACCAAAAGCATAATATATCTACATGAAGGGAGAAAATTGACTATGAGAAAAGTAAAAAGTATGATATAGTAAGTACACATTATAAGAGTTTATTGGACCGGGAATCAATAAACAGAGCATATAAAATACCATAAGAGAGTTCATTAACATTACAATCAGATTTGAATCAAGTATTAAAGATCTGGTAAACAAAAAAAGTGCATAAATGCAATTGATGCACAACAAAAAGGAAAATTTTCTTTAAGAAAATGGTATAAGAATAAAAGATCTCACATGTTGAGGGAGGTCAGCACAGAAGGAATGATAGAAAACAAAATGTTTTAAAATGATAGAAAAAGACAAGATCTCATATGTAGGAAGAACGCCGCATGAAATGAGTGATCTCTTTTACAGTATTGTTATAACATTAGGGTTTTCAAAAAAGGAGACACCGCTTAAATAAGACAAAAAACGGATTTATTTTCTTTAGTGGGTTCTTGATTCAATTTTTGAAGGCCCACTTATCTATTTGAAAAATTATTGGACACTACTAAAAACTTTAGTGCCTTATATAATGCATCACTCCACTCATCAATTGAATTTATCTAAGTTGGTCAAATAATATTTAGGCATGATAGAAATTAATATATATATATATATATATGGTTATATATTTAAAATAGAAAAATTATATGTATGTTCAATTTCTAATGTTGAATGCTATTATGAATATGCATACACATAATTTTGTGATGTGCGGTATTAGTTTACAAAACCCACCTGGTTAAAAATTTAGACCATTGTGGCCATGTCGAAAGAGCCATCTGATAAAATTAAATATAGTTGGATGCCATAGGCATATGAACAATATTATCCCAACTCTTATTATAGAAAAATCCATCAATTTTTTTACTAATAGCTCAAGAAGATCATTGAGTTCTAAAAACAGTGTGAGGTTCCATGCTAGAGGAGATGACAGCTACTATTCTCGTCATCCTCATGCTATAGATTGTAAAACTCCCTCGATTAACAAAGTTTTATCAGATATTTTTTGGCTTTTTCACTAAAGAGAAATATATTTAGGATTGTTATAGTCAATCAAAATTCTGATATGTTTAAATGATAGATTTCAAAAAAAATTTAAAATCTTTACATAATCTGGTGTTTCATGTTTGGTCGTTATATTTGTAAAAAAGAAGAAGAAATGATAGTGGGTAGATTATGTAAATGTTTTTGAAGATATTCAATTAGTGATTTGTAAAATTAATTCAAATAATATGTTATTATTATTATTATTTTAATAAAAATAATATGTTATTTGATATACTCTAGGTGTTGCTTTTATGATTTCAGAAATTTTAAATTTTGGTTTGATAAGTAAAAAAATATCATGTATCTAGAGATGTGTAGGAAAAAAATCTTAACAATTTTCTTAAGTACATTGAAAATTATTAAAACTGTTAAGAAAATCATCATTAGTCAGATCATTTAAAATGGGTTTCAATACACCTAAGCTTTCCTAAATATATTAGTTTTTAACCTATATTTTTATAAGTTCATATGATGATTTTCCGCCTCGTTGTTTCTTCTATAATTTCTTTCAAAAAAATTTTAAATGGTATGCAATCTTAACAGTTTTACAAAAAAATCATATAATTATTACGAAATTCCATAATTAGTTGTCTCTCAAGTTCGATCCACCCATAGAAAACTTTACACACACCTACTAGCCCAGTTGGCTTCTGAACTTAGGCCCAAATGATTCACAAGGTACCAACAAACTATCTTATCTTATCCTAATTATCTGGACGCAAGGTACGGAATACATGAATTATCAAAAAAAAAACATGATGTCAAAAAACAAAAAAGGATATTAAAATATGGTAATATAGCAGTCATTGTCTTGTGTAATCTTAAACCAAAATCGATTTCCAATTGTGCCGCTAGACGCATTTTCCTTTGCAAAGCGAGTAAAACAAAATAGTATCATACTAGACTCTTGAAATTATGCTTAAAAGCTGTAATCAAATGTACAATATATTTTATTGCCTTATTTTATTTGTTGGTAGTTAATTATCTGTTTCTCGGGATCAACAATCTGATCCTTATTTTTACCAAAAGTGGTTAAACCCCAAAGAGTCTCTGGCTAAGAGATAAAAAAACAATAAAATGACTCATAAAAAAATAATCATAGTATGTGGGAACTGAGGAAGAAGTAATGAAGTTCACTTACAAAGGAGTTGATGAGTTGTCAAACGTTGGAACCAAAAGCACAACCGCCAGGAGTAAGAATCTGGAGGATTTCACCGGCTTCCATGTGTACTGTATTCTTGCCTCCAAGATAGATTCTCCATTTGTCTTTATTGATGAGATAGTTTGCCGCATGGCGAATGAACTCGTCTCTCTGATAGAATACTGACAACCACAGGCTTTCTATGTAACTTGTTTTGTATATATTATGTGATTTCGAATATGGGTTTTTTGGATTTTGAAAAAAACAGCTCTGAACTAGAACTGAATTTTATTTCAGTTCGGTTTCAACAAATATCTGGTTTGTTTTGCTTCTTATCTTAAGTGGTTTTGTAGTGGATTCTATTTGTAGCTGTGTTAATACCTTGGCAACTATACTTGAGTTGGTTAGCTAGAGTCTAGATATCTCGGGATCAGTCATCCGAGTGTTATTCATATGGCATTGGACTCATCTCATGAGGGTCTGGCTCCGCATTCTCCTCCAATGGTCTCGTAGTATCCAAATGTGTCGTCTCCAAATGTGAGATTGTGCCTTGGGAACAAGCACAAGCTTGGAAAGCTAGTAGGACAACATCTGAAACTCTCTGAGATGATAGAACGTTGCCTCCAACAACAGCTGCTTTCTCGCTAGGAGATAGGAATGAACCAGCGGATATGTGGATCTTAACCGGAGCTAAACGGCCCTGGTTTAGCAAAATATCGACATTGACCAGACAACGGAGACAGTAAATAATCTGTGGTTCTGCACCAGTTCTCAGAGTTTTTGTTTATTCTTTCATTTTGGACAAAAATAGCATTGTTCCTTTTTTCTTTTGCCAACACCTACGATAAAATTGTATTTTAAATGATTATGAGTATGTATATATTAGAATCCACAAATATTTCTTAAACAAAAACTAAAGTTGCCAAAATTTGTCTTTTAAATATAATTTGTTGAGGGAATAAAGACTTAAATTTGAAATCATTTTAAAAAAAAACAATATAACAGTTATTTAAACGAGCATATTTGGGTTTAAATTCCATACCAATGACACTTATAAGCGTGTGTGTGTGTGTGACGGTGTTAGTTTGATTTTGGAAAATATATAGAGACAGAGTTTTCTAGTATATAGGTTATTAAAATTCATTTAGTAGAATCATTAGTTTATTACGATAAGTGTACAAGTAAAAATTTTGTGTACAATCCTACAAAGGAGTTTTACCACTTACTAAAAAAATCAAAATAAAATTGCAAAACATATCTATATTATTATTAGTAACTGAATAATATGAGAACAAAATATAAAGATATGTTGTTGCCACATGCCATGAAAAACAACTCAAAAATCACCTTAGTAATTAAGCATCTGATTGAGCTTTTTTTGATTAAAAAAAAGTCCTGAGAAGCGGTCAAATAAAAAGCCAACATTTGAACGAACAAAATAAAATACTTTTCCAACTAGTGAAAACACGATAAATGCAATTTTTGCACCACCCAATATGCTAAGTTCAAGGTTTTTTAAAAAGACCAGATTTTCTCTTTGAAAATATAACTCGAAGGTTTGCCTCATTTGTCATTTTCACCATCTCTATTTTTACTACCATTGTTAGTTCTCACCATTTTCAAAATATTTGAAAGAAACAAAAAGTAAAGTGATAGTATTAGATATAATAGGTAAATGTATATATGAAAATAATATATTTTACTATTATATTTAGTACTATCATTTATTTTTTATTTTTTCCAATAATTTTGAAAATGATGAGAAAGAATAACGGTTGCAGAACCACGCTTCGAAGTGGAAAAGTTTGAAATTAAAATAAATTAGAAAATATAATATAGATATATGAGCTAATTAACTACCAGCAGCTCACGACATAAGAGAACTAATAGAGAGCAACCAACGCAAGCAAAACTTTCAACAGGAGCTACCAAAAGCATAATAAATCTACATTAAGCAAGAAAATTGACTATAACAAAAATAAAAATACGAAGAAACTGTTGAGTCATGTACCGTTTAGTTCTTCATTCTTGCATATAAAATTATCAAAAGCATTGCAAAAAATTAAATGGCGATCGGTTGGGTGATTTATGTGGTGTTTTTTGTAATTTTCCTCCAAGGTGTGTCTTTTCTCTGTTTTGGTAACGGTTTTTCAGTTTGCCGGCGATGTGGATGGGCCTCAATCTTCGCTCTATCATCGCCTCAATGCCCCGAATATGTGGTCAAGGCGGTCTAGTTCATGGTCGAACTGCTGAAGGAAATCAGTTTCAATTCATTTTCCCCAACGAAGATTCGATGGCATTGGTGCTTTGGCGTGGACGTTGGGCTTTCAATGATAGAATGTTGATCCTCCAACGCTGGGATCGTCTCATGCCGCTACTGGATTTTATCCCTTTATGGGTCCAGAAAAGGGGAATACCTTTCCAATTTCTTAACTGAAGTGTTGTGGAGCATAATGGTCGTGCAATGGGCCAGGTTCTAGAGCTTGACTTTGAGGCGGAGGTGGCAGCACGAGTCGATTATCTTTGAGTTTTACTTCATCGGGACATCGCTAATCCAATGTGGTTTCAAAGAAATTTTCAATTCACTGGTGGTGTCAATAGCCTCTTGCGTTTTCGGTATGAGTTGCTCAGGGGTTTCTGTGAAGTGTGCGGTCTGATCACACATGATACTGGGGCCTACCTCATTCAAAATGGAGGTGAAGAGCAGTTAAGGAATGATGATAATGAGGAGCTTTCCCCTGGAGGATCTCAAAACCAGGGAGTGATCATTCGGGAAATTGACAGAGATGATGACTTGGATAATATTGGGCAGAATGGTGGTAATGAGGTTATAATCAGAGAGGATGTACAAGACCAGAATGTTGACAATCCTGGTGAAGATGGAAATTTAGCTATTGATGAGGAACTAGAGTTCTTTGATATTAACCCGAATCATGATGCTCTTGCAAATATTCTGGATTATGAAGGGCCTTATGACATGAATTGGGAGGAGCTGAATGATAACGAGCTTTTAACCCAATCCTGACTTTTGAGAACTCGACTGGTGACATTCCTGGAAGTTCTGACCACAGAGTGATTGCAGGTAGTATTTTCCCTCTTGCTTTGATGATTTCTGAAAACAGAGCCTTCCCAAATGCAATGGTTATCAATGATCGAGGCAAGAGAAAACGCGAAGATCAGTTGGATGTATCGGAATTTTCAGGGAACCAGCGAGTTTTACTACATGAGAAAGGAGGAGGAAGTGGTTCAAATTCTATGGAGCATGACTTGATCAGAGGCGCAGTGGACCCGAATCCACCATTGCCGCTATGAGAACAACTTGGTGGACCTGTCAAGGTTTAGGCAATGACTTGACAGTTCGACGCCTAAAGGAGATAAACCGTAAGTATTTCCCGGACATCCTCTGCCTTTCAGAAACAAAACAGCAGGATGACTTTGTGCGTGACAAGGCTTGTGAATTAGGTTTTAGTAATTCTGTGATGGTACCTCCTGTAGGTTTAAGTGGGGGCTTAGCTGTTCTTTGGAAGTCTTTGTTGGACCTTTCAGTTTTTTTTCAATCATTAAACCTTGTAGATTGATATGTTCAAAGTAATGAATAGGGTTTTTACTTGTCTTTTGTTTATGGTCACCCGAACCCAAGTCTTAGAAACAATCTTCGGGAGAAATTAGAACGTATTGCAATTACTAGAACAGAGACTCCTTGCTTTATCCTTGGAGACTTTAATGAACTGTTAGGGAACCATGAGAAAAAAGAGGGAGAATAAGACTTGAAATTTCTTTTCAGCCTATGAGACAAATGGTTCGTACTTGTGGATTCACAGATGTTAAGTCTATTGGTAATAGGTTTTCGTGTGCTGGAAAGCGAGGTATACATAATGTATTATGTTGTCTGGATCGTTCAATGGAAAATGCTGAGTGGCACTCATTATTTCCCCAATCTGAAACAGAATTTCTAGAATTTGGTGAGTTGGATCATCGTCCGCTTGTGACTTATATGGAAAATGGAACTGATGTTTTTAGAGGAAGGTTTCACTATGATTGTAGACTTATTGATAAAGAAGGGTTTAAAGGAGCTATTATTCGAGGATGGAATAATCAAAGGGGTAATCTGAATCAGTCATCTCTAGCCAAAAGAAGAAGCTCTTGCAGGAAAGGAATATCAAGCTGGAAGAGAAATAATAGATATAATGTTGTAGAGAGAATCAAGGTCATTCGGTTTAAACTGGATAAAGCAATATCCTCCGAATTTGCTTCTCCAATAGAAAAAGCACGTTTAAAGCAAGATCTTCACATAGCTTATATGTATGAAGAATTGTTTTGGAAATAAAAGAGTCAAAATAATTGGCTAATGGCAGGTGATCGTAATACACGGTATTTTCACAACACTGCCAAAGCAAGAAGAGTCAAGGATAGGATAGTCTCTGTTATGGATTCTTCAGGTGAGTATCGGCGAAGTAGTTTACAGGTTACAGATGTTGCTACAGGCTATTTCAACGATATTTATACCTCTGTATCAGTTCCAAAAGTCAGCACCAACGTGTGTTTTAGGGTTTTCACAGTCAAGTACATACTAACACCAACACTAATTTAACAAGACCAATTACACTAAATGAGATAAAAGAGGTAGTCTTCTCCATAATACCCCATCTCAGCAATTTTAGGAAGATGTTAATGCAATAGTGATTACATAAGTTCAATGTTTTTTTGCTCATAATGATGTAGACCAAAGTCATAACCATACAAACATCTGCCTAATCCCCAAGGTTGAAGCTCCTTCATCAATGGCAGACGTCCGACCAATAGCCCTTTGTAATGTTAGTTATAAAATCATCTCTAAAATTTTAGTCAACATGCTGAAGCCTCATCTTTCAGGACTTATCTCTGAACAACAAGCGGCGTTTCTACCAGGTAGAATGATCACCGATAATGTTGTATTAGCTCATGAAATTTTTCATGCTCTTAAGATCAGGAAAAGACCAGCCACATCTTATATGGCCCTGAAGACTAACATAACAAAGGCGTATGATCGACTAAAATGAAAATTTATTGAAGAAACAATGAAGAAAATGGGGTTTGCAGACCAATAGATTCTTTGGATTATGAAATGTGTAACATCTGTAAGTTTCTCTTTTTTTGATTAGTGGTAAAGCTCATGGAAATACCATCCCGCAGAGGGGAATTCGTCAAGGAGATCCCCTATCTCTTTATTTATTCATTCTATATGCTGAAGTTCTATCTCATATAATGAACCAAGATGGTTTACAACGACAACTTCAAGGAATTAAAATCTGTAACTCAAGCCCAACGATAACACATCTCCTATTTGTTGATGACTCTATATTTTTCATGCTTGCAAATGAGAAATCGTGTAAAACCATTAAGAATATTCTTTCAAGGTATGAAGAAGTCTCGGGACAATCAGTAAATCTGAGGAAATCTGCAATTATCTTTGGGAGTAAAGTTAAACATACAGTTAAACGTAAGATGTGACATATTATTGGTATCAATAATGAAGGAGGAAACAATAAATACTTGGGGCTTCCATATCAGTTTGATAAGAAGAAGAGCGAGATGTTTCAATACATTATTGATAAACTTAAAGAAAAAACATAAGGCTGGAGTAAGAGGTTCTTATCGCAAGGTGGGAAGGAGGTGTTACTTAAATATGTGGCTTTAGTGATGCCTATTTATTCGATGAATGTATACAGGATTTCTCGAGAAATTTGTAATGAGATTAATGGAATACTTAATCGGTTTTGGTGGAATAGGGGAGATGATAAAAAAGGATGTTTGCTTGGAGTAGATTAAACTTTCCTCAGGGTAAAGAGAGGTTAGGTTTTCATATATTAGAAAGCTTCAATCCAGCTCTTCTTGGGAAACAAGGCTGGAGGATTCTTCAAAATCCATAGTGTTTAATGCCAAGAGTATTAAAAGGAAGATATTTTGCTGATACAAATTTTCTCAATGCTAGGCATGGTACTAAGTCTTCTTTTATCTGGAAATCAATTTTACATAGGACAAATCTTATGAAATAGGGTCTTGGATATGTGGTTGGAGATGGTACGATGGTAAATGCTTGGCTAGATCCTTTGCTCTCAGCCAACCCTCCTAGACCGCCAGCTAAGAAGAATGATGATACTCAGGATTGTTTGGTCGCTGAGCTTCTTAATGATTTGGGGACAGATTGAAATGCGGACAAAGTTAAAGATCTGGTTCTTGCTGATGATGTTAACAGAGTTTTAGCTTTAAAATTTAGTTCGAATGCTACAAGAGATTGGCTTGGCTTGCATTACACCAAAGAAGGACTTTACACTGTCAAATCCGGCTACTGGCTAGCTACACATTTAACATCAGAAACAATGGTGTCACCACCGCTGAGAGATTTGAACATTAAAAGACAACTTTGGCGAGCACAAATTGCGCCAAAAATTAAACATTTTCTCTGGAAATTAGTTTTGGGTTCTCTTCCTACATGTGAAGCTTTAAAACGAAGACATATAAGCCAAGATTCTCTATGTCGACACTGTTGTAATGAAGAAGAAACTACACATCATCTGTTTTTATTGTGATTATGCTAAAGCAGTGTGGCGAGCATCTGGTATACCTATTCCGATATTATCCGATTCAACTATGATAATAGAAGAAAAGCTCAAGGTGATTCTGTTAGTTGACAATCCTGTACACACCCCACATTTTCATCATTCACCGTTTTGGATACTTTGGAGACTAGAAAAGTAGAAATTTGTTATGTTATCAACCGAAACATGTCTCTTGGCAAGCATCGTTTAAACTATGTAGTTACGGATTCTAAGGATTGGACAGATGCACAAGAAATCATGTCAGGTTCTAATTGTCGACATCATTTCCTTCGGCAACAGAATAATAATGGGTATTGGAAGCCAGATGAAGTAGGATGGATGAAGTGTAATTTTGATGGCTCCTTTATAAGTGATCATTTGCCTTCAAAAGCAGGTTGGTGATCCGCAACAGCAACGGGATATATGTGGGTTCAGGGCAAGCGATAGGGAAGGGTACAGTGAGTGTTCTGGATAGTGAATTACAAGCTCTCCTTTTTGTTATGCAGAATTGTTGGAGTAAGGGATTTAGGAAAGTTTGTTTTAAAGGAGATAATCAAGAGATGATGACGCTTATTCAAGGGACAAAACTGAATTTTTGTGCTTTTAACTGGTTAAGAGATATACATAAATGGAGGATGAAGTTTGATGATGTTCAATTCAAATGGACACCTCGTAATTGCAATATTCCTGTGGATATTTTGGCAAGGGCCAT
The DNA here is from genome assembly GCA_963922655.1 of Cardamine chenopodiifolia. Taxonomy (NCBI): domain Eukaryota; kingdom Viridiplantae; phylum Streptophyta; class Magnoliopsida; order Brassicales; family Brassicaceae; genus Cardamine; species Cardamine chenopodiifolia. Next base: position 18,419,214 of record OZ000481.1, read on the forward strand.
GATACCAAATAATTTGACTTATGTATATTACTCCTTAGTTCCTTGTATGATAACAAATGCTCTTCACTGTAATTATGTTAGTTCGATTTAATAAATGAAGCAGATGTTAAAAAAACAAAAAAAATATGATGGAGCAAATAGACATTAAAAAGAGTTATTGGACTTAGAAGCAGCAAATAAAGAGAACATGCATAAGATCACAAGACAATTCATCAACATTACAATCATATTCGAATCAAGTACTAAAGATCTGCTAAACAAAAGAGAGTGCATAAATGCAATTAATGTACAAGAAAAAAATTCATTTGATAAAAGAAATTTTCATTTACTATAGCATTGGTAAGCTTAGAGAAACAAACTTGTTTTACTAAAAGGGAAAACATTTTTTTTTTTTAAATGGTAAAAAAGACAAGACCTCACATGTATAAAAAACACGGCATGGAATGAGTGATCTCTTATTACAGTATTGTTATAATATTAGGATTTTCGAAAGAGGAGACATAGCTTAAATAAGACACTGAACGGCTTAATGTTTTTTTAGTGAGCTCTTGATTCAATTTTCGAAGGCCCACTTATCTATTTGAAAAACTATCTGACACTAATAAAAGCTTAGTGCTTTTATACACCACATCACTCTACTCATCACTTGAAATATATTCAAGTTCGTTAAATAACAATTAGTCATGATAAATATTATTATAGCGTCGAACAAGTAGGTGTAATTGTTGAGTTTTATGGTGGTGAACTCAATGGAGTGAATTATAGTGATCCTGCAACTGTGAAAAAATATGCTAGACGGACTCAATTGGGTGAGATTTTTGAATTAGATATTGCTACTTTGAAATCCGATGGTGTTTTTCGTAGCAGTCCAAGAGGTTGGTTTACTTTTGGACATGCTTCGTTTGCTCTACTTTTCTTCTTTGGACACATTTGGCATGGTGCTAGAACCCTCTTCAGAGATGTTTTTGCTGGTATTGATCCAGATTTGGATGCTTTATATTCTGTTTATATATTTAAAATGTTAAAAATATATGTATGCCTAATTTTTAATGTTGAATGTTATTATGAATATGCATATAGTATATATATAGAACTTGTCTTCCCCATTTTTTCGAAGTTGCTAGGATTCTTTCTCCTTTGCTCCAAGGGAATCTGTAATAGTAAACCACGCACAGATGCTAGGAAGGATGCAAGACAATGCTCCTTACATTACAAGAAGGTCGCTAGTAGAAGAAGATACCCACACCCACGGCCAGAGAATAGGCAAATAGAGGAAAAACATAAATAGTGCATTTTGGAATAAATAGGGTTTGTGCAATTCCATTTCTAATAGAATGTCGTCTTTAGCAAAAGCAAAGGAGGAATGATCTGCGAATGCCAGAGATGATGTATTAGTATTAACTGAGCTAAGTGCGCTATATATATATATATATGTGTGTGTGTGTGTGTGTGTGTGTGATGTGGCAATAAGCATGAGATGGTCAGTCTTTGTTTACAAAGACCAACCAATTGAAACATTTAGACTTTTTGGCCAAAGAACCTTAGATAAAAGTATTGTATGGGCTGTTGAAAACATCCAGTTTGTGTAATAGCAACACTGAGGACAATTTGAATCATTGATGCCTTCAAAACATAACTAAAGCCTCATAAGAATCAACATCAAGTCACTAAAGATTGTTCTTGGCAACAAATCGCACCTTAAACCTTTCAAAAGAGCCATTTGATAAAATTAAAATATAGTTGGATGCCATAGGCATATCAACAATATCCAACTCTAGTTCTGAAAAAATCCATCAATTCTTTGCTCATAGCTCAATGTCACTGAAGATCATCGAGTTTGAGAAAAAATGTGAGGTTCCATGCTAGAGGAGACGACATATACTTCTTGCCATCCTTATGATGAAGAATTCTCTTGATCAACGAATTTTGATGTTGATTTTGCTAATGAGAGAGAAAATATATTTAGGATTGTTGTATTCAATCAAAACTCCATAACTTCCTAAACAAAGAGAATATAGTTTGACCTTAATAAATTATCTTACCTATATTTGTATAAGTATATATGATTATTAATTTATGATTTTAACATGAAATCAACAAAATAAAATATAAAAATACGGTAATCTAGCAGTCATTATCTTGTGTAATCATAAACTAAAAATCAATTTCCAATTTTTCTGCTAAACGCATTTTACTTCCTTTGTGAGACGGATGAAACAAGAGTAAATTCATTAGAAAACATTTATTTGACCCATACTTAGGTAAAAAAGCAACCATTTGTTTAGCTCAAACAAAAAAACATTTTGATCTATTTTTCTCATATATACCCTCACGCGCTTGACTAGCTTTTTCACAATTGGGTCTAATATTTTTATTTATCTTCTTCTTCCTTTTCTCACTTCTATCCCAACACCCAAAAATTATTTTTCACCTTCTTATGCATTTTCTCTCACTTCTTCATTCTCATTTTTCTCCTCCTTTCATTATTTTGTCGTTCCTATCTCAAGTTTGGCCACTAAAACAATGTTTTAGAAGTTTGGGTTATTTCCGATTCCATGTTATTTGATAAGCCATTTATCCTCCTTGTGGAGAACTCTTCCTTGATCGCTTTGAATTTGAATCCTTCCAAGCCATCACAAGCCTTATAGCTGATCAGACGAATCAGGCGCAGCATGAATCTCTTTCACTATTTTACCAAATATGGAATGAAATGATCTTCTTTTGTTCTTCAGTTGAAAAGAGATGTAACAGAAAAAAGATCAAAAAGTTTTTGATCCTGCTGCCTGCCTGGGATGAGTGTCCTCTTATCTAAATAAGAGCTCATGTTTGCTTTCTGCCATCCCTCCAACTGATTCTTTTGTTCGGTTGGTTGCCCGAAGGGCTATCTGACCCGATCAACTTCGTAAAAAAACAAGTAGAAGCGAGTTCAATCAGAGTATGGAGGGCTAAATAGTGCAAGTAGGGTTCGTAAACGAGGACATATCACATGCTTTTGTACTAGTCAGTTTTGAGCTGTCGAGTAAGGAGTGCTCTATCTCTTAAGAAAGGGGCTTTGGAAACATGCCTTGTGCTGGTGGCCTTCTCCGAGACTGTTCAGGAACATGGATCTATGGGTATACCTAAAAAATAGCTTTCTCTACGAGCCTACAAGCTTCACTTTGGTTTAGCTTCCAGTTTTCTTTTCAGTAGCACATTCCACTTAGGATTCGAATTTTTCTCGCTTTCCCCTTGAGTCAACTCTTAACGATTTTCGATTTCAAATATTCTATCTAAATTTTCCAATTTTGGTTCATGCAACTTTCCGTATTTGTTGGTTTTCGAATTCAATGTAGCATGATTTATGTAAAATTGGTTGGATATATTTTATTTTAGATACACACAGTAAACGATTTTATGTAGTTAACTAGATCTTCATCTATATTTATTTAATATTGGATTTCTCGATAAAAATATTCGTCTAATTTTCTCGTGTTAGATCTTATTAGGAATATATTAATTAAATTGGATATCTAATTTTTCTCTATTGAACATCTAGTTCATAAAATATATGTATGTTGTCGTGTTTGGGATCGAATTTGGGTTAGTAACATGTATATATTTTAATATATATTTATATATTTATTTGGAGATTTTTTGTAAGTTTGTTCTTAATGTGACTTTATCAAGTATTTAATTAGTTTAAGTTTAACATTAATAATAGATTTCTAAACTCAGTTGTATGTATGGTGTAAACTCAGTTGACAATAAATAGATATAAACTCAATTGTTTATATATTCTCGAATATCTATGGTAAGTATGTTTTTATGAGATGTTATCTTATTTATTGTACATCTATTTATTCGTTTATATCTATTTTTTTTTTTAGGTTTGTGTAGCAATGATGTACATGCAATTATTGTCAACCACGTCTGGGTAAACATTTTGGCAAATAACATGTTGGATGTGACTTTTGAATACCCTTGTCCTTTTTACCAAAAAAAATGTCTCGCAAACAAAGCATATCATACTAAAGAAAGCATATCATACTAGACTCTCGCAAAACAAAGCATATCAAGACAAATCATATCATATCATAAATATATTTTATCGATCAAAAAGCAAAAATATTTTTATTTTGTAAAATGTATAGATTTATAAATTTTAACAAAGGGATTACATATACATAATTCAAATTGATATACAATTCTTTTTTAATAATAGTGACACTAAACAATCACCAATATCTTTGGTTTTGTAAACTACATATTTATAATTTACATTTTAAAAAAACTTTGCAAATTTGACGAAAGTGGAAACAAGATAATATTGACCCAAAAGAAAATTTAAGATAATATTGACCCAAAAAGCAAAAATTATTATTTTAAGATTTAATGTTGACCAGGTAAAAATTAAAATGTAACAGTTATAAACCGTTGCCATTTAAGCAATTAAAAATGATTAAAATTTGGAAAAGATAACTGTGAAAGTTAATCTTTTTAAAAAATGAAAATGTAGAGAAATATGATGTTGAGCATATTTTGCATTCAGGATATATTCAAAGTCAATTTAAGAAAAAAATTCAAAACAAAAAGAAAAAATATAAAATGAAAATAAATAGTTACCATTTGGCCCGATCTTATCTTTTATATGAAGATTTTGTGCTTTGTTTTCTCTTTTAGGTTTTGAATTCTTTTCTTGTTTTGTTTGGAATTTTAAAGACGTTTGTCATCCCAAAAAAAATTCAAAACCCACCGCTGCACTCTTCACCCACCTCTTCAGAATCGTCATTCTTCTCTGTGCATCCCTCTCTTTCTCTCAATAAATATTGGAACACCAATCTACCTCTACATCTATTTCTCTCTATAAATATTGGAAACACCAATCTACCTCTACATCTCTTTCTCTCACTATCTCTCTTTTCTCTCACACCTTTTTGATCTTCAAAATTACGTGAAATTCAAGTCTCTTGCGATAGAGAAGGTCTATGCATGTGATACAAGCTGATACCTCCGACGAAGGAGTTTCTCATGTACAACACGTGCATTACGTCTTGGCATATGTTGTACTTTCTTCTTGAATCTCGCTTCTTTTTCGAGTGGTAGTGTCCTAATTTCTTGTAGCAGTGATCTGTGAGATCAAGATAAATGTTTTTTCTATCCGATACTCAGAAATCTAAGAAGAGGCAGAAACTGATGAGTGGTAAATTCAAGGATGGTGACAATGATAGTGATGAGGATGAGGAGGCAAAAATTGCAAAAAAGAAGGTTGTAGATAATGATGATGTGTTAGCTTTGTTTCAACAAAAATTCAGTTATTTATTTGTATACAGTTAGCTAACAGTGGCTGTCCTTTCAACGAAATGCATACAAATAGAACAATTAAAGTTTTGTAAGAGCGAATCTAACATAACTTCATCATCTACAACTTTATTTTTCCCTTTGCTATTTTTCTTCTCCTCATTTTAAATTGTGAACCAAAATTTATAAAGAAAAAAGAGAGATGTAGTGTAATCATTAAATTGTAAACAAAAAATTATTGTACATAAATTATTTTGGTCTATATCATGTATAAAATTTATATGTTTTTAACTTTTTTGCACATATCGCTGTAAATTTTATGTGTTCATTTTTTAAAGAGAACTTGTAAAAAGTGTCTAGTTCTATAAAAACCTCTTGGTTACATTGAAAAGAGTGAGAAAACACAAAGGAAGTCGTATAGGTGGATTTTCCGTCACATTAACTATGAGTTTATGACAAAAGTTATGTGAAATTATAAATATATTTCTATATTTTGGAGAATCTGGGCTGATATACATGATAATGCATATGTTTTCAAAATTGTGAAGTTTATGCAAATTAACTATTACTATTTTATGTTAGGACTGCATATTTTTTTTTACTTTCTTTGATCCTAGATTGAATGTCGTTGTATATCCACAATTATTATGTAATAACATAATATTGAAAATATAAATAATATACATTAAAAATTATCAAAATAAAATAAAATAATATATTAAATTTTTGTCCTTTCAATAGTATTTTTTGAACTATTGTTTTTATAAAAAAACTTGTTTTTATAAAAATTTTAATGAAAAATAGATACATGAACCATTGTACATCTAGCTTATCTCTTTGGACTTGCTTGAAAATTCATCAAAGACATTAAGTTAACATGAAGATGCAAACTAGCTGGAATTGGTGGTAGCTCTAGCCTCTCGCCCATGTCTCTCTCACCTCGACAAGATATGAATTTCTTCTTATCCCTCTTGTCCGAGTTCTTCCAAGAACTTTTATGATGAACTTTAATTGGCTCTTGTAACAAAATATGTGTTGCTTATTTTAATCTTCATGCTTTCTTTTGTAAAACATTCTCAAATTTGTCTATGCAAAACAGTCTCTTGAAAAAAAATTCGAAGAATTGGGTTGAAACTTAAAAATCATCAATTTGTAGATTAAAATTTTAACGTTTTAAATTGAGAAGTAAGAAAATAATAATTCTCAAGCAAGTATATGTCATTCTTTGGGTTTGTAGCCTCTGCTTTTTTTCATATCAACCACATCAAACACACCAAATCACATCATTAATTGCAAAAAAATTTCGCCCTACTTTTTGTTTTATACATCTTCCATCCCCTGAATTTACCTAAAAGTTTAATACAAATAAATTTTCAAATCTGGGTAATTATTCAAAACATTATCTATATTTTTCAAAATGTTCTCTATTGTTTATCCATCCATTTTCTGTATAAATTTCATCTCATTCCTTCTTGTTTATACAATACTCTCGAGCGCCGCTAATAATATTTGGTCTAGAAGAACCATGTCACAAATGAATCTTCAATTTAAGATGGAATAAACATGAATTCTTCAAATGCGACGCAAATCCAATGCGAATTCTTCAAACGCGACGCAAATCCAACGCGAATTCTTCAAACTCGTCCCAAATCCAACCTGATCTAAAACTCATACCCGACTAATCATTCAATATATAAAAAAGTAACATAAAATATTGTTTCATTTCTCTAATATCATTTTTAATTCAAAAATATTATAATTTCTTTCTCCCATAATCTTGTCCATATAATTGTTGAATTCTGAGATTGTATCTAGTACTCATACGCAAAATATGATTAAATCTCAAAATTCAACAATTACATGGATAAGATTTTTGGAATAGACAATAAAAATAATTTCTAAAATATTTGACAATCACTTTATAACAAGATATAAAAAGATAAAAGATTGAAGTATCAAAATCTCCTATCAAAACTTGGACAAACCTTTGTATAACTTTGTACTTGATTTGTCATTTAGTTCCATGGAAGTGCTTATTTTCGAAACCTACAGTATTAGAAAGTGTATCCATGACTATAACTATAGTTAAGCAACAAAATAAGCTAAAAATCTCAAGGAAAATACTAATTATGCTAACATATTCAAATTCAGAAGATAACACAAATAAGAATCTACTAGTTTACCAGACAACAACAATAATCTGTTGAAAACAATTGTTTCTAGGACATAATATAAGAGATGAAAAATAGAGCAAGGATCACAATCAATTGATTGTGATCAATACAACTTTTTTATAAAACAAACAAACTTTTATTATTCTAAAACTCTATGTTTTACAATACAACAACATCTTAAAAAATTTGAACATAAGGAAAGTTAAGAGTTATAACTCTTCTTTTTTGTGACTCTTAAAATAAAACTACTTTTTTAGATAAGTCACGAATCTTAATACATACATATTTAATTATTACTTAACTCAACTAACACTCTCTTTTAATTGAGTTTTAGTATTACAACAAACTTTGTGATGCTAAGTGCTTTCGTAAGAAGATCTACAAGTTGAAATTGTACTTGGCAATACTTGAGTTGATAAGACCTTTGTGTTATGCTTCTCGTACAAAGTGATACTTAATCTCAATGTGCTTTGTTCTTTAATGTTGTACATGATTCTTGCCAATCTTAATTACAGACTTGGTGTCACAGTAAATTAGAACACCATCTTGATCAGATTTAAAACGAATTTCTTCCAAAAGTCTTTCTAGCCAAATAGTTTGATTTGTCGTTGCACAAACTGTGATATACTCTGCTTTTGTTGTTGATTGTGCCATCGTTTGTTTCTTTCATGATTTCCAACAAAACATTGTAGATCCAAGAGTAAACATGTACCCAGACGTGCTTTTTTTGTCTTCATTCGAATTCCAGTCGTTGTCTGAGTTATCGTATAACACCAAATTATGGATGCGTGTAAATTGAACTCTAAAATGATATATGCCTTTGACATACCTTAACACCCTCTTAGCTTCTTGGTAGTGTTTTACGAGAAGTGCTGACATGTAATGTGAGAGATAAGAACTTACAAACATCAAACCTGGTCTAGATGCACATAGATACAACAAGCCACCAACAATGCTTCAAAACTTTGTCAAATGCCAAATTTCTATATATCTCAACATTTTTATTATTTAAAATGAAAAATATGTAGCCCTTTAATTGGCTACTATACCAAAGAAAATTCCATGTTTTTCCTTCACATCTAATTTTCTTCCATTTCTTCACTTTCCTCTCATGCCTCATTTTATGAATTGTCCTTCTCTTACCTCTTTCTCCTTCTTCCCCTTCAGTTTATTTCAAAAATCTCATCAGAGGCTTTGAGTCTTCATCATATGTATCATCATCACCACTAACTTCATCATCAATGTTGTTGTCCTTCATCTTTCTCAAGGAAGTCATCAATTTTTTCACTTTCTCAGAGACAACCTCTAATGAAGATAAACGCATTTTCCGTTTTGAGTAGTGTGATGCAATATTTTTCTTTCTTGTTCTCACGACCTTTGGAACCTGGTTATTTTCCATCCTTTGTAACCTCATGTTTGGCCTTAACCAATAAAAATTTCATGTTTGGTCTAAACATCTAATTTTCTTCACTTTCTTCTCCTCCCTCATTTTTTGAATTGTCCTTCGGCTCCCTCATTCTCCTTCTTCCCCTTCATTTTCTTCAAAAATCTCATCAAAGGCTTTTAGTCTTCATCAGATGTATCATCACCACTAACTTCATCATCAACGTTGTTGGTTTTCATCTTTCTCGAGGAAGTCCTCAATTTTTGCACTTTCTCCGAGATATTTCTGATAAAGATATAAGCATTTTTCGTTTTGAGTTGTCTGATGTAATAGTTTTCTCTCTTATTCTCACGACCTTTGGAACCTTGTTTTTCCGTCATTTGGTATGAAATAGGGGGATGCTACTAAAATTTTCCACCAACATCCCCCAATTTTTCATTCGTCTTGGTAGGCTTTGCATCTGCCTCTCTTCCTCTGATTTCATACCAAATCTAGCGTGAACTTTCGTTTAGCTGAAGTATCTATCTTTTGTTTCTTTTTTGACATAAAATCATCCGCAATTTCCTTTTCTGGATGAATTACTTTTGGTTTTCTTCTTGTCAACCGGTTCAAGCGTGCCATCTGAGCTCTCATTAGCAGCTTTTTTTCTCCAGGGAGATCTCATCAGCCTCAATGTCTTCATCTTCTTCTATCAACTCTAACTTTTCCTTCTTTATATCTTAGTTTCTAGATATTCAACATCATATTCTTGAGGGTACATTTTCCTTCTTCATATCTAATTTTCTAGATAATAAACATCATATCTTGAGAGTAACCTTTCAACAATATGGTGTTACGAAAGAGTAATCTTAATATATGGTGTTTATTATCAATAAACTTAGATATAAAGAAAAGAAATATACCCTCAAGAATATGATGTTGATTATTTAGAAACTTAGATATAAAAAAGGAAAAATGGGACTTGATTGAAGAAGATGGAGACCTTGAGGCTGATGAGATCTCCCTAAAAAAGAATCTACTAATGAGAGTTCAAATGGAACGTCTGAACCAATTAACAGGAATAAAACAAAAAAGTAATTCATCTAGAAAAGAAAAGGCGGATGATGTTATGTAAAAAAAGAATTATAAGATAGATAATCCAACTAAAGGCAAGTCCAGAGCTAGATCTACTAGGAAATCAGAGGAAGAGAGGTGGACCCCAAAGTCTACCGAGACAAATGACAAACTGGGGATGTTGGTAAAAAAATTATAGCAGCTGCCTTACACATGAGTGTGAGTTTCCAAAGGATGGAAAATGGCTAGGTACCAAAGGCCGTGAGAAAAAACAAGAACACTACTACATGAGATAACTCAAAACGGAAAAAGTCTTCATCTTCATCAGAGGTTGTCTCTGAGAAAGTAAAAAAAAACCAAGGACTTCCACGAGGAAAATGAAAACCAACAACGTTGATGATGAAGTTAGTGGTGATGATACATCTGATGAAGACTCAAAACCTCTGATGAGCTTTTTGAAGAAACTGAACTGGGAGAAGGAAAATGAGGGAGGCGAAGGACAATTAAGAAAATGAGGCATGAGAAGGAAGCGAAGAAAATTAAGGCAGCATCAAAAGGCTACCGAGTTTTCATTTTAAGTAATGATGGAAAATGACATGGTACCAAAGGTTGTGAGAACAAGAAAGAAAAATACTACATCTATGTTTTTCAACTCTGATAACATGTTGAAAAATATTGCCTCCATAACAAAGTATAAGAGATGAAAAACAGAGCAAGTATCACAATATATTTGATTGTGATCAACATGATTTTTCTTTATGTAAAACAAAAAATCTTTTTATAATATGAAACTCTATGTTTTACAATACAACAACAACATCTTAAATAGATTTGAAACAAGATGAAAGTTACGAGTTGCAACTTTTCTTTCTTGTGACTCTTAAAATAAAATTATCCTTAGAAAAAGTCACTACTCTTAATACACATAATTAATACTTAGCATACCTATTTAATTATTTCTAAAGTCAATTATGGACTAACATAATTATCAAGAGTAAAATACAGAATCAGACAAACAACATTAACCATCAAGATTAAAATAACAGAATCAGAAACACCATCAAAGAGATTCTGAGGTTTGGACACATGACACAGTTTGCTAAAGCAAGTGATATAATTTGGTTTTACCTTTTTGTATGTAGATGAAAGTTTAAGTTGTTGATGGAGCCAATTATATACAAGTGCATCTTCTTCTACTCCTTTTGTGTTCCATCTCCAGCTTATACATCTAATCATGATACATAAATATTACAGTGTACTTCATTAGAAGCAGACATAACCAAAATCAAACAATAATTAATGTAGCTAATATTTACATGTTGACGAAGTCTGTTAAAAGAAGATCTACCAACCTTAAAGAGAACTTAGAGAAGGACTTTGATTATTGAAAACTTGTCTTTGATTACTTCTGACCTACAATATAAACACATAAGAGTTACACTAGATATCTAGAACCTTAACCCAAACATTCATGTAGCCCCGAGAGTAGAATTGAATTATATATTATTCTAGACCAAGTTATCTTTATATAATAATCTACTCATCTTCGGGAAATTTTTTTTTGATAAAGGTTTCCAGATAGTTTTCTGAATCAATAATCCAAAAAAATCAATCATATATCCAAAGAAAAAAATCGGGCATTAGAAAAACAAATCTAAAAATCAGATGCAAAAAAAAAACAAAAGAAAAAGAAAAACATGTACCTTGAAAGAGAGAATTGTAAAGATTTGTAGAGCGATTTAGGGTTTGTGAAAGAAGAATAATCATAGGAAAAAGAAGGGATGTCGTCAAGAATCTTAATTGCCTGTAATGCAAGCGAAGAAAATCCATGCAGTGGAAGAAACTCCATAATCTTCAAGGAACAGAGATTGCATGATTTAGATTCTAGCTAAACTCTTGAAGTTGTAGAATAAATACTTGAGAAAATAAAATGCTCTTTGTGTTGTCTCTTCTGTAACAATTTGTTACGATTCCAATGATATTTTTTCATATTCAATCATAAATCCTAAGCAATATGTTTCTATATAGAGAGTAAAATAAAGATTTATCAATGGTTAAAACGTATTTCTAAACTAAATTTTTGTCGTGCTTCTTCTAAGCGAGGAGGACGATCTAAGCTAACGTGAAAACCCTAGGACCACTACTTTTTATAAATTAATAAAAAGCTGTGGAAATTTCTAGTGCTTTTTTCTTTGAACATTATTGAATAATAATTAGAAAAATATTTTCTTCTTATTTAACAAAGATATGGATCGAATTATATAGCAAAATTTACTAAAACATAATGTAAATGGGCTTAGTTTGTAATATGATTTTGGGCGTTGATGTAGTTCTTTTTTATAATATAATGTAGATGAGCTTGCTTATAATACAGACCCAAGACTTTTAAGCTAATCGTAGGAGAATATTCCTTTTAAAGTTATTTTTTTCACATTCAGGGGTAAAACTGTAACCGCACCTCCCAACTATAGTCTCATAGAGCTCATATCCTTCCAATTTACTTCTTAATTATTATATATAGAGATATATTATTTCAATGTTTTATTTGAGAAGGAAAATTTTAATTTTTTAGTATTCATGTATATTTGTTTGATATAATATTTATCATGAATATTATTTTTATCATTTTTATTTTCTTTTTGTTATAACATTGTGATTTATGCATATGTTGACAATCTTATTGATGTTCAAAAAAATAATCTTATATGTTAATATTTTTTCTTAAAAAATCTATTGTATAATCTTTCCATAAACGATCATATATACGTCTATACAATATATGGTGCTCTGCGTATGTATAACTTATAGAATGTTTTAGAGCATTAGGTAGTTGAGTTTGTGTTTTTTATTTGTCGGTGAGTATGTTCTCTTAACATCTTTGATTGATTAGAAAATATGTACAAAGTCTTGAAATAAACAACTTCTAATACAAATAGGAGGATATACATGAGTTTAAGAAATAAATTTCTGAAAATGTGCTACCTTGGCCAATTTATTTAGACATTGAGTCCACTCTCGTGGCACCACCGCAAAAGATATTGTGGTGAAGCGATCCGTCCAATTGCAAATATTAACGAGAAATTTTTTTTCTGTTATATTCTTAATTTTTAAGGATGAAATCGTATAAAGTTTTGCACTCATCTTCCACTATGACGGTCTCTTCAAAAAATGGTAGATTTAATAAAGTAATGGAAGTGATATTTTCAGTAAGAAAGAAAAAACTGAAAGATGACCTATGTAGTAATAATTTATTTATTTATTACCTTATGAACTAATATCACTTTAGTGGATCATCCTTTCTCAATTGGGCCTTCATAGGATTATTCTTCGAGAGGAGGGTGCATATGTGTCTTCAATGTATGGGATGTATCCTACTTGGCATCTACTTTCAGAACTTCTTCTTCACAGATACCAAACTTATGAAGAGAAATTGCAAGAAATGACTATGAAAGTAAAAGTATTTAGGAAAATAACTATCATACTTTTGTGAGTGTCAGAGAAGGTAGAGAAATTACCATGACAATCTTCCTTTTCTCTTTGTCTCCTTCTCTCTCGGATTTCTCACTCACCTCTCACTTTTTCAACCTCTCTCTTCTGCAAATACAAACCATCATCAGATATCCATCACCTATCACCAACATCAACACCATCACCACTTCCATCTCCTTCCCAACCTTTCATCTTTCTCATATTTCCTTACCACATTTAATCTTCCATCATCGGCATCAACACCAACACCACCGCCATCATCTCCAATATCCCATGCTGCCTGTCCCAAAATCATCAATTTTTCTAACTTCTCCGACCTCCATTACCACTTCGAATATCTTTTTCGTTTTGTGGGTGATTTTAACACAAATCGCAACTTATCAAAAAATAATATGTGATTATCTTAAATATATAGTATCATATGAAAAATGCATATAACATGTTAAAAAAGATTATAGTGGCATAAAAAATCTACATGAAATTTAAAAAGTCTGGTCAAAACAAGAACCCATTTAAAAGTATTTTGAAATTCGGTAGCAAAATAATAAAACGCTATTTTTCTGTTGTCATACTAATATCACAATTTTTTCTAAATAATATGTAATTTTCCGTTGGCATACTTTTATTTATTAACAATATATTTTATTTTCAAACTTTTGTTCTGATACATTTTCCATGGCTACTTGAGGGCAGTTTTGAGTTTTCCTCCTCTTAAAAACGATATTTTGCTAATTTAACTCCCTATTTTGGTTATCCAGCTAAATAGCTCATTTATGAATCTGTTATAATAAAATATATATAATTTATTTAAATCATAATTTTCTCCAGACCCTAATCAACCATTTCTCCTGCCGCCCACCTTCGCCGTCTTTCTACTGATTTTCAAGTGTTTTGTTATCACTTACGGTTTTAAGTAAGATTCTAAATTGAATAGATCTCCGGTTCAAAGCGGTTTGAGTCCGGTTTTAAAAAACAGGGAGGTTTACTTTTACCGTCTTCAAATTCCCGCTGGTCAAACAGAAGCTATATCTTACAACAACTACTCTTCGATCTCGTCACTTCCACAAAATACGAAATTTCCGGTTCTGCTAAAACCTCAATTTAATTATTCGTTTTTGATTTTTATAATGTTTTAATTTCAATTTGACATATATATATATATATATATATATATTCTCGATTTGTTTTTTGATTGGTAAAGATCGAAAAATTCGAGAATGACGACTCCTCCTGTTCTCTCGCTCGCTCTTCCTTCAGATACTGGTCGTGTTCTTAGTATCCAATCCCACACTGTTCAGGTTCTTCAGATGGACTCTAAGATTTGTGTCCTTTTGATTTTTATGAATTTCATTAGAAACTCTATTAGATTTCACTTGATTTGTTTCCCTAAATTGTTTATGAAAAAAACAGAGCTTTGAATCTGAATTTGGGATAAATTAGCAAAAGATGATAATGAATTGTTTCTTCGTATACAAAAGTTCACGATTCTCTATTTTATTTCAAAAGTTTTGGAATTTAGAATTATAAAGGTTTAGACTTTATTTAGTAGAAGCATCATACTCTGCTCCTTAATTTACAAATTGTTGAGAATAATCTGGTGTTTATTGGTTCTAAGAGTAATATGATTGTGTTGATTGTGCTACTTTTTTTTAGTTCGTGTTTTGACGAAAATGTGATGCAATTTACGGCTATTTCTTGTTTCTTAGGGATATGTTGGTAACAAATCAGCTGTGTTTCCTCTTCAATTGTTGGGGTATGATGTGGATCCAATTAACTCAGTACAGTTCTCAAATCATACTGGTAAGGTTCATTCACAGTAATCTAGAGCCTGTGAGAAAGACTAACTTCAGAATTGTGTCATCATTGGTGTATATGAATCTACTAATCTGGCTGTTCTAAAACTTTTTTTGCAGGGTATCCTACATTCAAGGGACAAGTTTTGAATGGTCAACAATTGTGTGATTTGATTGAAGGTCTTGAAGCAAACGATTTGTTGTTCTATACTCATGTATTAACAGGTACTCACTTTGATCACTTAATACCTCTTTTAATTGGTCAGTTGATATCTCCTTGAGAATTCTTTTTCTTGCTATGTTGAAGTGGCTGAGACGATGGAACTTAATTTCTGGTTTATGTGATTTTATAGTGTTGAAACCTCTAGAAATGAACATTTCTTTGGAAAGTTGTATCAATAGCTTTGTTTTATAGTAACTCTCTTATGCTGCAAATGTTGGTGTATCGTTGTTGGGTCAGATCTGAGTGTGACACTGCTTTTGTTCAGTACTTTATATTTAGCTCTTTAACTCTTTATGTCTTTTTAAAATACAGGTTATATTGGATCAGTGTCGTTCCTGGATACAATTGTGGAGGTTATTAATAAGCTTCGCTCTATAAACCCGAATCTGACATATGGTGAGTCATGAGTGCTTTGAGTGCATTGCTTTGCCTGCAAAAACTCTTTTATTTTCTCTTTTTAGTTCCTTAAGGTTTTCTGTGTGTTTGGATAGCTTGAAAATATTGGAACAAAGATATAGTTGGCTCTATCTCTGTTGTGTTATTAGTGTAGAAAACTGGAGTGAGGTCATTATCTGTTATATGGCCATGTTTTGGATATCTTAAATGGTAAAATTATGCTAATTGTAGTCCATTCTTGTTTAGTATGTGATCCTGTGATGGGTGATGAAGGAAAGTTGTATGTGCCAGAAGAATTGGTACATGTTTATCGTGAAAAGGTAAAATGAAACAAATAAATAAGTTGTTGTGTAATTTCATTTTGATATGTTGATAATATATCTTATATACAATTCATTCGTCCAGTTTGGCAATCACGCTTATAAATATAACAATAGTTGATGTGGAAGTCCCTAATGGTATTATTTTGTTAGGTTGTTCCTCTGGCTTCTATGTTGACTCCTAACCAGTTTGAGGCAGAGAAGTTAACAGGATTAAGGTACTTGATTATTTAGCAAAACTTGCATTCTTCTGGCTATGAGGTATCGTGAATAGAATTGTCTTTAAAGTGGTTGTCTCGGATCTCTAGTTTACCTCCTTTATCAGTTAATGTAATAGAGTTCATATATTTTGCTCCTATGAAGTTTATACTCACATGATAGTGAGATTTAGCTCTTTGATTGAGTCCTAATATATGACAGGATAAATTCTGAGGAAGATGGTAGGGAAGCTTGTGCTATTCTTCATGCAGCTGGTCCTTCAAAGGTTTCTCTCACTAAAGCTTGTCTTTTCTCTACTGATTGCATTCATTTAAAACCTTTCCTGAATGGGTTTCCATATAATTTATTGTTGAGAAGGTTCTTAGCATAGTGTGCAAGATTAGCTTTGCTGTTTCTATAAAATTTTAATGATTTTAAATGATTGGCAGGTGGTGATCACTAGCATTACCATTGGAGGCATTCTATTGCTTATTGGAAGCCATCAGAAAGAGAAGGTAGGTTTCTGGGATAACATCAAGATAGTTTAGCTTTTTGGCAGCCTGAGTATGTTGTAATTAAACAGAAAAAGTGGCTTTACGATTGCTTTTATAGCTCTTTGCCGAGTAAACTGATCATAGTTTTTCAACGTCAGGGTCAGAAGCCTGAGCAATTCAAGATTTTGATACACAAAATCCCTGCTTATTTTACGGTATGCACTTCATCGCTTCCATACATTTAAAAATTAGCATAAAACTAGCTTAAGTTTCGACAAATGAAGTACAGCTTTAATCTGAATGGGTTTGCTAGTACTTGGCAAGTCGAACCTTTTTGTTCCAGTGGTACCGACACACTAAGCCTAAAATTGAAGTTTATTTGATGCTGGAATTGGAATAGACAATTGGTAATAGAATTAAAAGCATATGGTTTTCACTTCTGTTTCTACATTGTTTATGTTAGAATTCTGTGTGAAATGCTGAAGTTGATGCACTTTCCCTGCAGGGTACAGGAGATCTCATGACTGCTCTTCTACTTGGTTGGAGTAATGTAATGCCTCTTCATTTCCATATGAAAGCAAAATATTCTGTTTCGATTTTCCTTATACGCTTTGACATATCTTATACAATGATTGTAATATGCAGAAATATCCTGACAACCTTGACAAGGCAGCTGAGCTTGCAGTTTCAACGTTGCAGGTAATCTTCTAAGTAAAGCTATGATATTCTCTGCTGAATATATGCTAGTTTCTCGATTCTTTTATTTGTGTGTACTTATTGTTATTTGGAAGACATGAATACTAATGATTGAATAACTCCATTTATGATGAGCAGGCGGTTCTGCGAAGGACGCTAGAAGATTACAAACGAGCTGGGTATGATCCTGCCTCAAGCAGTTTGGAGATTAGATTAATACAAAGCCAGGATGAAATTCGCAACCCAAATGTCGAACTGAAAGCTGAGAAATACAGCTGAAGCAGGTGAAAATGTAACAAATTCTTTTGAATAAGAAAACATAGGTAACGGGCAATTTAGTTGAGATCTCTATGCCACCGATAACACCAATACAATAATTATGTTGCATTATTCTTTTATGAATGTTTAAGTAAACTGTGTCCACTCATCAGTCATCACCAGGAACACTAGTTCCTGTGTCTGTTTTCGTTTGGTTTGTGTCTGCTCTAATCAGTGCATCACCATCTTGCCGCGTCCCTGTAGCTTCACTCGTTAGTCATTCCCGAGATTTCTTCTGGTTCTGTCTGTCTGTCTATCTCATAGTCTTGTTTTCATTTTCTTGCAACTCTGTTCAGCGAATCAACTTGGTTTCTGTGCTTTTCTTGGCCTTTGAATCTGAATTCTAAACCTACAACGTACCAACATTGCCTCTGAACATCAGAAATTCAGAATACATAGCTTTAGCCTTTAGGTAATAATCCATCCAAGTCCAGCCCTAGAGGCAAATCAGCGTTTCTCTCCAAGCATCTCCTCTGTTCTGCTTAGTAAATCTGACGAAGCATAATTGGGGCAATACTTGTGACTGCAAGAGACAACTTGTTTTTGTGATTCACAGAAATTGAATCTGGTAAAATTGGCTTAACCAGATACCAGAGAAGCTTCATTTTTACAAATGGAATGAAACTCAGAAGTCTATAACCATGGGAATTTGATGAAATGGGTACATAGCTCTATTTGACCTATCTGCTGACGATTTTAGCTTTAACAGAGCATGCTTTTTACTTAGATAGTAACAGACATTGTTCTTCCACATTCTTATCTTAACCAACACTGAACCCAAAAAAAACTACTACTACTATGCTTTAAATAAACCCAGGGAAAGAAAACATATATCTAGTTAAGCTAACTTCAATCAGTAGTAAAAGCCATGAAGTGGTCTTGAGCTGAACTGTTCATAATTCATAGGCTGAAGTGGCCTTGAGCTGATCTGTTCATGATTCATAGACTGAAGTGGTCTCGAGCTGATCTGTTCATGATTCATAGACTGAAGTGGTCTAGAGCTGAACTGCTCATGATTCATAGACTAAAGTGGTCTTGAGTTGAACTGTTCATAATTCATAGACTGAGGAACAAGAGATAGACCATTCATCATCTGACCATGGAAACCTCTCTCATTCACCATCATATTATCTCCTCTTCCTCCAATCTCCATGTTCATTGTCTCTGCTGCAGGGTATACATTAGAATATCCAAGCTCCATGTCCCTCATCAGATTTGGATTCATCTCTTCATAGTTGTTGTTTCTTCTTAGCGGTATCTCTCCAAATAGCTCCTGGAAATCTTCAGCTGAATCGTACATCTGAAAATAATCTGCATCATTCATCATCACAGGTTTCATCATGTTCAACATCATCTCTTCATCACGCTGAGGGTTTACAAGATTGTGCCTTTCATAACTTGGGACATCATTGATAATGTTGTTGCTTCCTAGTGTGTTCATCCAGCTTCTGTTCTGACCATCTTGATGATTACCAAACTGGTTCATAAGGTAAGGGGTCAAGAACATAACCTTTCATGTTCTTGACCCCTTACCTTTAGAACATAAGAAACTAAAAATCAACATTTGATTAAAATATTAAGATCTTTCTTTTTCTCACCTTCAACTTTTCTAATTGTTTTCTTCACTTTCATTTTACATCCTTGGCAATTGATGTTCACCTTGAGAAAATATGTCTGTCACATAAAACCCAAAACGAGTTTCAATGTTGGTGAAAAAAGAACATTCGAAGCAAAGAGAGAAGTGATGTTTTTTACCTTCAAAGGTTCATAGATGTTTCTTGGCATTCTTGATTTCTCAGACTTGAAGCTACATTTGTGTTTTTGGATTCTTAGAGAATAATAAGAGGAGTTATGAGAGATATAGATACATATACACATAGAAGTCTCGATTTTGTCAGCTTTTTTTAGCAGGTAAGTCTCAGAGGACAACACACCATTTTATTGTGATGAAGATAGTTTCTCTTGGTCAACGATCATTGGCTCTAAGTGTTAAGTCTCATGTGAGAAGAATTCAAAAGTTATAAAAAAATAAGTAAAAAATAAAATAAATATGGAACAAATAGGAGGACCACTTGTAAGAAACTGGCACTGCAGTAAAAATTTAAGAGTTTTGGAGTAATTATGTTTTTGGTTGTAACTTCTTTATCAAGTATAGCTCTGCTTTGTGCTTCAAACTCTAAAAATTCTTAGAACGTAATTTTATCAAATATTTTATTTTCTTATAATAGGCTCTAATATCAATGATAAAGTTTTGGTTTCATAAATATAGAAGATTCAGTTTTTCTATTTTATGAAATTCTAAATTATATAAAATTTAGAGAATATAGACCAAACTGAACAATACGTATTTTAACATTTGTAAAACATAGAAAATATATTATAATATTTTATAAAACAAACGTTGAATATATAGTAAGTTTGTAGTACTTTATTCAAAATTTAAAAAATCTAAAGAAAAATCTATCAATCACAAATAACGAAAGAAAAATAAGTATTTTATAGTACTTTATTCTAGTTAACTATATACATATGTACTAATGTATTATAGTGCACTGTATATACATATAGCTAACTACAAAAATTATTACATATATTTACGTAGTAATATTGAACGCTATACGTAGTAATATGTTTTTAACTACATGTGTATACATTAATAATTTATATACACTTTAACAATACGTATAGTCTTCAAAAGTATTATAGTTAAAACTATTTATTAATAACTATATTAGAGTACTTTATTCTATTAAACTATATACACATGTATTAATATACACATGTATTAACTTATTTAATATTTCGAGACCTATCACATAGACAAAAATTTATTCTTCTTCTTTTCGTACAAAACACAGTTCGTGCAAATTTTGTGTATCAACAGAAACAATTTTTACAAATGCCAAATTGTTCATAAATTATTTCATTTATTTTAAATATGATTTATAAAATTTAGTATCAAATTTAGTCAATCTGAGAAAAAAAAGCAACAAGGAATATAAAACAAACTAAAATCTAATTGAACTATTTACACAACACCATTGTCGCCTGACACAAATTAGTTTGCAAAATCTTCACTTAAACAAATCTTCAATCCATGAACATTTTTTTTCTTCTGCAGTTCATAGGTCTCATAGATTACTCATCTTGATCATTCTCTTTTCGCCATTGGTGATCTCATTAACCATAATAAAGATTTTATGAAAGTGATAAATCTTTCACCTTAGGTGTCTCTTAGGTGTCTTAACATTTGTGTGTTTTTTGTTGTCTCGTTAAAAACTTTTTCATGCAAAACTCCAATGGAACAAAAACCATGATAAAGAAAAATATACAACTACACATATTCATATTTCTTCCCTTGGAATCATCATCCTCAGGAGGTGCATTCCAATCATATTATTCTCTTTGTTAAAGTTACTATTTGTTTTTCTTCTTTCAATCATGAAAGAGATTGATAAATTGCTCAAGTAGCACTTTATGTATGGTACCTCGGAACCGAACATATTTCATTATCTCATATGTAAAATCCTACATGGATCTTTTCATCATAATACTTGCAAGAGCTCTTCAAGAGTTTTGCTGATATTCAAATTAAATATCATTTTAAACTGTGCAAAAATCGTACAGTTCTAGAACCGTACATAATTTGGGTAATAATAAGATCTTAAAAGAAATAGAGAATTCAGGTTGTAATACTAGCATAATCTGATTCGTGCAAAACACAGTTCGAGCAAATTTTGGGTATAACGAGAAACAATATTTGCAAATGTCATAAAACTCGGAACCATGCAGAATTCGTGCCAAATCCGATTTTGCATATTCCAAAATAATGGTTTCATCCCAAATTATTTTTCATATATTCCACTGAATATGAAATCTCAACAGGAGTTATAATAATTCAACATATACATTTATTGTTTCAGTCCATATCTCTTGCACAACATATGTCTTTATTGTATCCCTTGCACAGTACATAATGCACCCAATCACTATCTTAATCAACTAATAACTTTAAACAGAATGAAAGTAAATAAATATATGTATAAGAAACAATATTGTTTAGTTACTTCTAGTAGTTAAAACTTTCACTGCGTTGCGTTTAGCATCTTAACTCTTTTTGGGATGCTTCCAACAGTTTAAATCTTTATGAGCTGCTTCTGGAAGTTTAATTTTGGAACTAAATTATTTCTCTTATTGCCAAATTGTTCATATCTAATTAAACTATTTACACAACACCATTGTCGTCTGACACAAAAACTTGAGCTATGTTATGAAGGAACTCGTAAGAAATGAAGAGAGAAGAAGAGAGTTTAAGAGAGAGAGAGCTCTCCATTATTGTGAATATGCATTTTATTTCAATTTAGGTAGCTGTAATTATGAAGACATAAATTTTTTTGACTAAAAAGTCAAACCTCAGTTATATAATTATCTATTTTCCTTTTGATGGACACCCTCTCATGTGTATATAAGAACCCCATTGGTTTTTTTCAATCTCTAAATAATAAACCTTAATGTTTCCTCCCAAACCGTTCTTCGATCCCCTAAGAAATTTTTTAGTTTCTTCATCGACTTTGTTTTTTACTCCTAGGTCGAGATCAAGTATTAGTTTGAAATGTAGATAATAAAAGAGATGAGAGATATTTTTCCTTTTGTAATGTATAAAAATATAAAGCTTCACTTATAATGCTCGAGACCAATGTTTAGGAGATTGAAAAGAAATTGGCAGTTACCTTCTTGGTAGCAGCCAACTTTTTTTCAATCTTTTGAATATTAGTTTTGTTGAATGATTCTTGATCCACGCTTTCATCTTCTTCTCTACGTTAGATAAAAATTAAAATTTATCGATGAGTGACTTGTCATATATACTATAAAAGTGTAAACTAACTAATATGAGATATGTCTAAAATAACAACTAATATATATATATTCTTGTAGTGATAGGTTTGATTGAACATATCAAATACAAAATATGTAATGAATATGTATCTTGTAAAATAGAAATATTTCAAATGAATATATATAACAAAATAACAAATAATGAATAAAATTATATGTATATATAGTTAAATAAATTTATTTGAAAACAATTATATATATATACTTAACTAACAACTTCTAATAACTTTTCATAAAATATGAAAAGATTTATTGTATCACTTAAGAAAAAGATGTATCTATGACTTTTTATTTCACAAGATAAAGATATTAATATGTTTTTCTGTACGATGGTAAAATATTTCTTAAATCATTTCAATATCCTTCCTCCCCCACCCCTCCAAGAAGCCCGTAAAATGTTTTGGTCTTGTACTACTTGATAAAAATATTTAAATGAGTAGATGTTAACTCTCTTAATATAATTTAAATATTAAAAAGATTAATAAAAACATTCAATCAATAAGCGAGTATTGAAACCATAAATCTTAGTTTTTTAATAAAAAGCATTTGTAATAATCATACTCTCGTAACTCTGGTTAAATAAATCTCAAATATTGTAACAGAGAATATTCTTAAGTAAATTTTTAATTAAATAGTCCAAAATCCTTTTTTTCTTTGTCTGTCTCTTTTTTTTTGAATCAGATTTGATTCTTCATTCTAATCTAGTTGTTCAAACATGCAGAGGTAAACTCTCCTTTTACTTTCTCAAAACATGAAAATGTTAATGTGTCAATTACGGAGAGACACATTTTAGGTTTCTTATATTGGCTTTCAGTTATTTTCAATAGCTAGCTGATTTTTGACCAAAAAAAAACTAGCTAGCTGATTTTTTTCACTACGCATTACGTAGACACATTATTAGGTCAAATCCTAAATACTATTAATATAGAAGTACATTTAAAAATATAACCTAAATCTAATAAAAATAACATTATTGTCAATGTTGATATCGATATTATACATAGTAGGTAACAATTAAACAAAACCTTACATATTCTATAGAATGTTGATATAGCCTTTAACAAAAAAAACAATTATGGTATTATGGTAAAAATCTTATAGAAAGTTCTTGTAAAAAAAAAATTGGTATATGAAAAAAATATCTTATGTATTCTATAAAAAAAAAAGTCTTACCAAAATCTATATAACTAATAACAAGTTTTTGTAATTTTGACAGAAAATAAACCATAATAATAAAATCTTATAGCCTATAACCACAAAAATAATATTAAATCTTATCAAAAAGTGTATTATTCTAATGATTCTAATCCCTGATATACACCAATATTCTAATTCCAAAGATAAGATGCTACAATAGAAACAAATAATTCTTAATTAAATAAACATAAATTAAATAGAGTTCTAAACTAAACATAATACATATTCTAAAAATTCGTAGAACGTAATTTTCTCAAATATTTTATTTTCTTATAATACGCTCTGATCTCAATGATAAAGTTTTGGTTTTCATAAATATAGGAGATTCAGTTTTTCTATTTTATGAAATTCTAAATTATATAAAATTTATAGAATATAGACCAAACTGAAGAATACGTATTTTAACATATGTAAAACTTAGAAAATATATTATAATATTTTGTAAAACAAACGTTGAATATATAGTAAGTTTGTAGTACTTTATTCAAAATTAAAAAAATCTAAAGAAAAATCTATCAATCACGAATAACAAGGGAAAAATAACTATTTTATAGTACTTTATCCCAATTAACTATATCCATATGTAGTAATGTATTATAGTGCACTGTATATACATATAGCTGACTACCAAAAATTATTACATATATTTACGTAGTAATATTGAAGGCTATACGTAGTAATAGGTTTTTAACTACTTGTGTATACATAAATAATTTGTATACACTTTAACAACATATTACTACGTGTAGCCTTCAAAAGTATTATAGTTAAAATTATTTATTAATAACTATTTTATAGTACTTTATTCTAAGTAACTATATACACAAGTAATAATGTATTTTAGTGCTTTCAAAAAAATTTCTACATGGTTGATTAAAAAATATTACTACTTACATATATGTATATGTTACAATGCCATATTATACAATAAAAATATTTTTTTAATTTATTTAATATTTCGAGATCTATCACGTTGAGTCTATACAAAAACTTCCAAATCATCTTAATTACTTCACATTGTTGTGAACAAAAGAGATAAAGAATATTTATCTTATTATTATTGTTATTTATGATTCATAAGAAAATATATATAAGAATACCAATCTAGGGTTTAGTTTATTGAACAAGTAATTTAGAATATTCTAATGGAATGATAATGGGCATCCACATAATATGAATTTTTCCACAACATTTCTCCTTAGATGACCATTGTAATAAGTTGGTCTGCAATGCGCTTGAGATACTGCCTCATTAAAAACTTTACCATGAAAACCCAATGAAAAAACCATCGTCAAAGAAAAAGAGTGCAATGCGCATTAACTCCCCATCATGAGTATATCACTGATCTTCGAGATGACTTGATCCAATCTTGGTGAAATAACTTCTTGAAAATAGCAGTTTAAAGTGTCTTCGCAAATTAGTTTGCAAAATCTTCACTTGAACAAATCTTCAATCCATGTACATTGTTGTTCTTCTGCAGTTCATGGGTATCGTAGATTACTCATCTTGATAATTCTTTTTTTCACTACTGCTGATCTCATTAACCATAATAAAGAGTTTAAGAAAGTGATAAATCTTTCACCTTAGGTGTCTCTCAGGTGCCTTATCATTTTTGTGGTTTTTGTTGTCTCGTTAAAAACATTTTCATGCAAAAACCCAATGGGACAAAAACCATGATAAAAAAAAAATGTACAACTACACAAATTCATATTTCTTCCCTTGGAATCATCATTCTCAGGAGAGCATTCCAATCATATTCTTCTCTTTGTAAAAGTTACTATTTGTTTTTCTTCTTTCAATCATGAAAGAGATTAATAAATTTCCCAAATAGCACTTTACGTGTGGTACCTCCGAACCAAACATATTTCAGCTTAATACTTGCAAGAGCTCTTCAAGAGTTTTCCTGATATTAAAATTAAGTATCATTTTGAACTATGCAAAAATCGTACAGACCTAGAATCGTGCATAATTTGGGCTATAATAAGATCTTAAACGAAATACAGAATTCAGGTTATGCAATACCAGTATAATCTAATTTGTGCAAAACACAGTTCGTGCAAATTTTGGGTATCACCAGAAACAATATTTGTAAATGTCATAAAAACTCGGATCCATGTAGAATTCGTGTAAAATCCGATTTTAAAAATTCCAAAATAATGGTTACATCCCAAATTATTTTTTATATATTTCACGTAATATAAAATCTCAGCGGGAGTTGTAATAACTCAACATATGCCTTTATTGTTTCAGTCCATATCCCTTGCACAACATATTTCTTTATTGTTCATTCCATATCCCTTGTACATAATGCACTCAATCACTGTCTTAATCAACTAATGACTTTAGACAGAATCAAAGCAAACAAATATATATATATATAGATATATAATATTTTTATATAAAAAGCCATAAATATGGGCTTGGCCCGCTAGTACTCAGGGTCAGATCTGACACACCTATGTTTAATGGTTATTGTGTTTTTTCACAAAAAAAAAACCCTAATGACCCCTCCATTATATATGTAGAGAGTAACCAAAAAAAAGTTAGAAATTTTAAAGCTTCCCCATCATCTACCACCACCAAGAAGCCTCATGCTGCCATCACAACCAATGAGCCATATGTCGCTGTTGCCATTATGCATTGCCAAGAAGATTGAGAGGACATCTAGGAAAAAGAAAAAGAGAGAGAGAGAAAGAATAAGAAGAGATCTATAGGAGAGAACCAACTCACAGATCCCTCAGATCCCAATCTGTTACCGCTAATTAAGGTGAGGAAGTAACTTGTATATCATTAGAACTACTGGTTGGTTCATGATGTGATATTTCTTAATTGAGTGTCAAATATTCAGTCTTAAAGCATGATTGTGTATGTCCTCATATATGACATGTAGACTATCATTGATGTCATGAAAAACTTTTGGGTCAGCTACTACATTAATTAATGCAGAATGATCAATGCGTGAAATCTTATACTTGTTCTGATTACTGGGAGATGGTAGTCTATATGTGAAGGCTATAGTGAAACTGAAAATGAATTGTATGGGCATTTTGTTGCTTTAATTAAGGATGTGAACACTATGGATAGTGTGATTCTAGCATACGGACTTTGATTTATTTCTCTCATGACAGTTTTTGAATTTTCAAATTTATAATTCGACCATGGAAAGGTGGTTTGCATATTTGTTAAACTCATTAACTTGATTTGTTTTGTCGGATTCTTTGGCTTATCTCAACATTGCGCTTTGTATTTTAGCAAAGGTTTTCATGTTGGAAAATAATACCATGAAACTTAAATTGAAAACTGAATCAATCACGATTTTCTTCTTCGTGCTCAGATTCACAAAGAAACTGTTGTCAAAGATGGAGGCTGGAAAGAGTACAGGGAAGCGCACATTTTTATTTTGAGGTACAAGTAGACTATATATTTTAATTTAAATATCTTCCTAAATTTTCAACAGACTAGTTATACAAACACACATATGATATAGAACTGACTAATTACCATATATATTTTTTCATATCAGGGTAGGTTGGAATATGATATCTTTGCACTGGTGAAGATACATACATATTGCGATATATTTGCTCTACGGCGATTGAAATAGAAGGTACACAAGTATTATGCTAACATTTATGTGTGATTAGTTATTTTTGTATACTTTTTAATTTAATATTGGTTATGTCTTTTTCTATGTGGCATGTGGCTTTTATGAAAAACGTATGTGACTTGTTATTCCTTATTAAACCCTCACGAGCTCAAAGAAGTATGTATTTGCCAAATTATTAGTACCAATTTCATAATTAGTTGTTTTTCCTCTTTAAGTTTCTCAATATAGTTTATTTGGGATTATTTTAAATTATATTTATTGTTTATTATGACTCTAACTCGATATATTGATATTCTTTTCATCACTTCTCTCTTCATACTCTTCATCATCTTTGATTTTTTATTATATGTTGCATGAAGATGGAACATAGTATGCCTTATTCGAAGATGTCTAATCAATTGATTTTCCCAACGATTAGAGAAGTGAATTCAGTCATTTTCATCTATTTTTTGTTTAAGTCCTTTTGGTTCTCGTATCTTTAACCTTTAGGTATGATGGTCAGGACTAAAACTGTGACAAAATTTTGATAGACAGGGGGATATACTAGAGCAAGATCTAGAAATGTTTTGGGCTTGACAAAGATATGAGATTGAAAAGTTCACATGTGAATAATCACATGTGAACTTTTCAATCTCATATCTTTGCTGAGCCCAATACATCTTTAGATTTTGCTTTAGTATATCTCTCTACCTATTAAAATTTTTCATAATTTTGATTCCTAATATCATACCCAAAGGTTAGAGACACGAGAAACAAAAAACATCAACCAAAGCTAGAAATAAAGAATGAATGAATCTACCTCTTTAATATTTGGACGGATCACTTCATTACGCATCATTTTATATAAATAAGCCGTACTATTTTTTGTCATCACTCAACAGATAGTGAAAATCACAAATGATGAAGTGACTGAAGAGGGAGGTGATTAAAATCACGTCTTTATATCGAATTTGAATCCTAACGAAAAATATTTATCATTTAATGAAAAACCAATATAAATAGATTCATTACCTTTAATGAAATTTTTTAAGAGGTGAAATTCCTTTAATACACATTTGATTTTCAAAAGTTGTAGAATTAGTTTTACAATGATATATTTTTCTCTTAAAGATTTTCATTAAAGCTATGAATCTAGTTATATTGGTATTTTGTTAACCTATAATTATAGAATTGGAAGAAAATATATGAAAAAATCATTATAAAATTAATACTAACAATTTGAAAGATATATACATTTATGTGCGCGTTAGGCTTGAATATAATTAATTAGTTGCGGACATTTTCCAGGAAAACCACACATCAAGTTCACAAAATTATGATAACCAATAGTAAATCAAAAAACAAAATACAACAGTAACTGGTCACACACATATATATATTAGCATAATGCCTCGTTCGATTAGTATAAAAATACAATAAAGATCTTCATCTCATATTAATATATCTTGTATCGATGTGACTAAT
Organism: Cardamine chenopodiifolia; assembly: GCA_963922655.1. Lineage (NCBI taxonomy): Eukaryota > Viridiplantae > Streptophyta > Magnoliopsida > Brassicales > Brassicaceae > Cardamine > Cardamine chenopodiifolia. The sequence goes on from OZ000481.1 coordinate 18,448,193, forward strand.
AAGTTACAATGTGCTGACTAATAAGTTACAATGTGAGCTTTTAGTCGAGTTAGAATATTTTTTTGACCAATGGAATCCTAGCACTGGTCTCTTTTGAATTTCTGTTGATTTATTATAGTTTCAAAGCTGCCACTTAGTTTGGTGCATACTGCCTATCTATTGATTACTTGTTGCGTGACTTTTTAATATTCGATTTTTTGGAAATGCAACTGGTTTGTTTCGAAAAGTGGTCTGGTAACATTCATTTGTTATGTAGTTCACCTTGAATGCGTCTTAGACTCTTAGCGTATAAAACTTACTCACGCTTTGAATGTACTTAGAGAGAGCCCCTAAGTCTCATCATGCTATGATGCGCTTCATGTTATCTCAAATCATATGAGATTTTTATATCCATACAAACGGTGTCTTTTAATTTTGAGTAAAGAATATAGAAAGCTTGTTGTATACTACTGGATATTAGCGTATTCCTACAAGGCAGATCATCAACAAATACTAAATGTAATAACATCATCAATTTCTAATTTAGATATTTTTTTTGCTGTTGATTACATTTTAACTCTTTTGTCTAGTAGAGTGGTGGATCAAAATCTTCACCGAGATCAGGAAAACCCGGAAGTTTCACATCATCATAGCCATAAGAATCTTGACCAGGATTCAGCCCAGTCGGAGGCTTCACTTCATCATAACCACTAGATCCAGTGGAAGGTTTCACTTCATCAGAGCCATCAGGTCCAATGGGAGATTTCACTTCACCAAAACCGTGAGGTTCAGTGGGAGGTTTTGTATCGTCAGAAACACTAGGTCCAAATGGGAGGTTTTGTATCTTCAGAACCGCTAGGTCCAGCGGAAAGTCTTCTAGATCTTATATATATGTAAGAGGGTATATATGGGTTCATGCATGTAAAACAAGTTTAGTTTTTGAGGTTAGATTGCATTTACATGAATATTTACAAACATTTTATTACACAGAACAATAAGAATGAAACAGAGACAATAAATTTATTAAATAAAACAATAAAATCTCTTTAAAATTAAAATCTTTATAACTCCACCTAAATGCACAAACAATTAACACCCCTAATCTTATTTTTCGTAGCTTATTCAACCTAAATATACTACCAGAATCACAAAACAAACAAAGGACATAATTTATTAATTTTTTATACTTGTGTTTGTATGTAACTTCTTGAACTTTATAGTATCTACAATTGGCTTGCATATTCTCTTGTCGACTCTAGGCATTTAAAGCAGCTAGTCACAGACAAGAAAAAAATTCACTAATTAAGCTTAGAAATGAATGCTATTGTCTATAATTAGACTGCGTGCTATCTCGTTTACAACTTAACAGTTAAAGACAAAGCTTTATATATGACCTGTTCATTTCCTATGGTAATTGTACTAAATCAATTATTAGAAAATAATTGTGACTAAACACTTACGAATATACTTTTTGTGCACAAATCTTAATACTTCAATTTATGATGATTCAAGCATAATTTACACACCAAAACGATATTACATAATTCAGGATAAAATAATCTACTCAGAAACTGGTGATTTAATTAATTTTGCATAAGTTATAACTGCAAAACATTGTTTTCTTAGTCGAATGGCAAAGCATACTTTATGTGTGATTGTTCTTCAGATTTCCTTTCCTCTTTTATGTGAGATTCTCTACCAGAACTGCATCCAGCAGGAAAATGTTCACTCCACAATCAAAGCCACAAGTTCATGCAATCCATGGCAGAGACATCAAATGTTAAGATATAAACAACCAAGTGCTTTCCTGGTTTTTTTTTTTTTTTTAAATCTGAATGATTATTAGCTTGGTAATGCTAACATCAAGAAATCATGTCTAGAAAAAATATTTAAAAACCTCTTAGTAAACACAATATAGCTGGAAAATGCGTAATGATTGAACTGGAGTCATGCATGTGTACACCGTAACACAATGATATAATATTGTGGTTTTTTCCATATAGAAGTTCAAAGAAAACTGTAACGCTCGTGTTCCGGAAATTGGAACTGTGAAAGTTACTGAGTTGCGGAGCGGAGTCGGTTAACTCCGGTTTTTGGGTTGGAGAATTTAAATAATTAAATTAAGAAGAATTTAATTATTTTGGGTTAATTTTTAATCCAGGATTGGATTAATTTAACCATAAAATAAATCGCAAGAGGATTGGACTAAATTGATCAATTAGAGAGTTTTGGGCCGATCTGGGAAGTTGATTTTGATCAATTTAAAAGTTTGGGTCCAATTGAGCATTCGAAAATTATGGGTCAAATTGATCAAATTGGAAGTTGTTTCGGAGGTTGATTTTGATCAATTTGGAAATTTAAGGTTTATTTATGAATTTTGGAAAATTCAAGGACCAAGCTGCAAATAAGAAGGAATGTGAAAAAAAAACCTATGTTCCTCCTCTTTAAAAGCGAAGCCGCCATGATCGTGAGAGAGAAGCTCTTACAGAGGTGTGATTGTGAGAGAGGAACCTTGTGGCGGGAGAGAGACATAGGCTTGGGAGCGTGAGGATCAAGGAAGCGGAGTGGTGATCGTTGTTGTGTGCCGTCGTCGAGGTGCCGTGAGGAGGAAGTTGCAGCCGCCATCTCTCTTCACTAAGGTAACGAGCTCTTCCTTTTCTTTTTTGTTGCTCGTGTGAGCGTTAGAGCGATGTGGAGGTCGGTGATGGCGGGTTGTACATGTGAGCGGTGGCGTGTGTCTCACACAATGTCAAGATCGTCGGTGACGTCGATCGGTATTGGGATCGTTGGTGTTGTGAGTCACGGTGTGTGTACTCCGGTGATGGTGACGTGATGGTGAGTTGGATGTCGGGTATTGGTGGTTGGCGGTGATGTAGGTGTTCATCGGTGTTGTTGGTGACTTGTGGTGTTCCGACAGTGGTGGTTGTGGCAAGTCTCGTTGGTGGTGGAGGAGCAAGGTCTGAGCAGATCAGAGGTAGACAAGAAAAAGAAAAGAAGGAAGAAGGTGAAAGGTAAAGTGGAGTTAAAGGCTGTATGGAGGAGCCAATTTTGGAGGCTCGCCGGCACCAGATGTAAAGTCGTTCCGAAAAGGTGAAAATTCGTACCTTTTCACCACTAAGCCAAGAGTCCGTAGCAGTTGACAGAACTCGAATCGGAGTTATAATCGAGAAGTTATGAGCGTTACTTCCTGAACAAGTAATTGGTGGACTTAAGCAAATGTTTTTATGCTAATTATGAGAAAGGGGTTAGCTCCGGGATGGTTCATTCAAGACCGCGTTTGGAGGACGAAACGGAGTTTGATCAGGGTGAAATTTGGTGGGGAATTTTCTGGAACTGCAGGTTCCAGATTCAACGGACAGATTGAATTTTTAACGGTTCGTTTATGATTTACGTGAGTCTTTTTGGACCTGATTGGTGTAGGAAACTTCTGTTTCCAGATCAGACCCAGTCCGACTTGGTTGTTTTAAGGTATCGTTTGGAAGTCCAAACGTTGTCTGATCTTTCTGAAAATTGGTGGAGTTATTGATGGTACTTCAGACTAAGGATTCAACGGTTAGATCGTAATTCTAACGTTCGAGTTTGCTGTTGAGCCAGTTTTCTGCGGTTGCGAGTTTATATCAAGGAGTCAACCGTTTGGCTAAGATGAGTGCAGGACCATAGGTTTATCTGAGCAAATAATTTGTTGATGTGTTTTACATGATTATAGGCCGAGTATGATCTCGGGTGGATCTAGATCGAGTGTTTCATGAGATGGTTTATTTATTTCGGTATTTTCATGTTTAATTACGTTTAATAAATTTATTTGTTTGTGTGTATAACTTGTAGATGGGAGGATTGCCTCACTAAGTATTTGTCGAAATACTTATGCTTCTCGTTTATTTGATGCAGGAAAAGAAAAAGAGTGACCGTGGGATCGAGGCGAGGAAGAGGGGATGATCTAGACTCGCTGGTTGGATCTAATTATTTTCAGGAATTATTGGGTTTAGGATTTATTGGTTAATTTTCTGGTGGAATAAATTGGATAATTTATTGTTGAATTTCGGATTAAAATTTAGATTTTTTTGGGACGGTTAATTATTATTCATGATTAGTTGAATTTTAATTGATCGGTTAGGATAATTATAATTTCTGGAAATAGTAATTATTCGGTGCAAAAAAAAAAACCGTGTGCAGTCGTTTCAAAAACTACCTTGGGATTATGGCTGAACTCAAAATCTTCAACAATCAGCCGTTCGATTGTACTGGTTCCTGTGCAAATGCAAGAAACAAACAATGTATCAAACTTAGCATTACATCAAACTTCTTGGCATCAAGTAATACCAATCAAAAATTAAACTAAATACCTGCTGAATCAGGTCCATATCAATTGGAGCTTTTGTCTCTGGCACATTCACAATAGCAGGTGAAAACACTTGCTGATGCAATACATGCTCCGGGAGTACCACCGGTGGTTGAGGTGCAGCCGAGGGCTGTGTTTGCAGGAGAGCCCCCATCATATCTCAAGATGATGGAGCAGTTGCAGCGGATTGGCACGGGATTTTTCCCGGGTGGTGCCAAGCCAGAGGAGGCAGATGAGTGGAGGATGCGGATGGAGCGGAATTTCCATTCGATTAGGTGTCCGGAGGGATACATGGTGGATCTCGTAGTCCACTATCTGGAGGGTGACGCACATCTCTGGTGGAGGGGTGTCGCAGCACGGAGGGTCCAAGCCGAGATGTCTTGGGAGGATTTTGTGACGGAGTTCAACTCCAAGTATTTCCCCCAGGAGGCTTTGGACCGGTTGGAGAGACGGTTCCTGGAGTTGGCTCAGGGGAACCGGTCGGTTCACGAGTATGAGGTGGAGTTTAACCGTCTCAAGGTATATGGGGGTCACGCTCTGGATGATGAGCAGGCCCAGGTGAGGCGGTTTATGAGAGGCCTTCGGGCCGAGTTAAGGAACTGGAGCCTGGTGAGGTCGTTTGGCAGGTTACAGAGCTGGTGGAGAAGGCCGCATTGATTGAGGACGGTCTGAGAGATGAAGTTGTGGTAGTCAGCCCGACTTTTCAGGCGAAGAAGCCTCAACATCAGTCCGGTCCCACCAACGGTGATAAACCGGTGCAGGGACAGAAGCGAAAGTGGGAGGGTCCTTCCAAGGGCAACCAGGATGGTCAGGGATGCTTTGGATGCGGGAGAAAGAACCATAAGGTTGCTAGTTGTCCCCAAAAGGGGAGACTAAGCGGGGATACTCGGGTGTGCTATCACTGCAAGGAGTTGGGGCATATGAAGCCGAAATGTCCCAAGCTGCAACAGGGAATGGTAGTGGTGGCGCCGCTAGTTAGGCCAGCTGCAGTGACGCCACGGGTTTTCACCATGGTGGAGTCTGGAGAGCCGAGTTCCAGACCGATCACTAGTAAACTTTTAAACTTATTTATTTAAGTGTTGGTATGTTAAGTTGTGTTATGATGTTTTGATAGGGTTCTTAGCAAATGTAAGTTGTGTAGGGACCTTATTAGTGGGAGGGATCGAATCCCACGTTTTGTTTGATTCCGGAGCATCACATTGTTTTGTTACTCCAGAATTTGTAAAGAGAGGCGACTTCCGGGGTGAATCGGGAGAGCAGTTGGGGTTGGTTATGGTTGCTGGAGGAAGGTTTGGAGTACTCTGGGTCAAGTGGTGAATGTGGATGTTCAGGTGGCTGAGGAGTCTATGCCGGCGGACTCGATCATTTGTCCCGTGGAACTTTATGATGTGATCTTGGGTATGGACTGGCTCGGCAAGTTTAGAGCGCATTTGGATTGCTATCAGGGACGTGTTGTGTTTGGTGTAGAGAATGGGAGGTTGGTTTATCAAGGTGTGAGACCAACTTCTAGAAGTCTCGTGATGTCAGTGATGCAGGCCGAGAAATTGATCGAGCGGGGTTGTGAAGCGTATCTTGCGACTATAGTCACCCCGGAGATTGTTGGAGAGATTGTGGTTAGGGATATTCGGGTTGTTCAGGAGTTCGAGGATGTGTTTCAGTCGTTGCAGGGATTACCACTGTCTCGGTCAGATCCTTACACGATTGAGTTGGAACCAGGAACAATGCCGATATCTAAGGCTCCGTACAGGATGGCTCCAGCAGAGATGGCAGAACTGAAGAAACAGCTAGAGGAGTTTTTGGGTAAGGGTTTTATCCGTCCAAGCAGTTCACCATGGGGAGCACCGGTGTTGTTCGTGAAAAAAAAAGACAGAAGTCTCCGGTTATGTATTGATTATCGGGGGCTTAACCGAGTCACAGTGTAGAACAGGTATCCTCTACCACGGATTGATGAGTTGTTGGATCAGTTAAGAGGGGCTACTTGGTTCTCCAAGATTTACTTGGCATCAGGATATCATCAGATCCCTATTGATGAGGCGGATATCCGGAAGACAGCTTTCAGGACCAAATATGGGCACTACGAGTTTGTGGTGATGCCATTTGGGTTGACGAATGCACCAACAGCGTTCATGAGATTGATGAACGGAGTGTTCCAGGAGTATCTGGATGAGTTTGTGATCATCTTTATAAATGATATATTGGTGTATTCGAAGAGTCCTGAGGAGCATGAGGTTCATTTGGGGAATGTCCTAGAGAAGCTGTGAGAACAGAAGCTATTCGCTAAGTTGAGCAAGTGCAGTTTCTGGCAGCGAGAGATCGGGTTTCTGGGTCACATTGTTTCCGAGGCAGGAGTTTTGGTGGATCCAGAGAAGATCAGGGCTATTAGAGAATGGCCGAGACCGAGGAATACTACTGAGATCCGGAGTTTTCTGGGCTTAGCAGGGTACTACCGTAGATTCGTTAAGGGTTTCGCGAGTATGACTCAGTTTATGACAAAGTTAACTAGGAATGATGTTCCTTTTGTGTGGTCTCCAGAGTGCGAGGAGAGTTTGGCGAACCTGAAGACGATGTTGACGAGTACACCGGTTCTGGCATTACCGGAACCGAGTGAACCTTTTGTGGTGTACACAGACGCTTCGAGATTGGGTCTCGGTTGCGTGTTGATGCAGCAGGGGAAGGTTATTGCTTATGCTTCACGTTAGTTGAGGAAGCATGAGAGCAATTACCTTACTCATGATCTTGAGATAGCTGCAGTGGTTTTTGCCTTGAAGATTTGGAGATCATATCTGTATGGCGGGAAGGTTCAGGTGTTCACGGATCATAAGAGCCTGAAGTATATATTCACGCAGCTAGAGTTGAATCTGAGGCAGAGGCGTTGGATGGAGTTAGTGGTGGATTATGATCTGGATATAGCCTACCATCCCGGGAAGGCAAATTTAGTTGCCGATGCGTTGAGTCGCAAGCGGGCAGCTTCAGCTAGTGAACGGGACATGGAGTCCTTAGTGAGTGAGGTTAGCACATTAAGATTGTGTGCTATATCTCAGGAGTCATTGGGCTTGGAAGCAGTGAATCAGGCGGATATTTTGAGCAGGGTTCGGTTGGCTCAGAGGAATGATAAAGATCTGATTAAGGCTTCCGGTATTGCGGGTTCAGAATATCAGGTCTCTGCGAATGGGACTATTCTGGTGCATGGGCGGGTATGTGTACCCAAGGATGAGGGTCTCAGACGAGAGATCCTGAGTGAGGGCCATGCGAGTATGTTTTCGATTCATCTAGAGGCAACCAAGATGTACCGAGACTTGAAGAGGTACTATCATTGGGTCGGGATGAAGAAGGATGTGGCTAACTGGGTCGCGTCTTGCGATGTATGCCAGTTAGTGAAGGCTGAGCATCAGGTTCCGAGTGGTTTATTGCGGAGTTTACCCATTCCAGAGTGGAAATGGGATATAATTACGATGGATTTCGTGGTAGGGTTACCAGTTTCTCGGACCCATGATGCTATTTGGGTCATTGTGGATCGTTTGACCAAGTCGGCACACTTTTTAGCCATTAAAAAGACCGATGGTGCTGCGGTTTTGGCTAAGAAGTATGTCAAGGAGATAGTGAGATTGCATAGAGTACCTGCGAGTATAGTGTCAGACCGTGATTCCAAGTTCACTTCGGTGTTTTGGAAGGCCTTTCGGGCCGAGATAGGCACTAAGGTACACATGAGTACGACGTATCATCCTCAGACGGATGGGCAGTCCGAGAGGACCATACAGACTCTCGAGGATCTATTGAGGATGTGTGTACTTGACTGGGGAGGTCATTGGGTGGATCACCTAAGCTTGGTAGAGTTTGCTTATAATAACAGCTACCAGGCGAGTATTCGGATGGCTCCATATGAGGCACTGTATGGGAGACCATGTCGGACACCGTTGTGCTGAACCCAAGTGGGGGAGAGGAGCATGTTCGGTGCAGATTTTGTTCAGGCGATGTTGCGAGGTCCTAACAGGTCCATTACAGAGACTAAGTTGAGTCCGAGATATATGGGTCCATTCAGAATTGTGGAGCGGGTTGGACCGGTTGCATATCGGTTAGAGTTACCCGAGGTTATGCAGACATTTCACAAGGTCTTCCATGTGTCGATGCTGAAGTAATGCTTGCATCAGGATGATGAGGTCGTGGCTAAGATTCCGTCAGATCTTCAGCCTAATATGACTGTAGAAGCAAGACCGGTAAAGATTCTCAGGAGGAGAGTCAAGCAGGATCGTAGGAAGCAAGTTCCGATGATCAGGGTCTTGTGGGATTATGACGGGGTTCAGGAAGAGACTTGGGAACCAGAGGCGAGGATGAAAGCGAGGTTCAAGAAGTGGTTCGAGAAGCAATCAGAGACTTAAGCTTTCATCGATGGTTCCAGTTTCGAGTTTATTATTGGGGTTTGGGTTGATCATATTGTTTTTCGTTCTGGTGTTGTAGACGATTTATGCATTATGATTTTTTTTAATAAGATGAGTATTTCTTATTGTCTTGAGCATGTCTGTCGTTAGTATTATAAACGATAGAGCATGGGAGTTTAATAAGATGAATAGTTCTTATTGTTGATGACTGGTAGTGTCATGAGAGTTAAGGGAACATGATGTTCTGGAAAACAGTTTTTATGGAATTTAAATGTTGAGTTATAATCGGGAAGAGATTATGAAAATATCCTGAGTGACTAGATATGCCGTGAGGCAACCGAGACAGTGGTTATGAAAAAAGTGGATATTCCAGGTTGGGAATATGTGTGACACCGGTATTACCTTGCGAGGTTGTATGCGGATCATGGGAGGTAGTTTCAGTCGTGAGTGCTTTTAGACGTGTGTGGGTCATGATTGCTCAAGGACAGTTGAGTCCTATACAGCTCTAGAGAGGATGAACAGTTCCTCTAATACCTAGAACTTGTAGGGTAGATAGCCCAGGGTGGAGTGGTATATGGTACCGAGAACCCGTAAGGTTATATTACCCAGAGTGGAGTGGCATGTGTGGAATACCGAGAGCTCAAAGGACTGTGTGGCCTGAGAGCGGAGTGGTATGGATACCCAGAGCTCATAAGACTTGGTGTCTTAGAGTGGAGAGGTATGAGTTGAGTTATGAGCAATGAGTGATGGCCAGATTCTTAAGCCAGTGACTGAATGGAGACCTCGGAGGTCAATAGTGGTTGATCTCGGGACCGGTTAAGTGGTCGGAGTGGTAGGGTGTGACCACGGAGTTGATTACGTGTGTTGGAGTTTATTGCAGATGGACTGAGATGAGAGATTCGAAGACGAATCTATATTAGTGGAAGAGAATTCTAACGCCCGTGTTCCGGAAATTGGAACTGTGAAGGTTACTGAGTTGCGGAGCGGAGTCGATTAACTCCAGTTTTGGGTTGGAGGATTTAAATAATTAAATTAAGAAGAATTTAATTATTTTGGGTTAATTTTTAATCCGGGATTGGATTAATTTAATCCTAAAATAAATCGCAAGAGGATTGGACTAAATTGATCAATTAGAGAGTTTTGGGCCGATCTGGGAAGTTGATTTTGATCAATTTAAAAGTTTGGGTCTAATTGAGCATTCGAAAATTATGGGTCAAATTGATCAAATTGGAAGTTGTTTCGGAGGTTGATTTTGATCAATTTGGAAATTTAAGGTTTATTTATGAATTTTGGAAAATTCAAGGACCAAGCTGCAAATAAGAAGGAATGTGAAAAAAAAACCTATGTTCCTCCTCTTTAAAAGCGAAGCCGCCATGATCGTGAGAGAGAAGCTCTTACAGAGGTGTGATTGTGAGAGAGGAACCTTGTGGCGTGAGAGAGACATAGGCTTGGGAGCGTGAGGATCAAGGAAGCGGAGTGGCGATCGTTGTTGTGTGCCGTCGTCGAGGTGCCGTGAGGAGGAAGTTGCAGCCGCCATCTCTCTTCACTAAGGTAACGAGCTCTTCCTTTTCCTTTTTGTTGCTCGTGTGAGCGTTAGAGCGATGTGGAGGTCAGTGATGGCGGGTTGTACATGTGAGCGGTGGCGTGTGTCTCACACAATGTCGAGATCATCGGTGACGTCGATCGGTGTTGGGATCGTTGGTGTTGTGAGTCACGGTGTGTTTACTCCGGTGATGGTGACGTGATGGTGAGTTGGATGTCAGATATTGGTGGTTGGCGGTGATGTGGGTGTTCATCGGTGTTGTTGGTGACTTGTGGTGTTTCGACAGTGGTGGTTGTGGCAAGTCTCGTTGGTGGTGGAGCAAGGTCTGAGCAGATCAGAGGTATACAAGAAAAGGAAAAGAAGGAAGAAGGTGAAAGGTAAAGTGGAGTTAAAGGCTGTGTGGAGGAGCCAATTTTGGAGGCTCGCCGGCACCGGATGTAAAGTCGTTCCGGAAAGGTGAAAATTCGTACCTTTTCACCACCAAGCCAAGAGTCTGTAGCAGTTGACAGAACTCGAATCAGAGTTATAATCGAGAAGTTATGAGCGTTACTTTCTGGATAAGTAATTGGTGGACTTAAGCAAATGTTTTTATGCTAAGTATGAGAAAGGGGTTAGCTCTGGGATGGTTCATTCAAGACCGCGTTTGGAGGACAAAACGGAGTTTGATCAGGGTGAAATTTGGTGGGGAATTTTCTGGAACTGCAGGTTCCAGATTCAACGGACAGATTGAATTTTTAACGGTTCGTTTATGATTTACGTGAGTCTTTTTGGACCTGATTGGTGTAGGAAACTTCTGTTTCCAGATCAGACCCAGTCCGACTTGGTTGTTTTAAGGTATCGTTTGGAAGTCCAAACGTTGTCTGATCTTTCTGAAAATTGGTGGAGTTATTGATGGTACTTCAGACTAAGGATTCAACGGTTAGATCGTAATTCTAACGTTCGAGTTTGCTGTTGAGCCAGTTTTCTGCGGTTGCGAGTTTATATCAAGGAGTCAACCGTTTGGCTAAGATGAGTGCAGGACCATAGGTTTATCTGAGCAAATAATTTGTTGATGTGTTTTACATGATTATAGGCCGAGTATGATCTCGGGTGGATCTAGATCGAGTGTTTCATGAGATGGTTTATTTATTTCGGTATTTTCATGTTTAATTACGTTTAATAAATTTATTTGTTTGTGTGTATAACTTGTAGATGGGAGGATTGCCTCACTAAGTATTTGTCGAAATACTTATGCATCTCGTTTATTTGATGCAGGAAAAGAAAAAGAGTGACCGTGGGATCGAGGCGAGGAAGAGGGGATGATCTAGACTCGCTGGTTGGATCTAATTATTTTCAGGAATTATTGGGTTTAGGATTTATTGGTTAATTTTCTGGTGGAATAAATTGGATAATTTATTGTTGAATTTCGGATTAAAATTTAGAATTTTTTGGGACGGTTAATTATTATTCATGATTAGTTGAATTTTAATTGATCGGTTAGGATAATTATAATTTCTGGAAATAGTAATTATTCGGTGCAAAAAAAAAAACCGTGTGCAGTCGTTTCAAAAACTACCTTGGGATTATGGCTGAACTCAAAATCTTCAACAATCAGCCGTTCGATTGTACTGGTTCCTGTGCAAATGCAAGAAACAAACAATGTATCAAACTTAGCATTACATCAAACTTCTTGGCATCAAGTAATACCAATCAAAAATTAAACTAAATACCTGCTGAATCAGGTCCATATCAATTGGAGCTTTTGTCTCTGGCACATTCACAATAGCAGGTGAAAACACTTGCTGATGCAATACATGCTCCGGGAGTACCACCGGTGGTTGAGGTGCAGCCGAGGGCTGTGTTTGCAGGAGAGCCCCCATCATATCTCAAGATGATGGAGCAGTTGCAGCGGATTGGCACGGGATTTTTCCCGGGTGGTGCCAAGCCAGAGGAGGCAGATGAGTGGAGGATGCGGATGGAGCGGAATTTCCATTCGATTAGGTGTCCGGAGGGATACATGGTGGATCTCGTAGTCCACTATCTGGAGGGTGACGCACATCTCTGGTGGAGGGGTGTCGCAGCACGGAGGGTCCAAGCCGAGATGTCTTGGGAGGATTTTGTGACGGAGTTCAACTCCAAGTATTTCCCCCAGGAGGCTTTGGACCGGTTGGAGAGACGGTTCCTGGAGTTGGCTCAGGGGAACCGGTCGGTTCGCGAGTATGAGGTGGAGTTTAACCGTCTCAAGGTATATGGGGGTCACGCTCTGGATGATGAGCAGGCCCAGGTGAGGCGGTTTATGAGAGGCCTTCGGGCCGAGTTGAGGAACTGGAGCCTGGTGAGGTCGTTTGGCAGGTTACAGAGCTGGTGGAGAAGGCCGCATTGATTGAGGATGGTCTGAGAGATGAAGTTGTGGTAGTCAGCCCGACTTTTCAGGCGAAGAAGCCTCAACATCAGTCCGGTCCCACCAACGGTGATAAACCGGTGCAGGGACAGAAGCGAAAGTGGGAGGGTCCTTCCAAGGGCAACCAGGATGGTCAGGGATGCTTTGGATGCGGGAGAAAGAACCATAAGGTTGCTAGTTGTCCCCAAAAGGGGAGAACAAGCGGGGATACTCGGGTGTGCTATCATTGCAAGGAGTTGGGGCATATGAAGCCGAAATGTCCCAAGCTGCAACAGGGAATGGTAGTGGTGGCGCCGCTAGTTAGGCCAGCTGCAGTGATGCCACGGGTTTTCACCATGGTGGAGTCTGGAGAGCCGAGTTCCAGACCGATCACTAGTAAACTTTTAAACTTATTTATTTAAGTGTTGGTATGTTAAGTTGTGTTATGATGTTTTGATAGGGTTCTTAGCAAATGTAAGTTGTGTAGGGACCTTATTAGTGGGAGGGATCGAATCCCACGTTTTGTTCGATTCCGGAGCATCACATTGTTTTGTTACTCCAGAATTTGTAAAGAGAGGCGACTTCCGGGGTGAATCGGGAGAGCAGTTGGGGTTGGTTATGGTTGCTGGAGGAAGGTTTTGAGTACTCTGGGTCAAGTGGTGAATGTGGATGTTCAGGTGGCTGAGGAGTCTATGCCGGCGGACTCGATCATTTGTCCCGTGGAACTTTATGATGTGATCTTGGGTATGGACTGGCTCGGCAAGTTTAGAGCGCATTTGGATTGCTATCAGGGACGTGTTGTGTTTGGTGTAGAGAATGGGAGGTTGGTTTATCAAGGTGTGAGACCAACTTCTAGAAGTCTCGTGATGTCAGTGATGCAGGCCGAGAAATTGATCGAGCGGGGTTGTGAAGCGTATCTTGCGACTATAGTCACCCCGGAGATTGTTGGAGAGATTGTGGTTAGGGATATTCGGGTTGTTCAGGAGTTCGAGGATGTGTTTCAGTCGTTGCAGGGATTACCACTGTCTCGGTCAGATCCTTACACGATTGAGTTGGAACCAGGAACAATGCCAATATCTAAGGCTCCGTACAGGATGGCTCCAGCAGAGATGGCAGAACTGAAGAAACAGCTAGAGGAGTTTTTGGGTAAGGGTTTTATCCGTCCAAGCAGTTCACCATGGGGAGCACCGGTGTTGTTCGTGAAAAAAAAAGACAGAAGTCTCCGGTTATGTATTGATTATCGGGGGCTTAACCGAGTCACAGTGTAGAACAGGTATCCTCTACCACGGATTGATGAGTTGTTGGATCAGTTAAGAGGGGCTACTTGGTTCTCCAAGATTTACTTGGCATCAGGATATCATCAGATCCCTATTGATGAGGCGGATATCCGGAAGACAGCTTTCAGGACCAAATATGGGCACTACGAGTTTGTGGTGATGCCATTTGGGTTGACGAATGCACCAACAGCGTTCATGAGATTGATGAACGGAGTGTTCCAGGAGTATCTGGATGAGTTTGTGATCATCTTTATAAATGATATATTGGTGTATTCGAAGAGTCCTGAGGATCATGAGGTTCATTTGGGGAATGTCCTAGAGAAGCTGTGAGAACAGAAGCTATTCGCTAAGTTGAGCAAGTGCAGTTTCTGGCAGCGAGAGATCGGGTTTCTGGGTCACATTGTTTCCGAGGCAGGAGTTTTGGTGGATCCAGAGAAGATCAGGGCTATTAGAGAATGGCCGAGACCGAGGAATACTACTGAGATCCGGAGTTTTCTGGGCTTAGCAGGGTACTACCGTAGATTCGTTAAGGGTTTCGCGAGTATGACTCAGTTTATGACAAAGTTAACTGGGAATGATGTTCCTTTTGTGTGGTCTCCAGAGTGCGAGGAGAGTTTGGCGAACCTGAAGACGATGTTGACGAGTACACCGGTTCTGGCATTACCGGAACCGAGTGAACCTTTTGTGGTGTACACAGACGCTTCGAGATTGGGTCTCGGTTGCGTGTTGATGCAGCAGGGGAAGGTTATTGCTTATGCTTCACGTTAGTTGAGGAAGCATGAGAGCAATTACCCTACTCATGATCTTGAGATAGCTGCAGTGGTTTTTGCCTTGAAGATTTGGAGATCATATCTGTATGGCGGGAAGGTTCAGGTGTTCACGGATCATAAGAGCCTGAAGTATATATTCACGCAGCTAGAGTTGAATCTGAGGCAGAGGCGTTGGATGGAGTTAGTGGTGGATTATGATCTGGATATAGCCTACCATCCCGGGAAGGCAAATTTAGTTGCTGATGCGTTGAGTCGCAAGCGGGCAGCTTCAGCTAGTGAACGGGACATGGAGTCCTTAGTGAGTGAGGTTAGCACATTAAGATTGTGTGCTATATCTCAGGAGTCATTGGGCTTGGAAGCAGTGAATCAGGCGGATATTTTGAGCAGGGTTCGGTTGGCTCAGAGGAATGATAAAGATCTGATTAAGGCTTCCGGTATTGCGGGTTCAGAATATCAGGTCTCTGCGAATGGGACTATTCTGGTGTATGGGCGGGTATGTGTACCCAAGGATGAGGGTCTCAGACGAGAGATCCTGAGTGAGGGCCATGCGAGTATGTTTTCGATTCATCTAGAGGCAACCAAGATGTACCGAGACTTGAAGAGGTACTATCATTGGGTCGGGATGAAGAAGGATGTGGCTAACTGGGTCGCGTCTTGCGATGTATGCCAGTTAGTGAAGGCTGAGCATCAGGTTCCGAGTGGTTTATTGCGGAGTTTACCCATTCCAGAGTGGAAATGGGATATAATTACGATGGATTTCGTGGTAGGGTTACCAGTTTCTCGGACCCATGATGCTATTTGGGTCATTGTGGATCGTTTGACCAAGTCGGCACACTTTTTAGCCATTAAAAAGACCGATGGTGCTGCGGTTTTGGCTAAGAAGTATGTCAAGGAGATAGTGAGATTGCATAGAGTACCTGCGAGTATAGTGTCAGACCGTGATTCCAAGTTCACTTCGGTGTTTTGGAAGGCCTTTCGGGCCGAGATAGGCACTAAGGTACACATGAGTACGACGTATCATCCTCAGACGGATGGGCAGTCCGAGAGGACCATACAGACTCTCGAGGATCTATTGAGGATGTGTGTACTTGACTGGGGAGGTCATTGGGTGGATCACCTAAGCTTGGTAGAGTTTGCTTATAATAACAGCTACCAGGCGAGTATTCGGATGGCTCCATATGAGGCGCTGTATGGGAGACCATGTCGGACACTGTTGTGCTGAACCCAAGTGGGGGAGAGGAGCATGTTCGGTGCAGATTTTGTTCAGGCGATGTTGCGAGGTCCTAACAGGTCCATTACAGAGACTAAGTTGAGTCCGAGATATATGGGTCCATTCAGAATTGTGGAGCGGGTTGGACCGGTTGCATATCGGTTAGAGTTACCCGAGGTTATGCAGACATTTCACAAGGTCTTCCATGTGTCGATGCTGAAGTAATGCTTGCATCAGGATGATGAGGTCGTGGCTAAGATTCCGTCAGATCTTCAGCCTAATATGACTGTAGAAGCAAGACCGGTAAAGATTCTCAGGAGGAGAGTCAAGCAGGATCGTAGGAAGCAAGTTCCGATGATCAGGGTCTTGTGGGATTATGACGGGGTTCAGGAAGAGACTTGGGAACCAGAGGCGAGGATGAAAGCGAGGTTCAAGAAGTGGTTCGAGAAGCAATCAGAGACTTAAGCTTTCATCGATGGTTCCAGTTTCGAGTTTATTATTGGGGTTTGGGTTGATCATATTGTTTTTCGTTCTGGTGTTGTAGACGATTTATGCATTATGATTTTTTTTAATAAGATGAGTATTTCTTATTGTCTTGAGCATGTCTGTCGTTAGTATTATAAACGATAGAGCATGGGAGTCTAATAAGATGAATAGTTCTTATTGTTGATGACTGGTAGTGTCATGAGAGTTAAGGGAACATGATGTTCTGGAAAACAGTTTTTATGGAATTTAAATGTTGAGTTATAATCGGGAAGAGATTATGAAAATATCCTGAGTGACTAGATATGCCGTGAGGCAACCGAGACAGTGGTTATGAAAAAAGTGGATATTCCAGGTTGGGAATATGTGTGACACCAGTATTACCTTGCGAGGTTGTATGCGGATCATGGGAGGTAGTTTCAGTCGTGAGTGCTTTTAGACGTGTGTGGGTCATGATTGCTCAAGGACAGTTGAGTCCTATACAGCTCTAGAGAGGATGAACAGTTCCTCTAATACCTAGAACTCGTAGGGTAGATAGCCCAGGGTGGAGTGGTATATGGTACCGAGAACCCGTAAGGTTATATTACCCAGAGTGGAGTGGCATGTGTGGAATACCGAGAGCTCAAAGGACTGTGTGGCCTGAGAGCGGAGTGGTATGGATACCCAGAGCTCATAAGACTTGGTGTCTTAGAGTGGAGAGGTATGAGTTGAGTTATGAGCAATGAGTGATGGCCAGAGTCTTAAGCCAGTGACTGAATGGAGACCTCGGAGGTCAATAGTGGTTGATCTCGGGACCGGTTAAGTGGCCGGAGTGGTAGGGTGTGACCACGGAGTTGATTACGTGTGTTGGAGTTTATTGCAGATGGACTGAGATGAGAGATTCGAAGACGAATCTATATTAGTGGGAGAGAATTCTAACGCCCGTGTTCCGGAAATTGGAACTGTGAAGGTTACTGAGTTGCAGAGCGGAGTCGGTTAACTCCAGTTTTGGGTTGGAGGATTTAAATAATTAAATTAAGAAGAATTTAATTATTTTGGGTTAATTTTTAATCCGGGATTGGATTAATTTAAGCATAAAATAAATCGCAAGAGGATTGGACTAAATTAATCAATTAGAGAGTTTTGGGCCGATCTGGGAAGTTGATTTTGATCAATTTAAAAGTTTGGGTCTAATTGAGCATTCGAAAATTATGGGTCAAATTGATCAAATTGGAAGTTGTTTCGGAGGTTGATTTTGATCAATTTGGAAATTTAAGGTTTATTTATGAATTTTGGAAAATTCAAGGACCAAGCTGCAAATAAGAAGGAATGTGAAAAAAAAACCTATGTTCCTCCTCTTTAAAAGCGAAGCCGCCATGATCGTGAGAGAGAAGCTCTTACAGAGGTGTGATTGTGAGAGAGGAACCTTGTGGCGTGAGAGAGACATAGGCTTGGGAGCGTGAGGATCAAGGAAGCGGAGTGGCGATCGTTGTTGTGTGCCGTCGTCGAGGTGCCGTGAGGAGGAAGTTGCAGCCGCCATCTCTCTTCACTAAGGTAACGAGCTCTTCCTTTTCCTTTTTGTTGCTCGTGTGAGCGTTAGAGCGATGTGGAGGTCGGTGATGGCGGGTTGTACATGTGAGCGGTGGCGTGTGTCTCACACAATGTCGAGATCATCGGTGACGTCGATCGGTGTTGGGATCGTTGGTGTTGTGAGTCACGGTGTGTGTACTCCGGTGATGGTGACGTGATGGTGAGTTGGATGTCAGATATTGGTGGTTGGCGGTGATGTGGGTGTTCATCGGTGTTGTTGGTGACTTGTGGTGTTTCGACAGTGGTGGTTGTGGCAAGTCTCGTTGGTGGTGGAGCAAGGTCTGAGCAGATCAGAGGTATACAAGAAAAGGAAAAGAAGGAAGAAGGTGAAAGGTAAAGTGGAGTTAAAGGCTGTGTGGAGGAGCCAATTTTGGAGGCTCGCCGGCACCGGATGTAAAGTCGTTCCGGAAAGGTGAAAATTCGTACCTTTTCACCACCAAGCCAAGAGTCTGTAGCAGTTGACAGAACTCGAATCAGAGTTATAATCGAGAAGTTATGAGCGTTACTTTCTGGATAAGTAATTGGTGGACTTAAGCAAATGTTTTTATGCTAAGTATGAGAAAGGGGTTAGCTCCGGGATGGTTCATTCAAGACCGCGTTTGGAGGACGAAACGAAGTTTGATCAGGGTGAAATTTGGTGGGGAATTTTCTGGAACTGCAGGTTCCAGATTCAACAGACAGATTGAATTTTTAACGGTTCGTTTATGATTTACGTGAGTCTTTTTGGACCTGATTGGTGTAGGAAACTTCTGTTTCCAGATCAGACCCAGTCCGACTTGGTTGTTTTAAGGTATCGTTTGGAAGTCCAAACGTTGTCTGATCTTGCTGAAAATTGGTGGAGTTATTGATGGTACTCAGACTAAGGATTCAACGGTTAGATCGTAATTCTAACGTTCGAGTTTGCTGTTGAGCCGGTTTTCTGCGGTTGCGAGTTTATATCAAGGAGTCAACCGTTTAGCTAAGATGAGTGCAGGACCATAGGTTTATCTGAGCAAATAATTTGTTGATGTGTTTTACATGATTATAGGCCGAGTATGATCTCGGGTGGATCTAGATCGAGTGTTTCATGAGATGGTTTATTTATTTCGGTATTTTCGTGTTTAATTACGTTTAATAAATTTATTTGTTTGTGTGTATAACTTGTAGATGGGAGGATTGCCTCACTAAGTATTTGTCGAAATACTTATGCATCTCGTTTATTTGATGCAGGAAAAGAAAAAGAGTGACCGTGGGATCGAGGCGAGGAAGAGGAGATGATCTAGATTCGCTGGTTGGATCTAATTATTTTTCAGGAATTATTGGGTTTAGGATTTATTGGTTAATTTTCTGGTGGAATAAATTGGATAATTTATTGTTTAATTTCGGATTAAAATTTAAAATTGTTTGGGACGGTTAATTATTATTCAGGATTAGTTGAATTTTAATTGATCGGTTAGGATAATTATAATTTATGGAAATAGTAATTATTCGGTGCCAAAAAAAAAACCGGGTGCAGTCGTTTCAAAAACTACCTTGGAATTATGGCTGAACTCAAAATCTTCAACAATCAGCTTCTGTGATTTCAACAAGCAAGTTAGAAAAGAGAAGAAATCTAACCTTATGGTTGACAGAGCCTTGTTCAAAAGAAACAAGATCAAAATGGTTAAAAGATCAAAATCCCTACAAATGTTCTTGGAAAATCTTCAAAAGTGGCTAAAGAAATCCCTAAAACAAAGTGTAGAACATTAATTTAAGTCTAAAATGCTATAAAACTAAAGCAAAAGCATAGGGAGTCGTCCCAGGACAAATCGGGTCGGATCCTGAAAAAGACAAATGGTGCAGGTTCTGGCAGTGTAAATTGGCAGTTAGTAAAATGAGGATAACAAGCTCGGAGCATACCAATCTAATCTAAAATATTAAAGAAAGTGGGCCAATCATAAGGATAATGCACTATTGAGCCGAGTTTTGCACAATCTGATTCGAATGGCTGACAATCTATCATTGTGGCTATGATAGTTTTCATTGCCAAATTAATTGTTAACTCTTTTAAACTGGATTTTAATTCTTCAGACATTACATATATCAAGAAATAAGAATAAAAATTTTAAAATCAAGAAATAAGAATAAAAATTTTAATATCAAGTAATATTTGCATTATATCACATATATGTCAATATATAAAATTAGTATATTAAAAATAGTAAAAGAAAAACAACAAAATACTATCTATAAAAAATCAAATTCACACAAAAAATGGAAAGTATTTTTAAATTTAAACTTTTGTCACATGATGTAATCTCATGAGTATGTTAAATGCTTCAAACTAATACTAATATCTCAATTAAATAATAGAAAATGCATTTTGTCATTACATTTTTTTTCAATTTACGGATACGATGCACTACAATGTAACGGTGAACATGTTTCTCTCTAACTAATCTAATAAACACCAACATTTAGAGTTTTCTGATTGATATCTATATTGAAGAGAATAAAAAAAGAATTTAAAAACTGTTTCAGTAATTTGTTGATAATCTTGAATTTTAATGCTATTGAATTAAACTTTTGGCCCACCAAAATGCAAAAGTACATTGAGTAGTTCTTTTGGCCTATCAACTCCCTCCAATTTTTTCACAAGCAACATCGAAGAACGGTCAAATGAGAGTTTAAAAAGCAGGGACTCAAACCCACAAAATTCAAAAATGGATTCAACGCGAAGTTTTTAAATATAGTTAAATAATGCAAAACTTAACATTTTATTCCTTCATATTTCGTCATAACCATACCAATCCAACCCACCGGTTTTGTACATTTCCTTATCCAACATTCAACAGTTCAATCTAAATATGAATGAACAGTAAGATTGATTTAATAGACATTTATTCGGTTTAATATGGTTTTTAATTGATCCATTTAATTATACCGTATATAATAAATTTTAAACATCTAAAAAGTTTTAAATATTATAAGTAGATTTAAACTTTATAAAAAATCTAAAATATCACGAATATACTAAATATATGAAAAGTTTCAAATATTCTAAATATAAATATTTTAACTTTATCAAGGAGTATAGTTTTTAAACTAATAAAAATTTAAGATGTTATCAGTTTTAATGTCAAAAAATATTTATAAAGTTTTTGAAAAATGATTATGGAGTATATGAATTTGGTTTCAACAGATCTAATATTTTATCATCTATATTTGAATATAGATCCAAATCTTCAAATATTATAATTCTTACAATACGTCAGGATGAGTCAAGATGGGTCATGAAAGATAAAAATGGATCATAACGGATTTCAGATCGAATTTCTAATCATTGATAATTATTGATATAGGAGTAAATTAATTTTTTATAGATTTTTTGAATAATATGAAAATATATACATAACATCACTTAACTTTTACAACCAAATTATGTTATAATCTAAATTATTAAATAAATTTGTCTACAAACATAACACCGCACATTCCTCCCGAACAGATCTCGAATTAAGTTTTCTCTTCTTTCTTAATTTTCAAAGTCAACTTTCTATTATAAATTTATAAGTATAAAACACCAAATTTATCGTTTGACCAAAAAAAAGACACCAAATTCATCCGACAGCAAAAAAAAAAATTATACACTAACCTATTTATAAAATCCAAAACATAATTTTAAGATTATTATACTAACTTTATAATATCTATATAATTATATAGCTTACTAACAAAACAACAAAATATATTATTTTAAAATTTATGCAAACAAATTTTTATAAACATTCTCCCGCACGTACCTGCACGTACATGGAAAAGATTGAGAAAGTTTGGAGGAAAACCTAAAGAAATTTTTAATAATAAGTATGTGTCCAAAAAATTTTTGCTCATATTTGTTACGATAACAATTTATGTATATATTTATGTTTGTAAAACTTAATCTTTAATTATATTTAGATTCTGACATTTGCCATTTAAATATCTATCAATAAATCTACTATATATATCTTGTCACTCACTATGTCTATTTTAGTAATCCTTATAAATTTTCGGTGCTACATTACTTTGAAATTAAATTGTTCGATCCAATATCGGAATTTAAAATTGATCAAGCAATCTAATACTAAAAACCTATTCCTAACCAAATCTAAACTCATACAAATGCTATACTTATATATTACACTCTATTCTTTCATAAATTGAAATTAAAAAAAAACACCCTACAAACAATTCATACTTAATATTATAAACAAATAA
The DNA here is from genome assembly GCA_963922655.1 of Cardamine chenopodiifolia. Taxonomy (NCBI): domain Eukaryota; kingdom Viridiplantae; phylum Streptophyta; class Magnoliopsida; order Brassicales; family Brassicaceae; genus Cardamine; species Cardamine chenopodiifolia. The sequence goes on from OZ000481.1 coordinate 18,470,316, forward strand.
ATATCCAAATTATATGATTAATATTCTTATAAATTTTAATCCCCTCCGGGACGAACAGTCCGCTTCTAGTGTTTTAATAACTTCAAAACGACCATGTTCAGCTCTTTGAAACGGTGACGTTTAATAAATTTGAAACGACAACGTTAACTCTATGAAATGGCGGAATTTTGATACGAGCGAAACAACATCGTTAAAATGACGATGGCATTTCTGATAGAAGTGGCAATAGAGGTGGCAACGGTGGTGGCAATAGAAGTGGCAATAGAGGTGGCAACGGTGGTGGCAATAGAGGTGGCAACGGAGGTGGCAATAGAAGTGGCAATAGAGGTGGCAACGGTGGCAAGAATTGCATAAGTTTAAAAGGATTTTCCTTGAGAAGGTGGCGTGAAGCGGAGCAAGTGTTGAACATAATAGAGGAGGAGAGACTCACTAAGAAAGCGATGAAAAAGAGCTTGTATGATGCCATTTTGGGTGTGCTGATGAATCTTTAATTATGAAGAAGCAATTCTTTGCATTGATGAGAAATTCGGTGATATGCTATTGAGTTTATATAGTGGGAAGAGTATACATATGGACTACAATACAAATTATTGAATAACTTTTTCCGAGATTATCGGTTGTTTATTTGGTAGGTGATTAGGTGTATTATATGGGTTCGTATGCTTGGCTTGAGCTTCTGTTTTTATTAATTTTAGTTAACTGGCATGTTATTAATCCATGGCGTATATTCCCTCGTACTACTAAGCATGATAAAAATCAAACCGTAACCATATTTCCAATCGTCATTATACCAATTAAAACCGCAACTATATAAAACTGTTAAATATCGTAATCGTTAACTGTATATATATATTAATTACAGTTAAAAGAAGTTATTTACCATGACTGTTAATTAACCACAACTATATCATAACCATTGCTTAATCGTAAGGTTAAAAACTCTAACCGCTTTTTAAATATAATAAAATATACTAATAAATAATTATGTATAAAATATACTAATCAATAATTACTAATTAAAAAATATTTAGAACTAAATAAAATTATATGAATTATATGTGAATGTGCCACGGTTCAATCAAAAACGTGATTTAAATGGTTTAATATCCGTAATAAATCCACTCTATGAACAACAATCATTAAAAAAAATTATTTGTCAAATCATTCGTAGTTTGTATAGTCTATATTAGCTGATATATCAAATAAAATTATGGATATTTCACTGATAATAACCATATCATAATCCTCAAATCAGTATAATTGTAACCGTCATAACAGAAATCGTATTTAACCATAACTATTTATAAATGGTTAAAATTAAATTGTAACCATAACAGTTGGTTAAAAAATCATAACCATAATCATGCCTATGTAATAGATACCAAAACATATAATATAGTCCTCTCCCAAACGATTTGAACCTTTACTACTTGAACTAATGTGATTTTCTTAGATTGTTTTTAAAATATAAATTATTTATGTAAGTTTAACATATAATAAGCAATAGCATATCTAAACTAAAAAAACTACCAAATGCAAAAGGAAAATATAGTTAACCACAAACTATAATTAGTATATTTTATATACAATAGAAGAAGAAAAATTTCCATAGAATGCCATATCGAATGCCACATCACCCTATTTTTAGGGTCACAATCATTTTTCAAGTTTCATTTGTTTTATATTTTTTTTGTTAATGCAATTCATTCATTACTTTAGATTTAGTAAAATAATTTAAGTTTAAAAATAATAAAATAAAATTAGGGTGATTAGACCTAAAAAAATTACATATTCATGAAACAAGAAATTATTAAAAAAATAATCTAATAGTAAAACTCTAACTAATTAAAATTAACACAAAAACAAAAAATGTAACACAGTTTGATTTAAATTGTAATTAAATCAAAAGTAAAAATACAAAAATTCGGGCATCAGTGGGAGTATTGGTTAGGGCTGTCAATTTGTGATTTACACTGTAGGTTCTGTGGGTTTTGATCTTCGGGTCCCACGGTTTTTGTTCCGTAGCGGAGTGGGTGCGGGTCTATGAAAACTAAGATTTTGCGGGTTGGACGCGAATGCGGGTTGGACGCGGATGCAGGTGGAAACTTTGGATTGTAGGGCAGGTGCAAGTTATAGGATCAAAATCTGTGGATTGGCAGATAACCTGCAAATCACGTTTTTAATACACATTTTGCTCGTTTGGCAGGTTGGAGAAGCGGATTGACGGGTTGAAAAAGTTGGTTGATGGGTAACTCGCAAATTAATTTGAATATTTTTTTCAAAAAAATTAAAAAAATGTTGTGGGTTACCAAATTATCCGCGAGTTTTGAACTGGACAGGTAAGGATCTATAGTTTACAACCCACAGGTCAAGCATGTTTAAATTTTCGGGGCAAATTTTTATCTGACCTGCGAATTTGCGGTTCATGCGGGATAGATTGACCCGTTTGACAGTCCTAGTATTGGTTTATTGAATCAAAGAATTATCTTTAAAAGATGTGTGAACCTATATCTAACCTATATCTTAAAAACATTAAAATTGCATTGACTTATATAAAATTAATTTTATAGATATCTTGATATAAAAATAACCTTTTAAATCAAAAAAATATACAATTAATCAACCATAACTGTATCAAAAACGTCGATTAATCATAAGGTTAAAACCGTAACTGTTTATTTAAATATAATAAATATACTAATAGTTAATTATGTATAACTAATACGACATAGAAATATAATATATAATCAATATTTACTAATTCAAAAATATTTAAAACATTTCGTGGTCCGAAATTATTATGTGAAAAGACATAACTAATTAACAAAAGTTTACTGTCAGATTTTTAAAATAAATAATTATCTATAACTATAAACCTCATTTCCCTTGGGAAAATAGCAATGGAAGAATAAATAAATTTGCAAATCTAAATTAAACACAATTAACGATTTTATCAGTCATTTAACTGCTTCAAAAAGGGTGTTTTCCGATAATATGTTATTTTTGTATGTACGGGTCTAAAATTCTCTATCGACTTAGAATTTTGATTTAGATTTTTTTTAGTTAAAGTGCTATATAATAAATAAGACGTACGTCTAGTTGTCTAAAAGAATAAACAACAACATGTTACATATAATAATACCATTTAACATATGTTATGTCAGTTAAATTAAAAAAGATGCACGCAACATTTAAGCTACATTATTTTTCGCTCTTCCTTTCCATTACATGTCACGCGCAATTCCATAGCATAAGGGTCAAATATATTTGTACTGTTTTTTCATTACTAAGTTTTTCTATCCATTACATGTCACGTGCAATTCCGTAACATAAGGGTAAAATATTAGTACTGTTTTTTCATTACTAAGTTTTTCTATTTGATTTTATTTTGTTCCAATTTGATTATTGAAGATATTACAATTTACACTTATATTATAAAATGTTTTATTTGTATAAATATTTAGATTATTATAGGCAGTCCGTATATTTATTCTGTATTCCAACCGTTTATTTTATTTTTCTGTTCCAACCACACATTCATTAGAATATTACCATTTATATTGGTTGTCAAAACATAAAAAAATGTTTACGTAAAAAAAAAACTTAACAAAAAATGTTAAACTGTAGACATTTACATTTAAATTACGGCCAATGAAAAAAATAGTAAAATAAGAATAAGAAGTTTGGAGTATACCAATTTCATCTAAAATATTAAGGAAAGCGTATCAATTATAAAGATAATGCACCATTGAACCGAGTTTTGAACAATCTGAATCGAAAAGCTAACAATATATCATTTTAGCTAGGATAGTTTTCATTGCCAAATTAATTGTTCACTCTTTTAAACCGGATTTTAGTAATTCAGACATTACATATATCAAGAAATAAGAATCAAAAATTTAATATCAAGTAATATGTGCATTATATCACATCTATGTCAATATATAAAATTAGTATTTTAAAAATAGTAAAAGAAAAATAATAAAATACTATTATTAATATAAAACAAATTCACACAAAAATTGGAAACAAACATTATTTTAAATTTAAACTTTTGGCACATGATGTAGTCTCATGAGTATGTTAACATGTGTCAAACTAATATTAATATCTCAATTAATTAATAGAAAATGCATTTTCATAAGCTCATTACTTTTTAAAAAGAAAATTATTGTTTTTGGTTTATGGATAAGATGCATTACAATATAACGATAAACATGTTTCTCTCTAATTAATCTAATAAACTTCAACATTTAGTGTTTTCTTATTGATATCTATATTGAAGAGAATGAAATATTTAAAATTTGTTTCAGTAATTTTTTTATAATCTTGAATTTTAATGCTATTGAACTAAAGTTTTGGGCCGTCAAAATCCAAAAGTACATTGATAATAGTTCTTTTGGCTTGTCAATTAAACCTATCAGTGCATATCATTATAGGATCGATTCATAGAAAATTAAATAATTAACACAACAAAAATACAAATCATGTTTTAATCTAAGCAAATTAAAAATGAGTTTTCGAAACCAAATTTGGAAAGTAAGCAAAGCGGGAAATAATAAAAAAATTTTGAAAATTCAAATTAAAAAAAACTTTTAGAAATAAGATAGGTGAATAGGGTGATCAAATGCTAACTAGTGGAGCTTAATTCTATCTCATATAACTAATCCATTGGTTGTAGAGCGCTAATATCAGATAATCCACTTTCATGACACAAATCTCTTTATTAATCATTCAATAATCAATAACTGTCATTACCTATCAAATGATCAATTATCACTATTACCAAGCCTAATTAACCAGTAAGCACCCTAATCAACTATGCTCATAGGAAAAGAATGTAAATTTCTTGATATTTCGCCTCGGCAATGTCTAAGTTTTAAACTAACATGATCAAGACTAATTTAACATTAATACCACCTCTCAAACATGAATATAAGTTGTTACAAGCCTATACTCCACTAATCTACAAGTAATCACCCTAAATCTCTCAAGTATGAAATGTCCGTCGGAAATCTGTCAAAAATCCATTAGAAATCCATCAGAAATATGTCGAAAATCCATCAAAAAATTCCGATGGATTTATAACGGACAAATATATATATGTATAATCCCATATGCAACATATATAACACATGTGACATAGGATCCGTCGGAAAGTTTCGACGGATTTTCGACTGATTTAGGGTTTAGGGGTTATATTTCAAATTTTTACACAATGTCCACTAAAACATAATTCTAAGTATTATTCAAAACTTTTAAGAAAAAATAACCATTGAAACAAGTTAGAAAACAAGATTACAAAATTTTCTATGTTTCGGAGTAAAGTGGTAGATAACGAATCTTATACTTGATGTTGTATGTATGAAACATATTATAAAATTAGATGTTTGATATTTTAGATTCTTAGGAAGATGATTCAAACATATTGCACTATACAGAAAACTAAAATAGCATATATAAATCCATTTATAGTTAAAAGGATTGATTCCGAGACCGAAACCTTGAATCCGTCGGTTTTCCGATACTTTCTTGAAATGTTTCCTTTTTCAACATTCAACGGAAATAACAGTCCTACATATTACCAATTCGTGAATGTTAAAGCTTTTAAAACCTTTAAAACTGAAAGCATGGATCAAATTTTTGCATTATTTTGTTCACTGTGTTTTGATTTATTTTCCCCCAACAAATATTCTTTTTTTTTTCATATCAAATATATTTCTAATAATGAACGAAATGTTATAATTAGATTATTAAGAACTATTTTTGTAGCACATTCTAACTGTATTCCAAATCTCTGAAAATAAGGTTGGAGCATTATTTTATTCAAATGTAACAGATTTAAAGATTTCCTGGGAACATGTAATAACGTTCTTTAACAAAACATGTAATCAAGTTATAGACCATAACTTATGGTACTTTGTTTTTCTTTTTCAAAACCCAAAGGGTGATCCGTTGAATAGCCATTCACCGGATTTTCTAATGTATCTAATACATGACACCATTTCGACTGGCCATATGAAAGTGGTATAGATAATTCTACGTTTGAGAGTAATCAATTCTTGACCTGAATCAACATGGCCACTCCTTCGTCAAATGGAAACCACTAGTCCACCACCATTTGGTTAACTTAGCATACATTTCAATGAATGCTTTTATTTATTAGTAATTATGTGGGATGACAAAAAACTTATAGGCAATTAGGAAAAGAGTAATACCATTTTATGGTAAGAGATAAAGGAATTTTGTTTTATGGTATTGAAAACTAAAAAATTTAATGACTAACAAAGAGATATTTTTAACCCATTTTTGCCTCTCTCTTTTTGGGTGAAAATTACATGGGTAGGTTTAGCATGACACATTATTTTGCATTGATAAATTTATTACAAATATTGTTTTTTTATCTTGTTAAATTCCAACAAAAACTCCGGCGAAATGCATGGCGGAAAATTATTTCAGTTTCTTATGGTTACAATCGACGTACAACAAATTATTTAACACATTAACAAGATATATGAAATTATAACTATATTTATCACTATATCACAATATATATCATGTTACCAAATTAGACGCATTTCTAGTCGTCTACATTAAAAAAACAACAACTTGTTACATATAATAATACCATTTTACATATGTTATGTCAGTTAAATTAAAAAAGATGCACGCAATTTAAGCTACATTATTTTCGCTCTTCCTTTCCAGTACATGTCACGTGCAATTCCATAACATAAGGGAACATTTATTAGTACTGTTTTTTCATTACTATGTTTTTCTATTTGATTTTATTTTGTTCCAATTTGATTATTCAAGATATAAAAATTTACCCGTATGTTATAAAATGTTTTATTTGTATAAATATTTAGATTATAATAGGCATTCCATATATTTATTCTGGATTCCAACCGTTGATTTGTTTATTTTCTGTTCCAACCAAACATTAATTAGAATATGTCAAAACAAAAAAAAATGTTTACATAAGAAAACTTAGCAAAAAAAGTTTTAGAGATGAGTTAAGCGGTGGACTTTTACATTAAATTACAGTAAAAGAGTAAAATGGGGATAAGAAGATTGAAGCATACCAATCTCATTTAAAATCTTAAAAAGGGCCAATCATAAGGATAATGCACTATTGAACCGAGTTTTGCATAATTTGATTCGAAAAGCGGACAATAGCCGAGTTTTGCATAGTCTGATTCGAAAAGCGGACAATTTATCATTCTGGCTATGATAGTTTTTATTGCCAAATTAATTGTTCACTCTTTTAAACCGGAGTTTAATACTTTCTACATTACATATATCAAAAAATAAGAATAAAAAATGTAAAATCAAATAATATGTGCAGTATATCAATTCTATGTCAATATATCAAAATTAGTATTTGAAAATAGTAAAAGAAAATTAACAAAATACTATTACTAAAAAAGAAATTCACACAAAAAATGAAACCAACATTATTTTTAAATATAAACTTTTGGCACATGATGTAATCTCATGAGTATGTTAACATGCGTCAAACTAATACTAACATCTCAATTAAATAATAGAAAATGCATTTTCCTAAGCTCATTACATTTTTTAAAAATTTATTGTTTTATTTATTTATGGATAAAGATGCACTACAATATAACAATAAACATGTTTCTCTCTAATTAATCTAATAAAGTCAAACATTTATTGTTTTCTGGTTGATATCTATATTGAAGAGAATGAAAAAAATATTTAAATATTGTTTCAGTAATTTGTTGATAATCTTGAATTTTAATGCTATTGAATTAAACTTTTGGGCCATCAAAATCCAAAAGTACATTTATAAGTAGTTCTTTTGGCTTATCAATTAAATTTATCATTTTAGGATCGATCCACGGAAAATAAACAATTAACACACCAAAAATAGAAATCATGTTTTATTCTAAAAAAATAAAAAAGTGAGTTTTCAAAACCAAAGTAGAAAAGCAAACAAAGCGAATAAACAATAAAACAGTTTTGAAAATTCAAATAAAAAAACTTTTGGAAATTAGATATGTGAATAGAGTGATCAAATTCTAATTAGTGAAGTTGAATTCTATCTCTTAGAGCTAATCCATTGGTCTTAGAGAACTAATATCAACTAATCCTCTTTCGTGACATTAATCTCTTCACTAATCATTCAATAATCAATAATAGTCATTAGCTACCAAATGATAGTTACAATTATTACCAAGCCTAATTAACCACTAAGCATCGTAATCAACTATTCTCATAGGTAAAGAATATAAATCTCTTGATATTTTTGATCGGAAATTTTCACAAATACTTTATGGGTGTGAAAATTTCTAAGTTCTAATCTAACATGATCAAAACTAATCTAGCATTAATATCACATATCAAACATGAATCTAAGTTGTTACAAGCCTATAATCCACTAATCTATAAGTAATCACCCTAAATCTATCAATCCCAAAAGTTTTTAAAAGACTACTCACTAATCTTCATGTAAACACAAACATCGAGGCTGCTCCTTTGTTAATCATGATTTTTAGTGACTAGATAAAAAGATTTAGAAGAAACAAAGATTTAATGCTTAAAAGATCAAAATCTCTACAATGTTCCTGAAAAATCTTTAAAATGGCTAAAGAAATCCCTAATACAAAGCTTAGAACATTAATTTAGGTCTAAAATGATATAAAAATTAAAGCAAAAGCGTAGCGGGTCGACCCGAGACAAACCGGGTCGGATACTAAAAAGGACAGATGGTGCAGGTTCTTGCGGTGTAAACTGGCAGTCAGGGGCGCTAGGATCGTCTCCTTGAAGCTCTTGGCGGCGCTCTTCTAGCAGTCAGAGGGCCACTACAGATTGCACCTAGAACCATGCATCTTCGGTATATCAAAGAACGATCGAAGAAGATTTTGAAAATTGGGGACTCAAAGCCACAAAGTTTTAAAATGGATTCAACATGAAGTCACTAAATATAGTAAAACAATGCATAACCATACCAATCCAACCCTCTAATAGTCTCAAACCCAAAAACTAACTTGCAATCAATTCAAAAAATAACTCTTCACATTCATTAGCAGCATTAACAATGCGGTCTTGATAAGGCAAACTCAATCAAGTTCATTTGGTTAGTTAGAAAAATGCTTTAATATGAAAAAAAAAGAAGGTTCCATGGTGTTTGGCTTTTATCAAATCAAATGAAATGCAAGTCATTATGCATAAGCAATGGAGAATGTGACCAAATGTTGATACAAGATTCTCTCCCACTATTCTACCCATTCTCTTGCCCATTTCTATCCAAACTCTTAGGCACTCGAACCATGAGCTTCAAACCCAACCAAGTATCCTAACCCGAGTCTTTTCTTTGCTTTTTCTTTGCTAACTAGAGAATTGCTTTTCAAGCTCAAAGCACAAGCTCTTTTTTTTTGGGTGGTCTCTCCTTTCTTTTCCCTTTCTCATTTTTTATTGTTTTTTCTTTCTTTTCAAACTTAGAGGAGTTATACTATTTTTCCTTTTCTTAATCTAACATGAGTTACTTTCCACTTTTCTTTGACTCTAAATCATCGATTCTTCAGTGAGATCACTATACAACTCTAAGCTATCATTACATTCCTAAGCTAATGGAAGAGAGTTATTGTCGATCACCTTTTCTAGAAATTTTACAAATGAAAGCACACAAGAGGCCTCACTCAATAAAAATCAATGGAAGGCTTGAAAGTAAATGGCTAGGGTGAAGGTGGGGAAAACATCTTTAAAATGAAGATGGTCATCCGAATTAACAAGGATGGTAAAAATAGATAAAAGATAACTTGAATGTTTCTTTGAAAACCGATGAACAAGCATTTTTATTCCCTGAGCAAGAAACTAAAATTCAAATTAAGTCTGAGTATAAAGAGAGTTGTTTTGAAAATCAAGCAAGCTCGCAAAGGTTGAGATTTTTGAAAGATGAAAGGGTTCAATGATGAATTTTCTGATTTTTCAAGGTTGAAACTATGCATTAAGTAACTACGATCAAGAGCTTCGAGCTCAATCCAAATTTGAACTTTTACAAGGCAATCTCATCATTATCTTCTATGCATATGCAAATACAAACGCAAACCTATATGATTATAGACTCGATCCTATTAGCAAAATTAAAACGCAAAACTACATGATTTTTTTTGTAAAACATAACTATGAACAATGCATGACTCAAAAATAATAATAAAAAACTTCATTAGACACTATTTTCTCTCCCCCAAACTTATTTCACACTGTCTCGGTGTGAGAATAAATAAAAGAAGACATAGTCAAAAACAAAAACACAAAGCTAAAATAAAAAATATATATACAAGAGTGAGTGTGGTACCTTGGAGTATCAATGGCATAAGGAGCTCGAGCCTCCTAAATTGAAAATGGCAGGCTAGAAGTGATTGGTCCCGTAGTCATTTTGGAAGCTAAATTTAGGTTGGTAGTCGAACAACTCCACATCAAAACTCTCTTGCTCGTCATGAGTTCCATGATAGCTTGATCGTCCCTTATCAACAACCACTTGCTCACCATGAGCTTCTTGCTCCCTAGAGTTTTCCCGCACTTCCTCTTGTCTAATGAACTCTTCCTCATCCAAGACATAACCGGAGGTCTTCCTCAACTTCGACTTAAGACAATTAAACTTGTTCTTAGCCATCTTGTTTATCATCTTTTGCATCTTGTAGGCGTTGAAGAAGATCTTCTCCCGTGTCGTCTTTGGCTTGATAGGTAACTCCAGGAATTCTCATGGATCTTTCACAGCTTAGGGCTCATTGGTTTGGGGTTCCTTGGCTTGGGGCTCTTTGGTTTGACGTCTTTTGTTCTTTGGAGCTAAAACGGTAGGGGATTCTCCTTCATGCTCAGAAAGGATGTTAGGAAATGATGTGAGTGTCGTCAAAGCGGTGTTGGATACTTGAAAGGTGTGGTTGATGCATTGACAGTTGGTATGCAAGTAATGATACTCCGTCTCATCCTTTCTGTCCTCGAGAAATTGACACACCACGAAGTAGTTGCGTTTGAGGCTCATGTGGTTTGGATCTTGGTAATAGTTGGTTAACTCGATTTCGACCTTTTGGAAAAGCACTGTTAGCATGCTCTCCATGAAACAATGGGGCTTTGGTATATTCCTTCCCCATGCCAGGATCTTAACCAGCTCCCTAGCAAACAAACACCCCAAGTTCACATCATTATCCACAACATTACTAAACATCTAAATGTTTTCATCAACCATAGAACTCCTCAAACCTTTGAAGAGTAGCCACAATTCAGCTCTCCTCACTCCTCTCGATTGCTTCCTTTCAAAAAAGTGTTGTTGAGGAACTTATGTGCATACGGATCGCGAGATTATGTATGAAGCTGGCCTTGGGGTTTTCATTTGCACTCCTTTCCACTATTTTATCCCAAAACACATTCACGCTAGAGAATTCCACGAAATTTTTTAGCTCCCATACTTGAACGCATAAAGCTCACAAAGCTCGACAATAGTGAGGCTATAAGCTTGTCTGCAAACATCAAACTTCAAAACCCCTTCATCCGATTATGCTTCCTTGGTATTTTATAAACAAACTCCACCATAGCAAAGAAGTCCTGTACAAGGTCGGGATAGACATGAATGTGGATCTCTAAGAACCTTGTAATCTAATACCCGCAATAATCTTACATATCTCCTCTTCAAACCCCATTTTCTCTAAGAAGTGTCTTGAGATAAAACAGGTGAGACATATAGCGATCTTCTTGATGCATTGGAAGTCTGCCTTTTGCGCATCCAAAAACTCGACCATCATTGAGTTGGGATTTCCTTGAGAGGTTTGAGTCGATGCCTCCTTTTGAAGATGAAACTTTTTCTTAGAGGTAGCAGCTTTGTTTTGAACCCGCTTTCCCGCTCACTTTGAAGGTTCTCCCATAACCTTCCATTTACCCTTATCCTTGGAGGTGGTTGCCCCTGGAAGTGGTTGCTTTGGAAGCAGTGGCCATAGTGTCACGTTTGGGGTGAGTGTTAGGAGCCATAGTACCTACACAAACTTAAAACAAGTGAGAACAATGCACAAATGGTTTGATTAAACATATCAAAGTCTCAAAATTGTCTCAAGATGCGTGACCTCTTCTTGAAGATCCTTCTTTTGATTTATCTTGAGTGACCTCTTCTACAACTTTTTCCTTTTCTTTGTCAAGCACAACATTTTCAATAATTGTCTCTTCACCGTTGGATTTCTCATCAACTACTTCATCATCATCAATCTCAAAAACTATCTCCCTTTTTCTAGACTCATTACCCCTAATGATGTCTCTACTTGATAACATTTTCCCACCTCTAACTGTGATAACGTTGATATATTTTTTGAGGTTCGGTTCGAGCTTATCTGATAACACACCAATGGGACGCTTTGAAGAGGAGCTACTCAATTGATTGAATTGAGAGGAAAAGTGCTCGAACTTGGAATTGAGTTTATTGTAAACCCCATCAACCTTGTTGTTCATAGCCAACATTTGATTAGTAAGCTCTATCGCTCCTCTTCCTTTTCATTCGAGAATCTTTTAGGAGAGCATATGTGTTTTCTTTATTTGATTTTGGCTTTGAACACTTGCTTACGCTTGGTTTTGGTGGTAGAATTGGTTTGGTATGAATTGAGGTTTAGGCTTGAAGTTCCCTGGTTGGTTGTTTGGCTAGAAGTTGGTTTGTTGGTTGGTGGCTTGGATGTTAGTTAGTTGGTTGGTGGCTTGGAAGTTAGTTGGTTGGTTGGTGGCTTGGAAGTTCCCTTGAGGCTACATAGGTGGGTAGGTTCAGTCTTGGGGATCTTCATATAATTTCTATAGGAGAAGTTAGGATGGTTCTTATAGTTTAGGTTGAATCCTTTGTTGTAACCTTGGCCTTTTTTTGTTCTTCAACACACCCCTTGTTTCCGACATCTAGATACAATTGATACACTTCATTCTCACTAAAAAATTTAACCGTTTTTGAGATACTTGAAGCAACATATCATTCTTCTCATTTAGTGCCTTGATTTCCATACAATGACGATCATTCATTTCACTACTCTCCCTCGAGGTGCGATCGTAATCCTCACCATAATTTCCATCTATTTAAACAAGATTTCTACCAACAACAATCCATCATTCGCTCCATGCCCCAAGAAGTTCCCATTTCTTTTTGTGTCTAGTAGCATCCTATACTTTGGCAAGACACCACATAGAGTCTACTCAAGAGATACTTCTTGGAGAAACCGTGGTGTTCACATTGAAAAGTATAGCCATTGAAACGCTCCAATGACTCACAAAAACTCTCATTAGCTCATTGTACAAAGCTTGAGATTCCATTCCTTAGCCAAGCCAAAAGCACCTCTTGCATTGATCCCATGAAGTAATAGAGTTATGAGGAAAATTCTTCTCCTAAACGTGAGTCTTGTCTCCTAATGAGAATGTGAAGAAACAAAGTTTAAAGGTATCTTCTGAGATCCCTTTTATCTTTACCGTGCCATAAAACCGGTCAAATTGGTCCAAATGGTCAAGTGGATCCTCAATTGCAAGAACATGGAACTCGGAGCTTTGAACCATGCTGATCTAACACTCTTTTATCCCAAAATTTTTATTCTCAATGGGAGGTGGACAAATTCCGGTCCTCTTGCCATGGATGTTTTGCTCGTCATAAGCCCCAATTACCAATGCGGATCTTGGTTCATGTTACGGCAGATTGCGTTGGTTGCCTCCATTGCCTTGAGAAACCCCAACATTCACAACTACTTCCTCAAAATCGGGAGGTGGACTTTGATCCATATTGATCCCTAACCGTGCTTCATGGACTACTTTCTCTTGATCTCTCCTAGCTCCAGCAATCTCACATTCCAAGAGACAAATATCCATAACTCGATCAATCCGATTTATTGGACAGTGGCTCCTAAGGTTCATGTACCTATGAGAATGATATATCAAAAAGAAAACAAAAGGTTAGATAATAAATGCAAAAATAACACTAGTCTCAAAACAAGACAAAATCGTAGAGGCTATTGCTTAATTCTCCGGCAACAACACCAAATTGATAGTAGTTCTCTTGGCCTATCAATTAAACCTATTGTGCATAACACTTAGGATCAGTCCACCGAAAATTAACAATTAACACACCAAGAAAACAAATCATATTTTAATCTAAGCAAATAAAAGAGTTTGAGTTTTTGAAACCAAATTTAAAAAGTAAACAAAGCGGGAAAACACTTAAAACGGTTTTGAAAACTCAAATAAAAGAAAATAAACTTTCAAGAATAAAATAGGTGACTAAGGTGATCAAATACTAATTAGTGGAGCTTACTTCTATCTCTTAGAGTTAATCCATTGGTCTTAAAACACTAATATCAACTAATCTACTTTCGTGACACTAATCTATTTACTAATCATTTAATAATCAGTAATCGTCATTAGCTACCAAATGATCAATGAACATTATGCAAATCCTGGTGGCCTACAGTGGTGGACTAGACCGCTATCAACAACATGTGCAAATCATGTCGGCATGTTCTTAGCGGCTAAATGACCGCTACATTTGACATTAGAATCGTTGATCTTTATGACACTTTATGCTGATCTTAGCGACCTACTCTTGGCGGTTTTGACCGTTACAGACATTACATGCAATCCTGGCGGCCCATTAATGGTGTTAGTGGGTCGCTAGCAGCTGAAATGCCTCCTGAAACCCGTCTTTCACTCCCTTTAATTGCCTCAAATCTCCTCTCCCAAGATTCAAGTTTCACCATCACCTAGCACAAGACACATGCAAAAGACAACTAATACCACTATATAATCCTAAAATATGAAGGTATACAACTTAAGACTCAAATGAATATTTACTATGCTAAATGATGTGAAAATGTAAAAGAAAACGATAAAAATCAATGTAAATATAATGCAAAATGCATAGAAACCATATTAAAGGTTTTATTTTTTTGATCGTCTATTATATCAGTAGAGATATTTGATCTAATCCTATTATGATGCCACACAACTACATGCAGTACATGAGATTACGATGAACAACGCTTTTTCAGACGACTCCACGATGCAAATTCTCCCTGACATGCAGTTCTGCATGTATGACATCCTTATGATGAAAAAACTCACTCCGCAACATTTTGATTTACGACTGATGGTTTTGTATGATATCTTCATGATTGATAAAATCTTTCTGCAACACAAAAGATCACGACTAACGATTCTATTTGCAGCATGTGGAAACTGTGCTCTGTAAAAATCAAATCTTATATCAAATGTATAAATCTTTAAACTTTTAACCAATGAACAAAAATGTTTCTACTGATGAAATTTTTTTATTTGGGCTAAATACATTAGATTTTTTAATTCACCCAAGTTTGTAGGGAGAGATGGGTGACACAATTATTTTTTAATGAACCAAAATCTGTAATGTAGAAAGCCCACGTTGAAATTTTTTTGGGCTTTAATTACTTCACCTCTATCAATCGGTTTATGGGTCACATTTCAATTTCTTTTTTGTTTCCCTCTTTTAACTGAGATTTAACGCTCTCCCGCCAAATTAGTTGACCGGTATTGCTGGTCACTGGCCTTACGACGACCGGATAAACCATCCCAAATTGAAACCTCTGTATCCATGCCGGCGATTTCACTTTTTCCTCTGAATCGAAAACCCTAATTTTCTCCTCTTGAACTGAATCGCTCTTATTTTATAGTTTAAAAGGAACTCTCTCATCTGGGTCTCTTCAGATATGGATTAAACTTCTAGAATCTAGGGTTTCAAATTGAGTTGAGTCCCTGAGATTCCTTGATTCATTATGAGCTCTATCAATATCACTAACGTCACCGTCTTAGACAATCCAGCACCTTTTGTTAACCCTTTCCGGTTTGAGATTTCTTACGAGTGCTTGACATCTCTCAAAGATTGTACCTTTACTGATCCTCTATTGTTCGATTTTGATTGGTTGAATCTATGGTTATTGATTGGAACTGTATATGTGAATGGTGTTACAAAAATTTCAGCTTTTTGGGGTTTAAAATTTTATTGTGTTGCAATTTTTTATGCTTTATATAACAAAGCTTTTTGTTAGAATATAAGCCATCTTGAGCTTTAGTAGTCTCTTTGGCTGATAAGGTGGATCCAATATCTGTAAATATTGTTTATTCAACATGGTAGTTTTGGTATTAGGACGCTTGAATTGTCTGCTCAATGTTAAATTAGAACCAGTTTGAAAAAGCTTGTGAGGATGTTTTACTGTGAATAGTGATTTTGTATGCTCATATTGTGGAGGTGTTGGCTCTGTACCAGCATTGATTTCACACATTACTTTTTGGAAGTTGTGGCACTGTGGCAGAGAATTATTGTTCTAGACATGTTTTTTTTTAAGTCATCATTACATTCTTGTAAGCACTATGATCTAGTTTTGGAAAGTGTTCTTGTTGGGCCTGTTAATGTTGGGAACTACCGATTTGTGTTACAGGTAACATATGATATTTTTTATACTCATCTCCCTGTTTCTGGTGGTTTAGTTGTAACTCTGTTTAGCTTTTGTTCAATTATGATAGACTGACTCTCCAAATCCATTAAAGATCCGTGAAGAAGATATTATTGGCGTAACTGTGTTAGTTGACTTTGTTCTTACATGGATCAAGAGTTTATAAGAGTTGGCTATTATGTGAACAATGACTATGATGATGAACAACTTAGGGAAGAGCCTCCTACAAAGGTTTTGGTTGATAAGGTCCAAAGGAACATACTCACAGACAAACCAAGAGTAACTAAGTTCCCTATCAACTTTCATCCTGAGGATGAGCAGACCAATGGTGATGGACCTCCTCCTGCTGAACCATTTGATGATTATGTTGTTAATGGAGAAGCTTTAGTGAGTTCCAGGAGACAGACGATATAATGATTCTGATGTAAATGGAGAACTGTTGCTTGAGCAGCCACAAAAGCTTCAGGAGACATGATTCTAGTTTGACTCAAGCCTAATTGGAACTGGATTAGAACTAACATCTCAATACTAATTGAAAGATCCGGCATTTTGTGTTTTTGTTTCTTTCGTCTAGAACTTCAACTGTAATTGTATTCTTGTTAGTAGAAATTTTATGTTTTTTTTGCAAAATCTTTACAATGTGGTAATGTTCAGAGTTCAGAGTTCTTACTTCATGTTCTGCTTGTTATCTTAGTCCAAAGTATGTTTTGTTTTTCTTTAATGGATCACACTCCTCTAATCCATCAAGTGTAGATTCTTTGGGGACTCATTACGAGAGCTGAAGCACTCACATGATGGAACTCATTGCTACATCCTCCTAACAAGGTAAGTTCAGGAGTCCTGTTCGGAGATGTAATCATCATTTTGTGCACAAATCTTGATATATCATATCACGATTCAACCAGAATTAATAAAGCAAAATGACATTACATAATTCAGTATTAAATGAACATACACAAAGACTGGTGATTCAATTTATTTTGAATAGGTTATAATGGTAACACATAGTTTTGTTTTCTTAGATGAATGGTAAAACATTGTTTATGGGTGATTCTTCTTCAGATTTCTTCTCCTCTTTCAGAACAGGTTCCACCAGAAGCATGTTCACTGCACAATCAAAGCCATAAGTACAATCCATGGCAGAGACATTAAATGTTAAACTACAAACAACCAAATGCTTTCTTAGATTTTGTGTGTTTTCAAATCTGCATGTTTATTAACTCGGTGACGCTTTCATCAAGAAGTTTCAATTTTAAAAAAGGTATTTAAAATCCTTCAAGGAAACAAAATATAGTTGGAAAATGCCTAATGGTCGATCTAGATTCATGTATCTGTGCACCATAACACAATGCAATAAAACTATGGTTGTTATGTACATATAAGTTCAAAGAAAACTACGTGGTGATTAGGATTGAGCTTAACATCTTCAATGTTTATATAATCTTTAACCGTTAGATTGAACTGCTTCCGGTGCAAATGCAAGAAAAAAACAAGATATCTAACTTAACATCAAATTAAACTGTTTGTCCCCAAGTAATACTAGTCAAAACATAAATTGATATATCTCATGAATCAGGTCTATATCAATTGGAGCTTTTATTTCAGGCATATTCACGTCAATAGGTGTCAAAATAAACAAGATCAATTAGGTCTTTTAGAGTTTCGGAACTGCTTAAACCCTCGCATATATATCAGAAGACCATATAGTTTGACAAGAGCATGATTGAGTATGCCTCCAGGCACGGAGGGTTAGCTCCTGAATGAATATCTCGCTAGCTTTAGCGACAAGTAAAGGAGTGTCCGACCTCACCATCTGACCATAATGAAAATTTCATAAACTCTAGGCAAAGTTAACAAAAATCAATGGATTACCGGAAGAAACAATTTTTGTGATTTTCCAAACCTTGACTTAAAGATCAGATTTCATAACTCTTTTGATCCTAGCCAGAGGTAAATCAACGTGCCTTATGATTCACCCAAACAAGTCAAAGATTTGGGTAAGGATAAGCAGTAAGAAAAATATTGGAAAAATATTTTTTCTATCTACTTTTTCTTTTCTTATTTTGGTTATTTTAACTGCTATGAAATGAGTCACCTGTAGAATTATCTGTCTCATATCTTTAGATATTGCTTTAGTATATCCATCTGTCCATCAAAAAGTTATCACCATTTTAATCTTGATCATCATAACCACAGGTTAAAGATACGAGAACCAAAAAGACAAGCAAAGCGAGAAAAAACCGAATTAATCTACCTCTTTAATCGCTGGAGAATTCACTTGATTAGGCATACTATGTTCCACCCTCACGCAATAGGATGAAGAGGATGAAGAGAGCAGTAGTGAATAAACACGTCTTTATATCGAACTAGAGTCAAAATGAGCAATCTAAAGGATGAAAAACGTATACCTTTTTTGGTGGTTTGAATAAGGAATCACAGTCGCATATACTTGTCGTGAGATCCACAATCCCCGCAAAGAAAGATGATAACCAATAGTTATAAAAGAAGTAAAAACTAGTTCACTACCTATAATCCTAAAGAGGAAAGAATTCATTATGAAATTTATAATAGCAATTTGGAAAATATATACCTATTTTATTTGTTAGGCTTGAATATGGAATTTTTAGTATTAGTGTTGGTGGCGCAACATGATGTTATTGTGCAACACTTGAGAAGAAAACACATTGGTGTGTCATGATTTTAGTGGATTTCGTCTATTGATTCTATATGTTTTAGTGTCTTTTATTGAGTTTAGGATATGTTTTATGTCTTTTTAGTTTTGTTATTAGTTTTTACATGTTTTACAGTCTATGTAGTTAAAGGAAGATTTGGATCTGCTTTAGACGTTTTAAACCTTCAAAGATCAAAGGAGATGCATCAGAGATTACAAGTTCAAAAGAAGCTGCACGTTTTAAAGAAAGGATCGACCGATCCTAAAAGAGATCGACTGATCCGCGACATAGATTTTTCCAAATCCCAACAACTTAGGAACCGACTTTAGGGCTTTATTATTTCATATAAATAGTATTGCACTTGTTTTTCTAATGCTTTTTAATTGTTTCAATAGGTAAGGGAGAAGAAATGATTACACTTCAAGATGTACGTTCCGAACCCTCGTTGATTATTATTTTGATATTTATGCAAACATTGACTTCGGGTTTAATGGTTGCATCTATGTCTGAGTAACCCACAAGTTGGGTATAGAGTTTGTTCAAAAGGATTCGATGAAAAAATATGTTTTGTTTATATTAGGGATTTATCATTATAGTTCTTCCAATTTGTGTTTTCAATGCTTATGTTAGGTTGACGAATCTAGCATATGATCTGTAGGTTTAACCTATGCGCCAAAAGCGAATATTAGATTAGAAGAATCAACAATAGATGAGCTTAGACGGGAATAGCCAACAAGAGTTCAAATTATGTCGTCTTTGTGAACTTATCAGACTTGTTTAGATTGCTGTCATGTTTATTTAGGAACCACATACTATTACTACTAGGGAGTCTTGATTATCCATGTTTAGATAGTTAGCATTGCGAGAGTAGATTTGTTTTATAATAATGTTTCGAGTTCTAGAACGGTTCGTTATGAAATCCCTAGTAGTTAGAAAGCTTAGACGATCATTGATACCTATGACATTCCCTTTGTCCAGCATCTTTCTTTACACCGTTTTAATTTACTGTTTTCTCTACTTTTAACATTTGATACTACAAACCATTTTCGTCATAGCTTTACTTGTTGCATCATAGCTTTTTGTGCAACTTTGGTCTCTGTGGGATTCAACCTTAATCTTTCCTACAATACACAACTGTGCACTTACAATGATTGAGAAGGTTAAAACCTGAGACATCATGTTTTTTTCACCTTTGTCGGAGAGCAAAATGTTGCCTATAAGTTTTTATGTCGAGTCTTGTCTAGGATATTTTTTGTTTATTTTTTGCGCATAGATCTACCGATTCATATTAGGATCGATAAATCCTGTTTTTTTTACTAACTTGATCTTTCTTTGATTCTTCTTTGTTCTCAGGTGGATGTAGTTACAAAGTCATGACTCTCAGAACTTGCGCATTTTAAGTAGTGAAGAACTTTATAAGATAATCAGGGAAAACATCTATGAAGATATGACGACCAACTGGGTCAAGGACTGGGATTTTTTAATCCCGAGAATGATCATGAAGATGTTGTTGCAACACTTCAGGAAGATACATCTGAGAAGCAACGTGCAACAACTAAAGCTGCGCGTCTGAGAAACAATGCTAAGCGAACAAGCTGGATAATACAACAAGTCCTAGCGCGAACAAGCATGATTCCTCGGATAAAATTGCTCTAATTACTACAAGTCATCAGAACCACTCGGAAACCACCATTGGAGAAAACTTTCATCAAAGAAAACCCTATGTCGCCCGAGCTGGAATCGACGATGACAACTCCAACCATCTCAGCATGCACCACGAGACGTTTGATAACACAGGTAAGTACAATTATTATTGCAGGATTCCAGATTCACTCGGAAACTACTACTGGAGAAGATTTTTACCGAAATAAAACATATGTCGCCTGAGCTGAATGAGATATGGATGAGAATATCACTCTGCATGCCAAACGATGTCGAGTCAAGACCTAAACAAAAACGAGAGCATCAAAGATCAATAGAAGCTTCAACAATACCTCAAACAAGCTGGAACGAGCTCAGGGAGTGAAGCGCATGAACAAGACACGTCAATGCAACCATGGCCTCCCTTACGACCAACTAAGGTAAGTTCTGTTTTTATTATAAATCTCTTTGTTAGGTGGCAACAAGCTGGACACTACAACCAGTCCCAGCGACGGGTAACACTTGTGGCAAGACACACCTCATGCGAATTACTAGAACCACCCAACAATCTCTCCACCTGCCATTCAAAGGCATGACTAGGAGATCAAGCCTCAGATCATCGTGCTAGTCAAGCAGGACCAATTCCATGGGTTATCTACCAAGAATCCTATGGATCACATTTATATATTCAAGGAAATATGCAGCACGACTAGCTAGAATGGCGTACCACAAAACTACTTACGATGTAAGCTATTCATGTTCCCCCTTAGCGATAAGCCCACCATTGCTAATGTCTATGAAGCCATGATCTATCACTAGTTGAGAATAGTGCATATTTGTGTTCTTGGCTCACTTTTTCTCTATGGCTAGATATGCAGCTCTGAAGAACAAGATAGCTACGTTCCATGAGAGGTATGATCGATTCAAAGAGTACTTAAAGGACTGTCCACATCAAAACTACATTGAATCGGACATGATGAACTTTTCTCAATGATATTGAGTTAAGATACCAGATGATGCTGGATACAATAAGTAGAGGTGACTTTATGAGCAACACGTTTGAAGAAACGACTGAGCTGATTGAGAACTTAACAGCTAGCAATGCTAATCATTGACCATACTACAATATGAGACAACGAGGAATTGATAGTAACAAGAATAAGAGTTGAATGCTAAGATTGATATGTTGCTTAAGGCACAATGAAGAACTGTGAATTTCTATGAGGAACAGGACTACCAAGATTATGGTAATGATGAAATTGCTGAGGGAACTGAAGAGGTAAACAATATAAGGGGAAAATAGAATTTTCAGAATCGGAGATTCAATCAAAGTTACAGAAATCACCCAAACCTTTTTTACAGAAGCACCATCGTGGAGAACCCAATCGATCAAATATATCCTCCACGCAAAAACAATTAGGGCCAGACATTCAATACCAAACCATTTGCCCCTGCTCAACCACACCAGACGTAGGGATTTCAAAACGAAGATGCTGGTTATGTAATACATGGTTTCAACCTAATCAAAAATTTGAGAATGTTGGTTCTCAAGACAGGGTTGGACAAATGTTCTGGCAAGTTTTTGATGAGAAAAAACAGTTTTCCAAAGAGATCAATACTAATATTGATGGAATCTATAGTGATCTTAATGGGAAGATTGAGAACTTAAATACTCACATGTGTGTGTTAGAAAAACAAGTTGCTCATCATGCTTCTATGGTCAAATCTCCCTCATAAACACTTCCAGGAAAGGCAAAGACCAACCCAAAAGAGTACGCTCGAAAGTCAAAAGACACTAGGGTCGACCAAATGATCGATCGATCGATCCTCCCCCAAAATTGGTTGATCTTAGCAACAGAACGTGAATCCCAATTTGCTAGATGATGAAGAGGATTAACCAATCCCAATAAGGATATGTAAACAAGTCCAAGGATGAAGCTACATGTGCTACAAGTTCTGGATCTAATATTGTTATTGAAACATAACCACCCTATGTACCACCACCACCCTATGTGCCTAAACTTCCATACCCTTCAAGATGAAAGAAAAAGATTCATGAGAAGGAACTGAAAAAGATGAGAAGCATTGTGGGTGAGCTGCAAGTGAGGTTACCCTTTGTTGATGCGGTAAATATGGTCATGACCTTTGAAGAGTATATGAAGGACATTGTTACTGCCAAATTGATACTGGAGAAGGGTACAATGATCCTTACATATGAGTGTAGTGAAATTCTGCAAAACAAATTGCCATAAAGCGCGAAGATCCAGGAAGCTTCACTTTTCCATGCAAAATCAATGATTTCAAATTCGATCTCTCCTTATGCGACATGGGAGCTAGTGTGAGCTTAATGTCATTGCGGTTTCCAAATGACTGGGGCTCCACACTTATAAGCCATGCAAGATTTCCTTTGTCTTAGCGGATTGATCAGTTCGGTATTCAGTTGGCCTTCTTGAAAACATACTATTGAGGATTGGTGAATGTTAGATTTTAACGAATTTTCATTGTGCTTGAGTTAGACAAAGAACCGCGAGACCCTATAATCCTTGATAGACTTTTCTTGGTAACTGCAGGCGCCATCATCAATGTTCGAAAGGACAAGATAAAACTTCAGCTAAGCGATTTGGTAATGAAGTTAGATATGGAAAAAATGATGAAAAAGCCAACGATTGAGGGCCAGACTTTCTGGGTGGATACCGTTGATGAAATCACCAAGGAGATAATGCAAGAAATGCATGGGAGGGCCCCTTAGAGCTTACATTGGTTAAAGAAGAATATGAGATTGGATATTGTAGTATGGAGACAATTAGGTTTGCACGCATTCTAAACTCTGGTAAAAGTGCTATGAAAGTTTCATTTAATGTTGAAGACAAGCCATAAACTGATCCAATCTTAGATGTAAAAATCGGATTGGGGAATTTCTTATAGAGATCAATCGATCCACCCTCTGGATTGATCAATCCCAATAACCTAAACTCGCCACCTAACTTCTAGCCAATTCCAGATGAAACCAACCCTAAGGTGATAAGTGATGATCCTCTATGTGTTACTCGGAGTATAAACAAACCTTAAAAGTAGATAGTGTCGGGATGCAGAAATAGCAGTGATCAAAATAACATAACTATTGCAGTACCCAATGACCATCCACCACGAAAGGCTTCACACTTGAAGTTTACAGTAAATGGACAACATAACAGCCCCATCATGGCACACTGTGATCGAGACAAGGATACCTCCAATCCTCTTCTGGAATCTCACCACGCTTAGACGTAATTGCAGTTAGGCAACCTATATGTATGTGTTTTCTTTTTAATATTTATATTTGCTTTTTGTTTTTGGTTTTCTTTTAAGATTTTACAGGGATAAACGCAGAAGATGTGAATTCTGGAAGCTCCAGTTGTTGAGATCAATCAGTCACTAAAGGATCGATCGATCGATCGATCAATCCCTCATTAAAGGTACATGAGGGTTTTCACAATTATAAGACATGACCACCCTCAATCTTTTCCACATTTTCTTCGATCCCAAACACTAAAACCTCCATAACTCTCTTAATTCTCAATCATTTTCATCGATTCAAGTCCCTAAATTAATTAGATTTTCATCCTCTATCCATTACCATTGTCCATTTCATCGATCTGAAAAATAAAGATTTTGCGTTATTCTGTCCAATTTTTGGATTTGGAATTGGAGATTTTGGATTTCTCTCTTTGCTCTCTTAATTTCACTAGTTCTTGTTAGAGCGAGGCTACTTTATTGGTTAGAACTGTTAGGGAGCTTGGAATTTTTGAGAATTGGGCTTGAATTTAGTTAGGAGTGTACTAAACTAGGGATTTGAGATGATTTGAGTTTAACTGAAATTTGAGAGGATTTAGTTGAATTTTGGTAAATTAGAAAATTTCTTATTAAATTCTCTGAATTCTCACCTAAAACCATGAGATTTTGATTATGTATTTTTAACTAAGAAATCCCTTGAAATCCCACATAAAACTTTCAAATCCAATTCTTAAATGCTTTTAATAATACTTCATTTGTTTGTACATTTTCAATTCAACAATCCAATAACACTAGATTTTTAAAGTATTTTTAAATTCATTTTCAATAACATATGATTTATCATTTTAATTTAAATCCCTCCAAATACTTAATTCAAAACATCCCCCTTAGTTACATCATTTACGCTCATAAAATTTCAGTTCCAAATTTGGATGAATTGAGTGTTCATTGATGGACTTGGATGATAGATTATCTCAATTCATGCTCATATGATGTTGTATTAAGAAATAGTTTCATCAATTTTGTCCAATTAAACAAATTGAATTTATGCCGTAATTTTTTTTGGTAAAATTGGTTAGTTTTGTTTAATTGGATCAACTAGTTGCTTAATTTGTTTGTTGTAGAATATTAAATTGATGCTATTTTGCTGTTGTACCTTTACCCTTGATCAATTTATCTGTCTGCATTCCTTTGCTGCATTTTTGGCTTACTTGTATGTTTTTGGATGAATTTTTGTCTATTTTGCAGATTATGACACCATGTCCATAACAAATTAAGAACAAATGCAAGATTATCGCTACAGCTGCAAATGTTACTGCAACCCGAGTATGGACGCCGACTGATACCAACTTCGGCCAGCTGCAAGATGCTTCCTACTCGCATAACGGATGAGTAGACATTGATCAATTTAGGGCTAATGGATGATTATTTCACTCTTATGGATGGTATGGGATTAAGTAATATCTCGAGAATACAATCTCATTTGAACACCAGGCTTGCTCGAAAATTTTTGGTCGTGGTCAATTTACACTTCCAGGATCCAGATACTCAGGAAGCTTCTGAGGGCAGTGTCAGTTTCTTCATCAATGGAGAGCTGTAGAAAATGAGCCTCTTTTTCATATGTGATGTTTTGGTTTCAAGAAACATCACCAGACAGTGATGCTAAAGCATGTCCGTTCTGCCGAGTTTTTTTGGATCTAATTGGTTATGGTAACTACAATTAAGGAAGGTTAAGAAATCATTAATACAGAACCACGTGATTCAGCTAACTGCCAGATTCCTAAGCCTTACTATAGGGCACAAGGCTTAGGCTGCAGCGTAGATAAACATGAGTTATGGATGTTGCATAGAGGGCTACAACGTTTCATGATCAATGCAGAATGCACATATCACATCAATATGGGATATGTTCTTGCTTCTTCACTTGTTGCGATTAAGACAGGTCCTGTGACTTTTTCTAAGAAAGTGGTTATGATAGGGAGTCTTGTGACTCTTATTCTTGAGAGCTTGGGAATTTATGTTTTGCGCCCAACCATAGTGAGGTGGTGTTGGGTTATGGACAAGTCATATTTGGTGAACTACGACACTCTGGTACTCAACTTCCCTGTATATCACTTTCAGGATTGCACATGTGCTCATCTCTACATGCGATTACCTCATGTGGGATACAGTCTCTCATCAATAAGGAGACTGTCGAGTTTTTGCCTCCTGCAGAGGCTCTATGTGCACGCCCAGCACAGCGTGCCCCACCCGCACATTTCAATCCCAAGGCTGTTCTGGATGAGTTTTCCCAGAGGGATATGATCCTGGAGCTGAGCGAGTTGATGCTAGAGCTTCCACATCTTAGTGCCAGACTTATACATCACCATTGTTGCCACCGGATTTCAGCGCATACGTAATGGATGATTTTCCACATGAGTCTCAGTCAGATTTTGAGAAGTGGATTATTGAGTCTACTAAGAAGAATGACACCATGCTGCAGAAGATATGGGGAGCATTTTCTCAAAATCGTCCTTATTGCACTGCCCCGTCTAGGCATGGAAAAAATCTAACCGTAACCGTATTTCAGACCGTAACCGTTCAGTTTTTAACTATAACCGTACTGTAACCGTATTAAATGGTTAATAACCATAACCGTTAATCATAAAAATATACTAGTCATGGTTAAAACAAATTATTAACTGTAACCGTTCATTAACCATAACCGTATAAAAACTGTTGGTTAACTGTGTAATGTAATCTTAAAATTATAATCGTAACCGTTATAAAAATTGAACAAAATATACTTACAATCAATTATAGTGGTAACTATTAGTTGAAATATCATCATCTAGTTATGTAAATAGAGGTTAAATATTTTTTGATAAAAATGTTACTGATATTAATGTTTATAATGATTATCAAATAATTGAATTGTATTTAACCATAATAACCGTAACTGTATATAACCGTAACCATTTTTAACAGTAACCGTATCAACCACAACCGTTTCAACCGTATATTAAATGGTTAAGATTAAGTTTAAACAAAATATATAAACATAACCGGTGGTTAACTAACTGTATCCGCAATAACCGTAATTGTGGTCATGCCTAGCCCCGTCTATAGTAGATGAAGATATGACTGATGAGCATATTCCAGCATAGGAATCAGGCGTAGCTAGCGCAGGTGCTGATGCATGTACAAGGGTGCTTAGCGATGATGATAAGGGTACTAAAATACTTGGCTCTTATGACCATTTACCGAGGTGCAGAAGAGTTCCATGCGACTTTTCCATCACTAAGTCTTTGGGCTGGTGATCGTATTTGGTTATCTACTTTCCCTATACTTTCCATTTATTTATGTTATTTTCTAACATGTATTTGTTTCAATGTTGTTATTCACAACACCCTTTCCTTTGATTTTATTTCACAACGAGACGCAGTGAAGTAGGTCTGGGGGAAGGGTGTGTGCTTGTTACTAACATTTCTCTTTTTTTCTTATTTTTAGAATCAATTTTTTTTATCGAGTAAAAACCTTTGGAAAACCATTATGTTGTTCTTAGTTTTCATTTTAATCATTGACTAACTTTCTAACAGATTTCTAACATTGATGGTTTTCAATATAGGAAGATTGAAACCACCATTAGTGGCTCGACTTAACCTGAAGTTCCCTATATTTTGGAAATCTGAATGATCTAATGTTGATTTATCTTACATGACCTCTAACACTTAACTTATCAGTTAGGGGCTTGATATCATACAATGGATAACAACATTCAGATTTCAATTTTACTTTTTCTACCACCCTTTTCAGAACTCCGAATGGCTGTGTTCATCTTTAGCTTGGTACAATACCTTTACCCTATCCATTATTTCAAACCACATGTCTATGTTACATCATTATCATGTGCAATCATATGCAAAAATTACGAAGTATGCGGACCAACACAACTTTATGTTCTAAGGATCTCTGGTAACAATGTTGTTTACATAGTTTTTTGAGTTTGTGTTTGGTACAAAATTGTTGACTAGAACCGGTTCCAAATTCTCCTTCTTAGAAAGAAATAATAAAATAACAAGAAAGAAAAAAATGTTGTAGAGATCGACCGATCCTTTGAAGAAAAATAATAAAAGAATAAAAGAATAAAACGAGAAAGAAATAAGACAAAGAAAGAACTAGAATAAAGTCAGTTTAAAGTCTAATGTGTTATCTTAGGCACCATTACAACTCAGTTACAACATTTATAGAGCTTGATAGAGATTGTAGGGTTTTTGAGGTTGTGTATCAACATATGGTCATAGTCTCATTATGATTTTGCACAATGTTTTGCAACCATCTTCATCAGTAGAGCCTCAACACTTCACCATCATCAAATAACCTTCTGTTCCAAGCTCTTGTTGTGATTGACATTACCTTTGTGAGATTGCACTTAGAGATAATCAATAAATATTAAAGAGACTACAATGGAGATTTCATATATTCCTTAAGATCGCAGGAGTCAGAGTACGGTAAAGTTCGATATGCTTATGATAAAATACATGTAGTACTAACTCGTTCTTAATTTGTTTTAAATTCTTAAGAATTGGAAGTTCAGTGCATTGGCGTGTGTAAGTTCCTATGTTCGCAAACTTTTCTTCTATATTTGATTTCTTTATTTTTTTTTTGCTTGAGAACAAACAACTATTGTGATATAAAATTGAGGACAAATATTAGGTACTCCTAACATTATAAAAATTATTGTGATATCAACTGATTAAACATATTTCCATTGGAAGAAAACAAAAATAGTTAGACACGTTTAAACAACTAATTTTGGGTAAATCTCCCAGGCACAATATTCAAGGAACCTTCTTCGCTTAAGTTTTCCGATGCCGGTTAAGCAAAGGCTTGCCGGCGTCGGGAAGTTATCTCTTCCGGCGATCAAGTTCTTTGACGCCGAAGATGTTTTCTCCCTTTTAGATAAGATTTGCTTGAAATTTTCGTCGAGGAATCATCTTGCCGGCGATAGGTTCTGGGCATCCATGCTCTCGGCTATTGCATTGAAATCGAGCTTCTTCGCAGTCTCAAATGCTAAAGATCTATGCCTCTGTAAACTTCACCGAGGCTTCCTCTCATTCGGAGCCTCCTCTCGCTATTGTATTTCTCAGGTCTCGGAGCTATCAGTTGAAGAGTCTGACGACCCAAAGGGCTCAAGCTACTGCAAATCCAGTCTGCATTTCAGTGTCTCTCTCATATCATTTGGATCTAAAACTTTCTTGAGATCTGCTCGAAGAACTGTTATAGTGTTTATCACTACAGAAGTATCTGGTTATAGCGCTCATGGGTGGCTCTGCCGTAACCGTTTCTCAGGCTCATATGTAGTTTTCCTTCAATCCGCTCTTAGATTGGAGAGTTTCTCGATTTTAATCCAAATATCTTTTTACTCCCGATCCACCACTCCGCTACACCACTCGCCAACTCAACCATCAGATATTAAAACCTCTGGTGGTCGACTTTATTTCTCGGCATTTAGCCGAATAACCTCTTATCATGGATTTGCCTCTTCGCTTTCCTCATTGTCCTTCCCATCCATCCGTGTGATTCATCCGTCGAGTTTCAACACCATCTCGGACTCCTTGGCTCCTATAGCCAAAGATCCCCTCTCGATGAAAGCTCATTGCTGCTCCTTTCATCACAGATCTCATGGTTCCTATGAAGACCACCGCCGCGAGAATCAAGCTTTTCAAACTGGAGTTCAGCCTCACACCGGCTCTCACGAATATGCCATGTTTATTTCCTGTAAAGATAAGTGTGGCTGCGAGGTTAAAGCAAGGCATTTGTCTTGATTACTGAACCTGATTCCGACAGATTAAAATCTTGATCTAACCCGTGAAGTCTCACAAGGTTGGTGGTCGAGACCGGTAACCTTCTTGTCCCCTTTCTCGGTCTTCGTAATCGAAGAACCCTTCGTTGATGTCAACCGGCAGCGGATAGCCCTATCTGTTCAGACCACCTTAGGTCAACAGTTGAGGATGAGATTAATTTGGGCATTGCCCATCATCTTGGTAATTAGGGGCCTGGCTGGTCCATTATCTCTTATAGACCAAAAACTGAAGATGAGCTTTAAACGGGCCGACCAATCTTCTTGGTAGTTTGGGGTTTGGATGGCCCATTATCTCGCATGGGTATAAAGCCCATTTGTTTCAGTAAATCCTTTTTTCTGGTCAGCCCTGAATGCTAAATCAATTTTTGCTGTTTCCGTCTTTCACCGCTAGCTCCTGCTACATCCATCATCTCTGATTTTTTCCACCACCAGAGCCATTGTTTCCACTTTTTATGTTTGCCTCCTATCAGGGACATGAGAGAACTGTATTAACTTCCTCCATTGCAAAGGAGATAACTCTATTACTCTGTATTAGAGGTACTTTTTTCGATCTCTTTGTCGAAAAAAGTGTTTATCAAAATGTCACTTGGCAAGGTGATTAATTTAATGTCAGTTGATGGTTTCATGTCAAGTTGTATCAAGCTTGTGTCTCTAAGTTTCATTTATGCTTGTCCTAATAACCCATGTACATCCTTCAATATGAAGAGGTTTACAGTGTCTTCCTTCTTCATGAAGATGCTAACTGGATTGCGTTTACGGCATCAGAACCTCAAGGTTTTGCTCCCTTACATTTGGCATCTAAAACTCCGTTTATTACGGGTTTTGAGAGAGTCGTCTCTCATCCTACTTGTGAGGATCATGTTCATCTGGGACTAGGAGAAAAACAAAAAGGGTAAATTGTTAGCTTTTCCTACAGATTGTTACACTAGATATCATCACTCTCTCGCCTTAAGTCAGGATTTAACAATTGGAAAGGTTAGAGCAATAATTAGGGCTAGAGATGAAAGAAGAAATAAGATTTAGTTGATTCTCTTCTATTTCAAGATTTTAATTCTTTGTTGCTTTCACTGAGAACTCGATAAGATCTATCACACATATAGTCTATAGTGTGGAAAGTTATTTCTGTGAAAATCCATTCAAACTAGTTATTCATTTTTTTCCTCAATGCTTGAGTTTAAATGTAACACATGATGTTTATTGTTAAATTTAAAAATTTCCGTGTTTGGCTTTGATTTATTTTGTAAATGTAGTTCTCAAAAGTTTAATATGGATATATTTTTCTTTTAAGATTTATTTATTTACCGAGTATTTTTTATTTGGACAGTAAGACAAATATATGAAGAAACTAGTCCTTGTTATGTCCTTTAGGTGATATTGATTTTTTTGTCTGAAATTTTTGAACTCTCTCTCTAAATCATTTTGCGTGAATCTAGTTTATCAACATGTTTACAAATATCTCATGTTAGTTCTTCTCTTACAGTGGAAAAAAGTAGGCAAGCAAGAAGTGTGAACATTGATTTTATAAGTAGGTATGGGCATAGTTATATGTATGGTTAATGTAATTTAGACATTATTTTTAAGATTCGAAAAGAACCGACTAGATTGGTAAACTATAAAATATATTTTTCTACTTTATACATTCTACCTTGAAAATATACTATATAGTGAACTTTGCTCGACCACAGTGTTTTGTGGTCAATTCCTGTGAAATTCTGTAATCATAAATTAGTGTATACTTTATTTTTTAATATTTTTTTTGTTACTAATCCGATAGTTTGTGAAATTGATTTATTTTTTACTTGGGAGTGTTGTGTAGAGGTGTCAATATGGGCCTAAGCCCGCAGATTTTGTCCAACCTGGTCCATCATGAGACGGGTATGGACATAAATTTTAGGTCGCGGGCCAACCTATAATGGACATCAGATTTAGCAGATTTTATCTGCGGATTGACGGGTTGCTCTGTGAGCTACTAAATTTTAATAAAAATTAATATTTCACATATTATTTATTTTTATTAAAATTTAGTATGTCAGATATAACACGTGAAATATGAGCTAGTATAACAAATTTTAATATATAAAATTCTAATATGTATTAGTTATTTTATATTAAAATTTACTACTTATATGAAATTTTATATCTATTTAAAATTTATTAATTTGATTTAATAAATAATTCTAGTTTTTAAGTATTTATTTTAAAATAAATATTAAATCCGCGGATTAGCCCGCTAACCCGCTAAACATAGTACGCCGGGCCAGGTTTGGACATAGCTTTATAGACCGTTGGCCAGCCCTGTTTGACACCTATACTATTTTGAAATATCTAAAATCCAAGGCCCATGAATGACCCAAATCACACATATCTTTAAGGGTAATTTTGTCTTTTCACAAGAACCATAAGTCTCCCTTCCTATATAAGTAGAAGGACATAAAAGAAAATTATTTGAAACCCTACAGTTTTAGTGAGATCTGTCTGCATCCGCCAGCGAGTAGCCTCATGCGGCCACCACCGAGGAGCTTTACGCCACCACCCCCACCATGTGCTGTTGTCGGTAATGAGCCTCAATTCTAAGATTTATGAGATATGTACGTATTTTGTAAAGTTTTGTGTTTCTAATTTATTTTAAAAAGTAAGAACGGTTGTCATATATTGATTCTTAAAACATGATTGTGTATGTCCTCATAGCTAACATGTAGACCATGACTAACGATATTAACAAATTTTGGGTTAGCTACTACATCGATATAGAATGGTCAATGCATGAGATTACATACTTATCTTGGTTATTGGGAGATGGTAGACTTTAAGTGTAAGCTCGAATGAAAGATTAAGAAATAGAATTGTATGGATATTTTTCTTTTGCTTTAATTAATTTTTTCCCCTATATGGATAGTGTGATTCTACCGTGTTGACTTTTGATTTATTTCTCCTGGCAAAATTTCAGAAATTTGCCATTTTTTAATTTGACAGTGGACATGTGGTGAGAATATATATTTTAAACTCATTAACTTGATTTGTTTTGTTGAAATTGGTCATTGTCCCATCCCAATACTGCTCTTTGTATTCGATGCAACAATTTTTTTTTATGTGGGACACATACCATGAAACTTAAATTGAAAACCGAATCAACCACAATTTGCTTATTTGTGATTAGATTGACAAAGAAAACTGTTGTCAAAGATATAGACTGAAAAGAGTAAAAGGAAATGCACAACTATACTTTGAGGTAGAAGTAGACTATATTTTATTAAAGTCTCTGTCTAAAATTTCAACTTGACTAGTTATACAATCACATATATGATATAAGTGACTAAGGAAGATTTTTTACCTAAGTGATTACCATATATTTGTTTTCATATGTGGATAGTTAGGTTGGGATATGATATCTTTGAATTGATGAATTAGATACATATATATTGCGACATATTTGCTCTATGAAGATTAAAATAGAAGGCACATAAGTATTATGCTACATTTATGTGTGATCAGTTATTGTTCTATATTTTTAGTTTATGTATATGCCAAAATTTTAGTATTAATTTCATGATGAATTGCATTTCCGCTTTTAAGTTTCTCAATATATTTATATTGGTATTCTCTTATAAAACTATGAATTAATTAAAGCAAACATGCTGAACAAAATATTGGATTGATATTTCAGCACTAATGTTTTTTTAATATATATAGAAATTTTCCTATTCAAAATAAGTTTTTTAAATTAAAATCCACACCCTTCTAGAAGCAGTTACGCTTAACGATGTTATTATCCTGTCTAACTAATAATAAATTTAAAAATACAACAAGCATCATGCTAACATATGTGTGACCAGTTATTTTATTTTTTTAGTTTACTATTGTTATCATTGATTATTTTTTCAACGTGATGTGTGGATTTCACGGAAAACGGCAACTACTAGTTAATTTCATATTCAAGCCAAACGAGCAAAGAGGTATGTTAGTATTAATTCCCTAATGAAGTGTTTTTCCTCTTTATGATTCTCATTACTGATAGTGAATATAGTTATTGCTTTTCTCTTTTAACTATTGGTTATCAGTTTCATGTACGTGGCATTTAGTTTTCACGAAAAATATACACATGTCCGAAAAGGTATACATTTATATTTACCAAAGTTGTAGAAATAGTTTCACAATAAGATATCTTTCCTCTTTAAGATTTTCATTAAAGATAAGAAATCCAGTTATATTGGTATTATGTTAAATGATAATTTTTTTTGTTATGACTCTAATTTGATATATAAATGTGCTATTCACTAGCGCTCTCTACTTATCGTCATAGATTTTTTATTATCTATTGCATGAGAATGGAACGAAGTACGTCTTATTCGATTAGAGTGATGTCTAATCAACTAATTATTCTGGCGGTTAGAGAGGTAAATACATTCAGTATTTATCTCTGCATTTTCTATAAGTATTTTTAATTCTCGTTTCTTTAACTTTTTAGTATGATGATCTGGATTGCAAATGTTACTAGGTTTTGATGGACAGCAAAATATACTAAAGCAAGATTTATAGATGATTAGAGATGCAAATACATCTCTGATCTTGCTTTAGTACATTAGTCTGTCCATCAAAACGTTTGTCACAGTTTTAATCCCGATCATCATACCCAAAAGTTAAAGAAATAATAACCAAAAAGACATTAAACAAAGCCAGAAAAAGACCGAATAAATATACCTATTTAGGCATTACTTTGTGAATAAAGCGTACTATTTTCCATCCTCATGCATTAGATAGTGAAAAATCACAGATGATGAAAAAGATTAAGAGAGCGGTGGTGAAAAGCACGTCTAAATATCGAGTTAGAGTCATAATGAGAAATGACTATCATTTAGCAAATTAACAATATAACTAAATTTATTACCTTTAATGAAAATATTAAAGAGGAAAAACATTGTGAAAATAATCCTACAACTTTGGTAAATCATAAATGTATACTTTTTTTGGACACATGAGGTTTGAACAAGGAATAACGAGTCACATATAATTTTCCTTTGAAAACTACAAGCAACGTTAAAAAATTGATATTAGCTTCTGTCAACTCATGAATGTTAATTAAATGGATATAATTTAAAAAATTTGTATATAATAATGGAAATATAATAATTCAAATATTTTCTAGGGTATCCAAAAAATTCATGTATTTTACTGGAATTTGATAAATAGTTGGTGTATTTTTATGAAATTTCTCTTCATTTTTAAATAAATTTCATATGTTTGTAAACTTATTGATTTTATATGCAATATCTTTTAGTTTCTTTTATTCATAAGATTATATGTCTTTCTTGAAAATTTCACTCTTTTAGAAAATAGTTATTTAAGTTTGGTTTAATAAATAGTTTGGTTTTAAGAAAATTTATTATATTGTAATGAAGTAACATTAAACTTAAAAACTGAGGCAACCGCCCTAAAGACTTAATAAATAGTTCGCCCTAAAGACTTTCTCTCTCAGGCCTAAAAACTGAGGCAACCGCCGACAAAGTATTTCCGATCCAAGATGAATCTCTTCCACCGATGCTCCTCTGACCAGATCTCCTTTTGAACTTTGTGGATTTTCCTTCTCGAGGTCAGCTACGTAAAGCTCCAAAGAACATTTATCAATTTCCGCCTGATTGCCTAGTCGCTGACGAGATCTATTTTCTCAGCTTCCTTTTTTTTGGACGCTAACCGATATGTCTAAAATTGTGCCGAACCTTGCTCTCGGGAATTAATCTTCCAAACCTCTGTTTTCTTCAGAGCAGCCCACCATACTCTTTCACGTTCCAGTGAAGATCTTCTCTGTGCTGCGAACACTACCTCACCCGCCAAAGCCACCAGATCTGATCTACCTCCATCTCCGCGTCAAAGCCCAGCTCCCCATCTTTTGTTTGTTCACCTTGCTTGTTGTTGCTTGAAAGGATATCCATATATGCAAGTTCTCCGAGGAGTAGCTCCTTCCTCTCCGTCTCTGGGACTTGTCTCACCGGACACAAAGATCTCTTCGACGTTTCTCAAAGCTTCTACTTTCAATCGCCGGCTCTTTGTTTCTACTTTCCGATTAACTTGTGTTGTTTACTCAATGGTGGTGGAGATTGGCCATTCTTCAGCTTTTCAATTTCTAGGTCCGAGTTTAAATTCATTAAATCAACTATTACAACCAGACTAGCATTTATCATTTTGGTTTTGCTCAAGTAACCATTTTCCTCTCTTGGGAAGAGATCCTTGTCCCAATTTTCTTCCTTGAAAAGATCACTTTAATCACTTTTCTCTGGTTTGTAGAGAACTATTCCACAAATCTTCTCTGTTGTGGAAAAAAATTTTAAACGCTGAGTAGCTTTGAAGGTTTTACTAGCTAAAAATTTCTATTCATTTGCCCTACTTATGCTAACAAAGTACTTTACCTAGTAACACTTTCAAGGCTAATAACTGTTTAAAAATGTTCTCCACATCGGAGAAGATTGGTGGAATAGTTCTCTCCGAACCGGAGAAAAGTGATGAAACTGATCCCTCCAAGATGGAGGAAATTTGTGCGGATCTCTCTCCAAGGGATGAAAATGATAATTTGAGCAAAAACAAAATGGTAAATGCTAGACTAGTCGCAATAGTTGATTTGGTAAACTTAACTTGAACCTAGAAATATTTTGGCTTGTAGAAAGACACATGAGATTTAATGGACTTACCAAGCCCAATACATGAATAACTGAAAATGGCCTATCACCACCATGTTTGAGAAAACACCACAGGTTAATCGGAAAGTAGAAACAAAGAGCCGGCGATTGAAAGTATAGGCGTCGAGAAATGTCGGAGAATTTTTTTTGGTTCAACGAGACAAGTCCCAGCGACAGAGAGGAATGAGCTACTCCTCAGAGAAATCACATATACAGAGATCCTTTCGGCAACCAACAAGCAAGGTAAACAAACACGAGATGGGGAGCTGGGCTTTGACGTAGAGATGGAGGCAGATCTGGTGGCCATGGCGGGAGAGACAGAGTTTGCAGCACAAATAAGGTCTTCATCGGAAGGTGAGAGAGTAAGGCAGGCTGCTCTGACAAAAGCAGAGGTTTGGAAAATGAATTCCTAAGATCAAGCTATGGCACGATTTCAGACATATTGGTTTCACCACAAAAACAGACAACGTCCGAACAGAAGGAAGCCATGAAATAGATCTTGCAGCCGATGAGGCAACCTGGCGGAAATTAATGAAGGTTCTCCGGAGCTTGACGTAGATTACCCCGAGATGAAAACTCCTCACCGTTCAAAAGGATATCTGGTATGAGGAGCGCCAGTGGAAGAGATTCATTTAACATCTTCGATCTGAAAAGCTTCGTCGGGCTGTTGCCTTGGGCTTTGGGCTCAAGACAAAAAGTTTCTAGGGAGAACTCGACTTCAAGTATGTCTATGTGGCTATTGTACGTTACTAAAATGAGTTCTTTACATAAACGTAAAAGTAATAGAAAAAGATTTGAGTAGGCTCTGAATGTAGTACACTTTATTCGCAGAGAATGATGTCTAGTCAACTGATTTTTCTGATGATTAAAGAGGTAAATTCATTCTGTCTTTTTACTATTTTTTCTTTAAGTTATTTTAGTTCTTGTATCGTTAATGGTATGATGAGATGATTTTGGCTCAACAAAGATATGGTATAGAAAATTTGGCATGTGAGTCACCTGTGAAATTTTCTATCTCATGTCTTTGTTGAGCCTAAATCATCTTTGGATCTTGCTTTCGTATATCCCTCTACCAATAAAAAATTTGTTACAACTTCACTCTAGATCATTCGGCATGTCTAGTCAACTGATTTTTCCGACGATTAGAGAGGTATATTCATTCTGTCTTTTTACTATGTTTTCTTTAAGTTATTTTAGTTCTTGTATCATTAATAGTATGATGAGATGATTTTGGCTCAACAAAGATATGATATAGAAAATTCGGTATGTGAGTCACCTGTGAAATTTTCTATCTTATGTCTTTGTTGAGCCCAAATCATCTCTGGATCTTGCTTTCGTATATCCCTCTACCAATCAAAATTTGTTACAACTTCACTCTAGATCATTTTAGCAAAAGGTTAATGACACAAGAAACAAAAGACCGTCAAGGAAAGACGGAGAAAAATGACTTGAATGAATTTATCTCTCGATTTGCTGGACAAAAGGCCTCACTTGATTAGGCCTCACTTGATTAGGCATCACACTCAGCGAGTATGGTCCATCAGATTCCATCCTCATGCAACGGATAATAGAAGACGCATATAATGAAGATGGAGAAATGGACTAGGAGAATTGTGGAGAAAAGTATGTATACTATTGGGTTGGATTTATAACAAACATTAATTATCATTTAAGAGATACTAATATAATTAATTTTACTACCTGTGTTAAAAATTCTAAAGGGGAAAAACAATCAATTGTGAAATTAGTTTTACAACTTTGGCAAATGTATATTGATATTCATTTGTTTCTTCCTTATTTAATCTTTTAGAGATCTATAAACACTGTGATTGCATTTGTTTATAAACATTGTAATTGCTTTAACCTTATAGTATCGACGTTTGGTGTGCATATTTTCTTTTCCTCTCTAGGCATTGACAGCAGCTAATTACATACGAGAAAATAAAATCCACTGACTAAGCTCGATAATGCTATCATCAAGAAAACTTGACTTGAGGATCAGATTTCATAATTAACTCTTTTGATCCTAGCCAGAGGTAAATGACCCTTATTAAGGAGCCCTATGATTCACCCAAATATAATTGTTATATCTACTATTGTTTTTCCTATGTTGGTGATTTTAATAGCTCCGAAATGAATAACATGTGGAATTTTCTATCTTATATCTTTGTTGAGTCCAAAACATCTCCATATATTGCTTTATTATATCCTTTTAACCATTAAAAACTTATCACAATTTTAGTTTTGATCATCATACCAAACGGTTAAAGAGATGAGAAACAAATACTTTAAGAAAAGGAGAAAAAGACTTCAAGAAAAGGAGAAAAAGACTCATTGAATTTACCTCTTTAATCATAGGAAAAATCATTAGGTGTCATTCTCTACGAATATGGGCACCACGTTCTAGATATACTCATACAACAGATAATGAAAAATCGCAGACAATGAAGAGGTTGAAAAGAATGGTGGTGAAAAGAATGTCTATATATCTAGCTAGAGCCATAATGAGTAATAATTATCATTAAAAGAGTACCAATATAAATAGATTCACTATTTTCTGTTTTCAAGCTCCTGAATCTAGTTATATTGATATTCTCTTAAATAATAATTATTGGTTATTCTGACTCTAGTTTGATATATATACATGCTTCTCACCACCTTTCTCTTCATCCTTTTCACATATGTGATTTTTAATTATCGGTTGCATATGAACCAATGAACAATAACAATATTCACTACTTGTACTGAAAATCCTGAAAAGGAAAAAGAGGTCATTGTGAAATTAGTATTTAACCTTTGGCAAATGTACCTTTTTGGCTCGGGAGATTTGAATAAAGAATAACCACTCGCATACGTTTACTGTGAAAGTTTTTTTTCTATGTAAAAAAAGCATGATAGTTATTACTGAATTGTTTCCCCTCTTTAGGATTCAATATAAATAGTAAATCTAGTTATTGCTGAATTTTTGAACTAGTGTTATCATGTTTTCTACATAGCGTGTAGCTTTCACAGAAAATTTATGTGACTGGTGATTCCTTATTCAAACCTCACGAGCTGAGAGAGGTATATATTTTTCAAAGCTGTAATATTAATTTCACAATCAAGTATTTTCCCTCAGCTCATTTTGCCCAACCCATTCTCATTCAACAAAATAACTATTTGGTAGTCGCTAAGAGAAAAGCTCTTTGCATCCAGTTATATCATATGTGTAATTGTATAAATAGTCAAGTTAAAAATTTAGTCAGTGATTTTAATAAAAATATATTTTTACCTAAAATAACTGACGTGGTCTTCCTTTTACTCTTTTCATCCTACATCTTTGACAACAATTGTCTTTGTGAATGAACATGAAGAACCAAATTGTGATTGATCTAATCTTCAATTTAAGTTCCACCATGAAAACATTTACTGCACTAATTACACAAAGCAGTGATGATCACAACAAATAGCAAAACAAGAATATGATCATATAGAGGACACATCAAAGAACCAAAATCCTTCTTTATCTGCCCACGTAAGATACTCAGTAGATACATAAACTCGCAAGACATAATCCATATTAAAATTTAAAGAACAGCATTTGCAAAAAAAATAAAAACCAAACTATAAAACATCATTGATATGAACTCAAGCACCTAAAGTTGAGGAAGAGCAATAAATAACTTTAGTTTGAATGGATTTTGACGGAAAAAAAAACTAACATTCCACATTAAAGATTTAACGTTTTGATAGATCTTTTCCAGTTTTAAATTGCATGCTACAATACCAAAGAATTAATCACTAAAAAAAGATAATTATTTACCCTTTTTCGCTCTTCTCATGGATGAAAAGATTCTCTCTAGTTTGGCATGGAACTTGTCACCGGTAAGAATAATCCTGCATATGTCGAGCTCTTACAGTGCATATCTAATTCCTTCATATTCTCCTCTGTTTTGCCTTTCCTGTGAGGTCTCTATTGTTAAATTTTCTCGAATAGGTGATTCTCATAACCACCAGTTCAAAGAAATTTTTGACGTTGAAATAAATCATCTGTCTTGGTCTATAGATGCTGGTAACTTTTTTGATGTTGAGATCAAGCGGGACACATGAAGATATGAAATTGTGGTTTCTGGAGACAACTTCCACGATCGACGGAATCTCGGAGGTATTATTGGTGGCTATTTGAAGAGGATAACTGAGTAATTCTTGGATGTGAGAATTCGATGGCGTTCCTACGAAGAAGAAGATCTGGTAAAGGTCATGTATTCGATGGGCTTTTGTTTTTTTCGAGATATTAGTTCACAATTTAATAGAGAAATGATCCAAGTACTTCACACACAAAAAAATCATAACTCTCTACCTAAGAAGAAAAGAGTGATAAATCTGATTCTGAAGTCAAGGGTTGGAAAATCTGAGAACTTTTTCCTTGAGTCCTTTCATTTTTGATGATTATGCATAGAATTTAATTTTTGAAACTGCAATAAGCAAATTGATGTTTTCTTAGATCCTGAATCCGTTACTATTTATTTTACTGATCACATTAGGGATGTCAGATAATAAATTGTGAGTGATAACATCATAAATAACTTTTTCTAATATTTTGTTTTATGTTTATATTGAATTAATTTTGACACATTGGTTCACAATTTCAGTATAGCACAAGCTTGGTCCAAAAGAGGTAGACAAAGGTACAATGACCACGTTTTAGGTTTAAAAGTTGGAACATTGTATTCATTTCTAGTGTAAACCTTCAAATTTGCATAAAATAAATTATAATAAAGGTTTCAAAAGATTTTTTTTTTGGCCCAAGAGTCATAATTTATGTTTGACCGAGCGTGATAGAGCAACAATTTGTGCGGTATACTTTATAAGATACACATACTAATCACAATCTTTTGGATTTCAAATCTGTAAAAGTATACCACTACAAATATATTGGTCTGAACTTTGTAGTGCATGTTGCATTTTGGTATCTGGGGATCAATGTAAGAGTAGTGGAATTCCATTGTTGCAACATTCTGCATGAGGAAAAAAATCCTAACACGGCGTTTGAAATAATCCATCTTAAACTTTAAAGAACTACATTCATAACATAATTCAAAAGGGAACATGGAATTTTTTAAAACTAACAGTAAAAAATTCAAGTACTTAAATGTGAGGAAGAACATTGAATAACCTAGTTTCACTAAATTTTGTCAAGAAATAACATTCCAAAATACTGACTTTATGTTTTGATAAGATCATTTCCAGTTTCTATTGTAAGCAACAATACGAAAGAATTAGAATCCCAAAATAGAAGAGAGCCAATTATTATGAATCAAGACCAGAGAGGGATTATATCTAGTCATGTATTAATCAGTACAAAATCCTAAAAACTTAGTTTGAGTGGCTTTCGACATAATTAATGTTCCACAGTACATACTTTCATATAAGAGTGTCCAAGCTGACCATCTAAAAATTGAGATTTATTCCATTTAACAGAGAATGCTAAGTAATAATTTCAAAATATATATTTTTAATTTTTTAAATATTATCACTCATATTTTATTATCTGTCACGCCTAATATGTGATCAGTAAAATCAATAATAGTAACAAACTGAAGATCCAAAAAAGCAACAATTTGATCAGAATGCAAAAACTCTAGGCCCAGTCAACAAAAATCAAAGGATTATTACAAGAGACAATTTTAATGAGTTTCCTAACATTGACTTGAAAATCAGATTTCATAACTTTTAAAATCCTAGCCAAAGGTAAATGGCTTATTTTTTTGTGGAATCCACCCTGTGATTCACCTTAACAAGTCAAGGAGTTGGGTAAGATAAATAGAAGAAAATATTGGAAACATAATTATTCTATTGACTTTTGTTTTTTCTATTTTGGTGCATTTTACAACTCTCAAATTTTTTACTATAAATGAATATATTTGTCTATTTAAAAAAGAAACCTTAAATGTGGTCATTGGACCATTGTTTTGTGCTCTATTATAAAATTGTATACAAATATCTCAAAATTAAAATGCCTCCAGACTTTCTTCATGATGAAGAAATTGTCCATCTCCGATCTTCTCCTTGGACGGACCGCCACCAAAGCTGCATGTCCAAGACTTAATCCTCTTCGGACAGCCACCAATAATACCACCATTCCTGTTAGTCGTGGAAGCTGTCTCTAGAAGCCACAATTCATGCGTGCCGCTTCAGTCTCCACATCAGAAAAAGTCACCGGCATCTACATACCAAGACATAGCATCTTTTCCAACATCAACAATATCTTCCAACCGGTGATTATGACAATCACCTATTCGAGAAAAGTTTACACTAGAGGCCTCACAGGGAAGGCAAACTAGATGAGAAGAAGTCACTCATAATTTGGATTTTGCCGGAGGGGAAGTGCCATGCCTTCACCGAATCTTTTCATCCAAAAATGGTAAATCATTATCTATTTTGAGATTTTAAGTCCTTGGTATTGTTTCATGCAATTGAAAACTAGATATGATTTGTAGTGGATTTTTTTTTTTTGAGAACTCATTAACTAGATGTACCTTGTTGGGTTCTTTGACCTTATCTTTCATTTGCTATTTGTTCTGAACAACACTGCTCTATATAATCGCTGCAGCAAATATTTTCATGTGGGACATTTATATGATTATTTGGGATTCACGAAGAAAATTGTTGATGTACGCTGAAAATAGTAAAGGAAAGAGCACGTCTATTATTTAAGGTACAAATATATTTTTATTAAAATCATTGACTAAATTTTCAAATTGACTAGTTAGACAATCACATATTCTCAAATTGACTAGATATCTTTAAATTAACGCTAAGGAAAGATAGTTCATTGTGAAATTAATACTCCAAACTTTGAAAAATGTATACTTCTTTCGACTCATGAGGCTTGTGTATATGGAATACCATGCATATATTTTTCGTAAAAACCACTCGCTATGTAGAAAAACTAGACACACTACATGTATTGAGAATTCTGAAAAGGGAAAACAATTTAGGAACAATTGTCATGTCCTTCTCTGTGTGATGCATGGTTTTATTGGAAAATATCCACGATTATTTATTATTTATTCAAGCCTCAAGAGCCGTTTTCCTCTTCCGGATTCTCAATGAAAAGTAGTGAATCTAGTTATTCTTGAATCTTTTAATTTATTATTAGTTGTCATTTTTTATGTGGTGTGTGGCTTCCATACCTTCACTTTTTCCCGTTTCACCAACCATAGAAGTCCTGTATGCTCATGAATATTTGTACTTATGCGTACAAGTACAAATATTTGTTGTGATCAAATTCCTACATTTTCCTCTCCCAAAAGTATCAATCAATTTATTGTTTTATAGTTATTTTTGGGGAAAGTCTTGGTAAGTTTTGTTAATTTTGGTTTTCTTTATGCAATTAAAATTTTATATACAATCAATAGAGATAGCACATATCATATACTTTGAAATTTTTTGAGATTCAAATCTAGATCTGAAAACAACTATTCGGATACAGATGCGCCAATACCTATGGGTTTCCGGTTCTGATAAGCACCCACAAAAAATAAATATAAATATTCAAAATATATAAAAATTAAATTTAAATTAAATAGAAAAAATAATTAAAATTTAACATTTAATTTAATAAACATTTTGGAACATAATTTTACTGCTCATATTTTGAGAATTTGTTATGTATATTATATATTGTATATAAATCTTACACATATAATTAAATAAAATTATATACATATATTTTAATAGAATTTATATTTATCATTTTAGTCAATTATATGTATAAGATCCATATACAGTATATAATAAACATAATAATTTCTCAAAATATCACCAGTAAAATTATGTTCTAAAATTTATCTATAAATTAATATTTAATAATTTATAGAGAGATTAGTTTCAACTGGTTTATCATTTAAAATTTTGCTATAAAAATTTCAAAATTTTAAGTTAAGATTTTTTGATATAAACAAAATTAATGTTTTGTATGCTATAATTTTCAGTTTTGACTTGAATATTTAATATTTATAAGCAAAAAAATGTTTTGACGATAAATAACGAAGCTATTGATGAATTTATTTATGAAAATAACATGCATAAATTTAAATTTATGAATAATGACCTCAACTGTTCTATTTTAACAACCTGAAAGCGTA